>OX421493.1:24531377-25176753 GCA_949126835.1 Anisus vortex
TTGCACTATAATGTTGCAGTTGCAGTATCAGAAGCATGAGTATTGATTTACTTGAACAATAATCAACAATATACTTTTTTTCGAATTTAGATGGCAATATTAATTTGTATGAATAATGCATGACTGACAATAACAAAGCCCTTTTCTAAAACTAGTGAAGACATTCTGCAGTTTTCATTTTGTAGTTTGTGTGCACCGTGCAGTCTCCATGGTGCTTTAAAAAAAGAAACCAAATAAAATATAAAAAATCGGTCAAAACATCGAGCAACATTTGTCTGTTTCAAACCAACTCATTTTTCAAAGGGGAAATAATGAATTTCCTCAATTTTCAAAGATCAATAAGGACGAGAACTGATTCCTGTGGTGTCAGTTATTCCCCCTTGGGTATGTTTTGAGTATTCGCTCAGAATTTGTGGCAAGGGGTGAAAACGTGTAAAACTTCAAATTATTTGCAGTAGTTTAAAATGATAAAATACCCCGGTACTTAGACTTGTTACTACACAGTGTGCTTCTTGACTTGCTAAAGATAATGTACACTGAATTATGGCTGTTGAACCAATGAACTTTACCGTACCGTTTGTTTGGGGAAGTGTACGAGAAAATGTATCTGGTTTTTGTGTCTTATGGGGAAACTATTGTGGATAACTGCTCGGTATGGGGCGAATTGGTGCAAGACGCTGTATAAAAAGCTAACACAGAAATACAACGGATTTAGCAACATACGACATAAAAACAAAGCAATAGCCCTTTGAAAAATTAAAACGAACGTAAAAATAACAAAATTTTCTATTAAAATCCTTTATATACGTTTTCGTTATGCTTTAGCCTTGCTAAGATTGTGCTCTTTGTCATGATATTTTTTTTTAAAGCAAAGGTAATAGATCTATAAATGATTTTAAAATAAGAGAAATTGAGTCAGTCGCGAGCTTTAAGTTATGATTCACCAATGCGCACAAAAAAAGTCAGGCACGCGTGCCGTAGGTTGCCGCTCCATTTTCTACATGACTCATGCCGTTTTGACCAGGCTACTTGTACCTGTTGTAACAGCTGAACAGCTCATTTCTAACAGCCATCCTTGGAACTGGAGCGGGAGTTTTCTATCTTAATGCTCGTTCGGATACTTCTTAATTGTGTCCATTTTTATCGTGAGTCTTAAAGCTTATCAAGACAGTAAAAACTACGATAACTACGATATTTTTACGATAACTACGATATTTTTACGATAACTACGATATTTTTACGATAACTACGATATTTTTACGATAACTACGATATTTTTACGATAACTACGATATTTTTACGATAACTACGATATTTTTACGATAACTACGATATTTTTACGATAACTACGATATTTTTACGATAACTACGATATTTTTACGATAACTACGATATTTTTACGATAACTACGATATTTTTACGATAACTACGATATTTTTACGATAACTACGATATTTTTACGATAACTACGATATTTTTACGATAACTACGATATTTTTACGATAACTACGATATTTTTACGATAACTACGATATTTTTACGATAACTACGATATTTTTACGATAACTACGATATTTTTACGATAACTACGATATTTTTACGATAACTACGATATTTTTACGATAACTACGATATGTTTACGATAACTACGATATGTTTACGATAACTACGATATTTTTACGATAACTACGATATGTTTACGATAACTACGATATGTTTACGATAACTACGATATGTTTACGATAACTACGATATTTTTACGATAACTACGATATTTTTACGATAACTACGATATTTTTACGATAACTACGATATTTTTACGATAACTACGATATTTTTACGATAACTACGATATTTTTACGATAACTACGATATTTTTACGATAACTACGATATTTTTACGATAACTACGATATTTTTACGATAACTACGATATCTTTACGATAACTACGATATTTTTACGATAACTACGATATTTTTACGATAACTACGATATTTTTACGATAACTACGATATTTTTACGATAACTACGATATTTTTACGATAACTACGATATTTTTACGATAACTATGATATTTTTCATTCTGAAGGCATTTGAAGCCTTTTAACTTTATGTTTGCCTTCTGTAGTAAAGATTAAAAACTGACAAGGTGATGAAGTGTTGGGCAAACAGACAGGCAGGCAGGAAGACAAACTTTCAGACAGACAATGATAAAAGCGGATAGATAGTCTGATAGGTAGATTGACATAAACACAAAGACGCATAAATATATAGAAGAAATAATAGCGGTCACTGTTCGTAAATAAATAGAGTAAAATACTGTTCATTGTTCATAATACATAGACAATCTAATGTATATAATATGTAGGGGTATTTATGTATAAATAGATACATCGACACAGATATATAAATGCAAAATTACCTAGATAGCACTATTTAAATAAAAATAGAAAAAATGTAGAGTAAGAATGATTACATGGAGTCGTAAATAGATAGATAGACAGGCATTGATAGATATAAAGATAGATAGATTATAGAATGATAGAAAGATAGACAGATAAGTCAAAGATGTATAGATAAGTGATTGATAGATAGATAAATGATAGATAGATAGATAGTCAGATGGTAGATAGATACAAAGATAGATAAACAGATTGATAGATGATAGATAAAGTTAGATAGATAGATAGATATAGATAGATAGATAGATAGATAGATAGATAGGTAGATAGACAGATAGATAGATAGATAGATAGATAGATAGATAAATAGATAGATAGATAGATAGATAGATAGAAAGATAGATAGATCAGATAGATAGATAGATAGATAGATAGATAGATAGATAGATAGATAGATAGATAGATAGATAGATAGATAGATAGATAGATAGATAGATAGATAGATAGATAGATAGATAGATAGATAGATAGATAGATAGATAGATAGATAGATAGATAGATAGATCAGATAGACGACATTCTTCGCGCAATACATTTTCATAACGCATGGTTTAAGAATCAAGCGCAGTCAATGTGTGTTAGTTCTTTAGTCTATTCATTTGAGATGATTTGACAATAGACATTCATGAACCAAAACAAAGCTTAAACCCTCGTAACAGGTAAACAATTGAAACGTATAAATATTGATATAAACAAATAGAACTTGACCGTACAATTAGCCAGTGGAACAATCCACTAATTATCGTATTTAGTTCACATTCACTATAATTAGTTCTTGGCAGTCTTAACTAAGGGAAATAACTTTGTTACAGGCTGAGCATATTCTCTATTATATGGCTCGACAAGGGAAATAATTAGTTCTAGTTCGTTTGCCAGTGAGATTTCAAACAGGCAACTTGTACATTCTAAGTATATGTATATATCTGAGTGTGAGGTATCCGAGTGTGAGTTTTATGCAGGTATGTATAAACGTGTTTATGTTTGTATATAAGAGACTATATGTATGTTAGTATATGTATGTATGTGTGTGTTTGTATATGTAGATATTGTGTGACGTAATAGTTTTAATGGTATAGTAAATGAAAGTAATCCTTGTCGGAACAAATTGATCCATAGGGCCGGTGAAGCAGCGTTCTCCAGTTTCTTTGGCAACGGCACGCTAGGAGATTGTGTGACCAGCACAATGTCGGGCCGTGCCCAAACGTATAACAGGTACCCATCAGAGCTGGATAGACTTAGAGAAACTCTCCTGGCCCTTGAAAGTATCCTAGCCTTCACTAGGATTCGAACCCTAGGATCCTCGGTACGCCAACCGCTCGGCTATCGCGCCATATTCAGTGACAGTCTATAAAGCAAGAGAATATTTTAAGAATTCAACAATTCCAATCACTTGTATAAACAGTTAAACTTCAATCATCAAAACGCCACTGTACAAGTTGAAATACTGTATATTCAATAAGTCAGGTCCAGATGCTGGTACATCTAAGATCAGTAGCAGCAGCACTTATAACTCTCAGCCCAGTATGTAAACAAACATCTTCACTCCGCACTTTTATTGGTAAACTATATTCTTAAGAAAAATACTAGAACGTCTCAGATACACGGGAATCAGGAAATGATGTTAAATATATGATTTTTTTTTTAAACATTATAAACGCAAATAAATATTTCTTCTAACACAATAAATCTTAAACATAGAGGTTATGCATAAAGATATAAATCTACTCTACTCCAGAGGCCGACCGAAACTAAATTATACCGAAAGTTATAAATTGACTTTCGGTCGAAACCGAAATCGAAAGTTTCGCTACATCTTCGGCCGAAACCGAATGATAAACCAAAATTGGCTAAACAAAAGATTTTTTTTTTAATTGCACATTTTTGTGTAATATTAACTAGTTTATGATTTACTTTAATTTGTTTCTTCACACAGATTAATTTGCAACAGTTTAACTAAATGAAATTATCAATAAACAGAGTGATAGATGTAGCTCTAGCGTTGCAGTCTGAATTTTTTTAACAGTTAAAATAGATATTCGGTTGATGACCGAAAGTTAATATCAGTTTAGACCGAAACCGAAAGAAAACCTAACTATTTGGCTTCGACCGAAACCAAAACTACCCCCGAAAGATGCCAGTTGCCTACTTTCGGTGCCGAAACCGAATTTTGGTCAGGGGTAAACATCTCCTCTACTCATATATTATATGTATATATGTATGTATATTATGTATGCGTGGATGCGTTGATGCATGTATGTTTTATACGTGTCTGTATGAGAGCGTATGCGTGTAGTTCTGAGTGAATGATTTAAATTAATATTTAAACGATTTCTTTCAGCCAAAAGTGTCAGAATTATACAATGCGCGATAAGTTTACCATATATACATATACATTTCAATCTAACCTTTTCATACACTTTCATTGCGTGTGTCTGTATTAACTGCCGCTTTCTCTCTATATATATATCAAGAAGTATGACCTTTTAATACAGCGGACTTGCTCCTAGACAATAAGAGCAAAAGTCAGTGGTGATTGAGTGATATAGACAGTACTTATCAATATTTAGTATCAAGACTTGAATGTTTAATAAGAGCAAAAGTCAGTGGTGATTGAGTGATATAGACAGTACTTATCAATATTTAGTATCAAGACTTGAATGTTTAATAAGAGCAAAAGTCAGTGGTGATTGAGTGATATAGACAGTACTTATCAATATTTAGTATCAAGACTTGAATGTTTAATAAGAGCAAAAGTCAGTGGTGATTGAGTGATATAGACAGTACTTATCAATATTTAGTATCAAGACTTGAATGTTTAATAAGAGCATAAGTCAGTTGTGATTGAGTGATATAGACAGTACTGATCAATATTTAGTATCAAGACTTGAATGTTTAATAAGAGCAAAAGTCAGTGGTGATTGAGTCATATAAACAGTACTGATCAATATTTAGTATCAAGACTTGAATGTTTAATAAGAGCAAAAGTCAGTGGTGATTGAGTCATATAAACAGTACTGATCAATATTTAGTATCAAGACTTGAATGTTTAATGTGTTTATGTTATTCGTTTCTTTCCATATTTAGCTTTCTGTAAAGAGTCCTTATTATTGTTTCAGTGCCCTCACATTGGGGAGTGGGTGGAGCCCGGGGGCGACACTTCCAGGGGGGCGTCAAAAGTAGTCAAACTATAGTAAATATAGCACTAAACAAGCAGTTACAGTATGAAAGGGGGCGGAGTTGAAACTTTTGCCCTGGGGCGCTACATAAGCTTGTAAAGGCTCTGTATTTTTATCTTAATGTTGATATCTTTTTATACTCTATCTCTCTCTCTCTCTCTCTCTCTCTGAATCTCTTTCATTATTTCTTTATCTACAGCTCTCTTTCATTTTCTTTTTTTTTTCTAAATTCTTTTTTAGACTTTTTTAAAATTATTTTTCTGGTTAAACTTCAATTTTTTTCTTCTTTTCCTCTCACTCAACCTTTTTCTTTTTCGCGTTTTATTTATTTTCTTCCTCTTCCCGTCTCTCTCTCTCTCTCTCTCTCCCTGCGCCTAACACACCTTCTCTCTCTCTCTGTGTGCACCTAGCATCTCTCTCTTTCTCTCTCTCTCTGCACCTAACATCCTAACATCCTCCTCTCTCTCTCTCTCCCTATCTCTGCACACATTCCATCATCTTCATCTCTCTTTTTCTCTCTATATTTCTTTACACCCACACTCTTTCCCCCCGCCCCGCCCCAGTTCCGCCTCCTCTCTGTTTCTAAATTTCTCTCGCACACTTTCCCTCTACCGTTTACGTAATGCAATACCAAAATACTCTGTCTTCCAAATAATTGTTATTCCCCCCACCCCTTCTCTGACTCCATTTACTTCCATATTTCATCCATTATTTCATTTATATTTATCGCCTACCCCCACCACAGCTCCTGTCTACCGCTCATTTGATCACCCACGTCACTTCCTGTGTATTCAGTGGAATCCCAGCCAGCCGGAGAGAAGGCCGAGACTATGAGGAAACAAGAAAAAGGCAAAATTTGACTACCGTAACGTCGTCTGTTGGTCAAATTCCATCGATCTCAAATTCCATCGATCTCGAGATGAAATAAAATGTTCAATTATTCAAATAGCGCCGGGCGATTACGTCATGAGGAACTTAACAAGTTGGGAGTCATTTACATAAATACAGTCACAATACGTGCGTGTGTGAGTGTGCGCGTGTGTGTGTGTGGATGTAAATACATGTGCGTGGAATGATAATACAGTAGAACTTCAATATTCGCCATTAATACGTCCCTGAAGGAAGGATGAATATAAAAAAAGCAAACAATTTATCAAACATATCAAACAAGTTGATACGAATACTTTAAATCACTGCTCGAGACTCGCTATGGTACGAGTTATCACATTTTAGGTCGAACGTTAACGTAATAAATATTCCGAAAACGAGTGAAACGAATATTAAACAAGAAGAATATCACCACGGACGAATATTGGGGGTTTAGCTGTAGCTGTAGATCTTAAACCTTAGACATTTGAAAAGGTGGACCTTGATTTATCCAAAGGTCTTTAGTTTTCTTCTCCAGACGGGAACACGCTTCTTGCGTCCATCAATCATGAATGGGTGAATGAGAACATGGTATTAGTTATGGTGACCATACAATCCCCCACTCATTACCTGGAAACATTAATGTTATCTCTATATAACAAAAGTAAAGTTACTTACTTTTCGTTAAACTACGAATAGACAAAAATAGTGTTAACCTTACTTTTAGTTGAACTATGAACTATGACTGCCACTAGATTAGTCTGTAGGGCACCACCAGAGGAGGGGGGGGGAAGTCAAAGGAAACGATGGGATGACAACATCAGGGAGTGGACAGGAGTAAAGAGGCTGGTGTACATGTCATCTGTGGCACCCCAACGGTGTACAGACTACTGGATATGTAAGGTGAGTAGACAGAAATGGTGTTATTGCCTTACTTTTTGTTTATGTTTACAAAATGAAATAGAGGCGCATTACATTTGTCAAAGGTTTTTCTTCATTTTGAATGTAGCTAATATTCGCTTGCAAAAAAAAAAACACAATTCAGTGTCTGAAAACAATTATTATTAGGACAGCGAGGTAATAAATTACAGTCGAAGTAGTATTAGTAGCAAATAGGACAAAAACCAAACACTTTTTTTTTAATCCTAGCTTTGTTTTTAAAGAAAGTGTTTTTCTAGCAGGATTAATCGCATTGGTTGTTGTTTTTTACTCCGCGCTTGATAGTTATCTTAAATTCGTCAACACAATAAAAAACGAGTCTCTGGCTATAAACAAAATTCAGCTCTGGCCTATGACGTCACTTCCTCCCACGAGCGTGTGGGGAGAAAAAAAGATGTCCAGAAATATTCTGTAAGGTTTTTAGTTCACGTTTAGGCCTACTGAAGCTTTAGTTTGAAATAAATATATTTAATATAGTGTAAGTTAGGTGTAATTAAATGTATCCCAATCGGGGATCTTTTGGTCCATATGGCAAGTGGCATAGAAGGGGATTGTGTGGTTAGCACAAAGCCCAGCTGCCTTTTTTTCCCACGCTAATGTCAAGTACCTTTCAAAGCTGCGAAACCCTACAGAACCGTGACAAAGGTCTAAGCGTTAAACCTGGACCCGAAAGCAAGACCTTAATTGTGCTTGCTACTGGACCACATCATCAAATGATTGTGTGTGTGGGGGCGTAAGTGTGTGTGTGCGTCTGTGTGTACCTGTGTGAGTGTGTGTGTGTGCGTGTGTATATGTGTGTTTGTGTGCGTGTGTGAGTGTGTGTGTATGTGCGTGTGTGAGTGTGTGTGTGTGCGTGTGTATATGTGTATTTGTGTGCGTGTGTGAGTGTCTGTGTGCGTCTGTGTGTGCGTGTGTGAGTGTGTGTGCGTGTGTATATGTGTTTGTGTGCGTGTGTGAGTGTGCGTGTGTAAGTGTGTGTGTGTGCGTGTGAGAGTGTGTGTGTGCGTGTATATATGTGTGTATGTGTGTGTGTGCGTGTTGGTGTGTATATGAGTGTGCGTGTGAGAGTGTGTGTGTGCGTGTATATATGTGTGTTTGTGTGTGAGTGTGCGTGTGAGTGTATATATGTGTGTGTGAGTGTGTGTGTGCGTGTATATATGTGTGTTTGGGTGTGTGTGTGCGTGTATATATGTATGTGTGTGTGTGTGCGTGTGTGAATGTGCGTGTATATGTGTGTTAGCGCGAGAGTGTGTGTGCGTGTGTGAGTGTGTATGTGCGTGTGTGCGTAAGTTTGTGTAATTGTGTATAAGTGTGTGTGTAATTGCGCGTGCGTGCTTGTGTGTTGTGTGTCTGTCTGTGTACGTGTGTACAAATATGACATGGTATTTGGTATTGCAATTTCCTAGTAAGCCAGGGATCAAGTCAACCATGACAACAACACACACACACACACATACACTATATTTTCATTGAAATCCTTATGAGGTTTTAAAATTCACAACTTCGGGATTAAAGTTCATTTCTTATTAACGCGGTATAATTATTTACATCTTAACTGCCCCCAAACACGTGGAGGAAGTGACGCAAAAGGTCAACGATGAATACTGTATAGGCCTACTGGATTCTAGTCAATAAGTTAATGATTTCTAGTGGCAGGAGGTGGGGGCATAGATAGAAAGTGAGGGGGAGTGCAGAGTAAATTATTTAGGACAAGATCTTAACTTGTATTTATTTTTTAGCCTCATATGTTTTTATGTTTTAACAATTTCCTTTATCTAAACAACATAAAGCGTTATAGTATTAATCTCTAGTTAATTTTTTCACTAATTCTCTTAAACTTTCACCGTGACGCAAACTTTAGTTGTCGTGTGACTTGTGACCGGTGATAGCCACGACGGTAAAAACTAATATATGCCATACTTGAGTTCAAATTTTAAAAAATAAATTACATCTCTCTCTCTCTCTCTCTTCCTTTCTCTATTGCGCTCTCTCTCTCTCTCTCTCTCTCTCTCTCTCTCTCTCTCTCTCTCTCTCACACACACACACTCTCACTTTCGGACTTTCGCAACAGCGATCCGTCAAGTCAGACAACTCGTTGATGTGGGCTAGACTTGCGTCGTGTAGCATTTTTTTTTTATCTCCCCTTTTCACTGGCCTGTAAAATCGAGAGGTCTTAAATGATTCTTCGCGCGGAGTCTAGATGGATTATAACGTTAATGCGCCGCTACCTTGTTGATGACATAGTTAACCCCAGTCAGCTGGTAATACATGGAGTCGTGTGTTTGGCCTAAGGTAAGAAACGGATTGACATGCTTCTTGTTTTTGTTTTCTGTTTAATAGTCAGTCAACATGCAGGTGTTAAATTAATATGTAAAAACAAACGGAATGTTATGTGCGTCAAAAGAAGGCCACATATTAAAATACAGATTTAAGTTTGATATAAAGTTATCTTTAAAATATGAAACTTTATGGATAGTTTAAATAAATAAAAAGATGTTTAAAGAATACAAACTGTTTTGTAAGTGTTTTTTTGTAAGGTCGAGTAGATCTAGTTTTGACACAACGATGTTTATAAAATAAGCTTAGATTCATTGAAATGGATGATTTAAATGTATTTCACCTTCTAAGATTCATTATATAAGTTTTTTATTGTATGAATTTTGTGACGTTCATAAGTATCGAAACCTTAGGAAAAGAACTTTAAAAAGACATCACTCAGTCTGTTCAGCTTTTCGATGTTTTCTTGTTGTTAAATCTTTTTTGTTTGATTGATTCTTGTTGGTTTGTTTTTTACGTTGTTTTTGTAATAGATAAAGTGTGATAATCTAAGGTTTCGTTTTACATTGAGTGATTTTTGTTGTCTGGGTGTGTCATGTTTATCACCTTTTATCGATTGACAGTTATACGGTTATGACCAGTGAGTTCCCCCTCCCTCTCGCTCTCTCACTCGCGCTCTCTCTCTCTTGTACTATCTTCCTCGATTGTTCTCTCTCTCTCTCTCTCTGTTCGTTTTTGAATTGTTCAATCCTTCAGTAAAACTGCATTGAAGCATGACGGGAAACATGTTCAATCATTCAGTAAAAGCGCGTTGAAGCATGACGAGGAACATGTTCCATTAGTTCCATTGGTTTCATCAAGTACTGATGTGTATTGCATTATATACTGTTGGTACAAAACTCTTTGTGATGTACTGTCCCCAACATTGGTGGCTTATGTTACGTCCACAATCCCCTTGTGGCCAGAGCTGTGTAGATCTTGCTGATAATTCTCGTTAGTCCTAGGGGAGACTTTAATTATTAGTATTTATGTTTCAGTATTACACGAACTCTTCTTATAGTCCTGGGCACAAATTCAGTATTTGTATTCCAACATTTCCTCTCTTGTAAATTATGGTAGTAGATAAATCTTATAGTAATGTATACAACACAATAGGATAGTAACTTGACAAAGGAGCTTCAGTGTAACTGTTGTTGATAGTTTATTTCAGGTGGTATGTTCAATATATATACAATATATCTATTATGTACAGTTAGAATAAAATAGTGCAAACACAAACGTTCAAAGGAACATCTTTTGAAAACTCTCTGTCTTTCAGACAAAACAAATCATTAAATACTATCCGAGTGGTGCAAGGGATAGACCCATTACCAGTAGGGGTGAAAATCATGGTATCATTACAAAACTCATAACAAAAACGATAGGAACTTCCCCTATTAAATAATGAGTCGTTCCCAGACTCTGAGAATTTGAGATCAACACAGAATCCCAGCATTACCTAGAACCTTTCGTTTTCCTACTAAACGTCCTAATATTGTGTGTAGTAAGAAAAGAGAGAGAGAGGAGAATAAACATTGCGTGTTCCAATTCTTGGAAAAACAACATACATGACACGCCCCCACCCAATGAAAGAAATAATGTACCATAATTACCCAAGTAATACTCAACATGGTACATTTTTCGTACTTAACACTATCGTTTTAACAACCATCAATCAATGGAAGATTATAAGACAATTTAAGCAAACATGGCTCACTGGCACAACTAAATTATAAAAAGTGTCACTACCCAATGGTAATTGTGATTAAAACGTGATGGACAAATATTTCCCCGTTAATATTAATATTAACTAATGTCTCAACAAGTACAAATAATTCAAAAATATTCTAGTCATTCTTATTTTAACTATGTACAGTTGTGTGGATTTCCACCAAAAATTTGCAAAAAGTCTTAATCTATTTAAACAAATATAACATTGCTCAAACTCTGTCAATTTTCAACAGTTTACTTCTAATATACAAACCAAAATATAAGTAATACGTAACTCGAATCAAACTATAGGTTACTTCCCCTTTAAATTACAGTGTCAACTTGACATTAACAGGGTTCATACCTAGATGATGATACTTCCCCTTTTCTCAAATATGAGGAGAAAATACGCTCTAGTTACGATTACTACAGTAATCTCAATATTAAAATGTAATCCACTATTATGCGTTTTTGGCAATTTTGAAAGTTTAATATAAAAGTTTGTTCAGGGTTGAATGAGTGTACACCTTTAGGTACCTTTGTTTCCCCTCCGTTCCTGGATATATGGAATATATTTAACCTATACAACATAGTGAATATCCACTAGTTTTTTTTCCATTCTATTACCATGATAGAACAATTTAGCAATAGATTTCCAATATTATCTATTAATTTATACCAATTAATATTACATCTCTTTCTAAGATAAAAATTGTACATATTATTATTTAGTTCCATTCATTAACTAAAATAAAACAAGATAATAAATCAACTAGCTCAAAGTTTTCCCACTTAATTGCATGTGATGACAATTACTTTTATCCATCCATATCAAGTAAATACGTGCATATTATATATTTATTGCATCATGCATCAACATTTAAATGGAATTTCTTTTCCATAATCAAATGAATTTAAAATATATCAGAACATCAATATTATACATGATTATAAAAATTATTAATACTTTCAAAAGACTTGACTTCTGTATGATACAAGTATTCTATAGGTATTCCATAATCAAAATTCAAACGAATGATAGGTTATCATGACACATTCTTAATGAATAAGTGAGATGATCTGAAAAAGAGGTATGGGGTTATTCAGTCAATCATGTAGCACCCGAGATAGAGTATCAGCTATGACCTTGTCTCTATCTTGTCGATGATACGGGGAATGGGATACCAGTCGGTCTCTGTCAAATTACTTAATTTCCCAAAGTCTCTATAAAACTGCAGTGTGTGGTCGGCTTTTGGTACCATCACACAGGGTGTAGACCATTTGCTATCACATTTTTCTCCTATGTCATCTTCTAACATATACTTTACATCTAATTTAATATGCTCAGGTCTGATGGGGTCAAATGGATGCTGTTTAATAGACCTGGCACCCTCGGTTAACACTACATCGTGCTCTATGACATGTGTCCTACTGGGAACATTTGTAAATATTGACTTATTTTCATGTACCAGCTCAACAATCTTCTCCTTATCTTCTACCGGAAGATGTTCTAGCCTTGTATCTAAACTCTTAAGGGCATCTGTATTATTAAGTTTACTTTCTGCAAACTTATATTCTATCCTAGATAAATCCGTCGGGACTCTAGCTAACGAAATCATGGGGACCTCCCGTGGTTTACTCTTTTCCCTGGAAACATAGGGCTTAAGTAAATTAATATGGCATACCCTCTGTTTTTGTCTCCGGTCAGGAGTCTTTATCAAATAATTGACCTCGCCAAGCTTTGACTCTATCTCATAGGGTCCACTAAACTTTGCACTTAAAGGCTGATTTTGCAAAGGTAGAAACACAAGAACTTTGTCACCTGGTGCAAAAGTTCTAGCTGTAGCTTTACGGTCATAGTTCTGTCTCATACGCTCCTGCATCTGTGGAAAATGAATCTTCACATGGTTAAAAGCATGATAAAGCCTATTTTTAAATTTATCTACATATGACAAAAGTCCAATCGGTTCACTGTCCGTTAGCCAAGTTTCATGTAGAAGTTTCAACGGACCTCTGACTGAGTGTCCATACACAAGTTCGAATGGGCTAAACCCCAGGGATTCCTGAGTGGCCTCCCTTGCAGCGAACAGTACATAAGGCACACCCTTATCCCAGTCTTTCTCGTTTTCATAACAGTACTTTTTAAGCATCGATTTTAATGTCTGATGAAACCTTTCCAGAGCTCCCTGGCTCTCAGGATGATAGGCACTTGATAGCCTATGGCTTATCCCTAATTGTTTCATGACTTGTTTGAAAATGTTCGAAGTAAAGTTAGTCCCCTGGTCGGACTGTACTGTCTTCGGTAGGCCATAACGTGTGAAGAAATTTGTCAGGGCGTCTACCACCTTCACTGTTGTTATGTTCCGCAACGGAATGGCTTCCGGGAAGCGAGTGGATGAACACATGACTGTGAGCAGGTATTGAAAACCGGCTTTTGTTTTCGGCAACGGGCCCACGCAATCAATGAGTATATGACTGAATGGTTCGTCGAACGCTGGTATCGGCTGGAGTGGAGCGACAGGAATTCGTTGGTTAGGACGTCCTACCATTTGGCATACGTGGCAAGTCTTGCAGTATTGTTCGACATCTCTTCTCAGTCCTGGCCAGTAGAAGTAAGGGAGGATACGGTGGTGCGTTTTTCGGACTCCCATGTGACCAGCGAAAGGAAGATCATGCGCCATACGCAGTATATCTTGACGATAGCACTTAGGTATTACAATCTGGTGAATACTGTCCCACTCGTTTGTACCTGAGTTGAGCGGTTTCGACTTTCTCATCAATACTTCATCTTTCATGTAGAAACATTCCGCCATTGCATCTGCAGTCTTTTCGTCAACAGCTTTCATTCTGAGTTGCATTATTACTTCGTCATTCAATTGTTCTTTCACCAATTTCTGCTTTGGTGACAAAATGTTATCGTTCTCGGTTGCATCACCAGTTGTTAGTTCAGCAAAGAACGTAGCACTTAAATCGATGTCAGGTGTTTCTGTTATCACTGTTTCATTCGCATGTGTGTCTTCAGAACAGACAAACACATCTTTCGTTGCACTACACGGCGTAGCAGGAGTCTTTACCGACTTCTTTTTCTGCATTGCTCTTGTCAGTGCACATGTTGGGCGTTCATTGGCAGGACGTAGGTTTTTGTCCTCCGCCATCTTTGTCTCCAACACTTTAACCATGGGCTCGACAGTGACTCTGCCGCCCATAATGTCATTTCCTAATATCATGGAAACGCCTTTGACGGGTAGTGCGCGCCACACTCCCACTACGATGTTATCTGTAAAAATATCCGACTCGAGTTTTATTCTGTGCAGTGGAGCTTCCACAGCCTCCATACTAGCACCTCTCAGCACAACAGACTCACCGGTACTGGTGGCATCCGTTAACGGCACACTGCCCTCCAGGATCACGCTGACAGCAGAACCCGTGTCACGTAATATCTGTATTTTCTTCTTGCTGAGTACATCGACTTCTGTCGACACTGTCCCCTCGTAGACAAAGGGTCGAAAATCGGATAGGTCGTCCTCTTCCGGGACTTCAGGAACCATCTGTTCCTCACGGCCTTCTGAAAGCATAATAGATTGAGTACAGCTATTCTCTTTTACCTTAGATAGACTGTTCTCAAAAACCATCGACTCCACAACTATGGGCGATGCCGGCCGCATTTCTTTTGAGTTTCTTGACCCTGTGTTGCACACTTCTTCTGTCTGCTTGCTATCTTTCTGCACTCTGGCACAGTGTAGAATAGCACCTTGCTTCTTGGTAAGGATCCAACAATCTTTCTTCATGTGGCCCTCTTTCTTGCAATTGAAACATACCACCTTTGCTTTATTTACATCTGTCTGCTTCCTGAAATGAACTAAGTTACTATTATTATTTACACCACTGTTCTTATTATTGTTTTCACTTGTCTCTTTTGGTTTACTAGCCTCCTTGGACTCTGGTTTGTGCACTTTGGGTTTGTCAGCATAATATGGCTTTATGCTGGCGTGAATTATGGCATAGTTATCTGCCAATCTAGCAGCTTCATGCACATCTTCAACCCCTCGGTCTGAGATGTGAGTTTTAATATCCACTCGAATACAATCATTGAATTCCTCAAACAATATTAGGTTCTTGAGTTTATCAAACTCACTTACATTCTGTGACCTTAGCCACTGTTCTAACATTTTCTCCTTTTGTCTCAAAAAGTCTACATGAGTTTGATCATATGCCTTCTTTCTGTCTCTAAATAGCTTTCTATATTTTTCTGGAGTCAGGGAATAACTTTTTAGCACCCTATCTTTGATTACTTCATAGTCATTTATTTCCTCGGGTGTTAAACTCAACACTACGTCCAATGCTTTTCCTTTGTTGAGAGTTGACCTTAACAATAAAGCCATCTTATCATCAGGGAACTGATAATCTACAGCTATCCTCTCAAAAAGCAAAAAGAAATCTTGAACATCTTCTTCCCTGAATATAGGCAAGTGTTGCTTCATTGCGCTAATATCCATACCATTGCTGTCCCTACGATGGTCAGGTCTGTTCATGCGTGCCATCTCTATCCTTTCTCTGCTTTCAATCCTAATTCTTTCATTTTCCCTTTCAGTTTCTATCCTAATTCTTTCCAATTCCATTCTCTTCATAGCTAATTGGAATTTTAGGTTTTCACTCAACCCTTCATTTTCATCATTGTTTGATGATCTAGATGACATATTTCTTACCTCGTCTCCGTGGGCAATTACCTCGCCCCCACTGGGAGCTACATAACCTTCATTGATATCGTTCTGTCCCACTTCAACTACACTACCAGTGTTCATGGCATTCTGCCCGTTCAAACATGTCATAATTTCTTTGGTCAAACGATTACGATTAGGTCTTGCCTGTCCTGCCTCAATCCCAAAGGACTCAGCTAATTCTTTTAGTTCAGCAAATGACATGGCATTAAGTTCCTCACTTGATATATTCGAAGCCATAGTATAGCGTTCGAAATATTTGTTATAGTAGAGTAGTATATATTGTATAATAAAATATAAAGTTCCAACTTACGATTTGTCCAGAAATTTGCACAATATAATATTAAACACTTCGTGGAATCTTCACACTTCCCAAGGAATAAAAACGCAAACCAGTTCTCTCCTCTTTTTTAAAAAGAATAGTTTCACAGTCCTGAAAACGAAACACAAATATGCCGCTCTCAGTACTACTAATGTCACAAAATATTTATAGGTCAGGAAAAAATATAACTCAAATTTTCCAGACGAGATCAACAAATTTTTTTTTTTTTTTCAATCCTAGATCAAGAAAAGTAGAACTCAAATCTACCGAACGAGACTACCAAATCTTGTCAATCCTAGGTCAGGAAAAGTAGAACTCAAATATACCGGGCGAGACCACCAAATTTTGTTACGTCCACAATCCCCTTGTGGCCAGAGCTGTGTAGATCTTGCTGATAATTCTCGTTAGTCCTAGGGGAGACTTTAATTATTAGTATTTATGTTTCAGTATTACACGAACTCTTCTTATAGTCCTGGGCACAAATTCAGTATTTGTATTCCAACATTTCCTCTCTTGTAAATTATGGTAGTAGATAAATCTTATAGTAATGTATACAACACAATAGGATAGTAACTTGACAAAGGAGCTTCAGTGTAACTGTTGTTGATAGTTTATTTCAGGTGGTATGTTCAATATATATACAATATATCTATTATGTACAGTTAGAATAAAATAGTGCAAACACAAACGTTCAAAGGAACATCTTTTGAAAACTCTCTGTCTTTCAGACAAAACAAATCATTAAATACTATCCGAGTGGTGCAAGGGATAGACCCATTACCAGTAGGGGTGAAAATCATGGTATCATTACAAAACTCATAACAAAAACGATAGGAACTTCCCCTATTAAATAATGAGTCGTTCCCAGACTCTGAGAATTTGAGATCAACACAGAATCCCAGCATTACCTAGAACCTTTCGTTTTCCTACTAAACGTCCTAATATTGTGTGTAGTAAGAAAAGAGAGAGAGAGGAGAATAAACATTGCGTGTTCCAATTCTTGGAAAAACAACATACATGACACTTATAATATGGCATCTTACATGACGATAAGTATGGTTTATGGTGGAACAAAGAACTCAAACGTTAATGCTTTTTTAACCCTTCCGTCATGTAGACAGGCCAACATAAATTTCTAACAAAGGGTCGCATAATAATGTTTTCCTTTATTATTATTGCTCAGCTTGTTTGTGTGCCTTTTTCCTGTTAATCTTTATAAATAGTTTAATATTTTTCAGTCACATGTAGCCTGTTTTGTTCATGTTTGCCCTCTAACAGCATCTCAACGGTGATGTAGTATTTATAGCGATGGAATGTATTTAGCTCAGGTCTGCAACTGGCTACTCTGCTACAACCGCAATCTCCTATTAAGCTAATTCATTTGAGGCCTGATTTGTTGCAGTAAGTTCACGACTCGTGTCATCCCAGCCAGAGCTTCTGTCAATATTATATATCTGTATTGCAACAGGGTAAGCAACTCGTTCGATGTTTCCATAGTTCATAGCTCATAGCTCAGAGCCCTAAGTACTTTCATGGCACGAACTCTGAGGTTGTGGGAATTCCCTAAAGTCAACTTCGTGTAGTTCGTTATAAAAAGGAAACGAAATTGTAAGGACTAAATATTAAATCAGCGGCATACATGGGCATCTCTTAAGGTAGAAGTTAGGATCAGGCAAGTTTTACTCGCACAAGTAAAAAAAAACAACACATTTCGGAATAGAACTAGGGATAGAGGGAAAAAGAGGAGAGCGTAACCAAAGTTTAACGCTAAACGGACACTAATATTGTATCTTTTTAGTATTAGCTGAGACAAAAGGGAGTTAATTAGTAATAAACAACCTTTACAATTTAAAAAAGCTCTGATTTTAGCACAAAAACCCTGTCTCGCCCTCTACCTTAGCTTATTATTACATGGAAAATAGCATACTACTTAGGCGTTAAATTACGCCCCCCCTCCCCCAACTGGGCGTCATTTTTTCACAGTTACGCCACTGACCCTCTCAGTGCCCTCTTGTTTTTCACAACTGTACCAACCACAGCCCTTATAGTGTTAAATTGGCGCCTGAAAAGTGTGTGTGGTGGGGGAGGGGCGTTAAAGAAGCCGGAAATTGTCCTTCAAGAGTCCAACCCCAAACATCTGGCACTGTTTATATATAATGCACCAAAATATGAGCAGTCGTGGAAATGAAACACATGGCATGGGCTGACCGGGTTGACCTTTTGACAGGGCGTGTGACCTCTGTTTAACACGTGGGTACATTTCCGTATTAATGCAAGGGAAATTAAAATCAGACCTACTACGTGGGAGTTAATAATATAGTATTTAGGTATAGTAGATAGTGGGTGACGCTTTCAGTGATTTCGTCTGTTAAAAGACTGTTGTTTCTGTTATCTCAAAATAATACATAGCCTACAACATTCAAATTGTGAATATGTTTAAGTGTTGATGAAAAACAAAAATTATGCAAAAACAAAATATTTCTTATCAAATTGTGGACTTTTTCCACATCTAACGGGGTCTCCACAGTATAATAAGGAAGGATAAGAAATCATTTTACTTATAAATTACTAGCAATTTTGAAATAAAATAGTCTTTTTGTTTTGTCTATGATGATCTCTATTTTTAAAAAAATATCTTTATCTGTAAATGTTATACTGACTTGAATACCTAACAGAATTATATACAAGGACTTGAGCAGCGTGTGAACACAGGAACTATACCAAAGAGTTATCTAGCGTCTCAAAGTTTGGATTATAATGCAATCTCTATGAAGCATACATTTCCATTGCGATAAAAAGAACAACACATTTTTTGCGTGATAGGCAAACACACTATGAGTGTATAATACATACAATCTGTGTATAATGCATACAATATGGGTATATAACATACAATATGGGTATAGTACATACAATATGGGTATAGTACATACAATATATTTACCCACTCAGAATTGATTCCTATGAGTCCGATCAATTTAACAGACTAAAAAAAATGCTTTAATTTCCATTAGTGGTTATTACATTTATCTATCTTTTCCACTTTCGATCTATCTATTTATCAATCTTCCTTTCTATCTATCTTTAGATCTCTATATATAGGATATGTATTAATCTATGTTATGAAAGATCTCTTTCTATATATAGGATATGTATTAATCTATGTTATGAAAGATCTCTTTCTATATATAGGATATGTATTAATCTAATTTATGAAAGATCTATATACATATTTTAGAGAAGGTCTAAGGTCTAATGTTGTACTAAGAACAGAGACTAATTAACCTTACAATCCTGGAGATTAACTCTACCCTGTCTGCAGGGTGGCTAAGTCCTCGAGTCAACTCAGCATCAACATGCTAACTCCCTGAAGTTCGTTGAATGAAGCAAAACAAAAAGAAATTATGCAATAAAATATTCAACTTATATTTAAAAGAAAGCGTCCCTGAGTTAGATCCGTGTCCTTTAAAACGGAGTTTCTATAACTGGATCAAAACGTAATCTCTTCGGATACTTAAATTTTATTTTTCCACATTTTAAAGAGAAATTGATATCCCGGAGTTATCTTTGTTTTTATGTCTTGAAGTTACTTATATATTAAAATAAAATAGAAATGCATCCCTGTATAAAGATAAAATTGAAATAAAAATGAAAATATTGATTGTCTGACCTTCAATAACCATTATTATTTCTGTATGATAATATCAGCATGGGGGGGGGGGGTGTCACGTGATGTAGTGTAGCCTCGTAAATCTTAAAAATGAAGGTTAACGTCGTGTGATTCCGTCATACTCATTCGTTAAATTCCCTTATCTCGGCAAGTAGTTACATTCTCCTAATTGCCGTCTGGTATGGTGTGGTGTTCTCAGGCGATAACAGAAAGTGTCCGTTGATAACCAATGATCCAATTTACAGCATCGAAGGTTTGATAACTTTTATGTTATTTTACTCTTTCCATAACCCAAACGAACAAACGAACACATAAACACGCGAACAGACACATACACACATTCCCTCTACCACATCAAAGTGCAATAAATACAAGTTACAATTCTCAAATAAGATAACTGTGCGTTGGCCCCAACAGTGACCTACATAAAACAGAAGGCCGAAATGCCGGTTACTGAAAATACTGAAATACCTGAAAACATCACGCAAGTAGGCGATATTTTCATTGTGTATTTATCTTTTTATCTTATCTTATCTTATACATTACAAGCGCTCCTTCTATAAAGAAGATTATTGCGTCCTGCCTCACATCCGTGGTTTGATTCTAGTCCTGCATTTCTATTATTAGTGTTTTAAATTATGTTAAGTTACAGGTTTTCCTGGTTGTTTAGGTAACCCATTCCATGCCCGGGTGCCACTCGGGAAGAAGGAGTTTTTGTATGCATTTGTTCTCGCATAAGGGATAACGAAAGTGTTTTTGTCCTTATGTTTATCTGACCATTGTGACAGATTGTCTTTGTGTTATATTTGTGAATTATAATCTAATGCCTTATGTATTTTTACTAATTTACTCTTTGCCCTTCTGTCCTCTAGTGTTTCCTGGTTTAGTGATTTAACTATTGGAGTTACTCGTGTCAGTTTCTCATATTCGCTAGTAATGAACCTTGTAGCTCTTTTCTAATTTGTTAATATTTTTTTTTGGTTGATGGGTCCTATACAGAAGATGCATACTCTAGAATAGGTCTAAATAATGTGAGATAGCATTTTAGTTTCATGTTCTTATTACATTAGTAAAAGTTACTTTTTATGAAACCTAAAGCTTTGTTATATTTTTAAATTACTTCATCAATGTGTGGATTCCAAGATAACTTATCATTTATTACTACTGCTACGTACTTTGTATTTTTAGTTTGTGTTAGGTCTTTGCCATGAATGAAGTAGTTTGTAATTATTTGTTTCTTTTTTTTTTCGATACTCTCAACACTTGGCACTTTTCTGTGTGAAAAGAAATGCTCCAGTTAGATTCCCATTTCTGTAATTCAGCCAGGACCATTTGTAAAAGTTCACTACCTTTTTTGTCTTTATTCATCTATAAATTATACAATCATCTGAAATAAATGTCCTTTTGTTCATGTGTTGATGCAATTGGGTAAGTCATTAATATAAGAAGGAAAAAGTAGGGGTCCTAGAACAGTTCCTTGTGGAACTCCTGAGTTTACATTTATTGGTGATGATTTAGAGCCATTAATTATTACCGTTTGTTTTTTTCTCTACATTTCAGAAAATCTTGAATCCACTGATGTAAGGGACCAAACATATTTTATTGTTGAAATCAACAGTTTTGTTTTTAGTTAGAACAGAATTAATTAGACTAATGAGTGAAGTTGTTTAAAAATTAATTGTTTGCTGCGCATAAAGTTTAAGATACGCATATTCTTTAGTCAATAATCACCACAATTCAAACATTATTGCATTAGTGACACCCCGATACAATAGTTAAGACCCTGTATAATATGTTATCATTGTACTAACACACAGAAAAATAATACTATGTATTGTAGTATTATATTAAGCATTATTATGACCTCAGTGTCACATTTTATCATCTAATTCAGAGTTTCCCCAAATGTCTGTTCGCAAAGAGTTGATATAAACAAAAATGTTCAAAATCTAGAGAATAGAGTATGGTAGGCCTACTTACTATAAAATGTATATGACTCTAATAGTTTACGTTTATTTAGCCTCGAGCATGATATTTGCACTCGATTTTAACAGTAGCCCTTGAGTATAAAAGTGTATATATTTAAGCATGTTTGTGATATATTATATCATCACAGCAAAGTCAGGGTATTAAGTTTTGATTTCTTTTAAACGGGTCACAAACAATACATTATTACGAGAACCGCTGGTTCAGAAGATTTATGAAGTACTATGTGTAGAATTTATTAAACTAGCTGGGTGCTAAGAAAAGTGGCTTGACGTTAATGCGACACAAATATTAAACACCAATGTGCAAACCGCATATTATAAACCTCCATTTTTGTTTAAATATTTTTTTACATTTGAAAGTCGGTGAAATCTTTCAAGGTATTTGTGTTGGTTTTACTTGAAACAGAATTCACAATGAACCCATGTTTGTAACCCATGTGTGGTGATCCATGTGTGGTGATCCATGGGTGGTAACTCGGTAAGACGAATGCATAATGTATGTGTGTTTCTTTGTTATGAGCATTGAGGGCCTTGTTTAACTAGGGCTTTTTCTCCTGTTTTTTTGTGTGTGTCAAATTAAGGCAAAGCCAGGTTAAATACTATTACACTTGTAATGTTGACAGATATTTAGAAAGATAATTAGATAGACATATACTTATTTAGATGGATGCATAAATACATAGGTGATAGATAGATGGATAGGTAGATAGATAGATAGGTATATATATATATAGATATATATATATATAGAGAGAGAGAGATAGATATATAGATAGATAATAGATAGATAGATAGATGATACATAGATAGATAGATAGATGATAGATAAATAGATTGTTAAATAGATAGATAGATATATGGATAGATAGATAGATAGATAGCTAAATAGATAGATAGATAGATAGATAGATAGATAGATAGATAGATAGATAGATAGATAGATAGATAGATAGATAGATAGATAGATAGATAGATAGATAGATAGATGTCGCCTGGGATGGTGAGAGGGGTTAAATTTGGCTCCTATCTAGAGTGTTAGTCTAGAATGGTATTTGTCATTTATTAGTTAGCTAACTAAGCTGGTAAAACATGGTTAGTTTTTTTTAAGTTTCAGTGTACCTCCTATCTAAACGTCGGCCCCTGGGTCAGCAGCCCCGTTCGCTTGAACATTTTTACGCTATTTTTATGTGATCGATGTTACCATTATAAATTTTTAGGTACTAGTAGGTTCTCGAATTTCGAAACAACAAAACAAACTATGATAAAAACAAAGTGATAC
Organism: Anisus vortex; assembly: GCA_949126835.1. Classification (NCBI taxonomy): domain Eukaryota; kingdom Metazoa; phylum Mollusca; class Gastropoda; family Planorbidae; genus Anisus; species Anisus vortex. The sequence goes on from OX421493.1 coordinate 24,554,825, forward strand.
CACGGAAAACAATTTTCAGCTTTTTTTTTTTTACTGTCACAATTCCTTGGTCTAATCTTAATGTAATTTACCCGGATTTAGAAAGGCCGGAAAAGGTTGTTTAGAGATAAGGCCTAAACACATTATTTAGATCCTAGAACAATCAAGCTGTTATTTCCTCTACCCCGCGAGCTTTTCTAAGACTGAAGCTTTTGTTTATATTTCTTTCTTTTACATTTATATTTAGCTTACTGCGTCTTTTATTTGTTTTACATATATCAAGATGTAGATGTAGCCTACATATTGTCCACTAAAGTTTTTAATAAAACCGGCAGACGTAAAAACACATTGCAAAATTGTAACACACGTATTATTTGTTAAATTTAAAAATTCCTTTGTTGATTAAGTATATTCCGAGCTCCTATGACTCGTGTGTCTCACATTGAGTTATTGCCCCTTACAGTGTTTAGTACGTCGTCTGCATTCTCAATCACTTTACTGCTTCCGCTTCTATCACTGGAGCAGACTCTTTCTTGAGCGGATTAATATGATAGATTTGTTGGCACACACACATACTCTTACACAATTAACTGTAGGCCAACATGTTAATTTATTTATTGTTATAGATTCAGCTGCTATAATCTGAAGCAATGGAAAATACTGTTAACCGTTTCAACGATTCAACTTATGTTAACAAAATCTTACAACATGTGTCCAACAGATTGTCAATAGTTGTAAAAATGGCTGTTTTTATTGTTTTGTTGTTGTTGTTGTTTTTAGGGATGAGCTGATACACAGAATTGTTTAAATGTTTAGTGCTTCCCTTTAACGGCTGTTCGTGAATTCTAAAATTAAACATTGTCACGTGCGAAATCAGCTACTGACGTTAGATGATATTTTTAGTAATGTATTATTATATATTATTTTGATTCATATCCATCTTGGATCTCACAAGGTTGTATAAGAATTTATATTGATGTTATTCAATTAGATTTGATGTTTATTTGACTCGTCACGATATGAATCTTTTGTGTATAAAGTGATTTAGATAAACTGTACCTTAATATATAGGAAATCCACAATCCTGTTTGAAATTGAACACAATTTTATTCCAACAAGTTGAGATGATAAAATATAACAATACCACAGAATACATGTACCAGTATTATATAATAAAACTTAATCAGTTGAGATTCTTCTATAATGAGTTAAGCTGTAATCCTATCTTTAAGAAAGTGGTCAAAAACAGTCCTCACACATTAGCGCCCAAACTAGAACTAAACTAAACGGAATTCCACCCTCGTGCATATGACGTATTTTATCGCTATGACGTAGTGTCTAGACATATGCATGTTTTATTCCTAACACGGAAACATTTCGGGTTTAAGATTATTTCATTTTAACTTTAGTTAATAATAACAAAACCAATATAATATGGAAATAAATCTACTCGTAACACTCGCCCCCCCCCTTAAGACACAAAGGAATTACAGACAGCGTTAAGTATGGAATTCTTTGTAGAGTACCCATAAAATGAACCGAATTCCCAAACTTTTCGTAAGATTTAATTGACTATTGGACAATCTTTTAAAGATTAAAATGAACCATATATTACATATCCCCTTAATAACAAAGTCGCTATTATGGAATCCCTTATCACATTATGTTAACAATGATTATTAATTAAACATTTATTTATCAATTAATATTTACAATTATGATTATTGTGTGTACAACGTTGACCATAAAACTATTACCACCAATAACCAATCCCATAGAATTGATATGAATTACCCAAATAAGTGGAACCGATTAATAATTGATAGATAATTCTTTAGAAAATTTAATTTATTTATAACCGATCACTGTATCATTAACTAATGATTTTCAGTTATTATATTATTATTATGATGTCTCAATTATGACATCAAGAATATTTAAAAATAAAATGTTATAATCTCAGCTGATTTAGCTTTTACATAGCATAAAATAAGACATCCAAATTATAACATGACGACATAGAAACAAACAATTTGCAAAACACATCAATAATCAATTGAACAAACACAAGTGTGGATGTATTCAAGTTAAATACCGGTGTGTGTGCAATTGATGTATGCAATAGTTACCTTTTACCTTACAACGTATGATTGTTTCTAGTAGAATTTGAAGTTTTGTTCTGTAATGTTTCATATGGTAATATTTCAAAACATAGTTTATTTATTGTCATATTTACAATAATATATATGTTAATCAATACAATGAATGACATAAAAGAAAACATTGAATGAGAAACTGACTTTCATCTTCTGGTTTACCAGTTACATGCGCGACAACGTGTCAGCAACCACATTTTGTTTACCTGGTAAATATACCACATTTAAATTATATGCTTGGAGAAATAAGCTCCAGCGAATAATTCTTTGATTCTGTTTAACCCTGGAAAGGAAAACTAAAGGGTTATGATCAGTTAAAATATCAATTGGATATGGAGAACCATTGATATAAAAATCAAAATGTTTCAATGCCAGGATTAATCCTAAAAGTTCCTTTTCTATCACACTATAGTTTCTTTGATGCTTATCAAATTTTTGAGAGTAAAAACTAATCGGGTGTTCCAGTGAATCATCACCCTTTTGGGAAATGACCGCTCCCATCCCTGTATCACACGCGTCAACGGTAATTTTAAAGGGTTTACTGTAATTGGGTGTTACTAATACAGGTGCCTCAGAAAGAACATCTTTTAATTTATCAAAGGCCTGGTGGCATTCATTAGACCATTTGAAAGTGCAATTCTTCTTTAATAGATTTGTTAATGGACATGCAATGGTTGAGAAATTTTGACAGAACCGACGGTAGTACCCCGCCATCCCGAGAAAACTACGGAGTTGTTTACAGGTTTCAGGAACAGGGAACTCACGAATAGCCTTAACCTTTGCATTTAATGGTTTTACCAAACCATTTCCCACCATGTGACCTAGATACTCGATGGTTGCATGGCAGAACTGACTCTTAGTCAAATTAATGGTGAGATTAGCATGAGTCAATTTCGTAAATAACAAATGTAGTTGATCCAAATGAGATTTAAAATCGTCACTAAAGACAACAATATCATCGAGGTATGCATGACATTTAGGAATGTCCTGAGTAATGTTATTTATTAACCGTTGAAAAGTAGAGGGTGCATTAACCATACCAAAGGGCATGACCTTAAATTTGTACAGTCCGTCAGGGGTTACAAACGATGATATCTCCTGAGCCCTCTCCGTCAGTGGAATCTGAAAATACGCCGTCAATAGGTCAATTTTCGTCACAAACTTAGCATTACTCACTTGATCTATTAGATCGTCGATTCTTGGTATTGGATAGGAATCAGTTTTTGTCACTTTGTTTACCTTACGGTAGTCCACACAAAACCTCATGGATCCATCGGCTTTAGGTACCAATACGCAAGGGGAAGACCAGTCACTACTACTAGGTGTAATAATGTCATTGTCAAGCATGTAGTGAACCTCTTTACGGATGCATTTTAACTGGATAGGATTTGACCTGTATGGATGTTGTTTAATAGCTTTAGTATTTTCATTTAAAATAACATCATGCTTAACTACACTAGTTCTACTAGGTACATCTCCAAATAAATGGATATTTTCATTAATTAGACCTTTGATAGCGGATTGTTCGCAATCAGGTAAATGTGCCAATTTTTCATTTAGGTTTTTCAAAGCCTTTGTATTTTGCAGTTTGCTTTCTGCCACTTCACGCTCAATTTCGGGTGAATTATTCCCGACTTTAATAACAGTGTTTACCGAGGCAACAACTTTTTGTTCTTCTCTGATAATGTATGGTTTCAACATATTGATATGGCACACTCGTTGCGATTTCCGTCTATCAGGGGTCTTTACAAGATAGTTAACCTCACTAAGCTTAGCCATAACCTCGTAGGGTCCTGTAAACTTGGCACTCAGGGGTTGACCAGACAGTGGCGTCAGCATGAGAACTTTATCACCAGGTTGGAAGATACGGGTTCTTGCGTTGACGTCATAATAGACCTTCATCTTGTCTTGTGCCTGCAAAAGATTAGATCTGACAACTTTTAATGCATTATACAGTCTATTTTTAAAATTTTCCACGTATGTCAGTAGACCAGTGTCTTCAGTGGATGACAACCATGTCTCTTGTAACAGCTTTAGTGGTCCACGAACTGTGTGTCCGAATACCAGTTCAAAGGGACTGAAACCAAGAGATTCTTGTACAGCCTCTCTAGTTGCGAAGAGTGCGAAGGGAATACCACGATCCCAGTCATCGTTATGCTCGAAACAGAAAGTACGGAGCATATTTTTCAATGTTTGGTGGTATCGTTCCAGTGCGCCTTGACTCTGTGGATGATATGCACTCGATACTGCATGACGAATACCCAGCCGTTCTAAGACTTGGCGAAATAATTTCGATGTGAAATTTGAACCTTGATCTGACTGCACGGTTTTCGGAAGACCATATCGGGTGAAGAATCCGATAAGTGCATCAGATATTTTGTCGGCATTGATGCTACGTAGAGGAATAGCCTCTGGAAATCTCGTTGCCGAACACATTATAGTGAACAGATACTGGTGGCCAGCCTTAGTTTTAGGCAACGGACCGACGCAGTCTATAATGATGTGACTGAAGGGTTCTGAGAATGCTGGTATGGGTCGTAGAGGAGCTACCGGAATGGTCTGATTCGGCTTGCCGACCATCTGGCAGACAGGACATGATCTGCAAAACGATGTGACGTCACGACGTAGGCCAGGCCAGAAGAAATATGGGAGAATTCTGTCGAAGGTTTTCTGTATCCCTAGGTGACCAGCATACGGTGAATCATGGGCCATATGTAGTATGTCCTTGCGGTAAACATTGGGTACCACGATTTGATGTACTTCGCTGCATGTTTCATCGTCGTTTTCTTTCCCTCTCCATTTCCTCATCAACAACTCATCCCTCAGGTAATAACCTGCGGCCATTGTTTCTAATTCTCCTTCATTCTTTGCTTCTTCTTTTAGTTTCCCGATCTCTGGATCTTTGCTTTGAGCAAGAATGAGTAGTTGTCTAGGCGACAAATTATTTTGATCAGTATGACTTGAGTGACCACCTAGAATATCCGCCATGAAGGTTGCTTGCAAGTCAATCTCTGGTGTTGGTTCTGGTTTCTTTGTCGATTCATTAGTCATCTGCTGTTTCTCCATAGCTCTGGTGATAACACATACTGAATTTTCAGTATTCTTACACTGAACAGAGTCTTTGGTTTCTTTAAGTACAGGATGTACCTGATTTTTGGCAATGTCACTTCCTAAAAGTAATGAAATGCCTCTGTAGGGAAATTTCTTCACTATCCCAACAATAACAGATCCAGTGAAGTAATTACTCTTCAACTGTATACGATGTAACGGTGCCGTGAGTGTTCCAGCCATAGTACTGATTAAGGCATACTGGCCTGTATGAGTCAATTTCGACGTTGGTACAGTATTCTTCAACAGTAGAGATATATCAGCACCGGAGTCACGTAGAATTTTAATCTTCCGTTCTCTAGCTTGATTATCTATAGGTGACACATAGCCCTCGCTAACATCCGATAGCATGCACTCGGGTAGTTCTCTGCCTACTGAGTTTCTTGCTACACTACTGCCTCCATAAGTAAACGTTTTATTTACTGATTGTTCATCTGTCACACTCCCTTTGGAGTTGAAACTAGAATGTTCAATAGCCTCGGTCTTCATTTCAAAGACTTTTTCCGACTTTGAGCAACTTGGACATGCGTGTTTCGCCATCTCTTCATGACTAACATCAGATGTCTTTCTTTCAGCTTTAATTCTTTTGTGGGCAGTTTTATTTATGTGAGTTTCAGTTTGTACGGCGATGTGTGATAAAACCACGTTGTTCTTGTTTTTAATGGGTCTTTTCTCTTTATGTAGACTCCAACAATTCTCTTTTATATGTCCATCTTTCTTACAGAATGTACAGGTAATTCTCTTTTGTACAAAACTTGAATTCTCTTGTTTATCGGCTTTTTGTTTACTTTTATCCTCTGTCGATCTTAACTTTCTCTCTGTATTACTGTTTTGAGTCCTCAAACTTGTTCTGTCATTTTGAAAATAATGGCTATGCGGGTGAATAATGACATATTCATCGGCTTTAACTGCTGCTTGTTCTGCTATTTCAATACCACGATCAGCCAAATGAACTTTTATATCAGTGCGAATCTTCTCAGTAAAATCCTCCATCAGTATGAGATTATATAGTTTCTCATAATCTTTATTCACATTCTTAGAACGTAACCATCGATCAAAATACTTTTTCTCTAATCTCAGGAAGTCAACATGTGAAACTTCTGGTTCCTTCTTGTACTCACGATATAACTTTCGATACTTTTCTGGAGTTAGAACATAACTCAATAGTACTCTGCTCTTTATTAGTTCATAATCATTGCATTCTTCTGGAGTCAGATTCAATACAACATCTAAAGCCTTGCCTTTTGTTAGAGCTGAACGTAAAAGTACTGCTTTCTTATCTTCAGGAAATTTATAATCGATCGAGTTTCTTTCGAAGACCATAAAGAACTCATCAATCTCTATGTTCTCCATGCTTGGGACATGCTTTTTAAACTTATATAGTTCTACATTATTTGTTTCCTGAATCGTATGAGTTGACGAACGAGACTTTGCCAATTCAATCCTTTCATTACTAGCGATTCTTTCTTTTTCCAATTCTTTCTCTTTCAATTGTACTTCTATTCTTTTACCTTCCAATTGTACTTGAATTTCTAACTTCCTCATTTCTAACTGGAATTTCATGGCTGCACTTAGTTCATTTCCATTCATTTTAAATTCATGGTTATCTATGTCTGTTTTCATGGTTTCTGATACATTGAGAACCACTGATTCTTCATTATTCATAGTATTTTCTTCAAGCATTCTACCATGTCTTTTCAAACAGTCCTTAATATCTTGAATCAATTTACTCCTTACTGGTGTAACTTCAGTAATGTCTATTCCCAGAGAGTTTGCCATCTCTTTTAACTGGGTTAGTGACATGCTAGTTAACTGTTCTGACGTGATAGCAAAAATATTCAATTGCTCCAACGTAAGATTAGCTTCCGCCATGTTTTATATTAATGACGTAAATAGAAGATAAAAAATTCAACTTTACCTTTCATAAAGTCCTTTGAAAATATTTTTACACCACTGTTAATTTGTAGAAGATAAATTTTAAGGATGGTTGTGTACAAAGCTGAAAACAGTATGTCCGAACACAGACAGTGCCTCCCACGTAGACAGAATTTGAATAAATATTTGTTGTAAATCGTTTTCACTAAAACAGTTGTATATTCTTAATTTCTTATACATACAAACTTTAGATCCAGGACTTGAGCCCCCAATCTTTTGTCACGTGCGAAATCAGCTACTGACGTTAGATGATATTTTTAGTAATGTATTATTATATATTATTTTGATTCATATCCATCTTGGATCTCACAAGGTTGTATAAGAATTTATATTGATGTTATTCAATTAGATTTGATGTTTATTTGACTCGTCACGATATGAATCTTTTGTGTATAAAGTGATTTAGATAAACTGTACCTTAATATATAGGAAATCCACAATCCTGTTTGAAATTGAACACAATTTTATTCCAACAAGTTGAGATGATAAAATATAACAATACCACAGAATACATGTACCAGTATTATATAATAAAACTCCTTAGTTTTAGGCAACGGACCGACGCAGTCTATAATGATGTGACTGAAGGGTTCTGAGAATGCTGGTATGGGTCGTAGAGGAGCTACCGGAATGGTCTGATTCGGCTTGCCGACCATCTGGCAGACAGGACATGATCTGCAAAACGATGTGACGTCACGACGTAGGCCAGGCCAGAAGAAATATGGGAGAATCCTGTCGAAGGTTTTCTGTATCCCTAGGTGACCAGCATACGGTGAATCATGGGCCATATGTAGTATGTCCTTGCGGTAAACATTGGGTACCACGATTTGATGTACTTCGCTGCATGTTTCATCGTCGTTTTCTTTCCCTCTCCATTTCCTCATCAACAACTCATCCCTCAGGTAATAACCTGCGGCCATTGTTTCTAATTCTCCTTCATTCTTTGCTTCTTCTTTTAGTTTCCCGATCTCTGGATCTTTGCTTTGAGCAAGAATGAGTAGTTGTCTAGGCGACAAATTATTTTGATCAGTATGACTTGAGTGACCACCTAGAATATCCGCCATGAAGGTTGCTTGCAAGTCAATCTCTGGTGTTGGTTCTGGTTTCTTTGTCGATTCATTAGTCATCTGCTGTTTCTCCATAGCTCTGGTGATAACACATACTGAATTTTCAGTATTCTTACACTGAACAGAGTCTTTGGTTTGATTTGATAAACTACTTCTTGGTAAACAAATAAAATGTGTGTAGCCTATGCATTTGCTATATTAACTTATACCTATTATTATATACCTAAGTTCCGTTACATTAAAACTTTTGCTTCCATTGGCCTAGTGAAGCATATTTCACAATTTTCATTGGCTGCAGCGAGTTCCAATAGAATGTGTCGAATATTATATTGCTTTATTAATGCTCAATGCTGTTGCTGTTGTTTGGTTTCTTGTTTAATGATTTTTATTGTACTTGTTTGTTAATAGCGTTAAGACGACCCTGAAGAGTTTCACTGTATATTTGAATGGCAGGCCAGTGATAAAAGTTGTCAGCTCTGAATGTCACAGGCAAAACAAAAAGTATTGACCAGAACCTGTGAACACATTTTATTTTTAATGACATCCGGGTTTCTCCAGGCGCCTTGACCTTCATTAAGTTCAGACAATAAACATTCAAAGGAGGTGCGCGTCAATCAATCATCTCAAAGAAAATATTTTATAATGAATCAACTATCGAACTGATATCATAGGCAAACCCACGCTTTGGAAAGGGGGAGGGGACGTACACAAAAAGTGGCCCGTGCCCCCCAACACCCATTTCGTCCAGATATATTGTTTTATACTTTTATATATATATATATAATTGTTCCGATAGTATAGAAATTCTCAAGACATTTATATGGAGTTTACATATTTGAGCCTTTTGTTATCATTCAAAATATTATAAATGTAACAAAAATTGTTTACGTTTTTTTGTATTTACCTTAATAGTAAGTTATAGCCATTTCAATGTATACTGTTCTAAATTGTTAAAACATTCTGTCTCATTGCTTTGATTAGCCCCATGCTGGTGCTGTATCATCTTAAAACTTATTTTTTTTTAGACATTTTCTTCATCCCTCTTTAAGTTAAAACTTTGAAATAATTAAATAACTTTTTGTTCTTGTTTTCATTATTAAATACGATTTGTCAATTGTAAGTTAGTTCAGACTTTTGCCCTCTTTCATTATACCGTGCCTAATTACCCCCCCCCCCATGACTTCGTATCTCCTCTTAATTTGTACTATTTGCCATGACGAAGACCATACGATGGTCTTGTCCCTACACAGCCATCCTGACTACGCCACTGATATATATATATTTATATCTACAATATGGAGGGCTTTTGTAATAGTAATGAAAGAGTAAAATATCCCTGGTTATCCTGTATATGAGACAGCCCGTGTGCACGTGTATGTCTGTCTGACGTAATATCTGTCTGTCACGATTCTGGACTGAACCGTAACCTTATTAGCACCCTCAGTCAGATAGCATACATAGATAGACCCAAGCATAGCAAGCGAACCTTAGATTAGCGCAAAGTCTAGGTAAGGAAGAAGAGAGTAGGGGACGCCATTACTTCTTCCCCTCTCCTTACGCAAGTGAAATCCTCCAGCACTTCTCCTCACCTCTCTTTAACTCTCTCTGCACTCTTTCATTCCCGTATTCAGAGTTTGCAAATTGACTCAGCCAATCTGGTATTACATCATTTGTATGTGTGATTGTATGTGTGTGTATTCTTTAATGTATGTGTATATATATATATTCTATTATGATGTCAATTATGATTCATGTTGTATTTTGATAGTAACTACTCATTTATTTTGCTAAACTCAGCATACACGTAAAACCCCCACCCACCTGTAGACACCCCCCACCCACTTCTACCCCTTTTTCATTATCTCCCCTCTTCGTCCCCTACTCAACGCCCGTGGGCATAGCCCTTGATCCAATCGTCGTAGTGACATCTGGAGCGAAGCGTCTCGCACATACGTAAGCGCCCCGGGCTGCACTCGACCAGAACCAATAGACGCAGGTACATCAAGGGAGATAAGTCATTATCTTATCCTTTGTATCTCCGTATACGTCTACCCCCCCCTTTCCCCTGGGCCCCACCCCGCAAAAGTCGGCGGTACTAATTGTTCACCTACACCCACTCCTAATTCCCCCCCCCCAATAGTCAATCCTTTATACAAGTATATTTCAAACCAGCCAACCAGAACATGTGTAATTCTAAACTAATGTAGCTATCCAATCAAATTGACCACTGATCACGTGACTAAATTCACGAAAGCGCGCTTAACTAGTTTCAGAACTCTTGAGCTCAAGCGTTAGGTGGAGAAGGTTGTTCGATTCTAGCCTCCACTTATTCAGTTCGTTCCATAGGATATACCGCCTGCATGTGTATTGATAGATATTGTGCCAGTATAAGTATTTTCATGAACACAGCTACGTTGCCTAATGTTTGGATAACCTAGCAGTACCATGTGTTGAGTGTTAACTGAAGCCTGTGCAAATTCATAGATGTATCTTGCCATTGAGTGAAGAATTGAAATGATAATAAACACCTGAACTTAACCAGCGATTTATTTGCCTACTTAGAACTATCTGTTGTGTCCCTCATAATATCTAACGAGCCAGAGAGAGAAATAATAATTATTCCAGGGCGATTCCAGTCACGGTAATTCATACCCCACGACAACCTGCCACTACTACCCCACTCACCTACGACTCCGCACCCCTCTCATCGCCCAACCTTTGCCAGGTTGATGTCCTAATCCTAAACACATCCTGACAAAGTGGGGACCTCGCCGCGGGATTCTGAACTTCAATCCGTTCAGCGCACAAACAACAGCAATCAACCCGAGGACCACGCCGTTACTGAAACCGACCCTGGATTGGGAGCTCATCTCTCTACAACACGAAGACTCTAAGCAGCAAACAGATCCGCCACCTCAAACGCAAGCCAAGTCACCCCACTGAGCCAGACTCGTCACCCCACGCCACCTGCGCCAACCCAGATACGCCAGCAACCAGACTCGTCACCCCACGCCACCTGCGCCACCCCAAACACGCCAGAAACCAGACTCGCCACCCCAACCGCCAGACCGTCACCCTCCGACCCCGCATCGACGTACCTGCACCCGAGACGTCAGCACTAGAGACCGCCGAGAACCCGACATCTGTCCCGTCAACCTCCCCATAGAAACCGCCGTAGTCCCGGTACCCAAACCAGGAAAATAGACAATAACACTATACACTATCTAGTCCCGGCACGGGGAAAAAGAACTTCTCACTATATAGAAGCTACCTGCAACCAACAGAACGCCAAGCGCCATACAAAAACGATAACTTTGTGATTGGATACGTGTGTATTGTGTATGTGTGTGAAATTCCAGGATTTGCGGTTCGGTGAGTACCATTTTGGACTAGTATTAAGTTAGTTAAACTCTGAACCCCCCAACCCCTCTTACACCTTCCTCCTTTTATTTCAATATATATATCTGTCCGCTCTTACTTCTTACTCTCACCCTACTCTTATACTATGGCTGAAGGTATAATCTTACGTAAACAGCTACGGGAAGAGGCTATGGCCATAGGCTACACTGACTCAGAAATCAACAAATATGTAATAGAACAAGTAGCGGCCCATGAAGCTAGAGAGGATAGACTTAGAGCAGAACAGTTAGCTAGAGAGGATAGAACTAGGGAAGAACAGTTAGCTAGAGAGGATAGACTTAGGGCAGAACAGTTAGCTAGAGATAGAGAGGATAGAATTAGGGCAGAACAGTTAGCTGATGAGGAAGCACGTAGGGCACATGAATTTAGATTAGCGGAGTTAGCGGCAAACACTAGGGCCCCCGACAACACTGACCACCCAAACTCCCCCTCCTCATTTAGCTCAGTCAACCCCAACACTCCCCTCCCCCGACACGCGTCTCTATGGACAGACATCCACGACCCCCGACTAGAACAATTTGACGTTTATCTTCGACGGTTTAGTGACTGTATGGAGTCAAACGAGGTCCCTTCAGAGTTACACCGCCGAATTCTCATCTCCACACTGAGGTGAGAGAATTATGAGACGTATTGCAAACTGCCTCCGGACGATAGGGAGTCGTGTGCTGCATTGAAGAACGCACTCTTAAACCGACACTAGCTACACGCGTCGCACTATCAGAACCGATTCCGTACCGCCACGCTACGGTCAGGAGAGAACTATACGCAATTCGCGGAGCGAATTCAGGCCTACTTACTTAAGTGGGTAGAATTAGAAGACATAGAACAATCCTTTGAAGGCATGGTCACCCTTCTTATGACTGAACAGATAGAATCCCAGATGCCCCCGAAGCTGAAGGCTTTCCTAATCCAACAGGGAATATCCGGTCTAACCCATTCCCTGCAAGGCGCAGATAGATTTCTGCAATCTAACTTAGTGGAATAATCCCATTCCCGGGACAAATTTCAACCACCCCCCACTTCCCGACGGGAAAACGGTAGACCGGGAAGGCCACGGCCACCTTCCGCCCGCCCGGGACACCCACAACCACATCGGCCCTATTGGGACAACCATCGCGCCAACCCTCCCCCACTAATCAGTCCCGACAACTTCCCCCCACATCGACCGGGTCACTCTCAAACCAGGCCCCCTCCACCCCTCCAAGATTCGCGACGTCCAGACCAGCCCTACCAAACGACCAGGGCACAAACCGGCGCCAGGCAAACCCAATCGACCCGACAGGGTAACTCCACTGAGCAACAGCCTAATGTACACACCGGCCAGTGGAATAGCCAGGATACACCCAGCGACTTGGACCAAGTCCACCACGTATTTTCTATCTCATCAGTAGACGGGCCCCACGAATCCCGCGACAATATGAGATAGCCAGAATTAATGGACGTCTTGCGTCGTACTCATACGACTCGGGCCTTAGTTTTACAGCCATAGTCACGGAATCCGCAGTCAACCCACGCGATTATACGGGACGACATGTTAGACTCCAGGGACCCTCACACGACAGCAATTGTTCACCTTGACTCCGCGTTTATAACAGGGCCCCTCGAAGCAGCGGTAACAAAAGACGGTAAAGTAGACATCTTGCTAGGTAGGCCGATCGTAGGCAAACCACTCCCACCCAGACCCATACAGGTGAAACACGAGCCACTGCGCCCCACCCCGCGCCTTCCCCAATTCATGTCCATTAAGGACAGACTCCGCAACGCAACCCTACCCCAAACCAGAATCGAGCTAAAACGCCTACTCCACGAATTCAGTTATTATGAAAGAAACACTATAACCGGCTTCCGGCAACACGCAACGCCCTTATTCGAGTTACTGAATGCCACCACATTCACCAAATTGCATTGAAACGAATCCGCCATATTTGCCTTTGACAAGTTAAAAATATCCTTAGGTCAAAACCCCTTTCGAGCCGACCCCCAAGATGAGGACTAACGACACCCCTACCCATCCCGGTGGGCTGGTTAACACTACAACCAGCGCCGCACTCGCCCCAGACGATAACTCAACAGTTCACCCTTCCCCCTCCGACACCCTTCCCGTTACGGAGCCACCACCAATACGTGGTCATGTCGAGATACCACCCCACCCCTGCCGTTCACACTCAAATCCTGCCTTACACCCTCTCGCACTTAAAACCAGACACAACGGATCCTTCAGCCGAACGTACGAAAAGAAGTTATATCGCGTAGCATGCAGATTAAAATCCCATGCCACAGACACAGTAATTTAAGTATGAATTCACTCTCAAGTGAATTCCAAGTTTGCCAGGAGGGATGTCACGATTCTGGACTGAACCGTAACCTTATTAGCACCCTCAGTCAGATAGCATACATAGATAGACCCAAGCATAGCAAGCGAACCTTAGATTAGCGCAAAGTCTAGGTAAGGAAGAAGAGAGTAGGGGACGCCATTACCTCTTCCCCTCTCCTTACGCAAGTGAAATCCTCCAGCACTCTTCTCCTCACCTCTCTTTAACTCTCTCTGCACTCTTTCATTCCCGTATTCAGAGTTTGCAACTTGACTCAGCCAATCTGGTATTACATCATTTGTATGTGTGATTGTATGTGTGTGTATTCTTTAATGTATGTGTATATATATATTCTATTATGATGTCAATTATGATTCATGTTGTATTTTGATAGTAACTACTCATTTATTTTGCTAAACTCAGCATACACGTAAAACCCCCACCCACCTGTAGACACCCCCACCCACTTCTACCCCTTTTTCATTATCTCCCCTCTTCGTCCCCTACTCAACGCCCGTGGGCATAGCCCTTGATCCACTCGTCGTAGTGACATCTGGAGCGAAGCGTCTCGCACATACGTAAGCGCCCCGGGCTGCACTCGACCAGAACCAATAGACGCAGGTACATCAAGGGAGATAAGTCATTATCTTATCCTTTGTATCTCCGTATACGTCTACCCACCCACCCCTTTCCCCTGGGCCCCACCCCGCAAAATTCGGCGGTACTAATTGTTCACCTACACCCACTCCTAATTTCCCCCCCCCCCCCCCAATAGTCAATCCTTTATGCAAGTATATTTCAAACCAGCCAACCAGAACATATGTAATTCTAAACTAATGTAGCTATCCAATCAAATTGACCACTGATCACGTGACTAAATTCACGAAAGCGCGCTTAACTAGTTTCAGAACTCTTGAGCTCAAGCGTTAGGTGGAGAAGGTTGTTCGATTCTAGCCTCCACTTATTCAGTTCGTTCCATAGGATATACCGCCTGCATGTGTATAGATAGATATTGTGCCAGTATAAGTATTTTCATGAACACAGCTACGTTGCCTAATGTTTGGATAACCTAGCAGTACCATGTGTTGAGTGTTAACTGAAGCCTGTGCAAATTCATATATGTATCTTGCCATTGAGTGAAGAATTGAAATGATAATAAACACCTGAACTTAACCAGCGATTTATTTGCCTACTTAGAACTATCTGTTGTGTCCGTCATAATATCTAACGAGCCAGAGAGAGAAATAATAATTATTCCAGGGCGATTCCAGTCACGGTAATTCATACCCCACGACGACCTGCCACTACTACCCCACTCACCTACGACTCCGCACCCCTCTCATCGCCCAACTTCTGCCAGGTTGATGTCCTAATCCTAAACACATCCTGACACTGTCCTTCTGTCAAATCCGTTTCAGGTGAGGATTCAAGATATGTTTTTAATACTCTTTTCATGTTTTAATAAAAGACTAATAAAACCTATTCATGCATTTACTTCCTGTTTTATTCACGGAACATGTGAACTCAATATGTAATATCTTATCTTAGTGCCGTCAAGATCCTTCTGACAATGCGCTTATTATATAACTGTAAAGTCTGATCTTGTATTTTGACAAAGGTCTTAAAAGGTATTAAGATGTAGGTTCTTTTTATAAGCTCCGTTAATCCATCTTTTGCCTGTTCTCTATCGTAAAAAAAAAACGAAAGAGTAGGCCTAAGTCTCTATTAATAATAATCTTTATAAATTGGTTCTTTCCAAGAGATTATATTTTAAATTGGTCTTTTTGAATAGCTCCAGTAGTGTATAGCCTCCCTTGTGGCAGGTTTATATTCATTGAAGTAAACTGATAAAGATTCATTTATATTGGTTAAATATTTCTAGATTAGTAATTCTAAAATGCCGGGTAGGGAACCGGTAACGCGACACAAAATAGAAATTACCGGGATGCAAAGGGAAGAAGAAATATATTCAAAAACTAGGCTGGACAACACTGAACTATATATACATGGAGTGCTCAATCACTTAAAAATTTGACCGCGAAATGCAGACTTTCATATATAGTTAAGTGGTACGTTAGCTAATGATACTGTCATGCATAACCATGAACATTTATTAAAGGGATTTGTGAGCGACTGAAACCAGCCATATTATTATTACGTCTTTGTGGCATTAATTGCGTGCCAGAGTATAAACTGAGATATGGACTAAATAAAATCAATGTATAAGTGTAAAAAAATACACAACTCAGAGACTATTTATATTTTTGACATTCAACGGAAACAATAGAGAAAGATCAAGATACATTTTATTGAGTTTATTTTCTTTTTTTTTTCTTTTTTTTTTCTTTTAAAGGGAAGTTTATTGTATGAACAATGTTAAATACATAACTTTTATAAATGTATCAATTTTTATAATAAAAATGCAAACATTAAATTAATGTAACATTAAGGAGAGAAATAGAAGACACAATTATTTCAATTATACAAAACCAGTTTAAGTGATAGAAGACAAACAAGAAGATTGTATATATGCGTAATATTTGCACAGTTATTTCCCCTTACCTGGGGCAGAGAAATCAAGATATACTTTATGTAATGAAATGGTTTATTATTGTTTATGAATACACTAGACCACAAAGCTGTAAAGGATCATTTATTTAATGATAACTTTAACAATACGATTAACCTACAAACGTGAGGGACAGGAAGGACAACGGGCCTAAAAACAACACAGGAAGTGGACACAAATCTTTTGTGTTAAGTCTAAATAACGAAACATTAAGTGTCCAAATACCGATACACCAAGTTCTCACTACATCTCCCCCTTTTACGTTTAGTCATTCCGATATCTGGCAGGTGGATTAACGATACGCCCAGACCGACATGGACCATTGGACATGGGGATCATCTCAAATAAATGCACTTACACAGGTAAAGAAAATGCTCACATCTACACCTACACTTGCATTCTTTATATGATGAAATGTTACACCAGTTATTTACAAATGAGCTTAGTTTTTTTTGTAAATTATAATTTGTGACATTATATTTTTATGGTCGTATGGCGTTTTATTTGTAGGCAAGTTTTGTTATAAGACATCTTTTATATGATTACTAAGATACATTTGGGTCGTCTGCTTTTCTCCTGCGGCAGGGACAATCACGTGAAACAAGAATTAAAAGTAATCAAAATCATCAAGGTAGGCTATAGTATTAGTAGGGCTAGAGGACGAGGGAGTGTTCCAATCTGTGTGACTGTAGGAGCACTTTATCAAACAAGGAATGGTACTTTTGTCTGATGTTTCTCCTTTTGTCTGATGTTTCTCCTTTTGTCTGATGTTTCTCCTTTTGTCTGATGTTTCTCCTTTTATCTGTGCTTTAATTTTCCATGGTCGCATTTCCGGAAAGTGTTTAAGCAAATCATAATGTACATAATATTTAATTTTATATTATTATATCGGCCGTAAACCAATAGATCAGTGCCCGTAAACAGCCGCACCACTTATCTTTATATAAAGGTATGCATTTTCCCGACATTTGCATGCTTTGAAGACTCCATGTATATATAGCTCAGTGCAGGATTATCACGATGTACCTTAGTATGGTGGTATCGTTATTATACTTTTAGATTAAATTTTAATAAGGGTGCCGGGCACAATGAGTGTTACATGATTAATACGTTACTTTACCATTCCAGTTATTAGATTAAATAGGGTGCCGGGCACAATGTGCACCCGTGCCGGAGCCCAGTGAGCACCAGCTACCCAGGAAATAAAAATTGTGCCTCCGAAATCTCTTGATAACGATTCCGCACGTGCCCCATGTGCCATGATCGGCAGAGACCCTTTTAATATGTACTTGTCAGCGACAAGGACTACCCAAATGAAATGTGTATATTAATTACAGTGTCTACATATCTACATATTGTTTATCAAAAGAAATTATTGCACATTGATCACTTTTGCCAATCCATTTCCACTGTTATGCAATGCTTTTATAAGTTGATTTGAATAAATGATTTGACAAGAACTCAAGGATGTAAATGAATGGATAATTTTTGGATGTTAAGGAAATACATGGAAATAAAATATAATCTTGCATGTCGTTATTACCTCCCCTTTCCAGAAAAAAAAAAACAACTTAGTAGACTACTTTAAATCTAAAATAAAACAATATAAAAAATTCTATTGTAACGATTGTATGATTTAGATCTATGTACATACTTTTTTAAGCAAATAAAGGTAAAATAATATAATCTGCTTACATATTTGTCTATCTTACATAATTGTGTGTAGGTCATTTTAGTGAACTTGAACTTATCATAAGATAAGCTCTTGTATTCGACAGATCCTAAAACAAACAATCTGAACTTACCGCAGCTTTAGCAAAGCGTCTACTTGCACTACTTGCCTTTTCTACTCATGGTCTATGTTTAATAAGAATAAGCTTATGCAACTCTTAAATTGTGGCTCCTCTTAAAAGTTAAAATGGGCTGTGTGTTTGGGATTTGGGGGGGGGGGAGAAATATTTCCTGTTTTAAAGACACCGTATTTACAATCACACTTTATCACCTTCGTAATTCACCCAAGGATCATAATTACACTAGGCTATGAGCCATGTACCCGTCTGTAGCAAACGCAATCGCCTCATGGTCGTTTTATCACTATACTAATATAATACTATGGACCATCTACCCGTCTGAAGCAAGCACAATCGCCTCAGGGTCGTTTTTACCACTATGCTTGTAAGACGTTAACCTTCCGCCACACCGACGAATTTTTACTGCGCTTAGGGCCCTTGCCTCGATTCTCGGAGGCGAGATGGCGACGCCCGGTTGACTCTTAATGGGTTCCGGTGACTTATTACACACTTCGCCAGGCTCCTGTGGGTACACACACGTTCCCACTTACCTTCCCACACAACAACTTTCTCGTCTGCAATATGTATTGCTCATGAAATATATCCCTACGATTAAAAATAGCTCAGCGGCTACAATATCCAGAACTTAAAATAGACTTCAGCTTGTCAACCGAGTACTTGTGGCGCCCCCAATACTAGTGAAGGATCACTATTTATTGCGATAAATAAATAAAAGATATTTAGTTAAGGCACTTTACTTGTGTTGAGAATCTAAACAGTGGTGTCTGCCCCGTGTACTTGTATGTTAATATAGAGGCCAAAGTAGCGAAAGTAGACAGAGCAGACATTTGTTGGTCATAGATGGTGTGTGTGTAACCGAGGGAGGTGGGGAGGGAGGGGGAGTCACCTTGAAGTGCGTATAACATAACCGGGTAAGATAACTCGAGACTGCCCTTGATAATTATTGTTAGGGTGCGCCATGACATACAAGGGACACAACACACACATGCGTATCATATTTTTGTTGTAATGTTTGTGTTTTATTAAGGGCTCCATACGGTTTGGTTGCTTCCTTTTTGTTAAGATGAACATTATGTTTTAGACGCAGACTTACTTTGTACTCTTCTGGTAGTGATCATTTTTTTCTTGTCATGTTTCTTGTGAAAAGTCATAGGTAAGTTATTGCTTTTTTTTTTTTTTTTTGGTTATTGTTGTATTTTGCTGACAAATAAATTAATTGTTTTGTAAATCTCATTAACTTAGACCGCGAGGAATAACCTAAGCAATAAGATAGGCTATCTATAAAGTGAACAGGAATTTGTTTATATTTTATTGTCTAACTAGAGTCCAGTCCTCTTACAATCTCTAAGTGAAATGGAACTAGTAGGCCCATTTATCTTACAAGATTGATTACCTTCGTACTATTGTGTGCTTTCGTGACTGTGAGTTTCTTTTTAAAACATAAAACACACAGTGTATGTAGAGGTTGTATGTATCTGACAGAAAGGGCCATTAGGGCCTGTGGACCTATTATTTGTGCGCGTTACTTTATTTCAACAGAGCCAAACGTCGCGTGCAGTTCTCGTGCGATCTCATTTATTATCTTAATTGAATGCGCAGAGAAAGTGGCTGGCATACGGGTAGATATATTATATCAAGGAGGCACGGTGTCTAGGTAATGTTGAGGTGATAATTGTCTTGGTACCAACGACCACTTCTGTATTGTAGTTTTAGTTTTCCTCTCTTATACCCCGTTGTGCCTCAATGTTTAATGCAGCTCGAGCATGCTGAATAAAGAGTGTGTGTGTGGGGGGGAGGGACGTTTCACAACATTTTTTTTCCAATAGCAATAAAAGGTGTCAAATGTTTCATCCTTAGGGCCCTTGACCAACAAAACAACATATGTCTGGTCAAACAGTTCATCGTGTCTATATTATGAATTAACTGTGAAGACGTATGTACGTCTGTGTTTAGGCCTACAAATTATCATATCTCTTAAAACATTTAGTTTTATTTGATTATTTACGTGTCCTTACCTCAAGTCCTGTTGTGTGTCGTAACTCGTAACATAGATTCATTGAATCACACATTCCACCGGAATGGAGTTCCGTTTTTTTTTAATGTGTATTTTATCTTTAAATTAATCTTGATAAAATCTCTCAGGTAGAACAGTTTAGGACTGCTGTGCAACGCAAAGTCCTATAAAAAAAAACAATTTTTTATTACGGATTTTTAATTTTCAAAAAAAGGTGAGAAAATATTTATAAAGATTTCTTGTGTTAAAATGTAGCCACAAGTCGCTGTAAAAATTCGTAGATCTACTGTTTAATTGTTTGAATTTTTTTTTCCAAAATTGTGTTTCAATCATCGCCAATATCTCTTTCAATTAACGAATGTTTGATCTATTGATTATAAGAGAGGCCAAAGTTTCGTCAAAAAAAGTGTTTATTTCTTCAACTTTCAATATTTGTACGTGTAAGCTTTTTCCTTTTACTGCAATGAAGGCATTTGGTATTTTCAACTTTTATAAATGTTGATCATTCTTCGTTTATTTATTTATAGGTTATTAAAATAAATATATTATTAATAAAGCAGACTGAAATAAATAATGAGAAAACCTCCAATGTTTAATAAAATAATTAAAATTGTCATGTAGCCTACTTATCGGATCTGGAGATTTGTGTTATTGGATACTCACTTCAACTGTACAGTTTCAAATGTTTAGCGAGTACTGGCACGAATATTATTTATTTGGTAATTAGCTTTTAGTTTTGTCTTAGATGACTTTTTGCCTCTTTGAATAGATCATTTACCAAAGTAAATATGTCATTTCTTGTTATGTGCATGTATAGTATATAAAATAGAGTATAATTTATTTAGTTAATACATGATGTAGTTTTAATTGTTTCGTTGCAGATTTTAGAATGTGAAAAGAAAGGTGATAATTTACATCTAGCATTGGATTTGGAATAGCTTTATGAGTCAAGATCAATACACTAAATAACGAGGTATATAAAGATCAATACACTGAATAACGAGGTATATAAAGGAAACGATTCAAACGGAACTGGACTTACTGGGCAAGAAACAAATCAATCTCTGTTATCATGGAAAATTTATGACACATGATGGCATCGTTACTTCAAGATGGAATTTAGTCAAGACTAGTTTATGATCTAAGGTAGCCTATAAAGTGTTCTTTGTATATAGAATACAATTCAATATTTTACATTTTAGGCTACATTTTTTTTTTACTTTAATTCTTTTCTAAATTCTTCACTAATAAATGTCATGCCTGGAGGAAATGCAGAAGAAATTTAATGTATTGCCTGGTGTTAGATGTAATATAAGCAAAAGGCTAAAATAGAACTACAATCAGCTGATACAAGACATGTGTGAATTGTAAATATGTCAAATCATGTCAACGGGACACCAAACTTACCTGATTTTCAAACTAATACTTCCTGATTAAGGATTAGGCCTATTGATTGATTCTATAGGACCTCCAAAATGGATTATCTAACGTCGTTTGGTTACAACGACACTGACGCTACGACTACTTATTATAACGATTCAACAGCGACGCCGTACAAAGTTTTCCCTATTAACGACGTCCTACGGAATCGCACCGTGCTCACCTCCAGCGTGATGTTCTCACTCGGATTCTTCGGGAACCTGGTGGCCCTCATCCTCATGGCCACATCGCCTCCCGAGCAGAGGAGGACCATCTTCTACAAGCTCATGGCCGGGCTGGCGCTGACCGACCTGATCGGCACGTGCGCCACCTCGCCGGTGGTCATCACCATCTACGCCACCAGCACCGTCCTGGAGAGCGACTGGCCCCTGTGCCATTATTTCTCGTTCATGATGATATTCGCCGGGTTCGCCACCATGTCCCTCGTGTGCGCCATGGCGATCGAGAGGTACATATGCCTGTGCCACCCTTACGCCTACCACTGCAGCTTGCCCAAGTCCTACGCCAAGTACGCCATTGTGATCAGCTGGCTCCTCTCCATCGTCATAGCTTGCCTCCCTCTGATCGGGCTCGGCCACAACAATGTCCAGTTTCCGGGCACGTGGTGCTTCTTCAACGTCACCAGCGGGGAAGCCAAGGACGTGGCCTTCAACTATATCTACGCCATCATCGCGCTCGTCGCCATCGTCGTCACCTTCATGTGCAACCTGGCGGTCATCTGCACCGTGATGAGCAGGCGGAGGCGCCTCAACGCCCTCAGTGGGCTCAAGAAGCCCGGATTCAAGCAGCCCAGGAGCCTCGTCCAGAGATTCGCGGAGCTGCACATGGTGGCCATGCTTTGTGGTGTGACGATCATCTTCACAAGCTGCTTTGCACCACTCATGGTAAGTTTTACAACTAGGTTAGTGTTAAAACTTATCCATATAAGCTATACAATGGGATTGTGTGGTCAGCACAGCGATTTACTATCTTCTCTTTCTCCATCTGATGGGTAAACTTATAAATGATTTCAAGAATTTGATGACATAATTTTAAGTCCTTTTTTTTCCAAACTATAAAAGTAAACAATCCCTAAAGACCAAATTTTCGTAAATCCATTATATTCATTTTCGACCTGCATTTAGTCTTCCGAATTTTTTGCCCTTCGCCAACCACGGAATATGAAACAAAAAACAACGAAGTTAATATATCAATAAATAAAAATAGTGTGAAATTTGTCAGTCAGGTTGTGTTAAAGGTTAAAGAAATCAACAGTGAAAATTGATTTTTAGGGCTTACCGGGGTGGGGGTGGAGGAGGCCAAATTTGTTTATAGTACGTGTTGACAAGGCTATTTGTCAAGTTTCATCTCGAAAGATGACGCGAAGTAGGTCAATTAGCCTTCTAAAAGATTTGCCATCCAGCCAGAAAGATTCCAAAGTCAAAATTGTGAATATATAAAGGATTTTAAAAAAAAGTCATTTGCTACTATGTGCAGAAATAAGCTGACTCGTGAGAATAATCATGACTTGACTAGCGATTCATTGTGACTTTATACTCATCGAATCTCTTGAACTTTTGGTTGATCGGTCAATAGATGAAGGTCTCTCTCTCTCTCTATTTAATGGTGAATTATATTTTACATTTACCTTATATCATATTATAGGGCCGGTGAAGCAGCGTTCACCAGTTTCTGTGGCCATGGCATACTAGGTGATTGTGGAGCCAGCACAATGCACAGCCGCCGTTACTTTACCCCAACTAGGGTCAGGTACCCATTAGAGTTGGATAGACTCAGGGACACCCTCCAGACCCGGGGAAAAAATCGTAGTCTTCACCAGTATTCAAACTCGAGACCTTCCGTACGCCAGTCGAACGCGCTGCCCACCGTATTCCATTTACCTTATATATCTCTATCTACTTACTAAATAATCCAAGAAAGAAGAAAGCCTGGGGCAAAATTTAACTGTTACCGAATTCTTTTGTCATGGCACCATAAAAAAAACCTCTGACAGACGCAAGTGTATGCCAGTTGTTTGTCTTCAATTAAAAACTTAACCACAAACGATGCATTCTGTAAAGTAATTAGAAGCAAAAGTGTTCTAGGTCTAAAGCAATCCACATGTATATATACAGCAGGCGTCTACCATATTATGGCTAAAAATAGTATCTCTGTAAAATGTTAATTGTTTATATTTTAGTGTATAATATAGAATTACTTTGTTTCGTTTCAGGTCTTCACAATAATTTGTCAAACTGACGTCATCAAGTTTATCAACGTGGAAACAACAGCTCTCTATATGATCCGTATGGCGTCCTTCAACCCGATACTTGACCCTTGGGTCTATATCTTGATCAGGCGTGAACTGCGCTGGAAGGTCATTTCCTTATTAAGGAAAATGTGTCGTATCCGGCCAGACTCTGGTCCCGCGGAGCAGCCGACCGTCGCCACGCCCACATCTCCGTACAAATCACCCGAGGGTGACCTGCCCTTCTGGACATTCTGCTACCGCTGCCTGTGCGACCCGCCGTCCCAAAGGCTGCCCCAATCGGCCACGTCCTGGGGCAGCGGGCTGTACCTCCGTTCGCCTTCGAACATGCACCGAACATCGTCCTCGGACTCCATGATCCGCGGAGCACTGTGCACGATCGCGCAGCCTTCACCCTCAGAGGATCTTCTGCTGCGCAAATTTACGGGCTACAAAAGTGACGCTACTTATCAAAATGGGCATCACGACAGGGACAAGGAAGTAGCACGACAGATCGAACCCTGTGTAGTGTTTAACTAATGAACCCTTGTGTAGTGTTTAACTAATGATCCCTTGTGTAGTGTTTAACTAATGATCCCATAACAGCCCACTAGATTGGCCCAATATTGGTTAATGTGTTCTGCCAATATTTAAATCTTGGTCTTATATTGGGCCAATATATGGCCAATATCGTGTGCTGTTAGGGGAACGATTCCAAGGACATTGGATCAGTAGCCTACACATTATTTTAGGCTCAGCATACGAGTCCACAATTTTTAACGCAATGGACTGGAATATTTTGCTGGATCAAATATTCTAGATCTCCACATTAGCGATTTGTTTGTATTTTTTTTTTCTACAGCGTTCTACAGTGTCGCCTTCGTCTGTGTGTAGCTCTGTTTCATTAGAGCTAGAAATATAACTTTATGACTCGTGGTACATACAATTAGAACAATCCTAATCTGATCAAAGTCTGTCGGTGTAGTTCGTAAAATACATTATTTAAATTGTCGACCAATCCACCGATGAAAGCACATTACAATCAGTGCAGACTTACACAATCTAATAAATTCTATATTATAATTTCTTTTTAAATTGAATGGTAGGCTAATGAGAAAGAAATGTCACGCAAATCCAACGGCGAAGAAGACGATGTGTATCTTATTATTCGTGGAACAGTTGAACTTCAGGAACAACTTCTAGGAATTCAATCGCGTCACGTGGTCACTGGTGGACCAATGCCACTTCTTTTTGTTGAAAAAAAATAGAGTTGTGACTATGAATGATCATCTTATATAGATCTACAGACAATCTTACGTAATGGATACCTGACGATTATCTTGTCTTTACAGTTTTAAGGAAGATTAAGAAACTCTGTAAAATACGAGCCTATTTAGGGTTTCGCTAGAAGATCTTATTTGTTTGTTTGCTGGGCTATACTGGTTTTAGTCCATGCGAAGTCATATTCTGTTGGTTTAATTGTATATTTTCTCTTTCATAATTACACTTTTTTTTTCTGTTTGTTTGTTGAAAGTAAAAGTTGGCAGTTGAAATTAATGGCCGACTGTCTCGTGACAACGAGAAGTTAACGGATCTATTTAATTAACAAAAAAGATAAAAGCAGAAATTGGCTAGATGCCGACACACACATACACACACATACAGGAAAGTACATATTAAATATAACACACGGAAAGTCTTATGTTATAACCAAATGTTGGAAATAATTTTGTTTGTTGTTGTTGTGTTTCTTTTCATTACCTGCGTTATACTTACTTTGTGAAACAAAAATGTGTTTTAACTGAAGTAAGAAATGTATGCTAGTCGGTTTCCTAATTCTCCCAGCTGGGTCTATGATAGAATGTGTTGAGTTAGGAGTTTGAAAAAAAAAGCTAACCCGGTGATATTGTGGCTCATCCAACAGAGAGGATCGATTTGTTTCTTAAATGTATATTTATTTTACTTTCCTAGAGCCTTATAGGGAAAACGAAACAAAAAGGCTTTATTAATACACTTTGGGTGTTATCGTTGTACTTTCTTGTTCTGTTGTTGTTTTCATCCAAAGATAGGGTTTGGGTTAGGGTTAGGGTTTAAGCTAATGTCTGGACTCAAGTGGGTTAAGAGAAGAAAACTTGAACGCCATGAATTCCCCTCTTGTTGCATAAATGCGGCTGCTGTCGCCCCATATAGTCTTCACACTTTTTGATAAAACTTTAGATCATAAATAATTTTTTAAGTATTTACTTGATAAGAGTCAGTTATAAAACGTAACATAGTTAGTATGATCTCGTACGCGCTTTTTCCCAGCCCCCCTTTCTCCTTTAAATACGTTCCAGGTTGTGACAGATGTAAATCGTCTTTGCAAACAAAAATGTAAACAAAAATTAAATTCCAGGCCAATGCTTAAGCCCTTTTGCTATTTGTAAATGTAATTGTATAAACGTTTAATGTAAATACAGTATTGTAAAAAGGGTTTCCTTGTTTCTTGTTATTTCCTAAGATTATGAAGTGATATCTATCTAGTCTACAAGCCAATCAGATATGAGGTCTGCTCATTGGTGTGTTTGTGTGTGTCTATGTGTGTATCGTTGTTTTATGTTTTGTAATTTATTTACGTCAGCGCTAAATGGCAATTTGTAGATAATTGATGAAAAATGTACACTTATATTGTTGTTTTTAATAATATTTCAACAAAATAAATCTGTTCCTATTGAAAAATTTTTTTTTACATCTGTGTTGTTCATTTCTGAATCTGTATTGCACTTTAGTCTTAAGTCTTGTTCAGCTGTCAACCTGACTTGAATTAAATCCACTGAATATAACTTTAAGTTAAAGTCTAGTTCAACATGACTTGAGTTAAATCTACTGAATACAACTCTAGTCTAAAGTCTAGTTCAACCTGAACTAAAGTTAAATCTACTGAATAGAATTTTAGTCTAAAGTCTAGTTCAACCAGAACTAGAGTTAAATCTACTAGTCTAAAGTCTAGTTCAACCAGAACTAGAGTTACATCTACTGAATACAACTCTAGTTTAAAGTATAGTTCAACCTGAACTAATAATAATAATAATAATGAAGCTTATATAGCTTATACTAGAGTTAAATGTACTGAATAGAATTTTAGTCTAAAGTCTAGTTCAACCTGAACTAAAGCTAAATTTACTGAATACAACTCTAGTCTAAAGTCTAGTTCAACCTGAACTAGAGTTAAATGTACTGAATAGAATTTTAGTCTAAAGTCTAGTTCAACCAGAACTAGAGTTAAATCTACTAGTCTAAATTCTAGTTCAACCTGAACTAGAGTTAAATCTATTGAATAGAATTTTAGTCTAAAGTCTAGTTCAACCTGTGCTAAAGTTTACAAGTCTGACTTGAGTTAAATCCACTGAAGTCATTGAGTGCAAATCACATTATCTGAAATGGCCATAATCTATGACATTGTGCATATTGCACCCAATTTATGGCTATCACAGTCAGTTGTGTAGAATGGGTGGGAAGAGGCGTGAGGTGGTTGGCAACAAAATCCCCCTCCCCTTTCTGAAAAAAATCGCTTTTTTTTTAAGGTAGTATGATATCAAGCATTTTTTTAAAGTACTATGTATTATGGCCTATAAATACTGGTGAAGTCAGCTAGTGTATTTTGCCCCCCCCCCCCCCCCCTCAGCACCCTTTTCTTTTGTCACCCAACCGTCGCCGAGGATCGCAGCGCTTATCAGAAACATGATGTGGGCTTTCGTCTCGTGTAGCAGCATTTGTTTTTACAACCACTCCTGTCGACTTCGTTATCATGAAATCTTATTGCTAAAGTTGAACAGGTTACAAAAAATTGGAGGAATGCCTTACCAAAGTTCAAATTATTTGTTGAGCTATAATGTTATCTGTGGTATTCGCGTCATTTCTTGTCAAACGCAGGCATGTCACTTAGAGATAAAGTCTAGACTCCGATGATAATAACAATGCTTGTATAGCGCATATCCCGTTGAGGACAGTTCTATGCGCTGACAACTGTTACAGAGTACAAACAACGAAGAACAGACGAAAATGTATCGGTATATAATATGTACAGTACGATATAGAGTTAAAAAGAAAAAACAAGAAGCGTATTAGCAATATTAGCTCCCTTAAATTAAAAAAACGTTGTCCACATTTGATTCATTTGTGATGCCAAACAAGTTATGTTTTGTAATATAACAAATATTACTGACTAATTATTATTTCTTTATATACATCCAACATAATGGTATTCATTACAAGATTTAATTATTAGAGGATTAAAATAATTTCCGTTAAACAGTTATACATAAATATTTCCTGCTTTAAAGGTGACGTCCATTAATTACGTCAACATTGTTTAGGCCACTTTACCTCCCCCTCCTACTGGTCAACAATTGTCAAACTTTCAGAGACCTCCCTTATAAAATTATGTCAACGATTCGTTAGACAGTCTCCCCCCCCCCCCCGCCCAAATAATAGCCTTCTTAAAAAAATTGTAGGGCCTATACACTGGCGTTTATGTTTAAAATAGAATTGGGATTGTAAGGTCTATAATAAATTTTAATACATTTCTAAACTTGTTTAACAAATTGACTAATTTCTCAAGGCGGGGAGGGGGAGGAGGGTGTACATCATTTAAGTGTTCCTCCCTCCCTCCCCCCCCCCACATTTTTTTTCAAATCGGTGGATTTTAACAATATTTCTTTTTTTTTTTTTTTGCTTACTACTTATTATTTTTATAGAGATATTTAATTAATCTAATTTTACGTTTCATTATTGATATTTAATACAATGTAGTTGTTCAGTAGTTTAGGAGCCTTTGTCTCACCTCTTGCATTATTTCCTCACTTTATCCATAGTTGCCTGCAATGTCCTCTTACCTCTCCGACCTTGCACTATTTATCCCCCCCCCCCCCAAAAAAAAAGCTACGCCACTGGTACTAATACATTTTTCTCTCATACATTTTACAAAATAGATCAAAATCTAGATCTATAATACGTAATCGACCTAATTTTAATGTTTTACCTATTATAATGTAGTTAGCAAAAATATATTAGTTTATATATCAGACTTATATGGATGTTAAACGGGAAAGTAGGCTAATTATTTCGGCCTTTAAGTGGTCGGCCACGAATAATTTTTCTGAAGGAAATATTTTAAAATAACCATGTTGGATTCGCAGAATACACTTCGTTAAATGCATTGCAAACATTAATTATAGTCTCAGAGAGGGCCTATTATTGTTGTTTTTACTATTTATGCCAATCAATTACTATTAATACCAGTCTCCGGGGTGACCTTGTGATGTGAACGTTCTCGTTCTCGAGATCTATATAAGCTAACTAACAAAACGAATTACAAAAAGAAGTGCCAAATGTAGACCTAGTAACCTATTCCATTATTAATATAGACCTATTTGTATTAACGTGAAATCACGTTTTATATGCTAAGTATGTAAGTGAAATATGACAAATGTAGAATTTTGTTTATAATTTATATTATTATTAAATTTTTAATAAAAAGTAGTATTGTTGACGTCAACTTTTATTGACCTCCACCCCTCCCCTATGTGGACAACTGTCAAACTTCCCCCCCCCCATCCTCCCTATTTTGTTGACGTAATTAATTGACGTCCCTTAATTTAATGAGTTTATATTTTAAAAATTAATAATTACAGAAAGTACATAATATAATGCTACAATTATTAAATTTAATATATAAATATTTATTTAATTAATTATACAAATAAATTTGTTTAAGAAATACTTATATTTATTTTTAATTCAAAAAGATGAGCATAAAAACTCTTTTAAATGTAATTATTCTAGATCAATTATTGAGCGGTCAAGTGTAGGTGACCAATGTATGCTAAAAACAGCTTTCATGTGTGATAAAATCTGTTAGCAAGTGTAAGTTGAACCAAAAGCTGAAAGTAAAAGAGCGAATGCCTGGCAGCTTCCTTCCAGATTTTTTCCTCAAATGGGCACATTTGGATCAGCATTTTTTTTTAATGTTTAAAATTCAACTTGCTGCATTTTAAAATCGCTTTACTTACAAAAATATCTACATCTAAGAAGGTTGTAGTAATATCAAACGAGTTAGGCTTGATGTGATATGAAAAAATTAGTCCATCAATTTGAAAGCCTTGCCTTTGATTAGATAACTCGGCTTTAAGTGTTTCAATGAACTTCTGAAAAAAGGCCCAACTATCTATCTTAATATATTCTTTAACATAGGGATGTACAGGTAAGTAAATGTTTTGAAATTGATTTCACGACAAGACATGTCCAGTTTCAATGCAAATCCATTCCAATGGTCCTTGTAAATGCAAGTTCGACTCAATTAAATGTGTCGCTATGTCATTCAGAAACATCGGCTTCAACTGTTAGTTTTCCTCATTCAGAACTGGAAAATGTTGTTGTTTTTTTATCAATAAAAAAATAACTCTTGGAATCTCTCGCATGCCATTAAAAATCGTTCTGCGTGCAAAGTTTGGCACGCGTACCTTAGGTTGCCGATCCCTGCTCTAGATCATTTGGAGTTACATAATCCATTTTATTATTGCCTAGATTTTTTCTTTGAGGGACTTGCCCTTGTTTGACACTAAACGAAGTTTAAAATTGTAAAAACAAGGCTTGACTGACTTCTTTAGCCTAAGGTGCATTAATTTACATGTATCCGGTTTACCGCAATACGCATGGGATTATAGCCAGTAAGTAGGTCTAACTACCAAGACATGGCAGTGTTTCTCAAACTGAGGTAAGCAGTCCTATAGGCAACCGCGAAGCTATTTCAGAATCACTTTTTCTGAGATAAATGTTTGGAAATAATTTTTAAAATATACAACGCAGGCAAGCCGCTAAGTTTCCTGATATCCAAATATGAGTAAAGGTCGGCTCTCTTCGCATTACTTGTAATCAAAACAAAATCCAGAAACATTAAATGCGAAAAACGCCAAATCCTAAACGAATTCATACACAGAAAAAGTGGTTTGGGCAAAGCAGATGCATCCACTGCCATCCACCCCTTTAAAATGTAATAACTAAAGTGTTTACATTTTTGTTTTAGTTTTTTGTCAGAAAATGTTTCGTTAGGAATATTCTATAAGCTTAGGCCATTAGACTATGTATTTGAAGCTAATTTTTATAGCACATTTTTAAAGGGACAGCAAACTATTATAACATTTTCTAAGGAACCCCCAGGCAAGAAATCCTTTTATAAAGTTTTCAAACCGCTGCGCTAAAGTAAATACACATAACCTACATACTTTCACCTGTAAACAGAAACTAATAAATAAATATTATCAAGAGAGTATACAGACCTGCAGACTGGTTAAAAAAGAAGAAGGGTCGACTGCAGGGTTTAAGTTGTTGTCCTTTGTGCAGTTATCTCTTGGTTATCCGTGCTGTGATGTTGCATATTATGGAATAGTGTCAGTGGAATTTTTTCATTGCCTAAATACAAATACTAAATACAGTCATTAACACTTGACAATTGAAATGTTTTCTACACTATAACATTGAATACTATTAAGTAAGTAAGGTACCCTTCTGACCAAATAGATCATAGAGCTGATGAAGTAGCGTTCACCAGTTTCTGTGGCCACGGCATACTAGAAGATCTTTGGCCAGAACAATGCCCAGCCGCCTTTACTCTACCCCAATTAATGTCAAGTGCCCATCAGAGCTGTGTAGACTCAGGGACACCATCAAAACCCGGGAACCAATGGTAATGGTAATGGTAATTTATATAGCGCTTCTATCCATGCTATTTTAGCATGCTCAGTGCGCTCTAGAAGACTATTAATCTGTGAGAGGTTTCACTGCTGCCGGTTAAGCGCATGTGATAACAACTCAATATTAACGTCATCTAGTCCCAAAACTCCTGTAGGGCGACAGGGATCTGCCGGTGGCGGGGCTCGAACCCGCGACGTGTCAAGTGTCCTACCCTTCACCAAGATTTGAACCCAGAACCTTCAGAACGCCAGTCGAACGCGCTGCCCTCGGCCACCGTGCCATATAACATTGACTACCATTGATCTTAATCTTTCTTTGAACGCCGTGTTAAAATGTTAATATGATAAACACAAATTATATTATGTGTTACGAAATCTCAATTTTTACATTTTTACCAGAACCTAAGGACTCATAGTTTGTATTGAAACAAAATTTTGAACAGTTCACAAATTTAGGCTCGCAAGCATGAACCAATCAATTGCTTATTAATGGCAGTGACTAAGCTTAAATGTTACTGTACAAAACTTCGGGGACGTAGATTTAAAAAAAAAAAAGTTGTGATAATGGTGAACATGAATTATTGGGTCTAAATTCTAACTGACAATCATAACACATCTATTTCACTTTACATTTAACATTACTTATAACTTGCAGACTTCTGATTACCTTTTATTAAATGTACTGTGTAATAAATATAAATGTACTGTTTAAATAAATATAAATGTACTGTTTTAAATACATTTATTTCATTTCTTCTTAGTTTAGGCTACATGTCCATTGATAATGGGACTATCTGTCGGGGGGAGGATGTCGCAGGATAAAGTGTCAATGGGACTATCTGTCGTGGGATGAGTGTCATGGATTAACTGTCGCGGGATCAAGTGTCACCAAACCATATTATCATCTCAGACCAATCGGCATATTCGATGACTAATTCATTCATCATTCTGGCATGTAATGGGTTACCTGACCTAATTAAGAAACCCAGAAAATTAATAGCATTTAATAACATCAGTACAATGCAAGACTTTCGTTAAACCTTAAACTCAGACAAGCGTAGAATGTGATGATCTATTTTACAGCATGAGCTGAGTAGACCCAGGGACACACTTCAGACCCTGGAAACAAATTTTGCTTTCAACAGGATTTGACCCGGGACTTTGGTTATGTCAATAGGAGGGCGCTGCCGCTAGACCACCGTACCGCATAAAATATCAGAGCTGGTAGGAAACATGTAGGCCTAATGAAAGTAAATGAATTATTGTAGAACAATACTGGCTTTGATGCCTTGATTGACGATTATAGAGCTGCAGCAGGAGGAGATAATTCAAAACCTTATCATCTTATCCGTCTCCTAAAGGAGCTGAGGATTCTGTCGTTTAAAAACATATAGGGGCCTATTATTCAATTTCGTAAGATTGAAAAAAAAAAGCATTAGTTAATTTACTTGTATAGATTTTGCAAAAGTTGATTAGAGTTTATGATTTAAATTTAGCCTCTATTTAAAGATTTATAGAATTCATGGTCTTCTTTAATTTCAACTTTGCAATTTTAGGTTGGTATGTAGGCCTAAATCTAGAATACGTTCAAAAGAATATAAGCCTACAATCGTCTACTTTGTCTACTATGTCAAGTTAGTTGTAAAAAATTATCCCTTGAAAAAAAAATATACACACAGAGCTTTTGTAAAATACAGACTGTATTATAATTTATTATACGGGTATATTTTGTTATTGTTTTGCTTAAAATATCTAAAAATAAAATGGAAATGTTGTTTTTCTTCCATTTTGTTTATCATCTCTTAGCCTCCTTTGTTCATGCCATTTTACATTCATCTCAAATTGTTGAAATTCTAGATTCGCTTTTTTCGTTGTGATGACCTACATAGAGATTGTGCATTCTGTTTTATATCTAGTCTATAATGCAGTAACACCATGTAACACCTTCTGGCACATGTAGTTTCTACAACCTTAAGTCTACATCCTGGAGAAAATTAAACCTGTGGTTCCCAAAAAAATTAATTTCGTGACTAGGTAATTTGTATACTTCTATTTCGTGATCCACTTAACATTTTTTCCTCCTATACTAACCTATGCTTACAAGTAACAAACAGATGTGCATTTCCACACAATTTTCGTGACTAGTAACATACTCAAGGGATTTAGTTAGAATCAGGTTTAAATATACATAATCTACTGCATGTACTTCACAACAATATGCCTATGACCTAGATTTGGACTTTTCTTTTTGAATCCCGGTACAGGGACCTTATAACCCGGCTTTTGGAAAAAAACGGTTTTAAACTAACATTATAACTCAGAAGTCTTTATAGATAAGTAAACTGTCCAGCTCATAAATAATGTGTAAAAAAAAAGGTACTTTTTTTTTTTAATAAATTCTAATGTTAAAGTATAATTTTGTCAATAAACTGTTGATGCCATTTATCAAGTTTCTAGGACAGTGCTAAACTAAATATTATAACGACTGCATAAAATCAAGAGGAGGAAACTCTCACATTGCTGAGATTATTATTCGGGATTATAAATATACCCAAAACTAACAACAAAAACATTAAAACAACAAATGAATTTTTTTTTTAAGTTATCCCTACTTTCTTCAAGAATATGTTACTGTTGTTTTTTGGAATGGGGGATGGGAGGGGCTTTTTTGTGGCTCAACCTTAAAAAAGTTCTAGTTCTAAGCACTCTATGGCACTAAATTGAGTAAAAAGTCCATTTTTGTAAATCAGTTGTTTTTTTTTTACTAACCACCTTTTGTAAGTAAACTACGGTAATCACATGATAAATGAAAAAATGTTTCCAAGCTACAAACAGATATATTTACAATTAGAATTAGATGCACTCAACAGACTTCACCAACAATTAAAAAGAAACTTGACACAGACTACTATATCAGAGGCCTGTTTTTCTTTATTTTTTATAATGGATAGTTTGTCATAGTTGTACAGTATGGATATATTTATACATTCATATATATATATATATATATATACATCTTGATCAAAGTAGCAATTACAAAAATATAACAGCTTAAATAATGTAGTCTTCCAAAACATGCTTTCTCCTCTCCCTAATATAGGTTAAAGGTCAAAACATCATCAACTCTAACGTTTACCACCATCCAAAAAAAAATATTTAAAAAAATAATGTGCCATGATTGTATAGCGACAGAGCAGTGTGTTTGTATGCAAGGTTCTATATATATATATTCATATTCAAATTGACAAAACACATTTTAAGACATGGCTAACAAGCTTTGATTGCAATCATTTCTGCATTTTATGTTTCAAAATGAATTTTTGTTATTAAAAATGTGTCAAATGCAACATAAAATTAGAAAAGCATGGAACCTGCCAACTAAAACTCAAAGAACAAGAACACATTGTGAAACTAATAATTAAGGAGGAATTTCATTCTACCATTTTCAAACAAAAGAGAGAGGGAGAGAAAATAAAAATTCATTTGAAAGACTATTTCAAATCAAAACAATCACACACAAAAAAATTTTTTCATGGGTCAGAATGGGAATACTGTACAATGAAACCAACACAAACGATTGAAAATGCTTTTAATTTCAGTGTCAAGTTACAAAATTACGATAGGTCAAAATGGCTGAGAAAAAAGGGGTACGTTTTTATTTGCTAATTACTCCAACAAATAAAATTTGATAGCTGAATGACTTTCCCTTATGTCCATGATACACAATGGCTGCAAAATATAAATAAAATCAGTTGTTTTTTTTATGTTTTGAACCCTTGTTTAGAGCAAATTCCAAGTTTTATAACACAATACAGATTGAATTTTGTCTCTGTCAAAGTAAACTGTCACCATTAGACTATGTCATTCAAAGCATTTTTTTGTCTACATTTTACTGCACGAACTTTATTTTATTCATTTACTAGCAATAAAAAAAAGAGATTACTTGAAATGAATCTTCTTGAATAAAAAATCTAGTTTCAATAACAGACAATAAAAAAACTTCTCCAGTTTTAATGTGTACATGCACAAAAAGGAAACACACACACACACTTACACACACACACTTACACACACTTACACACACACACTTACACAAACAGTCAATCAAGAAAACAACAAAAATAATGCTCTAATAATTCTGTGCTTGAAATTTTATGCCAATGAACAAAAAAGAACATAGAGGGGAAAAGAAATAATAAAAGATTTATATACATCATTGGATAAAATAGACTCATTCATCTTACAGCTGGCACAAATCTTACAAACACACACACTAAGTGTAAGCATAGTCATAGAGAACGTTAAAAGGGGTAGAAAAATAAACCTTATTCAAAGGCTGGTGACTTATTGGCAGATATATCTACGATTCTGTCTGGCTAAATTAAAAACCTACAAGTTTCTATTCCAACCAGTTGGACTTGTTCCCTGAACTTCAAATTGAATACTCAATATTGCATACATACAACTCAGTACTCAATATTGCATACATACAACTCAGTACTCAATATTGCATACATACAACTCAGTACTCAATAATGCATACATACAACTCAGTACTCAATATTGCATACATACAACTCAGTACTCAATATTGCATACATACAACTCAGTACTCAATATTGCATACATACAACTCAGTACTCAATATTGCATACATACAACTCAGTACTCAATATTGCATACATACAACTCAGTACTCAATATTGCATACATACAACTCAGTACTCAATAATGCATACATACAACTCAGTACTCAATATTGCATACATACAACTCAGTACTCAATATTGCATACATACAACTCAGTACTCAATATTGCATACATACAACTCAGTACTCAATATTGCATACATACAACTCAGTACTCAATATTGCATACATACAACTCAGTACTCAATATTGCATACATACAACTCAGTACTCAATATTGCATACATACAACTCAGAAAAAAATATATTAAATATACAACAAAAAAAGAATGCTCAGGAAAAGTACAGACATTGTGTTATTCTAATTTACATTCCAGTAGGTCCCTAACAGTGGACGTGTTTTTGTGTATATAAACAATAATAGTTTGGCTGCATGGGTGGCAATGGGGAATTTTTAAATGGAGCAAATGACTCTGTACAGGGAGGTGTGGTTTTGGAATCAACAACACATAGGTCAAAATGTTTAAACAAAACTTCCCTTGGCTGAGTGGAAGCAGATGTAAAATGTCACCGGCCTGCATAAGAGAATAAGATTGTCATGACCTGCTATGAGGGCTGTAACAGTGGAACTTTTCCCTCTAATAACTACAAAAGTAACATTTCACAGGTATCAACAAACAGCTCCTCACCGCCAATCATTTCAAAATTAATACTTGTGATGCTAATATAAAAGTAAACAAATTCAATCGTTCTGATAAACCGAATTCAATTGTCTGAATAAACCATGTGTGTCTGAATGTATTAATGAATAAAAATTTAAAGTCCGACTATCAAATAAAAATGATGACAAGAATGTGATTAAATCTTTATTCTTCCTTTTAAATAACAAAAGGAGAAGATAATATTTATAAATTGACAGTTTGCTTGTAAGTTTTCTCCCCTGTTATAAAGTTCATTTCATTCTGTGGTACATCAATGGTCAAGCTTGTTGAGAGCAAAGATAAATTCCTATCGTTCCCACTTCTTTAGATACTTGTTGAACCAGGGGTCAAAAAGCTTCCGTTGGAGAAAGCAAAACCTTAGTCAATGTCAAGGCTGGGGTCATCTGACCTGCCCGCGGGTGATGTAACAGACGTCTCTGTGGATGGGGCAGTCCAGGTGGAAGAGGTGGATGTGCTGGCCTGCTTGGCTGACCCTTTATCGGTGGAGCTGGGGCCGGCCTCGCTGCTGGAGAACACTGTCAGGTTGACATCGACGTCAAATTCCCCGCTACTGGCGGCAGTAACGCTGACGTTGTTGTTGTTGAACTCTTGCGTCTCCATCTCTGTCAACAGAGCTGTGGCTTCTTGTAGGGTGTACTAGAAGAACAACAATGCACAAAGACTTTAAATGGATGGCAATGGCAGTTTCAATAACAAATATGACCAATTAAAATTCTGAACTATCATAGTATTATATCAAAAAAATCTTTTTAAAAATATCTACAACTTCACCAAATATTGTTCTTTGCCACAGCAGTTAAAAAGTCAAATAATGTTTAGCTGCATATTTTTCTAAACAAAATTTCCAATTCAATTTTTATTTCCTTTATTTCATAGCATATGTTGATGAATAAGACAGTCCAGTTTTTCTGTGATAAACTACTAGCTATTCTAACATAAATCACATTTTCATTTTTTATTCAACAAACAATACACATGAAGATAAAAATATATTTTTTTAAAGTACAATTATTTCAATCATGTAATTCTGTTTGTGGGTATTAAGCCAATGCAAGTTTTTTATATTCTAATACATGAAATATAATTGGTATCAGTCCTGTATTGCAAGGTTTGTCAACGTGAAGGCTTAGGTTAAACAATCAGTCCTGTGTTGCAAGGTTTGTCAACGTGAAGGCTTAGGTTAAACAATCAGTCCTGTATTGCAAGGTTTGTCAAAGTGAAGGTTTAGGTTAAACAATCTAGAAATCAAAGGAAGTACTAAGATTAAGTATGGGGCATGGTGGCCGAGCGGCATTGCGTTCGACTGGCGAGCCAAAGGTTCTGGGTTCGAATCCTGGTTAGGATTTTTTCCCAGGACTTTTCTACCCAACTCTGATGGGTACCTGACATTAGTTGGGTTAAAGTAAAGGAGGCTGGGCATTGTGCTGGCCACACATACCCTATTATGCCGTTGCCACAGAAACTGGTGAAAGCTGCTTCCCCGGCCCTATGATCAGTTTGGTCAGAAGGGTACTTTACTTACTAAAATTAACCCTTACAGTCTCAGTGGCTTATATTTTCGTCAAACTAAATTTTCTTTACCTCAGACCTAGACGCTTATATTTCCCTCAAGGAAGGGTGTCTATTTAAAAATAAAGGATTTGACCTTTCACCATAGTCTCGGGCAGAATATTTATTTGATAGCTGTATGGTTGGATTTTATTTCCCTTTTTAAATTATGAAAATGACAGGGGTTTTTTTTTAATTAAAAGTGCGGTCCTAATGGACGCTACCAAATTACCTTCCGTTATTATGGCTTTTAATTAGACTTTTTCTTATGGATTAATATTACGAATGAATACAATTACTTTATGAATTAGATTATTCTAAGTAGGTAAGTTATTATGTTTCTAGCAATTTACTCTCTTCGTGTTATCATCAATTTTTACCAACAAAAAAGTAAACAAATTATTTCGGAACCCTATCGATGTCTCAGCCATTCTGAAATAATGTCTGTGAGGTAGGGAATAATTAGTAAAATAATGTCTGGGACTGAAGGTATACATCGCAGATAAGTACGTCGGTACGGGACGGGTTAAGGGCATAAAAAATCATATTAAACTTACCTGGGCACTCTGTGTTCTCTGGAATGATTTCCTATTGGAATCTTCATTGGATACATTTGGTGATGAAGCATTCCAGAAGTGATCATTCATCTATAAAAGTACACGAGTCATTTCATTCACAAGCTACATTAAAGAGTCCCATTTTTCATAATCAAAACCCAATGGTTTAAATTTTGAAGTGCATAAATAGTCTTATAGTCCTATCTAATCTGAAAAAAAAAAGCTTTAAAACAAACCAGAAAAGAAAAAAATGACTCACTACCTTCTTCTTCAGCCAGTTGACTGCCCACTGCCATTTCAAGGGAGTTTTCACCAAGTAGTCCTTGGCCACTGCTGACCTGTGCATGAGTGATACTAGGAACTTGATGCATTGGTAGGATCTCCTGCTGTCTGAGACATGGTTCAACCTGATCACATCTGTAATTAGGTATTCAATCTCAGTTAATACAGCATTTGTGTAATTAGGTATCCAATCTCAGTTAATACAGCATATGTGTAATTAGGCATTCAATCTCAGTTAATACAGCATATGTGTAATTAGGCATTTAATCTCAGTTAATACAGCATATGTGTAATTAGGTATCCAATCTCAATTAATACAGCACATGTGTAATTAGGCATTCAATCTCAGTTAATACAGCATATGTGTAATTAGGCATTAAATCTCAGTTAATACAGCATGTGTGTAATTAGGCATTCAGTTATGTGTAGTTATGTATTAAATCTCAGTTAATACAGCATGTGTGTAATTAGGCATTCAGTTATGTGTAGTTATGTATTAAATCTCAGTTAATACAGCATGTGTGTAATTAGGCATTCAGTTATGTGTAGTTATGTATTAAATCTCAGTTAATACAGCATGTGTGTAATTAGGCATTCAGTTATGTGTAGTTATGTATTAAATCTCAGTTAATACAGCATGTGTGTAATTAGGCATTCAGTTATGTGTAGTTATGTATTAAATCTCAGTTAATACAGCATGTGTGTAATTAGGCATTCAGTTATGTGTAGTTATGTATTAAATCTCAGTTAATACAGCATGTGTGTAATTAGGCATTCAGTTATGTGTAGTTATGTATTAAATCTCAGTTAATACAGCATGTGTGTAATTAGGCATTCAGTTATGTGTAGTTATGTATTAAATCTCAGTAAATAGAGCATATGTACATGTCTAGTTTAGTAGACTGCTATCATATATATGACCTAACATTCATGACCAGGAAACAAAACATCAGTATTGTTGTCCACTGTACTTCTCATTATTTAACTGCCAAACAATTTATCTATTTTTTTACTTGGTAATGCAGGCATTTTCTTTCAACATGGTGAGAACATACAAACTAAATACTGTCACAAACATTTTTTTTTTTTTTTTCAATACAGCAAATGGAACTATCCTTAACATTTTAAATTTCGGCTTTTTTTTTTTTTTAAATACGGCTGCAGTAAAGTTTTTATCTTTACTAGTAGTGCAACAACAACAACAATAATCTGACCAATATTAAATCACATACTTGTCAAGCCCTCAAACTTTTTGCCCCTTTCATCAATGCCATCAATGACATACTGCAACCTGGTCGTCTGTAGAGGGTCTTCCAAAGACTGTACATATACAATGAAGGAATGAAATGGAGCACAAGTGTTAGTGTAAAAAAAAAGAAATAAATGAAATAGTGTCATATCTTAGTTTGACAAAACTAATCTTCTCTATAGAATACTGAGTGCCACTTACCAATATCTCAGTCAGCAGTGAGAACATTGGCTTCAGTTCATTGGATGCTACATTAGAATACTGCCACTGAAGGGGAAAATATTAAATATATATGTTATTCAAATGACCCTAACAGTAGTAAAGTATGAAATTAAGATTGTCA
Organism: Anisus vortex; assembly: GCA_949126835.1. Taxonomy (NCBI): domain Eukaryota; kingdom Metazoa; phylum Mollusca; class Gastropoda; family Planorbidae; genus Anisus; species Anisus vortex. The sequence continues at coordinate 24,595,944 of OX421493.1, forward strand.
TAAAAGATGTCAAACTTAAATTGCATGGTATATCAAACAAAGAAGCAGAGTTAACTTTTTTTGTCTCAATGGCACCCAATTTGTACGTTGTGTTTGGGTTTAAGGTTCTCTCTTGGTTAATCATACAAAGAGTACGTGGTCTCTATTTGTTAAACTACAATTTGAATCTTGCTGTTAATGTGACTTGCATTGGTGACACTAAAGGGGAACTCACCATGATCTGCTTGAGAAGAGTCTTTGTGAAGTTGATGTTACAATAACTACAGTACAGTAGCATGTCAAATAAAGCCTGTAATGTTCCACCTGACAATTCTCTAACAGCTGTTACCACCTGGTGACAAATATAACAACATACTGAAGTCAAATATAACATAACAAAGTCAAATATAACATAACAAAGTCAAATATAACATAACGAATTCAAATATAACATAACAAAGTCAAATATAACATAACAAAGTCCAATATAACATAACAACTCAAATATAACATAACAAAGTCAAATATAACATAACGAAGTCAAATATAACATAACACAGTAGTCAAATAACATAACAAAGTCAAATATAACAAAGTCAAATCTAACATAAAAAAGTCAAATCTAACATAACAAAGTATATAACATAACAAAAGTCAAATATAACATAAAGTCAAATATAACAAACATTTTAAATATTAATGCCATTGTAAAGTATCTAAATATTTTCTAAGTCTTGTATGAACAATGAATGCTACTGGCTATGTTATTGGATAATGCACATTATAAGCAAAGTTTTCCAAAACTGTGTTCAAAATAATCTTTTAAATAAAGTTTTCTTAAAATTATATTTGTTTGCCGAGCTAATGGAAATCTCAAACTGAGTTTATATTTTTTGTTTGAATGCATATGTCTTTGTATCTGGCTAACTAGACAACCAATGAGTCTATAAGAAAATTTAAGTTGAGCACTTTGAGGAGTACATTAGACGTGGTCATCTACTATCTCCATATACCTTCAAGTGCAAGTATATGGGGCTATGGGTAAAGACAGAGGCAATTATGCACATGCATGCAAAGAAAAAATACTTGGGTTGACTTGAGAGAGTGTCAGGATAAAGTCACAACCCTTTTTAAATAGATTTTATGTTATTAGGGTACAATTTAAATAAAGAGTCATTCACTGATGAAGACTGACTTCGGGATGCAAGGATTTGTTTGACCGTTTAATCATGAAAAACCACAGTTAAAACGTATAATTGTCACAACTGGATATTCTAATAGCTTGCTCTGTCATTAATTCTCTTCTTTTATGTTTATTTCAGGGGCCGGCATGCTACAGCATGCGTGCCCGGCTTGGCATGCACAGCTGTTTTCAATGGCATGCAGAAGACCTCCTGAAAGGCAATTTTAAGTCTCTTATACAAGAAATAGAGTGTTAGACAGGGATGATTTTAGACTGTTGGCACGCTGAATCAATTAGAAGCCCTACACTGGCACACTATTATCTAAAAGTTTGCCGATCCCTCATTTATTTCATTCCAACATTAGAGTGTTAAACTTACCTCTTTGATATATCTGTGTGATTCCTCTCCAAATACATAGGAGCTCATTTCTTGAGACATTTTCAAAAATATATGAGGCTGTACTGTGGAAGGTTTTCTATCTCCATAATCCCCTGGTTCTGGAAGGTTTACAAATATATTTTTATACATGTCAAATATACCTCCTGTACCAATATCTACCAAGCAATCCCATAAAACAGGAGCGAAAAACGGACATCGCTATTAGTTCTGAACATAAAAACAAAAAAACTCAAATCAAAAGGTCACCTTGGGTCTGGTAAGCTTTAACATCACAGTTGAGTATAAGAAGAGCCAGTGCTGTATGTAAGTGAGTAAATTCACGAGCTTGGATGGAGCTCCACCTTCTTCCAGAATCCTATAAGGAGAAAGAATTATAGAAAGTTAAACATAAACATTACAAATTTCTAATAGTTACAATAGATTATTTGTTACAGTTCTTGATCACTATTCAATAATTTTATTTGAGTCAAGTAATTTGTTATGAAATCATGGAATAGCATAAATGAAGAAAGACACTTACCCCGTTCCCATTTCCTAAAAGAAAAATAACAAGACGCTGAAAACCATTTCTTCCAAACATATGAGCACAAGCTTTGGTCCCCTGTACGAAATGTTGAATCTTAATCAATGTTACATGATAAGTAGCTAAACATTAGCATGATACAAGCAAAATTACACACACACACACACTAGTTAAGAGAAGAAAATGTAGAACTTTGAAATAATAACAAAGTAATTATTTATGATAAATTAGGAAAGGGAGGCAAACATGTGTACCAAATTGGCTGATCAGATGTGATAGAATCTAATAATAATATTTGTATAGCGCTGCCAACAAACATAAAGTAACATACAAATGAGAACATGGAAATAATCTCTAGGCTAAGAAATATAAAACTAAATGATGATTTAAAAATGTACACACATAGGACAAAGCAAATAAATGTAGCACTAACTGACCTAACATGAAAGTAAAACAATATATTTGTTGGCAGCACTACACAAGTAGAATTATTATTATTATATATTACTAACATTTTCTAGACCATAAAAAAAATAATCCCAAGTGTGTATGAGTTGTAAGGTTTTCATTGACATTAACAATTCATGTAACAATTTCAAGTCTATTTAGTAACTCACCAATTGTATGTATGACCTGAGCACCAGAAAATACTGGGCACTGTTTCTAACTAAATCAACAGCATCTTTATCCAACAGCGACAGTAAATTCTCCAACAATGTATTTAAATTGGGATGAGTCTGAAAGAATCATAAATAAAAATATATTGTTCCCTATTCAACCACAGATGGGCAAAATTAAACCTCTGCAGGGCCTCAAATGTTCTGTACTAGCTCATTTCCAAGCAATTTTTCTTTAAGGATCTAAATAAGTCATTGATTCAAAACTGTTCCTATTCATTTATATTCATTTTTTTTGTAAAACCATTATCTGGCAGCCTAGCATATCAATGAAAAATTGAAGAGGCACAGATTTTTAAAAGTAGCTAAGGGCATACTTTATACAAATGTAATTTGAAAGCTCAGTAAAATTGTTCATTTAAAAAGGATTATTCTTATTGAATCAAATATTTAATCTAAAACTGTTTATCCAATATACAGACTTTCAGTAGCAAGAAGCAATTATATATAAAGATCTAATTAGTTGTTTTTTTTCTATGTTATATAAATTGTGTAATTTCCAAATGTTGATATTCCATTCAAGCAGTTCTATCTTTATAGTGGACTAAAGCTTTGGTTGTCACATTTTGTGGATCGTGTTGACAAAACATTCATGGCTTTCAATTTAATACATTGAGAAAAAAATGTATTCTTTTTTTAAGAAACTCATTGAAATTGGAGATACAAAATAAATGAAAACTATTTTTAAAAATATATCAATATCTTAATTTATAACTTGTAATAAATTGTGAATTTTAGTTGACATGCATAACTCTACTTACCGGAACACCACCATGGTGGAAAAAACTAGCAAAAGTCCTTTCTAACAATTTACCAAACATGACACGCACTTCTTTACTTGTACATTCTAAAATAAATGGTCTAAAAAACACAAAACATAAATAAATTAAAAGTAAATCAGTGAAATGGATACTTTAATATCTTCACATAAAAACAAGATTTTGTACAAATTCTTTTACTAAACAAAAAATATTTATATTTCATTTTATTTATATTTCAATATGGTGAAAAGATCAATAACATTGTCATAATAGAAAAAGAAGATTAAAATTACTTTATTATTTCACTGCCTTCATTGCTTGCCAGATAATCTATGAACCACAAACAGGCATCTTTGCAGAAGTACATCAGGGAATCAAGAAGTGTAACCCATTCATCTAATTCCTGCCTGTGAACAAATTCAAGTTAAGATGACATCTCTAATAAATCACAACAGTGTTAAATCACACAATTCAATGTCCTGCCGTAGAGGACATTTGTACCTAAAGGAGTATGAACGACTACTTACTGTGATTTTAACCGTGTACGTAGGTAAGTGTTAACTAGAAACCTAATACTAAGCTGCATACACTGAATGCATTCTTCAACATAGTCTTCATCATCCTCACTGGGCTGTAAACAATAGAGAAGGATCAAACATACATCAGTATACCAACTAGACAGATCATTACTTTAAATATATGCAAGTATAAAGTAGGGCAACTAGATGCATTAGAAGCATTCAGAGTAGGGAAAAAAGATATAACCATCAAAAACAATGTTGATATTGTCATCTATTTTCAGCAATAAAATAATCATTATTTCCATGGAGCCATTGTGACTTGTGATGATAAACCCTTATTTTAAATAAGCAATATAACAAAATGATAAGCACATAATTTAAAATGGCCCAATATTATTTACTACTCATAACAAAATGGATCAAAATCTACATTATTGTATGTTTTTAGTTTTTGGTGTAAATTGTTTTTTTTAATAATGATGTTTCTCAGCAAAAAAAAAATTCTCCCGTTTTAACAGCAGTTGAAAATAATTTTTCACTATATAATTTTTGCTATTTGTGAAATATTTAATAAAACCCAAGGTCAATATTTGACCATATTTAGTTTTACTCTATTTAGAATATTTGTCAAAAGAATTGTGTGCAGCATAAATTATTTATTTACTGAATAATAAACAAACTTATTTCAGCAGCCTGACCTATATATTTACTACTATAAACATAAACTTACTCTTCTTTTGGAAACTAAAGTGACCAGCTGCCTGACAAATGTAAAATATTCTGGGTTGTAAATGTCCCGGTTTTTCACAAATGTGATGTTCTCTGCATGGATCATCTGTTGAATGCCAGCAGGCATACGGTCCAAGAATATTCCCTTTCTTTCTCCTTTATGCACCAGCTCAGTAAGTTCCATCAGGCTGTCACCGCTCCTTTTCCTTTCAACACAAAACAACATTACATCATGAAATTTTTAACACCAAAAAAAAACCCACACACAACATAATTTTTACAATAACTTTAAATTTAAATATACTCATTAAAGCGATATATTGTAATAATATGTTTTCAATTTTCTACAATTATTTTGAAGATCTAAAATTATTTTAAAATTCACTAACTTTTCACAAACTTTAAAAAAAAATTCACAAACCAAATCTACTGGTAAGTGTGAAATATCTTCATAATTATCTGTAGTGCATATTGATTGTTTGAATTCATAGAATAATTTAAGAAAAGAACTCCAGCACTCCTTAACGTAACAATATAAATAATTACATTTTTTACTCGCCTTTGTTAATTATAGAGACATCCAAAACAGACAAAAATCTTGCACAGTTTTCTTAAACTTTCCCAATTTTTAAAACTGTTGTTTCTAGCCATATTAAATCAATATTTTTCTACTAGTGTCTAGTTGGTTTAAGGGCAAACTTTTGTGGGTTTGCTGCTCTAATGGCATTGGGTTCCATTAAATTCATGTTAAACCCCAGTACTGTTTTTCCAGAGACTGGATGTTGTTCCTATGTCTTCACAGCTTTGAAGGGTACCAGAGATTAGTTAAGAAAAATAAAATGCAGCCTGGGCATTCTGCTGGCTTGCATGCCATGACCAAGGAAACTGGTGTATGCATTTGGACCAACATGTTGGTCAGATAAGGAATACTTTTTATTTTAAATTTAAGTGGTGAGGAGTTTTTTAATTGTGATTCAGTGCATATAAAATATTTGTTCATTATGTTATTTTGATTCCATACCCTCCTTCAGGTAGGACCCTCCGAGAGATTATCTTGCTGCGCTTGGCTGTGACTGGTGACCTCAAATCTTCCAGCTTCTCATAAAACAGAAGGTAACCATTCCAATAACGCAACCTTTCCTCTGGATATGTGTTGGCTGCAAAATAGAAACATTTTTTATTTGTTATTATCATGCATGTATATCATTCAATCCAATCCTTATATCTTTTTTTTAACATTATAATTACCGTATATTATTGTTTTGTTTCTGTTTTAAGAATGATTAATCTTTAAGCTATTGTCATAAATAATAATAATTTCAATCATAGACCAGATAGTTGTTTGTAATATAAAAAGCCAGGTAAGTCTGTCTACAAGGACAGATAGTTGCTTGTAATATAAATAGCCAGGTAAGTCTGTCTACAAGGACAGATAGTTGTTTGTAATATAAATAGCCAGGTAAGTCTGTCTACAAGGACAGATAGTTGTTTGTAATATAAATAGCCAGGTAAGTCTGTCTACAAGGGTTTCTATTCAAAATAATTATTTCATGGTCAAGAGAGTGGTAAACAGCATCAGCAGGTGAAAGTAATGGATTCAGGGTATTGTGCAGGCCATACAATCCCCTTTTAGAAACCATAGCCCGGGAAACATGGAATCTCCACTTTACCTGCCCTATTTGTATTCTACTTCATATGAACAGGAAATGAGAACGTGAAGCAAAGAAAACTGCATATAATTTTATTCATTATTTAAGTTTATATTAGATGATAATGAACATCAATTTCATTCTCTACAAGATAACATATATCTTAATAGTCTTTATTCTCTAAACCCTACCAATCTCTCAACATATATTGTTCCATGCTGCTATAGGAACTTACAGGAGTCGTATACTTTAGCCTTGTATGTGCCACCAAAGCATTCCTGCTCAACTGTGGCATCATTCAGGTCAAACTCTTCCACCACTGTATCATTAAACTTAAACCATTTGCCTTTATTAGGGTTGGTCAGCAAACTTCCCCTGAAACATGCAATAATAATAATAAGCACACAAATCTTCACATAACATTTTATATTCATCCAAACTAAAGCTTTTGATAAGCCAACTGATTTGTTTATTTATATATTCTAAGAGAAGAGATTCTGACAAAATAATAGATAATAAAAATAGATAATTAATGTGACATAAAATGGTTTTCTAAATCAGCCCTAATCCTAAGGACTTTTTTTTTAATCATACAAAATATTCTAGACATAAAAAAAATTATAATAGCTCAAATCAAAACTATTAACGAATTCTGTACATTTTTTACTTAAGACTTTAATGGGTAAGAAAAAATATTTCCAATTTACATACTTTCACCAGTCTAGAGTCTAGGGCAGTGCCAAGCACCAACCTAGAATACCAATGGAACAAGCAGGACGCTTAATGGTCATGGATTACATAAGGGGTAGAGGTGTGTTACCCATTGGAAATGTCTATAGTTGCCCTTTTAGGGTATTAGGTGATCAATACTTTTACTACACTAAAACATGTCTTCCTATATGTTCATACCCAGGAATTCGTCCACATGTTCAAGTAACTTTAATCAATCCTACCTTCTATCCCTAATAAAGGAATAGTAGTGGCCAGCGTTGGCCTGGCCACTGTGGACCACTATGCCAACCAGATCGTACTGGATCGGACTAGACTCGCAGTTAATGGATGCAGCCTCAATCCCAGCCTCAATTTCGCCATTCAGAGAATCAGAGTTGCCCCCATCCCCATCATTGCTGCTGCTGGACGACTGGTTGTCCGACAGGCTGCTCCTGTCCACTTGTTGACCCTCTCTCCTTGCCATCCCTTCAACTGTATAGGGCTCCATATCAAGCCTCCATGGAAACTGTTTTAAACATTAAAGTCACAATAGAATTACATGCAACAACAACGCTAGGATAATTTCACAATGCAGTTGTAAGTCTTATTAAATAACAACAAAGATATTTTAAGACATAAACATAACACTGGGATACATTGAGATCATTATCCTAAAAGATGAATAGACTTCATTGATCTACGACATTACATATAAATAATAATAGATAGAAGTAAGTACCCATCATTTATGTATATCAGCAGCCTGACAATACAATCAGCCTTACACACATATTAGCTTGTAATAAAAAAACTCTTCATAATTATTGAACAAGAGATAGACACTAGTACATGAGGGAAAAGGGTGGGGTGGAGCTCAGAAGGAGATTGACTGCCACTTCAAAAGTCCCAAGTTTGAATCCAGTTGGGGGAAAGTTATGGCAGCCGGGAATTATGTTGGGCACACAATCACATGGGATGACTCTTCTTCATCATTCCATGCAAGGTCTTCAAGGGGACCCGCAACTCACATTCATATAATAAGAGTGTCTATGATGTAGCATTCATCCCATAATCCAGCTTAACTAAGAAACATTCACTGCTCAACAGCTATTCCCTTGCCTACAGAACCAAACTTCCAGCTACGGTTCATTATTAACTTACCTTGAAATAATCATCAAACTTTAATGCCCTGTTTGCCTCCCAGTCATAGCCAAACCTCTTCAGTTGGATGCACAGAAGAGGAGGCAACATTTTAATGCACATTCTCTTGATTGCGTTTCTCTGGAACATAAACAAAAAAAAAAAACCATTTTAGGTCTGTGGATCCTGTTACTTATCAGCAAAATATAATGTAAACTTCTAATGATCTTATCTAAAGAAAAAAAAATTTCTACTTACAAGTTCACATACTTCTTTTAATATTGTTTAACCAATTAATTTTTTAAATAAATATTTACATTATATAAATAAATATTTAAGTTACAGTTATATTTAGTTATAAACACAAACTTTATATGTTCTTGTAACTATTTCAAAATGTTTTTTAACAAAAACTAAGCTAAACTGTATTTCTACATTATCTGTTTTGTTGAAGACTGCCTACCTTCTCCCCACATTTCTCACAGAAATAAGCATTCACACCTTCCAGGAGCTCCTCTTTGACAAACTGATCCAGGGAATCTTGTAGGGTGGCGTTTTTCACTGTCAGATTGAGTGCTATAAATGCCTCCTCTCTCTCATACCTGCAAAGACACAAATCAACAGAGCATATTTCTTTTTTAGCCACTATCATAATGACATTGTCAACAAATCTTTTCTTATTAGGATCATGATGGTGTGACATGTCTCAACACTAGCCTTAATGAGTGATCTTGTGATGTTGCTTGACTAAATAATGACCAGTTATGGTCAGCATGCACCCATCTAAAGTGGGCACAATGGCCAATTGGTTGGTGGTAAGGTAGAGGCCCATGCAATAAACTATGAGAGCCTTGACAGGGTCTGTTTCCTGTTTATTAGCCCACCGGTTGACTCTAATTGCAAAGTTCATCTTCCATGTTATTGAATCAATCTTTAAGTGTACAAAAGATTTTGTCACTTTAGAAAATGTTTGTGATCAAATAATCTTGTCTTTAAAAAGATATTATTTTAGAGAAACAAAACAAGTTTGTCTAGTCCACTACTAAATAAAAAAATTATTGGAAATAATAATAATATAAGATAAACACTGACCTGTGTGGGCAATCTTTACAAATTTTCTGATCAGAAAAGATTCCTTGAAATTTTTTCTTAAAAATTTCTTCCCTGCCTATGGCCTAAATTAGACAAAATTAGAATGTTAATGTATAAAATTAATATTGCATTAATAAAATCAAAATTTATCTCACTGATTAAATGATTATACAAGACCAAAAAAATGTAGTAATAATATTTATTTAATATAAAAAAAGGTGAACGTCGCCATCGGCATGACAGGCATGGATTTTTAAGCGAATTTGTTCTTATTATTTGATTAAGGGAGATAATTTGTTTTAGTTATTTAAATTTGAAGTAGGGGAAGTAACCCAATAAATCGGATCACAGTGTATTACAGTAACTAAAGCTATAGATCTAGTATATTTTTCTAAACAATAATTTTTATAAATGAAAAACATATATATAAATAACTATTGTAAAAACAATTATTGTAAAATAACAATAAACTTCTTACTAAATAATAAATAATGAAATCTTTTAATAAACGGTATGCAGTTTTCTAAAACTATAGAGTTGTTTCAATGCTTTTCCAAATACCAGGATAACTCAGTATCTCTTCAATAAAAGGGCCTCTGCCGATCATGGCACATGGGATGGTCAAAACGACCGTAAGTCTCGTGCGGAATCGCTATCAAGAGATTTCGGAGGCATAATTTTTATATCCTGGGTAGCTGGTGCTCATTGTGCCCGGCACCCTCTTTAATCTAAAGTTATGAATGGTAGAATATATCTAATAATATTTATACATGTTTTAACATTATATATTACAAACATAATGTAAGCTCAGAGCACAACAACTAAGAACACGAACATTACTCTACTGATGGTATAAAAACTACTAAAAAAAATCTAATAAATGTAGCATTAACTCATTAACTGAACTGACCTGACCTATAAGTAAGATTATTATTATTTCTAAAGCATGTTAAATGTTAACTAAGGTAAATCTTGAAATAATGAGTTTTCAAGTTCTTTTCTATAACATACATACAGAAACTGCTATTAAATCAATAATAAGTTATTGTATCAAGACAGTTTGGGTGTGGGGAAACCATAGTCCGGTAATTCTGGGTTGTTAAAATGCCTTTTGCAGATGGTCCTAAATTTATGTCTGGAACATGTGCAATTGATATACTTTAAGAAGATAATATAGATCTAAGTATTGATTCATAAAAAAAAATATTTTATAAAACCTCATACTTGTCAGAATCCTGTACATAAAAATTGGAGTAGAAAAATAAGAAATGCTTTGGCTGCATTGTGGAAATCCTTCAAATATTAGATTAGGAGCACTAAGTCTGTTATGTGATTTAACTTGTGTATACAGTGTACACTGTATATTTTTATGCTAATACGTAATACTAGTATGAGTAAGTAACCCTTTCAGACCAAGTTGATCCATAGGGAATGTGTATCCAGCACAACGCCCAGCCACCTTACTTTTCCCCACTACTGTCATGTACCCATCTGAGTGTGGTAGACTCAGAGACAACATCAAGATCCGGAAAAAAAATCTTAGCCTTAACCAGGGCTCAAACCCAGGACCCTCTGTACGACAGCCAAAGGGTGCAAGCTATCTACTTGAAACAGGTGCAAAAAGGTTTTAAAATAGAACCACTGTCATAAAGTGGCAACTATCACCCCAATAGGTGATTTTAGTGATGCAGCAATACTTGTATATTCGTAGGCCTAAATTTTAATGTTATATTACAAAAATAACAATTTAAGCTACAGAAATATGCCTAATGCCTACAAATAGCAGTGCTTAGGCATAACGAGAAAGCCCGCTCCATGACACATTTACAAATGTTTTACACCTCCGATTGTCCAATCGCCATGTGGATCCGTGCATAATATTAACATTTGAAATGTCAATTGTTTGTTACATTAGGTTGTATGTAAGAGGTAAAAAAAATTGTCACACTATATGAACCTGAAAAAAAGCCTGCAACCGATTGTTTGCATTTTGAATTGTTACAAACAATTTAATAGTGAATGGTGTCTAATAGTCTCTATCCATGCTATTTAACATTTTAGCATGCTCAGTACACTCTGGTTCCACATTTCCGTTATGAGTTTGGGGTTTGGGGCAGGGTAAACCAATTCCAGCTGAAAGAAAGGTCTTTAAATGACCATTATCCCCCTTTGTTTTTATTCTTTCAGGGTCTGAGTAAAAAAATGTTGTTATTTAGTTACTGATGATTTAAAAGAACACACTCCAAAAACATTTCTTTTATGATGAAGAAACATGTGTTGTAAAAACGTTCCTGTACTGGCTTTAAATTGTTGATTGATCATAACAATAAATGAAACACAGTGTAACGGCTTGATCTAGGGGTATGGTTAGTAGACCACTTCTTATGGATTCTCAAGTCAAACACATGGCTTTTCAATGAACAAAAACTCTTTAATTCAGTAAAAACAAGTACAAAACAACTGGAACACAACCGCACAGCTCGACGACTTAAAAAGTAAGCAAACACCCCCGTGTCCACTCGTGACACGTTTACACATTAGCCAGTCACTGGCCCCAACCAATGAACGTAGAGGTCAGCTATAAGGGATAGCTGGGGTAAAGAGGGCAAGGTTCGTAACACCCTATTATCCGGGGATAAAAAAAAATATTTTTGTTAATCTTAAACTAAATATTTTTTTTTTTATACAAATATCTCATTGTACAGGAACAAAAGTATGTGACAATAATAGGGGTAAAACTTATGAGAACATAAGGAAGAAAGTGTGACATTATTAATTAAACACAGCAGTGTAAATATAACGCACAACACTGACAACAGCATAATAGTAGTATTAACTTAACAAAAAGACAAAAACCCAACTTAACATAAACCATTTAGGTCAAAATAAAAGGGGCATAACTTTAGAAGTTATCAGTATTCTCCCTTGTCATTGTACAATAATAAATTCGGTGAAGCGTGAAAAAACAATTTTTTTTATACACACTGAAAAATGACCGAGGTCAAAACAAAATGGGAAAAATTAAATAAAAATAAAATACAGTAATACTATATTCAGGTTAACTCTAGCAAGACAAGAAATATCCTAGCTTAATTCTTGACAGAAAACAACAATCTCATTCTTCATTGAAAAATCAATACAATGCATTAATTTTTATTATTTTAAAGTTAACTCAACCCACGTCCATTTAATTCTGAACTAAACATCTTTTGTCATTGTCAATAACTTCATAACAATAAAAACGACAATCAACTCAAGCAACAATCAACTCAACCGACAATCAACTCAACCGACAATCAACTCAACCGCGGCGACACTTCCCGTATTGAAATTAAATTTCTTTCCATTCATAAAAATCATACTATCTCTGTAGCATAAGTTTTCCACTGTTCACTAGTGTATGCTTGACCCAATTACGGTCTCAGCTCTAGGACAGTTTAATTTTCAATTTCAAGCCTGCTGGCCGTCTTTCTAACTACACATTAGATAACGGTTGACAAATCAAACAATACTCTCCTTCTCTCTCTCACGTTTTTCTATCTCTCTATCAGTATCATTCTACTCTCTCTTTCTAATGCAAATTAACCACATCACCTCTTAAGGTAAAAAAAAAATCTCTACGCGACAATAAGTTGCGACAATTAATGAGCATTATAAATTTAATAAACTTACGACTATAATTATAGTATAATCTCAAAATTAAACTTTGTAAGTGACAGAATGAAGCTAGTTTATAGAAAATTCATTTATAAATACAATTTCTAAGATGTCAGTGACATTTTCTTAATTGCGTCATTAATTTCTGTGCACACTCTTTTGTATACAACATAAATTCTTAGTTTAAACATTTCATCTTCATTAAAAAATATGAATATTATTCAAAATATTAGTCAATTTACTTAATCAACCAAAAAAATAAAAAAAATGAGCATCCAACAACAACAAATCATGATATCAATTAGTAAGTAATTACCTCTTATAGACTTTAGAAAACTTAATAATTCTTTGGTAGCAGAAATAGCATAATGTTTTTTTTCTTCAAACATAAGTTAACATAAGACAAATATGTGTAAGTGCTCAAGGTCTACCAATTTCCTTGTCATCAATACAATTCACAATACAGTTTTAGTTACTGCATTTAGTTTGCGGTAATCAGTACAAAGCGGGCTGATTTATCTGCTTTTGGAACTATGAGACATGGTGAACTCCAATAGCTACAGCTTTGGGTGACGATATCATTATCTAACATGTATTGGATCTTTTTCTGAATAATAGCTAACTGGTTAGGGTTAACTCTATACAGGAGTTGTTTTATGAGAGAAACATTCTCATTCAAAATGACATCATGTTCTATCAAGTGTGTTCTAGTGGGAACATCATTGAATAACATAGGGTATTCTAGAATAATGGACTTGATGACATTGCTCTCTGACATTTTTAAATGTTTAAGTTTTTCCTCAATGTTCTCAAGCACAGTGGAGTGTTTTAGTTTACACCCACTAAATCTATGGTCAATTTCACAGTGTTGTTCGTCAGGCTCAACAACAAAAGGTGACATGGGGTGAGTTGGAGGGGAATGTTTACCTTCTACCGTTTGCCTACCCCCATAAGGTTTGATAATGTAGTTGACCTCACTGACCTTTGAATCTACTTCGTATGGACCGAAGTCAGAAAGGGGGTGAGTGTTGGTGGGGAGAAATAACAATACTTTTTCCCCTGGCGCAAATGTGCGAACTCGTGATTTTTGATCAAAAACAGTTTTCATTTTGCGCTGGGCTTGTTTAAAATTGTCTCTAGCAAATACAAAAGAATTGAACAAACGATTTTTAGACTTATCTACACAGTCAATGAGTCCTCTTGTCTCGGTTTGTTCATCTGTCCAGGCTTCTTTAAGCAGTTTTAAGGGACCTCTGACGGTGTGTTCAGGGCCCAAGGACTCTTGTATAGCTTCACGGGCAGCAAAGAGCACATATGGCACTCCTTTGTCCCAATCTTTCTGATGGTCATGGCAATAAGTTTTTAACATCGTCTTTAATGTTTGGTGGAAACGCTCTAGCGCTCCCTGGCTTTCTGGGTGGTATGCCGTTGACATTCTATGTTGTATCTTCAATCGATCTAGAACTTGTTGAAAAAGTTTAGAAGTAAAGTTGGTTCCTTGGTCGGTTTGCACCGATTTGGGTAGACCATACCGGGTGAAAAACTCGGTTAACGCCTCTGCTATTTTCTCTGCGTTGATACTGCGAAGGGGCACCGATTCTGGATACCTAGTTGCGGTACACATCATAGTCAGCAAGTATTGGTGACCTGATTTAGATTTGGGAAGGGGTCCCACGCAGTCGATGATAATATGCGAGAAAGGTTCGCCAAAAGCAGGGATGGGCTGTAGTGGTGCAACTGGTACTGTCTTGTTCAGCTTGCCTATGAGTTGACATGATTCGCACGATTTACAGTAGGCGGTGACGTCACGTTTCAACCCAGGCCAATAAAAGTGGGGCAATATGCGTTGATATGTGTTGTTTATCCCCAAATGACCCGAAAAGGGCGAGTCATGCGCTACCTCAATAATGTCCTCTCGGTACCTCACCGGAACGACGATTTGCTCCACCACTCTCCAGTTATCCTCCGGCGCCGCATCTCGAGGTCTCCAACTCCTCATCAGCATTCCACCACGTACAAAATATTGCACAGGGCCATCTCTGACGTCAGACTCAGCCACAACACTCTCACGCAGTTTTTCCAGCTCTGTATCTTTCTGTTGTTCTTGGATTAGTTGCTGCCTAGGAGATAACTTATCTCCTCCGCTGTCTACAGGTGGTTCTACCAACCTGGAAAAGAAGGTAGCTTCCACGTCGATTTCGATCAGAGTATTGTCATTTTTGGCTGGTCCTCCAGGCGTCTTGTCCCTATTGTCTTGTTGATTCATGCCTCGGGTGATGGCATAAATAGGGTACAGTTCAGTATCTTCTACTTCTGTATTGTTGACTTCAGGAGTATGAGTCACAATCAGTTCAGGCTTTACACAGCCTTTTGCTAAGTCATTTCCAATTATGACAGATATTCCGTCAAATGGAAGTGTAGGTTTATCTCCTACAATCACTGGACGGACTTAAGATGAATGCGTTGAAGCAGATCTTCCACATGTCCCATCTCAGTGCCTTTGATTAGTAACTTTTGTCCAGTATATGTTTGTTCAGAGAGTGATAATATACCCTCTAGACTCAGGGACATAGTTTCACCGGTATCCTTTAGGATTTTAACTGGTTTTTGTAGCTTAGTTTTATCTTCAGATGTAAATGGCGAAAATTCGTCAAGAGTTGAAGTTTCTATCTTCTCTTCAAATGAAGTTTCTATCTTCTCTTCAAATGAAGTTTCTATCTTCTCTTCAAATGAAGTTTCTATCTTCTCTTCAAATGAAGTTTCTATCTTCTCTTCAAATGAAGTTTCTATCTTCTTTTCAAATGAAGTTTCTATCTTCTTATCAGCACACTGGTTTACATTAACATGTTCTACCTTTGTTGTGCTTTCTCTATTATCTGAGATCGATATGCAGCCTTTAGATATAAAAGGTGACATTTCTTTCATTGAAGAACTTTCTGAGTTATTTTTCTTTTGTTCATCAGCACACTGGATAACCTTGCACGTTTCTACCTTTGTATTAGGCTGACGACAGTAGGCTTCCATTTCGTGTTCTGTTTGCTGTGAATCTTTTGTGTCGCCTTTAGATATATAAGGTGACAATTCTTTCATTGGTGAACTTTCTGATTTACTTTCCTTTCCTTCATCAGCACACTGGATAACCTTACACGTTTCTACCTTTGTATTAGGCTGACGATAGTAGGCTTCCATCACGTGTTCTATTTGCTGTGAATCTTTTCTTTTTTCCATAAACCAACAGTCTTCTAGTGTGTGACCTAGTTTATCACAGTTCTTACACACAGGCTTTGGCTTTGGCTGACCTTCAATCATATCATAAGCTCCCATTTTATGTTCTGAGTGCTTTGAAACTTTCTTTTTCAGAAACCAACAATCTTTTCGTACGTGACCGATTTTATTACAATTTTGACACGCAGGCTGTAGTGTTATACTTTCACTTATCTCAGAAGCTCTGATTTCTTTGTTTGGTTGTTTTAAACCTTTCTTGTTTGTTAACCAGCAGTCTCCTCGTGCGTGACCTACTTTTTTACTATGTTGACACACGATTTGTTGAGATGTATCAGTGAGTTTTTTCTGCTGGGTAATTAGGTCGTCGGCGTTCTCTATTGTGGGTTTTCTAAATATCTCTCTATGACTTTTTGGTACAGATCCGTATCTTCTAATGATGGCTTCTTTGATATATTGATAATCATCAAACTCTTCATCTTTCAATAAAACTATGACCTCTCGTGCTTTGCGGTTAGCGACTTTAGTGAGTCCTTGTCTGACGAGTACAGCCCACTTTTCTTTTGGGAACGGAAAGTCTGTGGCTACTCTTTCAAAACGGTCAAAATACTGGTCAACAGGTTCATTTTCATTGAATTTGGGAACGTATTTTATGTACCTGAAAATATCAAATATTTGAGTCTGTTTAGTAATAGCTTCTTGTTTTATCTGTTGTGCCATTTTCTCTTCCTCTATAGCCCGTTTGGCTAATCTTTCTTCCATTGCTAGTTTTTCTTTTTCGATTGCAGTTTCCCTTGCTAGTATTTCTTTTTCCATTGCTAGTTTTTCTTTTTCCCTTGCGGTTTCCATTGCTAGTTTTTGTAGCCTCTCCTTACTAGCTAGTTCCATTTTAAATTTTGCTAGTTCAATCTTGGCTAACTCCAGTTGAATATTACTTTCCTTGGAGATGGAAAAGTCTGTTATCGGTGACTCCATTATAATGTAATGTTAATGTTACTCACAGTTTTTTCCAGACTACTGCATCAACTGCTATCCCGGACGAGCCCCCAATTGTAACGGCTTGATCTAGGGGTATGGTTAGTAGACCACTTCTTATGGATTCTCAAGTCAAACACATGGCTTTTCAATGAACAAAAACTCTTTAATTCAGTAAAAACAAGTACAAAACAACTGGAACACAACCGCACAGCTCGACGACTTAAAAAGTAAGCAAACACCCCCGTGTCCACTCGTGACACGTTTACACATTAGCCAGTCACTGGCCCCAACCAATGAACGTAGAGGTCAGCTATAAGGGATAGCTGGGGTAAAGAGGGCAAGGTTCGTAACAACAGCTTCCATTCATTATATGTTTTAGTTATGCATGATTACATGCATGTTTGTTTCATACTTCTGTGGCATAGCATAAAGAGTTAACTAAGAAATGAAGCATAAACCAATTCTAAATTCTTTGCACTTACCTTCATATGCTCATCAATTTGATCCAAGACAGCCTGGAAGAAATCAAAAGAATCCTGCTGTTCTCTGATATTGATTGAGTGACCCCACAGTTTGAAAACTTGCCAGAATTTCTCTGGCTCGTGGGCTTGCAGACGGCTCTCCATCAGATGACCAAACATTTGCTGGACTTGGTAAAATACTCTGGTGATGGCCAGAAATGGAAATAATCTTTAGATCTAGTTGATTATCATAGGTTCTCAGAGTTAAAGTCAGTGTTTATTACTAAAAACTATAAAATGTTTTTAAAATTTAGACGACAAAAAAAATATTTTATGGAAGCATTTTTCTTACATTTACAAATTAATTTATTTATAAATATAATTTGGTAATTTTTTTTGGCCTGAACATTTTTTCTTTATTTTATTATCTTGTATGTTATAGACACTATTTCTATAGCCATGATTATAGGTTACTACATTTATCATTGGTTTGAGTTTAGTTGAACATTTTACTACAATATTTAAAATCTAAACAAAAAAATTGAGAAGTTATTGTAAATAACAAGTACTTAACCAGCCTATAACATAATGGCTTCAGTGTACTTACGAGTCTTCATCTGGCTGGTCTTCATCAACACTGAGCACTGCTTCAGGAACGCCAGGAGTCATGTAAAGCTGCTGTAATACTGAGTTCATGTAGCATGTAGCCCCGCCGTTCTTTAGCCCAACGTAGCCACAGCTAGCTCTGCCATCTACCGGCGGCATGTACTGCATTCACATAGAAAATAAAAGTAAAACCATTGTCAAAATCACTTTAGATTTTTTTAAATATCGCTGCAAATAAACTAAAAAATGAAAAGGTAACTTAAGCTTTGAGAATGAAAATGCCAGTTACCTCCCATTCCTTCTTGTTGTCTGTGAACTGGTGATGCATCATCAATAGCTCCTTGCAGATTAATTTCAAGTTGGGCAAACAATTGTTGGAGAACTCAGCCAGAAGATCATAGGCAGCCACCCGGGATTCATAGTTTGAACATCTGTATAAAACAATCACAAAACCATTGTGAAAATTAAGGGTCAGAGAATTAGAATATAAGATTATGTATTATCTGAATCTCAACAATACGGTTGTGTTAATCAGGTAAAGTAAAGAAAGTATCCTGGCAGACCAATTTTTTTATAGGGCCTGTAAAGCAGCGTTCACAAGTTTCTGTGGCCATGGAAACAGAAAAAAAACACAAGTTTGCATTCTGTTCTATATTTAATTTGTGGGCCAATTCTTAATCAGGTGGTTTATGAATTTTTCTAATTGTAACAGGTGACATTTGTCTCTGAAGTGTCTTTTGTTACCAATAGAAATAATATTAGCCAAAAAAAATCTCTTATAACATTTGTAATTAGGTGAAAGACTCACTTTGGATTAAATTCCATGAGGCTACTGTCTTGGGAAGGTTGGTTCATACTGTCTAGCATTAACTTTGAAGCAGGAAACAGAAAGTCATGGAGCACATCATTGACTAAAGTACTACCTGTAGAAGGAGACACATATAAACCATTTGTTACATTTGAACTCTTCCCTTACCATGAACTACATTTAACGGTTCACAATTACCTGGCCATTGGACAACATGTTAGTCTTATATCAACTCAGTGTAAAAAGTTCTAATTCACTAATTATTTATTCCTCTATCGAAAATTAAGATTCTAATAAATAGAATAAATAAAAGTGCTTTTTTTTGGGTGAAATAATCTTTGAACTTTTATTCTAAAAAGCAACTGTTTCTCATATTTGTGACCCGTTCGGACAAAAGGTGACATAAGTCGCGAATACCAATTTGTGCTACACGAGTTTTTGTGTTGTGGGGGTCTTTCCGGTGAATTTTTTTTTTATCTTTGTAAATACTAGTTTATCCATTTCTAAATCATAATTTATATGTGTTTTATATTTTTTTCTACTAAAAAATATTTTAATTAATTATTTTGATCAACGTATGATTTAAACTTTAGTATAAGTTCACTAAAATTCGGCTTTATTTAACCTATTGTTTTGTATCAAACCCTTGACAGAACCCCATAACATTATATATCCTTGAAAAGGGCAGACTTTCAGGAATTTCTATGTGATCAATATTTATTTATAGAAACCAATCAGAAAATATTTAAGCCTGAAGTTTGGGAAAAACAATTCCTTTCTTTCTATCCAATGAAAATTCATTTATAAATTGATCATTGGTTACGATACCATATTTTTCCAATACAAATTCGCTGATTGGCTATTGGGATACAAGGCGGTAACGATTAGGCTTTCCGTTTTCGATATTATGAAAATTTCACACAATCGAGAGCGGCATAGCTTCACTGCTAAATTCTTTGAGAGATGTGATTTTTTATTATTTTTTGTTCAGTTTTATTATAAAATAATATCGTATATACACCACTAAAAAGATAATTCAATGCCCTTTCGATTGGTATGTAAATATAGATATTACGAATCTGGTTGCGTTAGAGTTTAGACATTTTCAAATGCATTAACTTTAAAACGCCTTTTCTCGAAACTCTTGTTTTTTTGTCTGACTAGTTCTAAGTGATAGTAAGTGTCATAGAAAAATGAAATATTGACATATAATAATAAATTTGGTATTAAAACAAAGCCTATTCAATGCCCTTTCAAACGATATATATAACTTAAAATGTTGAAAAAACCACTTATGTCTGCTTTTGTGGGAACGGGTCACATTTATTGATTACAAAAAAGAGCAGTTCTGCATTAATTTAATGTTGTTAAATTGTAAATATATTTAACATACATTAATTTTCTACAATTTCTTTGTATTCTAACTCAATGGATCAAACTCTCCTTTTCAAATGTGATTTCTGAATAAATATGTACAGCTCAATAGAGTGTAATGTTTATTGTAAAGCCTATTTACTTGGTATGAACAATTTTTTTGGGGTTCTGAAAAAATGCTTCAATGATATAAATGTACCCACCATAGCTAGCCTTGTCGATTCCCTCACAAGTTGCCAATGTACGCATCAACTTCAGGTGTCCAGCTAGCAGAGTGTTGTCTGTTTTGTTCAGCTCATTATTGCGAGAAGGTTGAAAGTTACAGAGCCAGGCCACTTCATCATCCAACATTGACTCTACATCCAGACCAAGTTTTTGTTGTTCATTCACTGAAATGACCCAGATTGTGCACTAAATAATATAGTCATCTTTACACACATTTCGCTTTTTTTTTGTTATTATTGAAAAGAAAGACTTAAGTTTTATTTTGGAAGTACTCCTAGAGCTGGAAAGTATGTTGAGATAAAAAATACAGTTTTACTGAAAGATTTACTGAATGCCATTTCAGTACTTAAGAGTATTAATTTTCTGTTCTATGAGTACCTTAGAATTGGTGTTGATCACAATCAATTCAGATAAACATATAGAAATATTTTTACATTTCTAATATAAATATTCTGATTGTTCACTTTAAGGTCAAAATAGGGTATTATTAAAATATAAACGGAATAGGTGAATCTTTTAAAAAGACATATTTGTATTCTTTCAAGTTACAAATCATCCTTTTTTTAAAATTAATACACATTTTTTTTTAAAGCAACAATTCTAAACATGGAAAAAAAACATTTTAACTAATAAGTGCATTTCTTGAGACTGCATTAAAACCAAAACTTGCACTTACTTGGTAAGTTTTCCAAAAGCCGACAGCGCAACTAAAAATATTGAGAACATTGATTTAAAAGCCTAGTCAAAGGAAGAAGAAGAACAAAAATTGATTAGCATGCCAATAAATGAATACCTTTACATGGACAAGTATGCTAGAGAAGATTTAACTGTTCAACCACTACGATAAAAAAGCAAGTAGAATATCTTTAATGAAATTTAACATCAAATGTATTCATCAAATGTATTTCAAGCTAATTCAAGCTAACAATTTATCCACCTAATGTTTTAAAATTGTTAGAATCAATGCTGATTTAAATTATTCCTAACAACAATTCTAGCAAACAATAAAAGCTTTCCTTTTTCTTTTATAACAAACATTTCTTTATCTATTGTTGAAGTTTAATGAGGTGTAGAATTTTTTTTACTGACTTCTGAGTTGATCCTCTTGCATTGGAAGTGGACACCCAGAACGGGAGAAAGGCCTTCAGCAGGAGCTGTAAGATAAATTGCCTTGGAGACTGCATCCCATCACCGCCATCGTTCAGGGCGACCTCCAACTGAGATAAAAGGAAGAGCTGATCTAGTGTGGCATTCCTGATGCTTGTTAGTGGACAACTGACCAGTAGATCCAAAATAAAATCACTCACTAAAGGCAAGGTGTAGAAAGACCCTGTGCAGAGGAAAAATAAACAATTTAATAACTGTTAATTATCTTTATTGTCTGTAATTTTTTTTATTGCTACGGAAACAATGAAATGAGATAGCACACTGGAGAACTCTCATTGCCTGATGCGCCGAACAGCGAGGGATGATCTAAGTCTAAATAAGTAATGGTTTTTAAATATATATATTATCGAGGATTCTATTCACCAAAACAAAAAAACGCAAATGAATTCAATGTAATGATAATGGGCAAGATAATCTAGCAGTAGAGTATTGGGTTGACATTTAAAAGTCACCAGTTCAAATCCAAGTAAAAATACCAATCTGATGAGTATGTGACATAAATAGGCAGGTTGATTTCTCCCTTATAATGTTGTGGATAAAATAAAATGTGAACTCAGATAAAGTTAAGGGTAATATAATAAAATTGTACTTAAAGCTACAATAGAATATTAATTTGTTGTATTTTTTTTTAATCAATAAAAAAACAAACTGTTCATGCTTCTGTGTCAAAGCAATATAATATAATGTTCAGATTCAATGCTTTTACGGTATGTATGAAATCTCCACAACTGTATTTTAACAGCTATAACCAGAAAGCTATCCTTACCCAAAAGCTCTTTCCTCAGCTGCAAACAGGTGATTAAAATTTCTAAGGCCTCTTTAGCAATGTGAGCATCCTGAGTTGGCAGGTTCAGCTGGTGAGCACAGACCCCTGCATGCAAGGATTGGTTGTCACTGTCACTGTTTGTACTGGCTGAACTACCTGTGT
The DNA here is from genome assembly GCA_949126835.1 of Anisus vortex. Taxonomy (NCBI): domain Eukaryota; kingdom Metazoa; phylum Mollusca; class Gastropoda; family Planorbidae; genus Anisus; species Anisus vortex. Next base: position 24,618,735 of record OX421493.1, read on the forward strand.
AGCCGGAGAAAATACATCATTAGGGATACATTTATTAGCCAGTTTTTTTGTTACGTATTCACATGATAGTAGTTACGTATTCACATGATAGTAACTTTAAAAAAAAATAATATTTTGTTTTGATTTACATTAGGAAAACATTGTTATTTTTAAGCTTTAACTCTGTTTTTATCTTTTCGCGATACAAATCGTTGAGGAAGTTAGTTGTAACAACTAAACCATTACCTGTGCTGCTCTGTCTGCTCCGAAGTCCACAGCCGAAGCCTTCTCTGCTTTCCTTGATGGGCTGATTGTAACTAAGAATGTGAAGCCTCCCTGCTGCGGCGGCCCAAGCCACTTTCATAAAGCAAGAGATGGTTTCCACAAACTCTTGGGGACTCAAACTCTAAAGAACAACAGTACCAACAGTACACTCAACTAATAAAACCAACATTCATCTACCTAAGAACAACAGCATACTTAACTAATATGTACAATTAGCAGCATACTTAACTAATAAAACCAACATTCTGTCATCCCATTGCTATAAAAACCCAGTATTTTCAAATACATCTCAGTGTACAGGAATAGAGAATGTCCACTTACATTGATGCTATTTGTGTAGATATAAAAGAAGGTGTGAATACCTGTATTGCCTGGCCCCAGTTGGGATTGTTCTTCAAAGGGGAGGTAATGGAGCTTTCTTTATTTGTATTTCCAATAACTGCTTGCCCACAAAGCAAATATCTGTAAGTATAAAATCATTATCAACTTATGTGTACAAAGACATGGGTGTCGAATACTTCATACTTATAACTACTGGCAAAAACAAAAACACAGTAATGAACATAAAGGCTGTAGAGAGTCAAAGAGAAAATAGTAAAAATTAATAAGGTACGAGCTCCAACTCCACTGGATAATGTTTCTTAAAACCTTAGAGACATTGGTATTAAGTGGTTGGAATGAAAATGACCATAACACTTTGCTCTAATGTACAATTTATTTACAAAATTATTATTACAAGACCTTTATGACAAAAGAGTCAAATATTCCCAAACTATATATATATTATACTCATCCTTGCCTAGCAAGCTGTAAACATATTGAGTAGCAGCCTTGTCTGATCTCATAGTTAACGTCCGGAGTAAGAGATTCTGGCTGCAGCACCTTGACCACTAGGGACAGACCGCTATTGTGGAGAAACTCCATGCAGAAGGTCTGAGCACTGGCCTGCATAATAGGCTCTTCAGATGTTGGCATCAGCTTACTACTGAGTACCTAAGCAATGCAAAGACAAAAGCATTTTAGTTCATCATACAACCATTGACTGAGTCAGCATTTAAGTTTTAGTCTGAAAAAGTCTTAAACAATTTAATGTGATTTGCCAAATTGTGTTCATGTTTGAGCTAAATGGTCCCTATCAGAACATGTCAATGTCATTCCATTGGACTAGTGGGAGCAGCATTCAATACTTTTTATGGCAATAGCAAATTTTGCTAATAGCTTCTTTTTTTTTTTAACAAAGGTGATCTCATTTATTTTTTTATTACCAGACCAACAAAATATATCATAATATTCAAGCATGCCATCTCCTAAAGAGTGTATGAGTACCAATTTAAACAAAAAAGTTATATTCAAAATTAAAACTAAGATTGAGAGTCAAAATATGTTCACTGTACACAAAACTACTTATAAATATCTGTTATATATTGCAATAAAAGTTATGTTAGTATACAACAGAAATATAATGATATTAAACTATAATTTATAGTTAATTAAAAATGCTTTTGTAAATGCTTTTAATTTTTTGTTTCCAACACATTGAGTAAATTTATTGTGCTAACATTATTTATTTATTATTCCATAGTTTAAACAAACTATGTCTTTTTTCTTCAGTTTCAACTAACCTCTAAATTGTATAGAACTCTAAAGGCACTCATTTCAGATTTGGAGTCAAACAAGGTCTTCATTGTTTCCTTGGGACATATCTGAACAGCAGAGTTGGCAGCATGAGCAGACTTTTTGGGACTTGATTTAGCTCCGGATAAGTCTTCAGAAGAGGCAGCTGATTTTATACTTTGCTATGAAAGAATAAAGGCACAACTCTTTTGATTTAATTTGAAGATTACAGCCAAATATGAATGCATACATTTATAAGCTCTACCAACTCTTGATGAAATTTTAAACTTATATTAATAACTTTGTAGATTTTAATGTAACATTTGATCATTTTGTGCTGTCTGTTTTCAAATTAGGACTTACTTTCTGACAAATAAGATCAAGGGTTTCAGAGACAGCAGGGTCAGTTGGAATCAGCATCAACAGCTTCTGAACTCTTTTTGTTATTCTATGGGAGACAATAAAATGTGTTAAACTTAATAAAATGATGATACAGTCAAAGCTCACTGTGGCTTTTTCATCAACTCTTTCAAATTAACATTGAGGAAAGCCAATTATAGGAGACTAAGTTTTATTCATTCTATTACTGGAAGCTAGCCGCCAACCAAATTGTCATTAAAATAAATTTGAGGTTACAATAGATACTCTTACTTTGGTTCATCAAGTTCTGTCAGCTGGTACAACATCTCAAATACTTCTCCTCCTTTTGCCATAACAACACCTGGCAACATTTTCTCCTGCAAGGGAATCAGAAAATATGCACTAGCAATACATTGAAGTTTCTTACTCTAAAAATAATTTCACAATTTCCAAAACTTTTAACAAACTTTACAAAAATTACACAAATCAATTTTCACAGTTAAAACTATTATAAATGCAGTCTCCTTCTGAAAAGCAAAGTATTTTGAGGTTGGGCTGCTTGGCCACTTTTCATACCTTTTTGAAAAAATTGCCTTTTTTTTCAGAGGGTTCATAATGTTAACTGGTAATGTATTTAGTTTAAAAAAAAGGTAACTTAGAAAATCAAGTTAGTTTTCCCAAATCTTGGTCAATTTGCTCTCAAACTTTCCTTAACTTAAAAAATCAAGTCAGTTTTCCCAAACCTTGGTCAGTTTTCTCAAACTTTCCCAAAACCATATGAGCCCTGACATAAAATCAATCATGAATAAAATTTTGTGCACTGGTAAATGTGTTCTAAATAATTTTGTATAATTTCTCTATATAATATAAAATGGGTAGACATGCATTAGGTCATTGAGAGACACATTTGGTTTCTTTAAATATATTTTTGAGAAGAAAACCATAATAACATAGTATTATTTACACAAATTTAAAAATAATTATTATAAGTCACATATTCTACAACAGTCTTTAATGCTATGTAAAGTAGCCATATAAGAAGGAACATACACAAATGGTTTCTAAATTTCTATAATAATCAAATTAAAAAAAAATGAATTTTTCAATTAGAGCCGAACTTAGATCTACAAAGGCCCCTTGCTGTGTATGTGATCTTTTTGCCCATCACTGCTACATAACATGGGAAAGTATCTATAAGAAAAGTAAAAAAATGCCTTACTTGTTCTATATCATAATTTTGCTTCATTACAGTACTAGATGCCTGCAATAGATAATTAAATACAGCAAATTAACTTATATAACTAAAAATGAAATATAGCTCTTATTAATAATTATTGTAGGCTATGTATTTGAACAAGTGAATATTGAAGTAAATAATACATTTACATATTAATTATAAACTTTGTTTTCTCTAACTGATTAAATCTTATTATGAATAAAGTCAAAATAAAAAGTTTACTTACTCCTTTGTCAGAATCCTAAGAAGGTAAATAAAAATAATAAGAAGATATTTTTTTATAAAAAATGATAAGCAATTAGCACTTTTTATATAATCATAATGAGTTTGTCTAACTTGATTTTTTAATACACATAGCCTATATATTTTTATAGACATTTTAAAAAATATTTGTATATATGAAAAAGATATGTTTTTAAAATGTTCCAGTGAAAAATATGTCATGTGACTTTTAGTTTGTATGTAGAAGACTTTAAAAGTCAGGAAAAAAAACTAAATACCTAAATAACTAAATATAAATCTAGTATCTAGGGTTGGGAGTTTTATATTAAAAGCTAAAGTTTATATTCAGAGATCAAGATAAGTTCACAGATAAGTCAAGTTTAGAAATCTAAATATAAGGTTCAACAGACAACATAACAAAATAAGAAACACTGTTCTAATGTTAAATGCAGTACGCAGTATCTAGGTTGAGCAGGTTTAATGACGGAATCAGGCTTGAGACATTACCTCTTTGCCGAAACTTGCAGCAGACGACAGCTTGGCAGTCAGAGTGTTGGATGACGTCTGCTGCTGTGATGTGCTGGTATCTCCTGCATCATCTTTGGTGGTGACCTTTTAACAAAATTTATTCTCAATAGTCCAATGACCATACATAACAGGTGTACAATGAACATCTCTTCTTAGTACTACTTTTGGTTTTATAACACTCCTCCCTTCACAGAGGTGAATTTTAAAAACTTTAAGAGATGAATTATTGCAATGGGATAATTTGACACTAGGTACTGGGTGAAAGGGGGAAACTGGAAGCCACTGATTTACAAACAATTATCAACAAACAATAATGCAGAATAAAAAAGTGAACGCATCAAAGATATCAACAGCATAGAACAAAAGTGTTGTACAAAACAAACTGTCTCACTGACCTCCTTGTTAACTCCACTAGGGCCTGAGGCCATAGATGTTGAACTGGACTTTGATGTCGAGGAAGTCCCCAAATGGACCTGAAGGACACTCATGTCTGTGAACTCCAGCTGGTGGAGTAGAAGCTGGTCTTTGGTCATACAAAGCTGCAAGAGAAACATTTCATATCCTTTACATACATACAGTAAAGTAAGTAAAGTACCCACCGGACTGAATTAATCCATAGGTCCGATGAAGCAGCGTTCACCAGTTTCTGTGGCAACGGCATACTAGGTGATTGTGTGGCCAGCACTATGCACAGCCGCCTTTACTTCACCCCGACTAAGGTACCCATCAGAGCTGGGTAGACTCAGGGACACCCTCCAGACCCGAGAAAAAAAATCCTAGCCTGCACCAGGATTCAAACACGGGACCTTTAGCTCGCCAGTCGAACATGCTGCCACTCTGCTACAGGGCCCCCACATACAAACAGAGGATACCCAAATCGGAGGCGCAGCGTTACAGAAGAAGCCAAGGGAACAGGAAAAACCTGGAATAAAGTCAGGAGACATGCAGGTGACCGTAAAGGGTGGTGTGCATAGATTGAGACCCTATGTTCCTCAAGGAAACCAAAGGACACAGGATAATAACAGTATAAAATAACCTATTACTGTCCAGCAGTTTCAATATTTTCATATAAAGGTTCTTAGTCTGTATATTTTTAACAAGTATGAATTGTAAAAGCATGGTTGTCTATGACCTACCAGTTTATCATTTGTATGCATCTGAACATGGTCTACAGGCTGATTCAAACGTTGAAAAACTTTCCGCCGTACTGATCCCAAAGTTTCATTACTGTGACACTGCAAAAAAACATAACAGAGTACATGAATAACAGCAGGTGTACAAGTTATAATTATTATATTTTCCTTTAATAGTACAATAATCTTAGACAAATGGTATCCAATTATCTTGGTTATTCATTACCCATTAAATTACTCATTTCAAAATGTGGTGATTTTAAACTTGTCACTAATTTTAAAATTGATAATGTTAACAGGGTCGTACTGCAGACAATCGACAGAATATTGATGAATTTGCGTATTATTTTTTACTTTTTATTCTAAATTGTCCTTCTTGTCAGGAAATACAATCAATATTTTTCATTAAAATTATTGCAATAAGGCCTTTCTTCTTAAACTATTGTAAGATTTCATATTTAATGTTATTCATGATTGGCTTGTTTTAAAAAGCCATATAACACACACATTATTGCTGGTGCTGAAAGAACTGAATGTACCAAGACCTGCAAGCCACCAGGAAATATAGTAACAAACAATGCAAATACAAATTTTTTAATCACCATAATAAGTGGACTGCACAAGGCCTGGTTCAGTCAAAATGTCTTCTAGCAGAGAACATAAACTATTTTAAAAGTACCTGTAAGGTGAACTCTTGTTTTAAAGCTTCACATTTGACTAGCAGGCTGAGTTGGTATCCATGGAATGATGCTCCATGAGGCAGTATGTTACGTGGTATACAGTGGATCTCTTCTACTGACAGGATGTAAGACTCAGCTATCCACAGCAAACGTTCAATAGCTAGAAACTTCACAGACCTGAACAAAATAGAACAACAGATTGCTTAGAAACATTCTAGAGATGGAATGGAGAAAAATGAATTGTTAATGTGAACTTGTTTTATTCAAAATGGAATTTTGTAAAATTATTTAATAGACAATGGACTACAGTTTTATTTTCAATGGTTGCACACAAGTGTTCAACAAAGTTTTAATTTTATTGAGTGTTAAAAGAATAATAAATGTTATAGGGATGTGTAAGAGTTTGTTAATTTCAGAGTCTACTAAATATTAGAACATTATGTGACCCACATCTGACCAATGTTATTTTCTCTAATGCTAACCCAACTAACTAACCCAAGTTGGGGTGAGTAGTTGAGTCGAAGGAAAACTTTTTTTTAACAGGATTTAAATCTCAAACTTAAAGTCAGGATTACCTCTTGTACTGAACCAAATCAAAAATATGATTTTAAAATTAAAGTGATTATAAAAAATATAAATTATCTACCTTGAAGGTAAAGGAACATTGGCTACATCAGGCACTATTGCCGCTGTGACCACCTTGGTAGCATTGGACACTGTTTGGGCAACAACATTGCCACCCAGTCCCATCCTTGCAGTCTGGGAAACAAAAAATTTCAACAGAAATAGTATAAATGTAATATTTGACTACAATTAACATTGTGAGTCTTGAATAAACTCGTTAAAACAATTTGATTATCATCCTAAGGAATGAAGAGTTAAATACCTCTAGTCTGGTGTAACATTCGTTTATGAATTTCTTGTGTAAGGCCAAAGGTTCCTGAAACACATTTTTTATATACAATTAATATATAACATTTTAAAAAAAATTATTATTTTTTTCCTGGTATGCCAAGTTTTTTCTAAACAAATAATTGCTCATTTGTTACTAAACTAAATTCCTGTAACAGAAAAAGGTCTGAGCTTTCGGGGAATGTATACTTTTATACATAAAAAAATCTTCAATTATCGGTACCTCCATTGGGGTTTCACTATCCCTAGCAACGGAGTCCGATAAAGTATCATAAAGCCTGTAAATCAAGTTGTAATGGAAATACATCTAAGTCTATATATTAGAACTGTTGGAAATATCAGAACTGTTGTTAAGTGTTATATTTGGAGGTATAGAGCTAAAAGGCGAAGGCTATAAAAAATTATAACAAGATGAAAGGTCAATGAAAACTTCCCATACTTTGACAGTGCATAGAAAAAAAGGATTCCTTATTAAAACAGATATTCTTTTCACAAAACTGACTATTTTCCTACTTTTTAAAAACCTGCTGGCACTAAAAACACCCCATAAAACGCATGGCAAATAATCAATAAATGGAGAGGTTAGTCACACAACTTGGCGAGCGCTTTTGGCCGCATTAGTATGGAGGCGGGTAGGGCGCATTGAGTCGCATTATTAGCAAGTGAGTTAAGAATAATAAATTATGTTAGTAGTACAGTATGGAGAGCTGAATTATCAACAATAATAAACATGTCAGATTTTTTTTATAATTTCAATAGTACAATCACCTTTTTAAATTTAGAGTTTAGATGGGTGTAGCTGAGGGAAAGCAGAAGCTGTATAGCTTGCTCGGCAATACTCTCGCTTGGCACATGCAGGCAGATTTCCCAGAGGTAGTCCAAGCCTATGAGGTCAGGCTTCTCCACCACCAGAGTTGAGTTGACAGTCTTCAGGCGGTGCTCGTACTGGTTCACTCCCTCAAAGAAACACTTGAAGCAGGTGAAGCCTGTGGGGAGGGGGAGAGAGAGAAAACCATCGACTCAATGTTCACATTCGTATAGTACTATTTTCAATAATAGATACTTTTTGTGGTCTTTGTGAAACTAGACATAACAAATATTACAGTCTTTTAATATCTTCTTATAGAAATGGTTCACCAGTTTCAATCAATATTGACCAATCTAAGTTTTTAAATGTTTTCAACAATTAAGTTTGTCCACACATTTTCTCCACAATGATTTTTTTGACACTTTTTTATTTAAAAAAAAAGCCTATTAGAATCATTTTAAATGCTTTAAACAAATTTTAAGAAAATGATCCATATCGTTGGTTACTTTATGTAGTTTATCAATAAATGTTCATAAATGAAATAATAAATAAGAGCTCATGAACTTAGTTTAAAACCAAAATATTAAACATATTCTATTTCAAGTATAACAACTGCAAAAACAATATAGCTATAAATATGATCTGCAGTTTCTGGGTCAACTCCTATGTATCTGTTCTAGGAGAAGGCAAAGAATCAACCTACCATTTTCACTAAGCTTGGAGGGGTCAATACACAATATCATTTTCTGAAACATCTGATTCTGTGTGTCAATATCTAGGTCAGCGATTTCTGCTTGGAACCATTCATAACAAGTCTGAAAAGGTAAACAATATTAAGAATATTAATGTTATTGTGTTACAATATTGTAACACCAATTTGGCCAAACCCTCACAACACCGGCATGCAGCATCACTACGCAAGCCGTCACTTAGATATCCAGGAGAAGAGGAAAAGAAGTCGGGAAAGCGGGAAACATCTGGAGACAAGATATGGAAGCTGACAAAAAAAAAAGGGTGTAATTAGGGTCAGGCAGAGAAACTGGCCCAGGAACAAAATACCACAGAGGACTCTGGTTGGCAGCCTATGTCTCAGGTCTGGCCAAAGATTAAATTAGTAACATCCAAATTCTATTTGTCTGTGTAATTTCTCTTAGAATGAAAAGTATTTTACACTAAACAATTTGGGAATTTATGTGTTGAATTTTATTATGATAAAATGGTCTGTTGCAATACAAGCAAACTGTCACAAAAATTACTTTTATCTCAGCTGATTATTATAATGAACAAAAATATATTAGAATGTTACAAATGTTAGTCATAACAAAAGTATTTAATCAATTTCATACTTTCTGAATCATGTACTTTTCTTTAGAGCATCAAAAATATCTAATTACAAATATTCATACCAAATCTTTGCTCAGCAAGGAGAGACAAGGAATCAATGTTAAACAGACCTACCTCTCTGTCCCAATCACAAGCTTTAGGGTTAGCAACAAGGGTTGTCCAAATTTCTCTAGCACGGTTCCAAGGCAAATACAAATCACCAACTTGCAGAATGTATTGCAAGAAACTCAAATGTGTGGAAATATACTGATGACACAAAAAACAAATAAGCACTTTTTTGTTAAAAAAAAACAACCTTTAAAAACATCTGATATAATATATTAACATAAGAAAATTTAATTGAGTAAAAATGCTTTTAATATAGTTACTTTCTTAGTCTTAGTTAATTTACCTCAATGTAAGTGTCATAGTACAAGTAAAACTTAATGCTCTTGAAAAGAAGTTTTACTCAAGTCCATAAAGCAAATGAAACAGTTTATTAGTTTCAGCCTACAGCACTATTGGAAATTGTGTGGAACAATGTTATTTCCACAAAGCAATGTTAAATATAAAGAGATGAATGATACAGCAAGTTTAAAGACAGAACGGTTTTACTGTAGACCTTCAGTGAAATTGGAGGGGAAAAAGCCAAACACAGGGGTGTTGAAAGAATGGCTTAATCATTCATGTTTCAAGAGGCCCTAGGATTCAAACTGGAGTCATTCCTACACTGATCTACACTGTACTGCTATGCACCAATCCAAAAAGAAAATGCCATAGTTACATCTGAATGAGGATAGCGCCCATCCACCATGGTTGTTTTCAGCTGACCGTCCCCAGCTAGTGATGTGGCCTGCTTGTGACATTTGACTAAACTGTTGGTCACAAGTTTGATGACATCGCTGCCCTTGTTCAACTCATTTATGATACCCTGAGAATATACCATACAAAACATACTAGATACACTATCTATTGCTTAGAAACAGGCTGATAAATAAATTCCAAAACAGAATAAATGAGTTCCTTGTTACGATTGATTAACAAAATGTTTCTTTTCTATAGCTAACCCCCCCTAAAAATAAAAAATAAAAACTTCAATAGATTTAATGTTTCTGTTTTTTCCCTAAGATGTTCATTACCAATATGTAATGTTACATTACTAAAAAATGTCACAAATTTCTCATGCAACGTGTGACAAAAATTTCCATCCCAACTAAACCTGGCTACTTGACATACAGAATTTTTTTTTGTCTTAAAGTTAAAGGAAAGTTTAGATGAGCAAACTATCAAATAACTAATTGATACACAATAATAAAAATAAATAACACTACGACACTTGATATAAATACTTCAACTGAAATAAAAAGCAATTAACATACCTTATTATCAGATTTCTGCCCAGGGCTTTTAAAGATGTTCTTGCAGATTAACATTAACTGTTTTAATGCTGGTAAAACACATGCCCCCTAAAACAACAATATGATATTATATGATAGTGGATATAAATATTTTTGTTTAATATACAATAACTCATATGATGATATATAAGAGTAATTAAAGTTATATCAGCAAGTAAATAACAATAATTGCTGTAACTATTTAAAATCAATAAGCATGATCTGTCTTGAGAACTAACAAAACACTTCTAAAACTTAAAACAGTTTGATCAGATCACCTTTCAAACACGGGTTTTAAGAAATTAAAAATGAAGTAGCCCTTTTAGACCACATTGAAAAATAATCAAGCAAGGTTCTGTGACTAATGCATACAAGGGGATTGTGTGGCCAGCACAAAGCACAACTGCCTTTACTCTCCCCACTACTGTTAAGTACCACTCAAAGATAGGTAGACTCCAGGCAAGCACAAATGCCTCATGTTTTTTTAAATCTAGATTTGAATCCCAGACCTTCGGATTGGCAAACCAGTGAGCTGCCCACCATGTCCCATTATAAAGAAAAAAACTAGGTTTGTGGAGTCAACATTAGGCAAAGTCAAGACGTGTTAGAAAATAAAATGGACACAATTCAAGGCTATACCACATCAATTTAATGACCAGTTCATTCGCTGATCCTTTAAGTTCCCATTTGCTAAATAACTGAACAAGGTTTGTGAAATTTCATAGCTGGTTTCAGGTCAATCATACACACACAGTACAGGAGGTGAAGAAATAAAACAAAATTGAAGACTTATTTTCACCTTTTTAATGTCCTCGACACACTTGTTGACATACTGCATTTTGATTTGCTCCTTCACAATGTATGAATCTGACAAAATGGCGTGGTGCTCGTCTAGCGCTTGCTCAACTAATGATGTGTTTAAAGAGGGTAGGTGAGCAAGATCCCAAAGTAGCTCTAATACCTGTATTACAAGCATAAAACAAGATTTTAAAAATTGTAATATGGAATTGACAACTGCTTTAATACAAATAGTAGCAATAAATCTCTTAATAAAAGCATTCATGAATATATCCTACTGTCAGAATGTCCTTTTCCGGGTAATTATTATAAGTTATATATAAACTTGCTTTGAATTCAAAGAAAGCCCTTATTTTCACTGTAGCAATCTGAAAGAGAATTACAAACAACTGACTGAATGAGCATACCTTTGTTGTTGTCTTCGATACCTTTGCATCTTTGCCAATTTTGCCGATAAGTGTGAGCAATTTATCTCTCGTTTTATCATTGTCATCCTGCCATTTCTAGAGTAAAAACAAAACAAAAACAAATTGATTTACCCTTTGACCCATAGTAACACAAACATTTACAGCATTTAACAAAACACAATTTTTTTTCAAGGTTCAGCAGATAAAAAGTTTAGCTAGAAAAAACTTTTTTTTAAATGACTCAAACCTTTTGTATAAGAAGAAAAAGATGTTCCAGCTGATTGAATTCAAACTTGACAGCAGCTGCTGCTATGATAGAGTGTATGTTGTCTATTACATTACTGGTCTGTCCATTCTGAGGAATTGTAGGAATTAAGTGGTAAGCAAACTTTCTACAACTAGGTCTAAAACAAGGACTATATTAATTTTTTATTTTTAAGAAGCCAAGGTGTTTTGGCTTTCTGAAATGTGTATAAACAAGAAGAACAAACAAGTTTTACTTTTAACTTGCTTGACTTAAAGTACAATATTAAAAAGATAGGTACAACAACAAAAAATATATACATATATGACAAAGTTTTTTTTTAAGTTCATAAGTTGGATAATTACCTGCATTTTCCATATCATGGACAGCTCATCAAGAGACAACTTTGAGCCCAAAAAGTCGACAATACCTTTAATTTTATCACAGTACTGAGCTTGGTCAATGTTACCTATTAAATGGACAAGTCAAAGTCACATGAACATTTTTAATTTAAATATGTACCTTAATATTTTAAGCAAAATAAACTAATTGTAAAAGTAAAGTTAAATTTGCTGTTCTCAGACCATGATACAAATAAATATTGACATATCTCAATTGGAAAAAAGAAATCAGTATCAGACCATGTTGGACCATCGGACTATTGAAGCAGCTTTCAAAAATGTACATGGCAATAGCATTCAAGGGGCTTGTGGAGCAGCCTTTTTTTTTTTCACAAACTGATGCCAGGTAACCATCAGAGCTGGAGAGACACCCTTTATAACCAGGAAAATTCCTGGCGTTCAACCTGGGTTCAAACCGGAGACTTTTGAAGTGGCAATCTGAACGCGCTGCCACTCCACAATAAAGCCCAATGAAATGGAAAGATAACTCAAAACACTGAACTGTGGCATACTTGTAAATCAGTTTAGACTATCTTACAATCTTTATCTCAATATCAAATTGCTGCAAAGATAAAGAGCTTTAAAAAAAAAGCCATACTATATTATGTATTGACCAACTGAGTGACATACCTTCAAGTGCTATGGACAAAACTTTGTTCTCTACCAGCCAGTCCAGTATTTTACTCTCTGGTATCACCACAGCAGATTTTATGGTCCTGTTGCCCAATTCATCTATCAGTTTTGTTACCTGTCAAACATTATAGAAATAATGAAATGTTCCAATACCCAACAACGACTTTACAATGAATAAAAAAAAATGAAATTTACCACAAATAAATAGTTTATAATTTTTATTTAATGTCAAATAAGTTTAGACTTCATCCTAAACATAAGCTCAGTATTTAAATAATATTTTAACAATATTAACTATTGTAATAGTCTTTTCTTTACAAAAAGCATCTGTAAATTATAAGATTGTATATGCAAGATAAAAGACAATGGGAAAACACAAGAAAATACACCAAACCTCTTTGAGTGCGTTCATTTTTGCATTGAAATGAGGTGATTTAAGCATCCGCAAGGTAACTGCTAGACGAAGATCATCCAACTTATCTACATCTTCACGCCACATTTGCAAACACAGAAGCTTCATTGAACTCAGAAGATCTGATACACTGCCAATTTTCTAAAATGTCAAATTGAGGATGTGATTTTAATGTGGAAAAGGAGAATGAAAAGAATTTCTTGAAATTATCAATTTGTAATCAATTATTTGAAATCTTTTCAATAGAAGTAAAAACTAAAGTCTTTATATGTTATAATAATCAGTATGTGTAAGTATTTTCATTTTGTATTTCATCAGGAGTGATATCATGGTATAAAGATTTATTCCTTATGATCAATGCTGACACACAAAAGGTCAAATTTCTGTTGACAACCCATTTTAGCATAAGGGGTAGATAATGCAATATTTTAACATTATATTGCATTATCTACCCCTTATGCACTGCATGCTTACTGTTGCTAAATAGGGCACAGTTCAAAGGATTTTTTGGCCAGTGCATAGCTCAGACATATTAATTTTCCTTAACTTAGGTTGGGGGAAACCCCCAGTACACATCAGTTGAATATACCTAGGGATACCTTGCTGTTTTCTGTAATTCAAACTTGATAATCTTGACATTTAATACTCTATCACCTCACAACCATTTACATTTTATTAACAAACTTAAGCAAATAGAAGTCACAGGTGCCAATAAATCTTCACACTAATGGTTTTTTAAACAATTTTAAAAATAAACATATTGAATTACTTTATCTTTAAAGTCTTTCTCCTCTAGGGCCTGAATAGTCTTCACTGCTTTTTCCATGCCAGGCCGAAGCATTGTATCCATTGTGGTCTGACTAAGAAAACTAGCACATGCACCAAATGGCCTCAGAAGTAACGACATATTCTAGAATACGAAAGGAAATGAAAGCATAAAACATTATCTTATGAAAAGGATAAATATTAATAAATGTACAAGTATGGTCTATCCAGCAGAATAGGCAGTCTTGGCATTTGATTGTACTAACAAAATAGTAGTGGCAACTCTGGAGTTTCGTTATCACATATGCAAAACTTATTACCTGGATAATCTCCCCTTCACTCCCACCCCATGTGGTCCCAGTACAAACTTACTTAGAACAATTTAATAATGTAACAATGTATTAATGTAATTTAATTAATAAAAATCAGATTTATTTTTAAAATTATGTTTTTTTCAAACTATTTTATTATTAGAGTAATGCAGGTCTACCGTATATACTCGCGTATAAGTCGCACCGGTGTATAAGTCGCACCCCTAGTTTAAGATTTTTTTTCTTATATGTTGTCATTGACCCGCGCATAAGTCGCACCCCGACTTCCCAGGTTACACTGCATTTTAATATCTAAAAGATGCATACCTTTTAAACATAAAAGTTACTAAATATTCACCCTAATTTGGAAACTTTCCTTAAAAAATGGTTTCAATCGTGCATAAGGCAAACATAATTAAATAAAGGCAGCGCTTCATTTAATTTAAACCACCAATCAATAGGCCTACAGACATTAGTGAGATGGGAAAGTAAGGTATCTGTTTCTTCATCTAAGTCCCTTTCCCTACTTAAGTTCCTATCCCTATAGTAACTCTACACACAAAAAGTCTTTGAAGTACGTCATTAGACTCAATGTCGCCTAGACTGGAGACTGGGAGGCGCCGGCATTTACGACGCGCTATACATGTGTCCTAATTACCATTAACATTGTTTGAAATTATTTCAAATGCGTCTGCGCGACCGACAAATAATAGGCTGTGTTTTTTTTCAACTCTTACATGCAATTAATGAAAAATAAAACACACATGACATTTAACGCGTCCATCTGCCGATCGTAGTTGCCTAGATATGGCGCGTTTTTATCAGAATGCTCAACACTGCCTTATTAGTAGGCTATAGCCTATAAGCCTAGACCTTAAGTAGGCCTGCTAAATAAAACGCATCTTGAGGTTATTAAGCTTAAGCCTACCTACGTTATAGGCCTAGACAGGCTTTCACACATTTACGATTATTTCCATACTGTAATTTGCGTTCAATAAGCCTACACAAAAATGACGCCTTTAAACTTACGCTACGTTTCGGCAATACAAAATCGGTCCAAAAGTTCAAAAGAAAAGCTGGGGAGGTCGGGTGTCTGTAAAACCTAAAATATTTGTCGATCTCAATTTCAGTTATATAAAGATAGTAATATGTACACCTACGAAAGTTTTCTAAATGTAAAATGTAGGCCTACGCATATCCTAGTAATTCTACATTACTACAGTCAACTATACGGGTTATGTAGCAAACTGTATGACAGAGTAGTGATGTTTTTCAAACTTTTCAAAAACAGTGTTGGGTGTATAAGTCGCACCCCTACTATTTGTCGAAATTTTCGGTAAAAAAAGTGCGACTTATACGCGAGTATATACGGTAATATCCAAATTTGAGATCTTTAATATAGATCTACCAATTGATAAAAAAAAAAAATTAAGTTTTAAATAATGAGTGAAAATAAAAATTTAAAAGACAATCCAATTAAAATTATTTAAAAAACTGCCTAAAACCAAATAAATCCTAATTAAATCATATTTTTTAAAATCATGATTTTTATCAACCTTGTTAAAATTGCAATCTGCTCTAGGTTACTTACTAATCAGAGAAGACAGGATTGACTTACCAATATATCAACATCTTCGGAATCTAAGTGTTTTTTCACCAGTTCAAATCCGCCTAAGTTTGCAAACTAAATGAAATAAAAAATACTTTTTAAAATGTCATATACATGAGTTACGATTTTTTTAATTTAATTTTTTTAATTTAAATACAAATTTTGTTTAAAGAAATTTGGCAGAAAATCTAACGTTCAGGGTTTTCACATTTTTTCAGAAAAAATACCCAGCAATTTCCCAGATTGACAAGAAGTCCTTATAAGGAAAATTATAATATTATTATAAGGATAGGCTACATAGACAAATATAGAAAAACCTTTAGTTTCCCTGGATTTAGGACTTTAAAAAAAATATTCAGGGCCACCGGAACCCCATACAATCTAACTTTATTTTGTCATATTTTTATTTAATTCCAGAATGACTGGCTATTATTCTAAACTAAATTGCAGAAACTCCCAGTTTTCTGAACTATGAATTTTTTTTTATTCCAGACTGTGAGAGAGCCCTGATACATTTCATATGACAGTTAAGTATCTTTCTTAAATATCTTTCACTAATGACTCACCATGCCAATTAAATCCGCAAGCCAGCAAAATGTGTTCTGCATTCAAAAAACAAAATATTGTAAATTAACTTTAGATCTTTTACATATCAATAAAGTAGTTTGTCTAACTTATTGTTTTTATATATTGAAAATATACATATAAAATCCCTTTTACCAATCAAAGTAAATAGAGAAAAAAAACAGCAATACAAGAAATGTCTTCTATGTGTTCATATCTTACCGTTGAAGATTTGTGAGTGATCACAGCTGCTAAATCACTACTATCAGATCTGTCTTCTCTCCTTTTATTTTTATTTTTAACTTGAAACTCAGAGTCTGGGTTAAATGCCTATTCAAATGAAAATTAAGACATAAATACTTAATGGACTTTGTGATCAGTAATCTCCCTCTTTTCAATTTCTCATTTATTATTATTAAATTATGCCTAAATTTGCTAGAATGTTGTTACATTTTTTCTTGTATTTAACATTTAAAAATGACTCACCAGTTTCAGGCAGTCCATTAGCACTGGGTGAATAGTTGGTTGTTTGAGAGATTCAACAACTAATTCAATAAGTAAACTTAACATAGTAAAAATGCCATCTTGAATCTCAATACCCCACTTGTTTACAGCATTGGATGTTAACAACTGTGAAAAAAACATACATGGCTTTAAAACAAATAACTGTCTCTTAAAACATGTCTAAATACCTAATTCACTTGTGCAATAATATATATATATGATGTTTTACACACAGTCAAACAGTCACAAAATACCTTGGTAAAAGCCTCTGGCATGCACCGGTCAATGAAACGTTTACAATGTTCATCACTTTCTACCAAACCTTCAGATTCAAAGACAAAAAAACAATTACTATATCATTATTGGTGTGGTAAACTAGTCAACCTGTTTTAACTTGTCAGATTTAAAAGAAGGAAAGTTTATTTTCACTATTTAAAGCAAGTGAGAGTCTGATTGAGATCATTAAGCTATTAACCTGCTTCCATCAAGCGTGTTGAGGCAATCAAACATTTTCCCAGGGACTCTTCTCTCTTAAAAGGTATGTTCCACATTTCTGTGAAAACACGACCTTCAAGCTCATAAAGATTTGTTACAGGAAACTCCATGTTGTTAGAATCATCCATAGTACCTCCTTCATTTATTGCATGTTCATTCTAAAAAAAAATGTCCATTTTAAGAATGCATCAAAATATTTTAACATTTGGATTTAGGTAATACTTTTAACAGGATAAAAATTGGGCCTAAAAACAAGAAGTCTTTTTCCACCAAGTACCAAATCCCAGTATTAGGACAAACTATTAGCCAAATCCAAGTATGAACCGAATAGTAGGGGCAACTCCAGAGTTTTATTATCATATGCAAAAAAAATTTATCTTGATAACCTCCCCTTTACATCTCCTACCCATTATGACAATGACAGGTTGCAAGCATATAATTACAATCAATAGCAATAGTAGTTAGAAGCAAAACTGATCAAGACCAATTTAGTTTTATCTATTGTTTTGATCCACATTAGGCTGCATCGGCGAATGTTAGCAATAGTAACATTTATAGTTTCGAACTAAATTTCCGCAAACTATAATGTTATCTATTTATCTTTAACCAATTATGTCATAACGCATAGATCACTCATACCATAACGTGCGCACTTCCCAAACCAGTTTTTTTTCATATATACCCCTGTTAGCCTTTATGAAACTTTATGGTAGGGTTAGTTTTGTAGTTTTCTTGTTTTTTTTAAGTAGTATTGGTAAGTGCAAAATTGGCAAGGCCTGCACTTGGCAATGGACAAATTGAACAGCAGTGGCTAGCCTGAAAGTCCATTGTTAGACAATTTTATGCTTTTTCTTATGAAATACAGTAAGAATATATGACATTTTTTATATACGTTTTTTTTTTCTTTTTTTTTTTGCCTATATGTTCTAAGAAATTCTGACTGAAAATGTTGCTGCGTAAAGCTCAAATTCAAATTTATTGAGTTAGGGGAAATGACACCAGGGGTAGGCCTAAGTGTCATAACGTTCACAATGTACGCACTAGAAAATTACTAGGCCTATATTTTTAAGAAATTAAATATAATTTTCATAGAACACTAAGCCTACTTTTTGTGGGCTATCTGTAATCGTAGGCCAACCCAAAAATTAACATATTTAACCATATCTACTATTTTTTATTATTATTTTATAGGCTATAAAATGAGTCTGTCAGTATGAGACATTTTTTAGCATTTTAAGGATGAGGCAATCAAAGACTACAATAATAATTGGCCTCTATATAAATGAGTAAAGAGTTGGTTATTAAAAGTGAAGGCCAGGCATTAAAGTAAAGGAAAGTCAGATTAAAGTTTGCCATTAAGACTTGTACATGCCAGTGCACATATAATACGAATAGTATATTTTAATAGCGAGTATATATTTTATATTTAAGACTTAACTTAAGTTTAAGACTTAAGACTAGACTAGGTTAACATGAAACCTTATTTGTGAATTGATCTCCAATATCGTGACACACCTCTTCATATGATGGTGGAAGTTGAGGTCCATATGTTCTACCCGAAGAAATAGTTCCTTCTTTTAAGTCTACGTCCATATCTTCCACAACGTCGTAAGAAGAAGGTGGCTCATTCGTTAATATAGCTACCGCATCACTGGGATCATTTTTGGCCATGCGCAAGGCTCTGCGAACTTCTGACTCTGAAGGAAAACCCATGGCGAGAATCATCTGCACATTCTCATCGCTAACGCCGTTACTGTCCATTGTTCCTCAAATTAAAACGACTAGCATTAAAGTACGATAAAAACTAATAAAAATTACAAATGCATTCTAAAATCCTTAAAAAGCATGTGAATAAGACAATTTATTATATTATAATATTCATCTTGGAGCATAAAGTATTAGATGGTCAGCCATCTTTTTACTGAACTTAAGTAATCTCTTCTATTGGAGAGGTCTAAAGAAGCCAAAAGTTATTTATTTTATTTATAGTGTAGGGCCTACTAAAATTATATTATATGTTTTTCAAAACGATAGTGAATTTGTGCAATGATCAATAACAATTATATTTTTTCAATAAATAATGTATAATCTGGGCTAATTTATTCGTTAGTCTAAAATAGTTTTTGTATTTAAATTTAAAACTTATATTACTTTTAAGGGTATGACATCACTGACATACATCAGACCTACTTATCACTTAACAGCACACTTAGCTTTTTTCAGAGACTAATAATACTAATATAATATTAAAAGTCCCCTCCCCGTTTTTAATATACTCTATTAAGTCTATTGTCCCTGTTTTTATCAAAAAATCATAATAGGCTCTATAGTTTTAATAAGTTATAGCCTAGCTGTATATCATTTTTTAAATTTAAAAAAAAGCACTCATTAATTTTTTACCAATATATATCAATATAATTGGTCTTAATTAGCACTAGTCTTTGCATTCAGGTAGGCTACTTCCACATTAATTTCAGATGCATTTGAAAGAGATAGGCTTTATTGCACAAACAATATAATCATTTAACTGCCTTATATTATAGTGCAGGCTTAATATAACAAATAGTCTAATCATCTATAGAATTTATCTCTAGCTTACTGCTTTAAAAATGTATAACTGCTTAATAAAGTACAATTGTAGGTCTAATATAAAGTAATATAGTTATAAATTAATACTGTAGGCTAATATATTAAATTTTTGTTGATTAAAAAAAATGATTATTTGAGTGATTTCTTACAAAAATAATAAAATGTTTGTTGTATATAGGCCAGGGGTCAGCAACCTTGTGTGCCAAATAAAGATTTCTAATTGATTCAACCTGCCCAGAGCCTAAAACTTATTGTTTTTTAGAACACAGATTCTTGTAAATAAAGAGTGGAATTACCCCTATTGGGGATCTTTCACAAGCCATTGAAAATCGCTCTGAGTGCCAAGTGTGGCATGCATGCTGTTGTAGTTGTAGGTTGTAGACTCCTGCGGATGATAATATTATTGTACTCCGTATTGTGAGCATGATGAACCAGGTTCAAACCTTGCCAAACCCAAACACTGCCACTATGGTTAATATGCCAGATACCTTTTCAGAAAAAAAAACTTCAGATAATATATATGTACCTTCTTGTCTTTAGCCTACCCTCCACAGCATCTCCCGCCATGGGAAAATTGGATATTTTGTTATAAATGTCTGGTATTTCTTTCAATTTTTTACAGGACAGTCTGCTGAGATAAGATAACAGTCTGTCCAGATTGGTTTGGCAACCCTGCTGCTGCCCTGCAGGAGTCCTTGGCAAAGGACGTTATAATAATTAATTAATCTTCTTTCTAGAAGGAGGATCGTCTGTTAACGTATATATTATAAAAGTTTATATCTAAAAGTTTCTTTAAATCTTGGACACAAAAAAAAACAATTCTGATTGGTCTGAATGAAAGGATCAATTGTTATAATCAGAAAAAAAACATAAAAGATTGTTGGCCAATTCCACAGGGATGGATTGCAATATAGGTTCTTCGGTATAAATATAGGCTATCTATGTTTGTAATGCATCATACAATTTTACTTTTGAAATACTAAAGTTTTCAAGCATACTTTTTTTATAATTAAGATTTAAAAAATTAAGAATTTATCATAGTTTCCTAATTTATGTATGTATCTTATAAAATCTAAGTATTTTGTATTAAATGAAATATTCATCTTTTTCTTTTGCAACCATGTGCAATAATACAGATAGTCCATATTATAACATTGATAAGATGTGGAACTTGCTTCATGAATTTCCAGGAACCATGCAGTTAAAAAAAAATGTTAGACCTACCTATAGGGAATTTTTTTCTGCTTATTTATTAAATTATTTTGGGGTTTGCTTGCATGTAGTTTGTAAAGATTTTAAATTTGTGTAACTGTTTGATGCAAAATGTTGCACATTGATCTGATGCCATTAGACCTTCTGATTACAATATTTGTCATTCCCTGTATGTTCCTGCAGTAACAATTACCAGTACTGGCTCTTAGTGTTAATACATATTGGCCTACACATCCAAATTAATAAACTGTATATTAGCTCCAATATTCGGTCTGACAGGTACTTTACTTTTTTAGCTCTAATATTCAGAAAGTGGGCTATATAAAATTCTTGACAAATATTTCTTGACATATTGGATACTTAAATTTTCTCTTTGTGATAGCTAGACATCTTTATGAAAGCTCCTTTTATTTTAAATCTAGGAGTTTGTTTCATATTTTTTTCAGTAGTCTAAACAGATATTTTTTAATTCTATTAGGTCTATATGGAATGTCATCTGCTAATCTTAAGACAATGCATTTAAAAACAAAGAAACAAAGTTGAGATGATAGCTTTATTATTTTTTTAGATCACATTGACAGAAAAAGAAAAGTGTATTTGGATTTTTTTTTCAAAGACTATCAAACATTATCGTGCTAAGCAGTAGAGCTTATATGATGTGCTTAACATTTATTAACATAATTAAAAGCAAGTGAAGTTATAAGTAACTTGATTTATCAAAAATGTTCTTCAATTCATTAGATAGTGCTTGAGCATTAAAAGAATGAAAAAATTAGAATAATTATCTAGCTAGCACAAGATTTATTTTACTGATTTTTATTTTCCAACAAAAAAACACAACTTAGAGTGCAAAATAAAAAAGTATAGAGATCCTTCTTAATTATTAGTCAATTATATATAAACAAGTATGTAATTACATACAAGTATATGTGTACACACACACTCACAAATATATAAATATATATTAAAAGGTATTAATACTGATAAAAAGTTTTCAGCCGCAGATAGAGCTGATATTGTGGAACCAAAAAAACTTTCTAAAAATTTTTTGTGACATACCTGCTGGATATAAAGTAGAAAGTCTTAGAACTCCAAGACTAATGCATATAAACAGACATTCAAAGACTAAGGTAAGCAGCAAAACAAAATGTGTAGAGATTATAAAGAACATAAGGAGAAGTATTTAAAAAGTATTTAAAATATGGATAACATTCAATATTGTAAAGTGTCTCTAGTGTAATGTCTGAATAAGAAAATTAAAAAAAATTCTACAAACCCTTCGCCCTCATATTTAAAATAAATTTTATTTTACATTTTTTTCCAAGTAAATTGAACAGTTCAAATTTGTATTAAAGAAGCTAAAAAAATCCCAAATAAAACATAATTACCATTGAGTTTCACATTCAATAGTACAAGCTGTTAAAATATTAGCAATTATGTTTATTTCTTTTGGTTTTCTGTACTTTTGTTTTGTTTTAAATTTTAGGCTACCTTTAAAACAGTAGATCTATCATAAATCTGTAACTGTAAACAGAAATAATTAACTTAGTTTTTTAAAACTAATTGTTATTCTTAAGCAAGGATAGCTGACTTCATTCTTTCAATCCCAGTTAGGGTCAAATTGTGCTCAATTTGTGACATGGGTGATGGGTTCAGCTTTTGGCGAATACCTAGGCATTGATTATCAAGACGAAGAGAATGGTTTTTCAGTGCAATGTCATCATTCAGACGATGTAAAGTCTTCTGCAGACCATCCAATGCATGTCTGAAATTTTCATCAATAAGATATAAACAATCTTCAAAATTAAAAAAAATATAATATAATTTTGCTTGAATCTACTATGTTAATTCAAATTATTAGAAAAAAAATATGCCCTTGCTTTTCATTATGTTAGTACTTTTTTTTTATAAACTTGGCTATAAAATATATGAGCCTATTTATGCAAGCTCTTATCGATTAAAGTCTAAATGTTTTGACCCATTATTTCTTAGTAAAGTTGGGCCTTATTCTATAAAATCTTTGGTAAATGCAACTTTACCCATTTGATCTACATATGCACTTACAAGAAAAAAAATGTACAAAACTTTTGTAGGGAATGAACACTTTAATTAGTCCTCTTAATTTACAATGAAAAATGGTGTTGTAGCAAAAGAGAGCCTATATAGTAATAACAAAAATACTAATGACAACTTACTGGGATTGCTTAAGCTTTTCCTCCAAGGCATGTTTACTTGCATATAGCTGTTTGACTTCGTCAACAAGGCCATACTGGGGAGCATCCCGACAAAGCTCAACATTAGGGCGATATGTCCTGTTTTCCAGTCTTGTTTCTGCCTTTTTAGTTGGGCGGATTTTGTTTCTAATTGCTTCTTCAATTCCTCGAATGTCATTCTCAAGCTCAGCAATTTCTTCTTCCGTCTTAAAGAACAAAGAAAAAAAAAGTTGAAAACCAACAAAATAATACAATTGAAACTTTCTATAAATGAAACAAATACTTTAATTATTTTGTTGCAACTACTATCTATTTTAAAATATATATACCAGGAGTGGGCAAATGTGTAAATGGGGCTCCATTTCCAATTGAATATTTAAATGAGTTCTTTAGTTAGTAGTTATTTTTATGAAGAAAAAAAAAACATTTGTAAATATTTTGTATGTTGAGGCCACTGATCTATAAAAAGAATGGATTGTGCCTTCTTAATAAATTGGTTTTAACAAAGTGAAGACAGGGAAATCTAATAATTGCCACCACACTTATCGATATAAACAAAATTGTGTGTAAAACTTACTGCATCACTGATCTATAAATAGATCAAAAACAGAATTTATGTTGCCGCCTATTTACACAATATGTATATGAATTGTTGCTGTCAAGCTTCTGACTTTTTATGAATACTATAAAACTAACAATAATACTATGAAAAGGAAAAAAAAGAAAACAAATAACAAACAATAAAAAAATTTAATAATAAAAAATTTAGACAGCAATATTTTGCAGTACGGGAAACACACTAAATATGAAAGCATTTCAAAAAGACATAATTTGGAAATGGTGCCCATTTCATAACCTTAGCATACGGTGATTAGTAATAGGTCTAAATTTATTTCAAATAATAAATTAACGAATTAAGCAATATTGTTGATAAAATATACGTTTCTTTTGGAGGACGTTTCCAATTTATACATTTAACTTTTAACCCGATTAGTCAAACGGCTTAGAAGACTATAGAGCAGAAACAAACATCTAAATAAATAAACAAACTCATGGTAATTATATATATTGATCAATGACAGTAGAAACAAAATGGCGGAAATTTCTTCAAGGATATTACTCCCGAGCCTAATCCAGTCTTTTTATAGATCAGTGGTTGAGGCTAATTTACATAGCATTGTATTGTAGCAATGTGTAAAATATGTAACCATGTTAATAAATTTGAATTTGTATATTATTTAATACTTTTTTTATGATGTTATATGAAAATCCAAAGAATGTGGCTCTCATGCATGTCCACCATTGGCATATCATAATATACAACCTTCAAGACGTGAACATTGCTCACTTTCATTAATGAGTTTCATGTAGAGCTTAGAAATTCCAACTACAATCCAAGAAAGCCAGCAGAGCTACTACATCTGCTTTATTTGTAGTGAACTTATTATAACATTTGCTTCTATAATTTTTAAAACATATAATAAAATTGATAAAACATACATTTTTCTTTTGCCATTCCAGTTCATCTTTAGCACGCTCAAACTCATGAATCCTTTTTCTGAAAGCATACTCAGTGGCCTGCTTTTGTGCCTCCAGATCATTAGCAGTTTGTTGTAGAGTGTGGTGTATTTGCTCCCGAAGCCTATTGGCTGACTTCATTTCAGCATCAGCTCTTTCCTTATTGTATCTGCTGAAATCCTCCCACTGCTGGGGAGTAGTGCTCCTGAATTTAAAAAAAGGCAATTTTATACTATTGAAATTCAACAAGGCCTGTAAAATGATAGAAAAAACATAATGAAAGCAAAGAAAATATGTCAAGTATTCTGATTTAAAGGCTAAATTGTTCAATTTTTTTTAAAAATTGTTTTTAATTGTATTTGCATACAGTGTATATAAAATTATTTTTTTGGTAGAAAAAATGACCAGGGCAGTTGTTTTTTTTTTGTTATTTTTGTTTATGCATATTCCTTCAATGTTATTTGAAATGTTATGTGGTTTATTTAAAGAGACTGGGGTGAGTGGAGAAAGCTATGGAAAGTTTTGTCCTCTGTAATGTATTTCTGTATTTTTTTTTAAGCTGATGGGAAGTGGTCAATTAGCCTCCTGAAGGATATGCCAGTTCAGAACAAAGTCTTGCAAAGTTAATTTATAGGATTTAAAAATTGTTTAATCATAAAAGGATTATTGTAATACAATAATTTGAACAAACAGTTAAAATAATTATAATAGAATAAAACCCAAACAAATAGGAAATTCATAAATTAAATGAACAATTTTGTGTAGTTTCTTAATATTAATTTTACATCGTAAAAAAATATATTTTTTTGGATTTGACAAGCCATAAATAGCAACAATGACCAGTGCCCTCACATAGGAGAGGGTAGAGGGTGTGTATGCCTGGGGGCGACAAATATAACCTAAGTTCATACCAGAAATTTTAGGAGAGTTGAAGGGGAAATAAAATTTGAAGCACAGATTGTGAACAAAAGGAATAATGAATAAAGCTGGTAGAAGTCTTATCTTATTGATCTTATTTATTTACACTCAATCTGTTTTATACAAATGTTTCACTTTTAATAGGCTCACAAATGTTTCATAAAAGATTGGCTCATCTAGAATATTCTTAATAAAGAATTACATTTTAAAATTTATTTAATCATAATAATTAACTAAGTTCAGACATTAAACAAAGCAGTTACAGTATGCAAGGGGGTGTGTTGAAACTTTTGCCCTGGGGCACTACATAAGCTTGTGAGGACCCTTAAAATGACTCATGTAATACAATAATTTGAACAAATGGTTAAAATAATTGTAATATCGCAAAACCCAAACAAAAAGGATATTTATACATGAAAAATTGTGTTTAGTTTCTTAATATTAAATCTATAAAAAAAAATTAAGATTTCAAAAGCCATAAATAGCAACAATGACTCTGATAAAAATTCTTATCATATTACAGTAGTTACTCTAAATTGAAACAAATGAATGAAGTTTGATAACTAATTTGTTATAATTTTACATCAAATTATTTCAGAAATTAAAAGGAAATTTAATTTAAGCATTTTTGTTTTCTTAAATTTATATGGCATTAAATTTGCCATTTTATACATGCTATCTTAGAAACTGACAGAATGTATATAAATTGTTTCAAGATGAGTCTTTTTATGCCATGTTTTATATTTGACTGCTTCAAAAAATCTATCTACCTCATAAGATAAGAATAAACTATTACTATTTTACAATGCATTAAAATATTTGTTTTCAGACAAAAAGGTTGTGAACAAATTACAGTAATTCTATTTTTGGAATAGCCCATTATCATTTTGGAAATTTAGATTTTTTACCAATAAATTGTGATTTGCTTTGTAGCTAACTATATCTAAATCATTATTAAATTAAACTCATAAATTTAATTCAAACTGTTAATAAATTTTATTATCATTCAAAATTTTAAATTATGTTTTATACTGAGAATTTAAAGTAGTACTTGAAAAACAAAGAATTTAAACTTTACCCTTTTGGTACTCGCAGTGGATCTGGTTTGTAGCTTATATTTGGTGATCTGTCAGACAAGTTATACTGATCAATATCAATGCCTAGGGCAATATTTTTATCTTGAAGATCAGCTTGTACTTGTTGACGGGCTTCTTGTAGCAGGCAGAGTTGCTCAAAAGAATCTGCTATCCTTTGTTGAAGAATCTTTTTAATACCATCAATCACTTCTGCTTCCTATTAGTATTTGAAATTATATTCAATCTTATTCAGTTCTAATAAAGTTCACTTCATACATGTAAGTTATGTCAAAAGTATTTTTTTTGTCGTCTTTTTAGTATAAAACAAATAACAGTAATACTATAAGAATTTTTTTTATATTACTTAAACAAAATTTATAAATTCAAATACTCTTAAATCATTACTTTGTGCAGCTGATTTTCTGGTTCATCTTGAACTACATCAATATTTCTACGACCTTCACGGAGAGTAAGGCATTCAATATTGACATCAGTAGGTAGATTTTTAGCTTCTAAAGCTTGCTCTGTCAACTCCTTTGCTTCTGAAAGATCTGCTATTTCTTGATCCAACTGTCCCAAGGTTCTCTCAAGAATTTCTTTCCACTTTCTGATGTGATCGACTCTGTCAGCTAGTCTAACATCATTGGAATACTGATCCCATTTGGTCTGAACGTCAGTTTCATTGCGTAGGAATCGAGATTCTTGGCGAACCTGAATTTTTAAATGATAATGAAATATTGTTTTATATGTACATTAGCAAGCAAATAATGTTCTAGAGACCATATAAATATGAAGTATACATACTTGGTGAGATGCAGACCTCTGTCGTTCAGCATTAGTTGATTGAGTATATACTTCAGTGAACCAGTCAGTAGGCTGATGTCTAACTATTTGTCTGACCTCAGTCGCCATTTGACTATAATGATTTTTATAATACAAAACATAATATAAGTTATTATTGAAATATATAAGCACATGCATTTTAAATGGCTAATAAGCCAAGTTTTTTAAAATAATTTATTTGATACAACTTATCAAAGTACGGTATTGAATGTTATAAATTATAATAATATGGGAAACTGCAGTCTAGTATAGCATCTTAACCTTGAATTGCTTACCAAAGATTCAGAGTTTGAATGAGATGGCTTTAGTCTCTATTAGGCTATTATAAATGTAAAGGCCCAGATTTATATTAAACAATGTACCTATAATAAATAGGCCTACTATGATATTACTATTTATTTTATTCCAAATAACATAGAAATAATAGAATATAGAAAGAATAATACATAAAATAACAAAACTATACTATAAGGCCTATAAAACAACAATCAATAAGGGCATATGATAATGCCCTGGTGTATCAATAGGCCTACGTATACTTTATATGCACCATAGCATGTGCATACTGCATAGGTATAATAAATAGGCCTAATTATATAAAGAAATTTTTTTAGAAATTAGGCATAGCCTATTATATTTATATGCCATATTCATATACTTATACTATATAGTTTTCTTATTCTGTTTATATGCGTAGGCCTATAAATTATAAATGGCATATAAATATAGTGATATAGGTAGGATATAGAATATAGGATCATATAAATATAGGGCAGGCCTACTATAACTATAACTTCTGATATTACCTACGCCTCTAGTCATAAGTAGGCCTATAAGACATAGACATGTTTTAATGAAATAAATAAAATTACAATTGAAATATTGGTAGAAATTAAAAGATGTTTGCCGATTATTTTAAAATTCATATACTTTGCCTTCACTTCTGAATTGTGCCCCACTCGGGCCACTGCCCCAGTCAGTTGAGTCAGTCGAAAGCTTAGGCTATATAATAATTAACTGTAGTTTAAATGAGGCGAACAACTAAAGGTGAACTCAAGTTTACTATTAAATATGTATAAATATGAATAATTTAATAATTGAACACAATTTTTTATGAAAATTGGCTTACTAGATAGTGTTTTTATCCCACACAGATACAACAGATTTGACTCGACACTGAACGGCAGCGTTGCTATCTAAACACTTCGAGCATAGTGACTAAAAGACAGATTTTCATTGGTCTAATATTTCTCCTCTATCCAATTAAATCCTTTTTAAGAAGCTGATGATAAACTCGTTGTCATGGGTTCGTTGAGCCATTTCCGCTACCAAATTGATATATCGCATGTTTGCTATATTATTTTGCACACTTCCTTAATAATTTTATGACGTTTATAATAATATAATATGTACGCCTACATGGGAGCGAACATCAGCCTGAGACTGTATAATAACTTTACCAAATTTCAGAAGATTAAAAGAGGAGTACGTCAACCGTCAAGGAAGCGATCTTTCATCGGCTATAGTATTGGCATAGGCCTGTGGCCTATAATACTACAGACGCTTCTTCTGTACCTGGTAGCCTACAGAAGACTACTGGATCCTACCTCAATCCGTGATTTAGGTTTACTCTTGCATTTTGTTTTGGGTTTTCAATGATGTTAAGCTGTTAGTTTTCCTTTTTTTTTTCAGGCAAACCATTCCATACCAGGATGCCACCCGTGAAGAAAGAAATGATATTATTATTATATTTATATTAAATGCATTTTTTCTTGCATATGGACAATATAAAAAAAGTTTTCCATTCCTAAAAAGTTTTCCATTCCTATGCCTGAGCAGTGCCCTCACATAGGGGGAGGGGGCAGAGGAGGGAAATGTAGTCTAAAACTAAATATATCAAATATAGCACCAAACTAGCAGTTACAGTATGCAAGATCCGGCGCTGAAACTTTTGCCCTGGGTCGCTACATAAGCTTGTAAGAGCGCTGTGCCTGAGTAGGCCTATTGTTTTCTATTCTTGTGTTGTATACATAAAATTCTAAGCTTTAATTAATATGTGACAGTATTTACGTTGACTTGCTTTTATTTGACTTCAAAGGTGTGTACCGTACATTAACATTGTAATATGTTCTTGAATTTATAGGTAGGCCTACCAGAATGATCACTGGGCAGTAAACAAAAAGTAAGCTCACCAAGAGACTGTGTCTACCAAGCATATAATTATAATACGTTGTTTTCAATAGCACGGTAAAAAAAAAGCATTTATGATTTATGGACTAAGGGTTGGTTAACCCAGGTAGGGGTCGGCAACCTACGGCACGCGTGCCATACTTGGCACACCGAGGGAGTTTCAATGGCACGCGAAAAAGACCTTATAAGTCTATTTAAATCTCTTCTACAAGAAATTGAGTGCTATAGCAGGATGACTTTTAGGCTGTTGGCACGCTGAATGTATTAGAAATCATACTTTGTCACACGGTTATTAAAGGTTGCCGACCCCTGGGTGAAACAATCCCGTTGGAGTGTTGTGGCCAGGGCCAATGTGAGGGGGCGGGGAGGGGGGTGTTGCCGGTTCATTGCCTTGAGGTCCATAAATGAAACTAAATATAAAAAATATGTTTAGGCCTACTATCTTTTTATTTAAATAGGACCCAATGTCAGCCTTGTTTCAGCATATTAATATTATAATCAGCTCAGTGTGTTCCAGAACAAGCTAGGTAAACTAGTGCAAGCTGCGTCACAAGACCAAACAAAGGCATTCAAGTAAGGCACTACTACTACTATTATGATCTTCACAGTACTCTAAAGCTGCAAGCTAATTGGAAAAATTAACACGTTTTTTTTCCCCACATATAGAGCGTTCGCAATGGGAGGAGCTTAAGTTGTTTTTGTAAATTGAGGAACAAATATGGCACACGGTGAAGTTTCTTATCATGCCAAATTCAGTGTAATTCACATATGAATATTGGCTATCCTACTAAAAAAAAAGGAGGTAAATAGTAGTACTGTAGATTAATTGATTAATGTCGGCTAGGGCCGGCTAGACCTATTTACACTTTCAATTTCACTTTATAGGCCTACACTTTTAATGTTTCGTAGACTCGGTTTTGTAGGCTAATGGCTAAGTATTGCAGCTACGATTTCAAGTGATAGTGTTGGTGAATAGGCTATCTAGTCAAGTCACTAATAGGCTCACATCGTCTATGATCTATGTCTATGATAATAATAAAATAGCCTATTTTATTTAACAGACATAATACAGCTTAAATCTTAATAAGACTTAAAACACAACACATCATTTTAAAAAATGCTCGAGCCTATATGAAACTTTATTAATACAGCGGCCATTGTTACTTGTACGCCATTACTCAAAGTAAACAAAAATCACGTGCTTTTTGTCACGTGATTGCAAACGCCCTATTTGTGTATGGTATTCTGTATTGCCATATAATATAATGACCAATACTTGACATTTTGTTAAAATGAACTGAGGTACCGGTACCAGTACCTAACCACAACCATACAAATTTACAGATATGTAAATGTCACTTTATCACTCAGCATATATACATAGTACATAATAGTACATTATACATTATATTATACATTATCAATAGTACATAAAACACAATACACCATGTTGAAATTCTCGTTTTTTTTATTTCACTGCTGTCAAATTGGATTAACCACAAATTATTTTTTTCATAAACAATAAAATATTTACTTAAAAATCCTGCCAATCAACCAGGTTTAGTCAATGGTGAAAAATGATAAAGAACATTTCACAACCAAGAAAACTTTGTAAAACTATCTCTGACCAAATTGAAGATTTCCACATACCAGTTACTCAACAGTGAGCATTATATGGATCCTATAACTCTATAAATATTGAAAAAAAAAATGCTCATACTCATAGATGATGAAAGTAACCTACAGGTTTTCTCTGTTTCTTTTACTTTTAATATTTTGTTTTAGTGGCTACGGGGGAAAAGGTGTTCAAATTAAAAAGCAACAATGAAACCAAAAAGATAAACCAATAAGACTGAGGAAGGCAGACATAGCGCTGATCTATATACCCTGATGCTTATTTATGAGTATAGAATGTTTTGGGACAAAAAAAGGATGTACAGTATAACACTGACTTAAAACATTTAGTGAAGACTTTGGGTTAAAAACTGTCAAACACACAAAAACTTCAAAAAGGCACACTAAAATATACTGACGTATCCTAATATTTGTTTCAGAATATTACTGTAGTAAACAATTTTATAAGCCTATTATAGTATTATCCCC
The DNA here is from genome assembly GCA_949126835.1 of Anisus vortex. Lineage (NCBI taxonomy): Eukaryota > Metazoa > Mollusca > Gastropoda > Planorbidae > Anisus > Anisus vortex. Next base: position 24,651,018 of record OX421493.1, read on the forward strand.
TATAAAATATAATGTATAAATCAACCTGAACTAGTTTATTACACTTTAAAATTAGGTGAAAGTATATAAAAGTGGATATTTTTTGGGCTTCCTTGAGACTACTTGAGAGTGAAAGGAAAGCCCATTCCTGTATATATATGTCAATAATATATAACATTGTAGTATTACCTATTGGACTTTTCATAATTGGAGACAACATGGGAGAAAAATGCAAATTCAATTTTGACAAATGTATGTTACTGTTACAGACTTACAATGAAGGTGGTTAGAGATGGATACAAATTTGCTTAGTTCATCTATACATAGTCTCTTGAAGGAGTGGTGCATAAATATAGCAAAAAAAATGCCACTTTGACATAATGGTTAGATTTTGTTCATGAGCCAATAGTCTCTGTCCTACCAAAAAAAAGCATGATTTGTTACAATAACTAAACATAAAAACCTGACTTCCAGTAACAATAATAATCAAAATACCAACAAAACCAAAAGAAAAGGTTTACAGAAATACAAAAATGACTACAGCAAAGCATGAACATGACACAGGCCCACAGTATGGAAGCTAATATGAAGGAATGTCAACAATTCAACAACAGAATAGATTCCGTTGGGGGTGTAGGGAGATTTGATTTTTACACAAGTGAGCTTGAACAATGCCTGGCATTTATTTCATAATATCAACAGTCTAATATCATACACATTGCTGGGGAAATAAAGTGTCTACAATACATTTGATCTCTGTGAAAGTGTTCTTATGTTTTAACTGTCCTTTTAATTATAAGTTATTATTTAAAACTGGGATAATTTGCAGAGACTAGAATTACTTCAGGCAATTTTTTCACCCAAGAAAAAGCCTTACTCCTATGTGCTAACCAATAAAACAAAGTTTAAAATCTGTGTTCTATCTACAATACTTTATATATTATATACAAATGAACATAAGCCTAGATGACAAGGCCTTTGTGCTGTCTGAACATTTTCAACAGGCGATTGTGATTCCGAATAAATAGTTTCCTGTTAGCATAAAAAACATCTACAAAATCCATCACTAAAGATAGTATAAATATAACATATTTTTACAATAAAAAAAACAATAACAAAATTAATATGTACATATGTTTATATCTGCATATTAAAAGCCTAGCATTCAAGTATTAACATTGTGGAGTGTTCTAGCCAGTAGAGAAAGGCATAGATTATATGATAGATAGATCATACCAGCAAGACACCCAAATTGTAACAATGACTGGATATTAGTTAGGAAAGACAGCGAGGTCTTTCTCTGGCTAAAAACCCTCTCTTCAGCCGTGATCTGCCTTTACTCACTGCCTAAAGAACAGTTCAAATGTTAAACACACTTTAACAGTTTCAAAACTCATTTGACTTCATGGTACAAATAAATGTTTTCATTTAAAGAGGGTAATGGCAATCTAGAAGTTAAAAAACAACAACAAGATAACAGCAACATCAATAGAGTTAACACTTTTATAAATAATAAATATATTACACAGACATGACCAGTAGCTTAACTTAGAAAAAACAATGAACAGGCACTGCACAGCAAGGGGAGATAACAGCCTTTTTTTACACATCACATAAGTTAAAAGTAAAGTCTTTAGCTTCAAAGCAAAATATATAGCCAACATTGTGGAGTGTATTTTTCCATCTTTAAAATGAAGCTAGTGTCCCCTTAAAACGGCTTATATAAGCTTTATTTAATAAAACAAAACAATATATGTTATAAATTCTGAAGGATTTTTGTGGAGTTAGGAAAAAAAACATCTAAACAAAAATGTGTTTTTCTGCTTGTAGATAATATGACAGCACCATTCCAAAGCTTACCAAAAAATTACACTTAAAAAATAAGCCTTTAATTTAGACATGGATCATTCTCAAAAATAGTTCTCACTAGGGGGTGGTAGATCAACAACACAATATATTAATTAAAATGTATCAAACTTGTTTTTGCGAATTGCGTGCATTTGAAATGCTAAAAATATATAAATATATAACTATATAAATATATAACTATATAAATATATAACTATAATATTATAATATATATTGTTGTCTTTCTTTTGACATTTTGTATTTTAGTGAAACTAGGAAATTTCACATTTCTAAAGTGGCCATTTTGTGACATTTAAAATAACTTTAACGCTTTATTCCCATTTAAAAAGAGAATACAAAAACTGAATACATTTTTAAAAAAAGATAGTCTATCATGGTGATGTTATTTGTCCATAAGTAAAGTAAAGTACCCGTCGGACCGAACTGATCCATAGGTCCGATGAAGCAGCGTTCACCACTTTCTGTGGCCTACGACATACTAGGTGATTGTGTGGCCAGCACTATGCACAGCCGCCTTTGCTTGACCCCAACTAAGGTCAGGTACCCATCAGAGCTGGGTAGACTCAGGGACACCCTCCAGTCCCAGGAAAAAATCCTAGCCTGCACCAGGATTCGAACCCGGGACCTTCGGCTCGCCAGTCGAACGCGCTGCCGCTCGGCTACTGTGCCCCTTTTTTGTCCATAGGTCAGAATAAAAATTATGAGCAAAAAAAACCCACTAAAATTTGGTTTCCAGGCCTCAATACACTTGAAAGTTCATTCACAATGACAAAACTAAAGCTGTTAGTTTTCCTCTAAAATTGAAATCTGGTTGGCACAAGTTTGATCAAAAGAATTTAACACATACACATTTTGAAGTTTACTTTTCATAATTTGTGAGATCATCAATATTTTCAAGCTTAACCCTTTAGGAGATCAGATTTTTTAAATTCTGGTTATTTGTAAGTAAGAATGATACATAGAGTAATCTGATTTTAAAACTCACAAATAGCTGTTTAAGTGTTAGTTACTTAAGTTACTGATTAGTGTAACTAGGGGTGGTTCAAGTCATTTTGTAAATCTATAAAAAGTTTCTATGAAAACGTTACCCATATGTTAATGTACATAGGCTTGTGCATCACCAAAACAATTTTTAGCAATCTAGTGGGAACTTTATTATTTATGATCTATGTCACGCTTTTTGGTAGTAGTTTTGAGAATCACCCACATTTTGCCTAGTAACATTTGACATGAATTATATATTATACTCACAAAGCAGACTAATTACAACTTAAAAGAACACAATTGTTACAATTTATAATTAAATAATGAAAATAAAAAACTAAGTTCATAAAAAAATTATATAACTATAACTAAAACAAACTCTACTCACTAATTGATAGTAATTGCATTGATACCGGTAGTCATTCTTACTACTAGGACCCCACACTGTACAGATATTTCAGCTTTTGAAGTCACAGGGAACACTAACTACCGTACAATGTTATGACTAGCTCTTAAACTGTAACACAGAACAATGCTTTACACTCGGCACTCATCAAGTGTAACAGTTATAAAGTACATACTTGGTACAATAGTCATAGAACCAGCAAGGTTTATGTTGAGACAAGACATACATTATTTTTTTATGGTGCCATAAAAATTGATCGAGGGATAAGGGTAGGGGATAAAATATCTATATTTCTTTTAATTAAAAATACTACGTTCCCATCAAGAGGCATTACAACAGAAACTAATTAGATGATAATTTCTACATAATTTGATCATTTAGTAACATTCACTTACACAAATGAGATGCTCAGCGCAGGCAATTTAACAGATTGTTAACTTAAAATGATAATGTAGTGATCTTCTATATAAGCAAAAACAACGGGAGAAAAATGAACACATATATGCAATTTGCAGATAAATTATTCCACCAAACATCATAAGTAATAGACTATTCAACAGGTCTTTCATAAAGTACACTATGGAAGACTTCATTAACAATACACATGTTCAAGGCAGAAGGTACACTTTTATTTTACAAACATATAAAGAATATATAAAAAGAGCTCATTATGCTAAACTCAATTTTCTTTTAAAAATGTTTCTATCTGTCTTTTAAATAAAATAAGCCTAAAAATATTAAAACAAGTTACCGTATTTACAGATTATGAAAAAAAATCCTAACTTTACCCAAGATATCAAAAATAAGGTAACTCCTTAAGTTATATATTAATATTAGATAAAGAAAGCTTGGCACAGGTTAATCATATAAATATTTAAGTTCATTTGTACATATTTACAAACCTAATGCCCTTTATTGTTTCCTTAGATTTAGATAAAACTATAAACTAAGATAAATATCCCTACTAATTTCAATAAATAACCTTAACTTAATTAAAAAAAGTGGTTGGATTGGAAACATTTTTAATGGAAATAAGCATAACATAAAGATCACAATGCCTATTAAAAATATTTAGTGCTAATCAATCATCAGATCTGACAAATAAAGGAAGGGGTGAGGGATAACACAGAATAACTTAAATACAGGTCATATATTTGTTTCAAATTAAAAATAGGGCAAAAGTCCAAATATCACCAGGCTAAAGAATATAAAAAAAATATTATGACTTTGGAAAACCACCATGAGACCGTGGTACGATCAATTTCAGAGGATGTACCATCACCAAACTCCACTTTTCTGATGACAGGGGAAGATAATGAATGAACCGGTGAGACATGTGCACTAACTATGTAAAGCAGCGAAGAGACATTCAGACATGACATGGAAATCTGAAATCAACACATATAAAACTTACATAATGAAAAACTCCAAAACAAACATTACAGCTGAGCTTAAAGATATAAAAATAGTTTTATCTTATCTTAAAATGAATATAAGTGAAGAGGGCTTCAAGTCTGAGCAGCATAAACAACAGACATTCTTAAAAGTCCATTTGGGGCATGCAGCGGTGGGGGTTTACAACAGCAATCCAAAACAGACTGTGCAACAAAACATGCGAGGCCACCAATAAATATTTAAAAGATGAACTGGCAATATATAGGAATGAACTCAGAAGGAAATCTCTACCACTCAAATTCTTGCCCACAATTAGGAGATCTGACAGAACATTAAGGTAAGGCATCTACACCCTCCCTACTGGACAAAAGTAGAATTTTATTACACAGAACTTTTAACTTTCATCAATTATTTACACTAGAACTACAAATTAGGCCCTAAGTATATGATTTACACAACGTATCAAATCTGAGTATTTGGACATACTTTATTTTTATGACTCCAGAAACAGAGTAACAGCAATATTTCAATAACACAAACAACACTTATCCCATTCTCCCCTACCCAATGTCCCGCTATTCGCCTATTCACAACAATAGCAGCAATTATGACTTTTGGCAAAACTGATGAAGTCCGTAATTAAATTTTTTTAAATATTCAACAAAATATTGATGTGTTTTTGTCTCTTCATGTTTGTAATTATTTGTGTGCGTATTATTTGCCAAGGCTAATAGTATCTACGGACGTCTTACTTTAAAATCAATTTACAAATCCCAAACATTACAAAATATTTCCAAAACTTTACAAAATATTTCCCAAATCTATATTCACCAGCAAATTGTAAAATTTTTTAACTGGCAGCATTGTCCAAAAAAAAAAGATTTTTTAAGTACTTATTTAAGAAAAAAAAATTATGATGGGAGTTTTATTTATTACTTATCAACTTAACAACATGAATATTCCCATTTTTTTAATTATAAAAAAATTTTCTTTCTATTTTGTCAGAATTAATGAAATTCACAAACTTTCTCAAACCATGTTCAGATTTCCCTAACCTCAACAATCAAATTAGTTTTTCTCAGGCCTATAAAAAACCCTGACCTAAAAACAGGATGTGCATGTCCAAGGCAATGTCTAGTTAGGCCCTACTAGTACTACTACAAATCCGATTCTTAACATAGAAAAACAATACAGCCAACTTAAAATTAAAAGACATTTGTGTTAATCACTAGCAAAATATTGTACAGAACTATTTAAACATAGTATTTACAAAACATAGTAAAATGTTTTACAAATTAATTATACTCATTTGTTTACAGACTAGAATTACATGTAAAAATTAAACAGCGAAACATTACCAATTTAAAATGAGCACTTGTTTCGATTATCTTCTACTTCAGATTTTTAAATACTCTAATGTGTAATATCTGTTGTTGCATGCCACATTCACTATCCATCTATGCAGTCACCTTGAGTTAGGTCCAACCATTATTAGTTTGTGCGATGGTTATTCATGGAAAGATCAGGAGAATGAGGTATTTGCTGCCTTCAAGTGTGCACCTATAAAGAAAACATGGAACAATCTAAGTATTACAGAATGGAATCAGAATTATTGCATGGCAATTTTTTCTTAATTTGAGCAGGCTGGTAAAGTGTCTTACTTTTATAGTAAGCTCTTGGGTATTTATTACTGTGTATATAACTGCATGTATAGGCTGATGATAGTGATAGGGTAGTTTTAATAAAATGTGTACGCCTTGAAAAATACAAATGTAGTTTATTCTATTAAACGTTGCTATAGGTACTGATATTATTGGTCAAAGATCCCATTCAGACCCATTTGATGTAAAGGACATTTAAAACAGTGATCACAAGATACTAGGGGATTGTATGCCCAGCACAATGCTCAAGCGCCTTCGCTTTGCCCCAGCTAAGAACATCCACTAGGAAAAAATGCTAGCCTTTGCCAGGATTGGAGCCCGAGACCTGCATGCCTGCTGTTATTGGTAATTGCAAATAATTTTTTTTATGTAGGTAGTCCAAATAATAAAATAATGTTTGTGAATGTTGTAACCATAGTAGAAACATTTAAGGAAAAAACTTGATGAAACATAAATTTTCCATAACTTAACTACAGTTATGACTTTTTTTTTTTAAAAAAAAAGAAAAGAAATGTCATGTTCTTTTGTTCATTTTTGCCAAATTCACAAACTTTCTAAACCTTAAAAAACCAGTCCAGTTTTCCTAAATTTTCCCAAACTATTTGAGCATTTCAAATGCATAATTGATAGGGTTAATAAGGAAAATATAAAGAGATAAACTGAACACAGTACCACTGCTAAGATTGGTACTAAGAAATCAGTTACTGCTGTGTAGTAAGGCCAATAAAATCGAGGTGATGCGTGTGTGCAAAACTAGGCTACAAGTTTAGCATTAAGCAATGTTAGTACAGAGTGTAACAGAGTCTCCAACTTTAAAATTTCAGTCTAGTATTGCCTTCATTCATAATCTGAGGCACTGTTCTATATACCAGAGACAAAAAAAATGCGAAGTTGTTCATAATCTGAATCATTCATAACCTGAGGTGTTCATAACTTGAGGTACCACTGTATAGATTTTTAGAAACAATGATACTTTTTCTTTTCTGTTAAGTTAACTGGAAAATTAATTACTTGCACAATAACAATACAATGTAATTAAAGGGTTCGACTTTTTATCAGATACTTTACAAATTATTAATTCAGCTATTTTAAACTTACCTTAAAGACATGAACTTGCAAGGTGGGAATGGATAGTACAATTTTAACTCCAGCTTGATATTAATACATGTTTGCAAGAGGATGATGCATCCATAGTCTTATTCAACATATAGGACTGCTCATTTTGTCCTACTCCGTGAACAATAAAAACATAAAGGTAATTGCAGAGGCTTAGGCCACCAGGGCTCAACACAAACCTACTGCTACTCACTGGCTTAACATTCAGCCTCGACAAAACCACTCCGATGTAAGCATCCTCATTGGAAAATGGTGGCACATACTGACTCTCAACAACCAACTGTTTCACAACGTCCAAAGATAAAAAATAGCCCATACCACTGGCATAAGGTGGGTAATACTCTTCTGGATAGTCCTTAATACTAACAGACCATCTTTTAGCATCTCCCCGAATGACCTTAAGTTTTTCAGAGTCTAACACTCTTCCTGCATACAAACCACTTGTATGCTCATTGAAATGTAGAAGAAAGTCATATATTAATGGAGAATTGACAAAGCAGTCATCATCTGTTTTTATTAAATAAGAACTTGGACAATAGTTGGCACTCCAGTTAAACCCATGTATTACTTTTAGGGTTAAATTACGGTATGAATCTATATAACTGCCTACAAGAATATCATTGTGAAGCTCCCTTTCTTTCTGGAGCTGTGCATACAGCTCTTTATTTTCTGGTGCTCCTACTAAAAAGATGCAGTGCCAAGCGTGGGAAGCAACTAATGGAAATAATTTTGGGCTACACCAACTCTTTCGTATGGCATCTCTCCTGTCAATGTTTTCTGCTGAGGAAGTCACAAGAATACGAAAAACTGTTTGCCACTCACACTGTGGCAAAGACTCTTGCTGATCATAATAGGAACTGGAATTCCAGTAGGTTTTGTTTCTTGTTAATGAAATTGAAGTATCCATGTATAAGGACTCCCTATTTGGAATACCATTTTTCAAACGAAATCTACCATGAAGTTTCACTCTTCTGTTCAAAAGAGGTACATCAATGAAAGATGGGTGAAGCTTCTTGTCAACATAAGCCAACAAAATGGTGTAGATGACCATAAAGCACACCAACAGCACAATGCAAGACCAGATGCTGATTTTAATGACAGCTTTAGTGGAAGCATGAGAGAATCCTGGCTTGCGTTTCCTTAGTACATTTAGACTTACAAACACGCTTGATGGTGGATATTTGGGCTGAAGTCCAAGCCACTTCAGAAGATGTTTCAACTTAACATTCATGTTAGCCTGTGAAAAAAAAAAAAACACTTGTTAAAAAAAGTATAACTAAAATAAAAAATGTGATGTAATTATTAAGTAATTATTAATGATTATTATTAAGTAATTATTAATGATTAATTAATTCATTAATTTTACATGCCACAGGGTTCTTATTAATAAAAAAAATTATTACTGTATATACTCACGTATAGGTAACACTTTTTAAAACTTAAAATGTTGATAAAAATTAGGGGTGCTACCTATACACTCGACAGTTGAAAAAGATTTTAAAAAATCAAAACTCTGTCATTATGTTGCAACTATTGGTGGTTGTTGTGACATAGAATTACTAGGCTATTGCTATAGGCCTACATTTTACATTAAGAAAACTTTTGTATGTGTAAAAATAATAATTGTATAAAACTATAATTGAAATGGACAAATATTTTAGGTTCCCAGACCCCCAACCCTTGTATTTTGAACTTTTTTGGGTCGATTTTGTACTGCCGATGCGTAGCATAAGCCTTATGCAGCATTTTTTTTTATTGATCACAAATCACAATATGTAGCATGTCCACATGCTTTTTTGTTTATTAAATCCTACTTGAATTATTGTATTTTCTGCATAGATCTCAGAAAGCTGATCACAGATCACTTTGATTTTTTTTAATCGGACAAATAATAAGCGAGTTATGTGTAATTAAAGACCATAAATTTTGACCATTTTGTTGCTTAGAACAACAAGAATTTTATGGCACCGTTCATTGAAGTCCAATTGAATAAAAATAAGCAAGTTTTTTTTCTTATCATCATCGTTTGTTATTAAAAATTTATAAAATTTGGTATCCTGAAAGAAAAAGACATGCCAAATCCAATAGTGCGCTAAAAAACTCCAAACGGCATGTAAAAATTGCCTAATTTGCATAACATTTGCATATTTTATACAAAATAAATTGCAAGCCGATTGGCCAATATTAAAAATTGCCACAACTTTCTTATTTTCTGTACGATTTTCGTAATTTTTGCATCACTCTCATGAGAATGTACTGCACTTAATAATTGGACAGACGTTTCCTCATGAAATTATGATTTGCATATATAAATAACAAGGCTATGCAAAGACCAGGCGTCATTTCAATTAGGGTACCCAACTTCGTGGCTTAATACCAAAGTGAGATCACAACATCCTAACATAAAAATTATATCACTAAAAAGCTGAAAGAATACAGATTCTAACAATATATGTATAGTTAGGAAATTTTGGATCTCAAAAACTTAGAATTTAAACAGAAAATATGACACAAACTTAAAACCATTTTTCTCTGCTTTGGTCACACTTATGGGAAATATATACTAAATTGCTCAGTAAGGTGTCCTCTGATTGCTCCCCAAATTTGGTCTTCATCCAATGAAAAATGACTTTGGTATTCACATTTGAAGAGAGCGAGTATAACGCGAAGCGCTACATATTACAGTGCCACTTTGTGTCACGCCAGTCAGAAGGTGTTTTGGTCGGGTTTATCCATTATTGTTAGCAAAATACTCACATTTTTTACTCAAAAACAACATAAACTTTTTGTCCATACATATATTTTAACTCTTTCCATCCCAGGGCTTTTTCCATGGTTTTACCAAGCATTTTTTACAGATACAAGAAAAAAATAGGACCTTTTTTTAAAATGTAAATCTTGGGACAAATATAAGAGATAGACCTTAGTGTTATACATCAAAAGAAAGCAAAAAAAAATGTAGTTTATGATCAAAGTACTTTAAAATATGTTTATTGAACGATATAAATTTGTTATAGTGGTCAACCACTAAGAAAAAATTATTTATACACAAAAAATAATTATTCTTTGCAATAAAAGTTTTGTTTATTTATAAAACGTGTCAACCATTTGATGCAATAACTTAAACCCCAATCGCAAATCTAATAAATAATAACACTTTCAAATTTGAACAAAATTGATCAATAAATAACAAAGTTACACAATATTTAGCCAAACCTATGCCTTCACATAAAATTTTTTTAGCAAAGTTGAAATAAACAAACATCTATTCATATTCTCATAAACTGGTCTAATATTCAAAATATACGTGAAGTGTAATACATCGATTGAAAGGAAATTGAATGTAGCATATGATAAATGTATTTAAAAATATATTTATTTATTTGAAAAATAAATTTTAGTCCAAATTTGTAACCTTTCCAAGTGGGCCACGCCCCCTTTTTGGACGCTTTCATTACATCATTTATTTTGTTTATTCTAAATTATAATCGATCTCATGTTCTGTGAAGTTTTCATTGTTAGAAGTTAATAAAATAGGTCACCGTATTTTGTAATGAATAAATCAGTTATATAGCTTTATTAGCTGTAATAATCTAAGTTGGAGATGCCCCTAGACCGCTTGGCCCCATAACAGAAATAATTGAACCCAAATATCGATCAAAATGTAAAAAATTAACGCAACAAATGTAAACAAATTGCATTAATAACAAAGAAAATGGCGTAACGAAAATGGCTACGTAAAATTACTTCTTTACACCGTATAGGCTTTTCGCAAAATTATTAATTAATCATGAGCCGGAAAGAGTTAAACTTTCATTCTCTCACACATAACAAATATGCATTACATAAAATGCAACGGCCTGCTAAAGTCAACCACTGCAGTCTAACTGTGGAATTCCACGCTTTTGACAGGGGGCTTTGGACATGCTACAATATGGAAAGAATCGTAAATGTGTAAAATCCTAACTATATAATATACACATAAGCTTGTAGACTAGTAGCTTAAGATGTGTTTTATTTAGGACCTATGGCCTAGAGGCTATAGCCTACTAAGGCAGTGTTTAGCGTTATGAGTATGAGAAAACCGTGCCATGTCTGAGTCTGAGCATTGTATCCACAACTATGATCCGCCGATTGACACATTTCAGGACATTTTGGAAAAATTCTGCAATAAAACGCAGTCACATTTGAAATCATTACAAACAATGGTAATGGTAATTAGTGCCATGATGGCACCATGGAGTCTAAAGAGCGCACTTCAAAAGACTTCTTTTTGTGTCTACCCACTCTGGGGATAGGAACTGGAGTAGGGACAGGACAGATGAAGAAACAAATGCCTTACAAAAACTTTCCCATATGACCACTAGCTGAGTTGATGAGTCGTTAAAATTGAATGAAGCGCTACCTTTATTTTTTTAAAGAAAAGTTTCCAAAGAGTGAATATTTAGTAACTTTTATGTTTAAAAAGTTTGAATTTTTCAGAAGTTAAAAGGCAGTGTAGCTTCCTAAGGGTGCGACCGATACGCGAGTCAATGACAAAATTTTTTTTTTTAAATCCTAAACTAAATAATATGAGCATATTGATATTGTCACAGTCATTTTACAATTGCCTTTAAGTCATTTTTGGGGGGTTTTGAGTTAAGACTTGAAATGTATAGTTTACACAGTCTTCTATTTACATGGCAAATCGCCTATATCATAAACCAATCAGAAAAGTTTTTTTTTTACTAAATATATCAAGGTTAAACAACAGAGTGAATACAGATGTCATTCAGTTTTTTTTAAGTTTTCTCAAAACATGAAAAAATGACTTTAGCAATTGTGAAATGACCCTGACGATATACAGTATTTATTTCAGACTTTGCAAAGAGACCAGTCCAATTTTGTAACCTTCAATTGAAATATTAATCTAATTAAAAGAAAAAGACTTGTCATTTAATAGTATAACATAATTGTATATTTTTATAAGTCTACAATCATTATTTTAGACAGCTATTTCATATAGTTGATTAAGATGTTTTGTAGTGTTGCATTATTGACAATTTTTGGTCTTTCTAATATAGACTCAATGTCCTAAGTAGTAAGTTTGATTTAAGATGGCAGTACTTTTCAATAGAATTTTATTTGTAGAGTGAAAAGAAAAAATACAAACAGAATTCTAAACATTGAACACAGGCAGTGAAGAAAAAAAAGAGAATGTGGTAGCAAACAATAAGATAAAAAAAGTTTGCTGAGTAACTTTTGAAAAACATTTGTTTAAAATGGTATTTTCTAGTTTTGTAAAAAGTACTCTTTGTACCAATATTATCACAAGGCTGGTGAAACAGCGTTCAGTTTCTGCGGCCACAGCATACTAGGGGATGTGTGTCCAACACAATACCCAGCCGCCTTCACTTTACCCCAACTAATGTCAGGTACCCATCAAAGCTGGGTAGACTCAGGGACACCCTCAGGTCCCAGATAAAAAATCCCAGCCTCCTCCAGGATTCAAACCCAGGACCTTCTGTGTGCCAGCCTAACGCGCTTCTGCAAGGCCACTGTGCCACCTTCTAGTTTTGTGACTTATCAAATATTACTTACACAAGGCGTACAAGTTTATTTAATAAAGAAAAATAGAAACTGTTTAATGATTACAAGGCTAATACATTACTAACAACAAAGAACATGGCAATGTATTTTGTTAAACGACAAATTATTAGAATGAAAGTATTATTGATAATAGGCCTATTCTGTTGCATTTTCTTGAAATGATGTTTTAGGTATGCTGAAAGACGGAATTTATGTAATCAAGTCAAATTTCCATTTATTTGGATCAATAAATAAAGCAATCGTATCTTATCTTTTAATTAAATTCCATCCCAGGGGCACTACAGATCATGGAGTGCTTTAGACTGCTTCACCATTTCCTTCCACACAGAGCAATAATCTGATGTTCTTTACTTCCACGATTAGAACCCAAGCTGTTGTATTGTTGATCTATTTTCACATTATGGCAGGTTTCACAAAATGGCCACCAAATGATGGAGATTTATTGTTATTTAAAAAATAAAAATTGTTGATACAAAATGCTGTTTTTTTTTAATTGTATGTGTTTATATGTCCATAAGGTATCAGCTGCATCGGTATTGTAAGTTTTAATTATGTTATTATGTTGTTTATATTAATTTAATAAAAACACCCTCGAACGCTACATAATCGATTTTTTTTATACATTTGAAAATCACTTACCACGAACGTATGATCGATATCCAAAAAGAATTTTCTAAAACACTATTTACACATTTATTTTCTGATTTACGACTGTTTGTGAACTATCTACGGCAACAAAATACTATTATTTATAGTTTTAAACTAAATTTATGCAAACTATTGTGGTTTAAACTTTAAAAATCCTTTTTTTCAGTTATAACACATACGCTTTGCTTACGTCCAAGATGGACGCCATTTTGACTGCATGGGGCCGACTTCGTTACTTCTAGACTTTATGATGCCAGTGTGCAAAATCACGTTTTAATGTAAAAATAATAATAAAACACAATACAAACACTGATATTTTTACATTTTGTGAGTTTATTTGTCATAAAAGTATCCATTTGAACAATATTGTGTGTTTTAATGCTATTTGCTGTTGTTTAGACTAACTCATATTGTAGCCTCAGCAATTTCTTGACAGACCGACTTTCCCAATTTTTTAATTATTAATTATAAAATATTGGAAAATCAGCTGTCTTTATAAGTGTCCTATTTGGATTACTGGGCTTTTAGGCTTTAAAATTAAAATGACATATAGGCCTAATACTATAATATAGCTTAACCTTATTTAAAAAAAAAAAAAGGAACTACTGAAATCTTTTTTGCGAAACCTGCCGTATACTTCCATCTCTTACTCATACTCATATTCTATTGTATTGTAAAGTCTAAAGTATCACTTTCAGATGAAGTTGGCCCACTGTCATTGGTCGGTCTTTGTCTTTGGGCAAGAAAAGCAGTGTAGGCTTTTTCGTAACAATTGATTTTCATTTATTTGTGCTAATAATAATAATTTATTAATAATACTAATTAAATTAATTCTTTAACTTTTAACTACATGGGTGCATGTGCTGGACCCCCATTTGGCCGGCAAGTAAGAGTTGACAGTGCCAAAAAGCCGGCAAAGTTTCTGCCTAAATAATATAGCCCCTACTTAGCGTTCGTGTCCGCGTTATTGTATTATATTTATATATTATATAGGCCTATATATTAGTCGTCAGGCTCTTTTTTTGTTTTTTTTTAATACATTCTTACATTTTTGATATTGTTGGGAAAAAACAACAAGATCGCATATCCCACATTTTCTTTTTACTTAATAGCCTACGATCGCCGAATTCGGACATTTGCGAGAGTCAAAAGAAAGGATATCAGGTCAAGGTCGCAGCGCAACAGGTTACTATATTAATATTACTAACAATGTAACAATGTAGTGTAGGGCCTACAGCGAGCTCAGTGTTCTACAAAAACAAGTTTATAGTGACGATTTTACATCATTGATAGCAATAATTGAAACTTTGACGTTGCGCCGAGATAAAGTCTATTAATAAATAGTTGTTTTAGTTTTAGTAGGCTGATAAACAAAAGTTTTATTGTAGGCTTAATGAGGCTAATGCCTAGCCTAATGAGCTAATGAAAACAATGAGTTTTAATAGCCGCTGCCGCGAGTAACGCGTGGCGTATAGATTGACCTAAATACAAATTCGCGCCCGAGTCCAAGAAAGCTACATTACTGGATTGCGATAAAAAAAAAGTTTTTAAAACTCTGGAGGCACGGGTAGGCCTATAAAAATTCGGAGTGATTATTCACACAGTTCTTCATATAACGCTAAGCGTTATATGAAGATTTCTAGCTGCAGATAACGCTCGGCGTTATTCGAAGATTCGCACAGGTCTTCATATTCTACTGGCGCATGCGCATAGTCGGTTGTCTTTCTCTATTGGTCTATATATACTGTTTATTGTTAAAGTTGAACAAGATTTTGTGGCCTGATGGTTAGTGCTGTCAGCTGGCAACCGGGGTGTTGCAGGTTCGACCCCAGCCATCTCCACTTTTTTTTTAAAATTTATTATTATTATTATTCAATTTGAGTACAACGGGATACGTATATACGGTAAATACATGAATATTTTGGTTGTAAGTAACCTTTAGTCATTGTCATCCAGAAAATACAATAGCTGACTCCTAAGCCTAAACCTAAATGATACTTTTTCTTACGATAAATGATGGTATGATAGGCCTAGTGATAATAATAATAGGTCTAAAGTGACTCTAAAAGTACTAAAAGTCAACTCTAAAGTGTGTGCAAATGTTTAGGCCTATTTCAAAAGACAATTGTGCTTGAGTACAAATGGTTATTTAATATTGTTTTAAGTGTGCTGAAAGACAGAAATTATGAAATCAAGTAGCCTAAATTTCCATTTATTTGGATCAATAAAGTAATCTTATCTAATACCGCGGGCCATGGATGAGCGTAGGACGCAATAATCTTCTTTATAGAAGGAGCGTCTGTAATGTATAAGATAAGATAATTAATTCAAACAAAAAGGTTAGGCCTATTTAGCCTAGATGTTAGTATGCCTATTAGTAGGATATTGTTAGGGTCGAAAGGCCTACTTCAAGTCAAATTCAAATAGGGTTAGGCCCTGTTAGGGCTTTATTTTTATCAATAAATACCTCCTTCTAGCTAGGAATATGATCCTAAATAATAGACTTTAGGCCTATCTATAGATTAGTAGGCCTATAGGCTACTATAACTATAAGATAATAAGTATAGGTTAATATAAGTTAATATAAGTCATAAGTAGGCATATAGCCTATTGTTCGAAAATTTGGGATCTGCCATTAACACTCAGTGTTTTTCGAAAATTTGGGTCTTCCGATAACGCTCGGCGTAATTCGAAGATTTGGTTCTTCCGATAACGCTCGGCGTTATATGAACAGTTCTTCGTATAACGCTTCCCATAAAAATTACCGGGCGACGAAAACTAGGGAAACCCTGACCTAAATATAAATATAGAATCACGCATGTGCGGATGCTTTGGTATTTTCCTGTTGCTCTTTTCATTTCGCCTTTTAAGTTTTCATTCAAGAAAAAAGTCGATCATTTATAGTTTGTTACGGCCAAAAAAATGTCAGATTTCGGTGCAACGAGATCTACAAGAAATTACACATTAAGCTTGACGACGATTGGCCGGCGTGCATGTTTCCAAAATTTAAATTAGCCGGCATGCCGGCTATAGCCGTCACTCTTGCACCCATGTAACTACTAGAATCTAGCCTACTAGGAAGACAGATTGTGAATCCTGTAGCAATGAATGTTCAGAAGTAGTAGTCTAGTCTCTAATAGTAGGTCTAGTATAATAATAGGCTGCCGCTATTCGGACCCGGGTCCCTTTAGCATGAAATGGCTATTCGGACCCGGCTTCAGTCAGAATTCCTTATAAAACTCATAGAAAACATCAAAAAAGAGGGAAACAAACACAAAAAATGTTTGTTTTACCATATATATTATTTATAAGAACAAGTAGCACAGAAAACACTAAATCTATCCCTATCCTTTATTTATAACCTAACCGATACTAACTATTACCAAAAATACTACAAATCCATCCCTAACCTATATAAACTAACCGATACTAATATTTATCACTAAGTCTACTGGGTCCGAATAGCCACTTCGATAACAATAATAATACCTAAAACGAAACTAAATAGTTAAAGTAGTGTGTAAGCCTAATGTGTAACGACAGACTGAGTGTCACTACTTATTCATATAATATATGAAATGTTATGTAAATTACTAAATGTGTGTTACTGACTGTGTTACTGTGTGGGTGTTGCTTGTGATTGAGCCGGTTTACTTATAACTTATAAATATTTTGTAATTTGTCAACTTTGTACATATAACTTACCGTAATATATAAAATACTTTAACTATCCATTACTTCTTTTGGTATACCCTTCTTTTAATAACGATCATCATTCTTCTTAGTGATCGTCAAGATTGTAGAAAATTCAATGAACGTGCTACATTGTTATCATAGGCCTAGTCAATTTAATAAATTGTAGAGGACACGACATGGCATAATCACATACAGGAAGTTGGAAAATAAAGAGCTGCCACTAGGCTGCCAGGTTTTGACTGGAGAAATGCCAAACAAGGATCGAAATCTCGCACAAATAATATCGATCTATTTTTCAAAGTACACGCTTGTCTTTTATAAGTTTAATATTTGTAAAACAATTATGTCAGTTAGATGATAGATTTTTAACTCAAGCAAGAAAATATAAAAGAAGAATCAATTGTTTAGGCGATTGTTCCAAATGGGGGGGGGGGTATTGGCAAAATCTAGCGACTTATATTTATAGCCCATTTGGAACCTTCAGGGAAAACAGAAAAGAGGCCGGCTGAATAACACTTGGTGCAGAGAGGTGGAAGCAGAAACCAAGGAACTTGGCCTTACTCGAGGGAAGCTGGAGAGACTGGCCCATGATAGCGAGCGATGCCTGGAGGACCCTTGATGGCGGCCTATATGTCCTAGGAAGGACTACAGGATGTGAATCGGCTGCCTTTCCCCGAGAACGAGAAGGCAGAGGAAAGATATAACCCATTTCCCTGATGCACTAGCTTTCCTAAGAATTTTCCTTTTGTCACTCACAAAATAATATTAGGTCTATAAACACGAGACTTTGGCATACAATTATAGATCTATATGTAGGTCTTACATTAGACTTTGTCATGTAGACCTAATTATATATAAAGGCTTATACCGGGCCTACTTTCTAATGCAATTATAGGCCTACACTATTCTTTGTTATGCAATTGTATGTTAGACATAGGCCTAATCGTGTAATATTAGGCCTATATAAGCTTACTACACTACACATTGCTAATCGTCTTCCAAGACTATGGAGCCAATGATGATGATATAATAGCCTACACCAGACTATTTGTCGTGTAATTATAATACACTAGACTTTGTTATAAAAGCGCAATAAACACACAAAAGCACGGTTAATCATGAACATTCAATGCGGATTTACCAATAGGCCTACGCACCATACAGTTTAGTTACCCCCCTCCCCTAAAAAAAAGAGTTAAAATGTGATTTTGGGAGGGCTTTGATAGAATGTTTTGCGCGGGGCTATAGCGTCTATGTTCCAATTTAAGTTTCAGATATCGGGAGGCCAGAAACATAAATACAAAAGAGAAGTTAGGGTATAAGCCTAGGTCTAAATGATTTAAAAATAAATTTTATTATAAGTAACCTTATGCCTAAAAAGGAGTTTGGCAGCCCTGGGAGGAAAAGAAACAAAAGCTTAAAATTATAGCTATGATAGGAAGCTTATCAACCCTTTAATTAATGTTTTTTTTATATATTTTAAAATTAACTTCGCTTAAATAGTTCTACAATAAAATTTGGTGGCGCACACCCCCCCCCCCCCCCCCCCCAGAATAAAATAAAGAACATTAATTAAAAAAAAAATTATATCTATATAGGCTAAGCCTATTATATATAGGTAAGCTTATATAGGCCTAAGCTTAGTAGCCTTTTGCCAACTTTAACAATACTTTGTTATTCGTCCACTCAATTCGATAGGCCTATAATTTAATATGGACTATCTTTTGATCTGGTTTCGGCGAGTCCTATATTAGGCCTAGAGTCTATATATCCGAACATGGAAACGTTTGTCAACAGGGACTATAAACATGTATGCGTCGTGCTGACCAGGGCCAGTAGAACTAGGCTGCCCATGGAATTATGCTCTGGTGGCCAATCTCCATCTTGAGCCCCTACGACACCACAGATCGGTAGACAAAGCCATGATGATGTAGCCTACAAGATCATGAATGGCCACGTGGACATGTCCACACAGACAGCGGTCGCATCCAAAAAGTGTCCCGCTCTACCAGAGGTAATCAGCTCAAACTGCGTGTTTCACACACACACACACACCGACGGTTACAAATATTCTTTTTTTTTTCGTCAGCCATTAGACTGAGACTTAATGTAACAAGCCTCCATCACTACCACTTCTGTGCCAACTTTCAAATCATCACTGAATGGTTGGGCTAGATAACTCCAATTAAAGTCCGTCGTCAGTTTTGCTTGTATGTTATAAAATATTATTAGTAGTAATGCACACTTTTGATCTTAGAGGGGGCACGGTACCGTGGCCGTTCGTACCGAAGGTCCTGGGTTCGAATCCTGATGAATGCTAGCATTTTTTCCAGTGTCTGGAGGGTGTCCCTGAGTCTACCCTGCTCTGATTGTTACCTGACCCTAGTTAGGGTAAAGGCGATTGTGCATAGTGCTGGCCACACAATCGCCTAGACTAGAAGGCCTATAAATGCTGTGGCCACAGAAACTGGTTAACGCTGCTTCACCGGCCCTATGGATCAATTTGGTCCGACGAGATAGGCCTATTTTACTTTTTTTTTCACTGGACCAAGCCTCCATGACTGCTTCTTAGGCCCCATGTGCCGACTTTCAAATCATTACTGAAGGGTTCAGGGCTGGATTTACCTATAAGCTAAACAAGCTATAGCTTAGGGGCCCCACTTTCTAGGGGACCCCAAACAAAATAGTTCGAGTGAACAATTGTCATATATACTTAAATATACTGCAGCATTATTATATATATACATGGAACGAGTTGTGGCAGTCATAATTAGCCTACTATGACAGAGCGTGGTTTACCTTTAAGAGGAGATAAGGTAACATAAATTTTGGTTCTCCTCACAATGGAAATTTCCTTGGATAACTGGAACTTAACGCAATAGTTGATCCTTTTCTAGCAAGCCATTTATTAAACAATAATTGGGAATAAAGAATCAGGTGTCACATCTTATCTTTCTAAAACAATATGTGATGAATTTATACAAATTATGGCACATGAAGAAAGAGACTCAGTCTTGGACCTTGGATGATTTAAAAACTGCAGGGTACTTCAGTTTATCTGTAGATTCCACTCCAGACCGGTCCCATATTGATCAGCCTACTGTTATTGTGAGGTATGTTTCGCCAGATGATGGGCTCCCAATCGGATTTTTACTAACTTTCCTAGAGATGGGTATCCACACAAGGGAAATTATGGCTATGATGGTGCACAAGTACCTTACAAATGAGTGCAAAATAGATTTTAGTACGTTTGAAGTCCAGTCTAATGATAATGCTGCCAATATGTCTGGCAAACCAAAGGGTATGCAAGAAATAATATTGAAGATTAATAAGTTGCTCTTGCGCTCGACAAGTACAATGTGACCTCACATAACGCTATCGTTCTGGGTGACTTCAACATTCACTGGGACTGCCCCTCTAATCCCAACACCAAACGGGCACGCGCACTACTGGACAGCTACAGTCTTGACCAGGTCGTCCCATTCCCCACCCACTACCGTGGGCACATTCTGGACTGGATCGTCACCAGACCCTCTGACAACCTGGTATCCAGCCTCGTCGCCTGCGACCATCTCGTCTCTGGACACTCTGCTGTCAGCTTCGTCGTCAACATAACCAGGCCGGTCAGGAAGCGCAGAATGGTCACTCGCCGCAAGCTGCGAACTATAGACACTGTTGCATTCGGCGCGGAGGCTGTCTCGCTTCTCGCTCTGCGTGACCCCTCGTCTGACCCCGCCCCCTTCTTCAACTCGACTCTACGTCAGCTTCTTGACAGGCATGCCCCACCATCTTTGTGTGCAGTCTCGGAGCGACCGCCAGCTCCTTGGTTTTCTGATGACGTCAAATCTGCCAAGCAAGAACGACGACGGTCAGAGCGCGCGTGGCGACTCTCCGGCCTCGAGACCCACCGTCAGATCTTCAGGGAAAAGCGACTCCTCGTCAAGGAAGCCATCACTGCTGCCAAGGTCCTGCACTTCCACGACCGTATCAAGCATGCTACGTCATTCAGTGAGCTTTACTCCATCTTGTCCACCCTTCTTGGCTCTTCTAACTCATCGCCCCTCCCCACCACCCGCCCACTTGACGACCTCCCTGATCACTTCTCACAGTACTTAAAGGAGAAGATTTAGACTCTGCGCTGTTCCCTGGATATTGATGCATACAGCCCATCTCCACCCTCTCCTACCTTCTCGGGCTCCCCTCTCACCTGCTTCCAGCCCGTAACCATTGATTTTGTCAAGCGCATCATCACAAGGAACCACATCAAGACCTGTGAACTCGATCCCTTGCCCGGCTTCATGTTTACCAAGTGTTTGGACAGTCTTTGACCGTTCATCACCGACATCATTAACACCTCTCTAACCACAGGCGTGGTCCCGGACTGCTTTAAATCCGCCATTTTCCGCCCACTCTTAAAGAAACCCGGCCTCGACGTAAATGAGTGCAAGAATTACCGCCCAGTATCCAACCTCCCATTCCTTTCTAAGATCCTGGAGCGAGTTATCCTTGAGCAGTTAAATGCACATCTTTCTCTGCATTCGCTGATGCCCGTGCACCAGTCCGCGTATCGCCAACATCATTGCACTGAGACAGCGCTTTTGCGGATCACCACTGACCTCCGAAACGCCACAGACAGAGGTATGGTCTCTGCCCTTGTACAGTTAGATCTGTCCGCTGCCTTCGATACGATTGACCATCACAGACTCATAGATCGCCTCAGCTCTACGTATGGCATTTGCGACATCGCCCTCTCCTGGTTCACGAGCTATCTTCAGAATCGCTTCCATACCGTCATGACCGAGTCCTTATCATCCCAGCCCGATCATGTCTGCTATGGTGTGCCATAAGGGTCTGTCCTCGGCCCAGTTCTTTTCACCCTTTACACCCAATCCCTCTCCTTTGTCATCGAACGCAACAACCTAAAATATCATTCCTTTGCCGATGACACCCAGCTCTATAACAGTGCTAAGCCTGAAGAGCTCCTTTCTTCCATCTCCATCTGTTACCTGGACATAAAGAACTGGATGACGGAAAACAAGTTGAAGTTGAACAGTGAGAAGACTGAAGCTCTAATCGTCGGTACGAGACAGAGGGTCGTGTCCCGCATTGCGTCCGATCTCCAACAGGCCGACGCAACAGTACCTTTCTCCCCGACTGTCAAGAGCCTTGGTGTCTGTCTCGACTCTACGCTGTCCATGCAGCCCCACATCTCCTTCCTCACCAAAATTTGCTTTTTCCATCTGCGTCGCATTGCCGCCATCCGTCGCTATCTGACCAAGGAAACTTGTGTTAAGTTCGTCATTTCTCTCCTTTTTTTCCCGCTTGGAGTACTGTAATTCGCTCTTGGCTGGCCTCTCGACCTCCACCCTTCAGGGCCTCCAACGTGTTCAGAACTGTGCTGCCCGACTGGTCCTCCAGAAGAAGCATTCGACGCACACCACTCCTCTGCTCCGATCTCTGCACTGGCTTCCCATTAACCACCGGATCTCCTACAAGCTGGCGTCTCTATGTTACAAGTGCCTGAATGACTCTGCCCCCAACTACCTTCGCTCCTGTCTCGAGCTATATACTCAATCCCGTCCACTCCGATCAGCTTCTGATGCGCTTACCCTGAGGATCCCTCGTGTGAGGCCATTGTCCGCTGGCGAACGTGCTTTCTCCTACGCTGGACCGTCCGCTTGGAATCACCTCCCACTACAGCTTCGCCAGAGCCCGAGGTTCGACACTTTCAGAAGCCGACTGAAGACTCACCTATTTAGTTAGCAATATTTTCGTATAAAAATTTTCATTTTCGTCTGTTGTTGTCGTTTCAGCGCATAGAACTGTTATCAACGGGATATGCGCCATATAAGCATCATTATTATTATTATTATTATTAAGTATGCTATGAATATTTCATGTGCTGGTCATTCCCTGAATCTACACATAGATGGACAGTACTGTTGTCATTTTTCAAAGAAGATTCAAAAGTTCCAAAGTCTTTGTCAAAGACTAGATGGGAAGCACATTCAATGGCCAAAGTGCAATACTTAATAGTTTTGATGGAATAATTTCTGCATTGCATCATTTGCATCAGCCTCATATTGATACTACAGAGAAAGGCGAAACAAGAAATCAAGCCATAAACATTTTGAATAAAATGGAGGAGTTTGAATTTATGGTAATGTTATATTATATTTGTGGAGCTACTTGCTGGATGGATTTCACAAGACTGCAACACCCCCAAATTAGTCTAGATGTATGTAGGATATTGTATGCTTTCACATTCGGATTTTGATAAAGGTTCCAGTGATATGTTCGATCATTTTGAAGAAAAAGCAAAAGAAAAAATGACTGATGTTGATTACAAAAATATCAGATATAGAAGAAGGCAAATGAAGATGATGCTTTAGAGAACCTTGAGTAGTGAGACAAGCTCAGAATCAAAACTTATATATACCTGTGATGGATGCATTAGAGTCAAGTCTCAGTATAAATGCTGGTGCAAAAAAGTTTTCATTCTTATAAAAATTCGAAGCTACAGAAGAAGAAATTCGTGAAGGAGTTAGTGCTTTATGCCAAACATATCCTGAAGATGTGGACATGAATCTTGTAGGAGAAATCAAGCATTTTCGTCGATATGTTAGACATAGTCAAGCCTATGGTTCAGTGGAACATGATAGTCTGACACATCAGGATGTTTATAGGGTAATGTTTAACGATCGTGTCCAATCAGCATGCCCTAATGTAGCAATTTTGAGATTATTTTTTAGTATGATGGTTGCAAATTGCTCTGGAGAAAGATCTTTTTCTCAGCTGAAGCGGATAAAAAAATAATTTAGAACAACAATGACTCAAGATAATTTATGTTTCCATAGTCTCATGTACCTAGAAAGTACGCAGTCTATCATTTGATAATGTCATCTGTGACTTTGCTATTAAGAAAGAAAATAGTTTAATTCCTGAATCCTTATAACATTTGTCAAGAAATTAGATAATAAGCCTTTGTAAATTGTGCCTTTTAAAAGAACTTTTGTTTCTTTTTACCAGAGTTTGCATTTTTAAGTTTGTTATGAATAAAAATGATTTTAAGTTAAAGATTTATTCAAATACTATAGTAAAATTTTTTTTAGAGCTAATGTGTTCTTTTTCCTTTTTCGTACGCAAACCGATAAGGCTGTCATGAATGACTTCTACGCTCCTAGGATTGCATTAAAGGTTTCCGCTGTATACAACTTTCGATTTAAATCTTAATTTTCCATTGAGCAAATCATAGCGAATTTTGAAACCGGAAGTCTAGGGGACTTAGTGCGATCGGAAATTCCGAAACTAAGTGTTTCAAGATATCAAATAGCAGATCTCGAAATATCAAGCCAAATTTTTGTGTATTTTTATTACAAAATTAATTAACTATTAATTTTAATACAGAAATACCATATTGTAGGTTTTATATGTGATAGTAGTACAAACATATGTGTTAACTGTTTTTCTTTGTTAGATTTTTGTATAATATTTAACATACCAGGGGGGGCGACCTTTCCAGGGGGGGGTGGGCGGCAAATGTAGTCTAAATATAGCAAAAATGCTACTAAACAAGCAGTTACAGTGTGCAAGGGTGCGGTCCTAAAACTTTTGCCCTGGGGCACTACATAAGCTTGTAAAGGCTCTACAAATATGCCCAATTTTATGCTGAGCTAGTAGGAGCGATCTACAGTCACGCTTTCCCATCTAGGGACGTCCATTAATTATGTCAACAACAAAAAAAAAGGGGGGGGGGGGAGGCATGATACATTTTAGATTATATTGGTCTACCAAAAGTTTACTACCGACAAATATTATAGTTTCATATAAACAGTTTCATAAAAAGAGTATCACATAGACAAACTGTTTCACACAGACAAACAGTTTCATAAAGACAAACAGTTTCATAAAGACAAAAAGTCTCATGCAAACAAACAGTTTCATACAAACAAACAGTTTCATACAG
Organism: Anisus vortex; assembly: GCA_949126835.1. Taxonomy (NCBI): domain Eukaryota; kingdom Metazoa; phylum Mollusca; class Gastropoda; family Planorbidae; genus Anisus; species Anisus vortex. The sequence continues at coordinate 24,676,327 of OX421493.1, forward strand.
GCAAACAGTTTCATACAGACAAACAGTTTCATACGAACAAACAGTTTAATAGACAAACAGTTTCACACAGACAAACAGTCTCATACAGACAAACAATTTCACACAAACAGTCTCATAAAAAAACAGTTTCATATAGACACAAAGTTTCATACAAACAGTTTCATACAAACAATTTCAAACAAACAAACAGTTTCATACAGACAAACAGTTTCATATAAACAAACAGTTTCATACAGACAAACAGTTTCATACGAACAAACAGTTTCATACAGACAAACAGTTTCATACAGACAAATATTTTCGTACAGGTAAACAGTTTCATACAGACAAACAGTTTCACACAGACAAACAGTCTCATACAAACAAACAGTTTCATACAGACAAAAAGTTTAATACAAACAGTTTCATACAAACAGTTTCATACAAGCAAACAGTTACATATAGACAAACAATTTCATACAGACAAACAGTTTCATACGAACAAACAGTTTCATACAGACAAACAGTTTCATACGAACAAACAGTTTCATACAGACAAACAGTTTCATACAAACAAACAGTTTCATACAGACAAACAGTTTCATACGAACAAACAGTTTCATACAGACAAACAGTTTCATACTGACAAACAATTTCATACAGACAAACAGTTTCATACTGACAAACAATTTCATACAGACAAACAGTTTTATACAGGCAAACAATTTCATACAGACAAACAGTTTCATACGAACAAACAGTTTCATACAGACAAACAGTTTCATACGAACAAACAGTTTCATACAGACAAACAGTTTCATACAAACAAACAGTTTCATACAGACAAACAGTTTCATACGAACAAACAGTTTCATACAGACAAACAGTTTCATACTGACAAACAATTTCATACAGACAAACAGTTTCATACAAACAGTTTCATACAAACAGTTTCATACAAACAGTTTCATACAAATAGTTTCATACAAACAGTTTCATACAAACAGTTTCATACAAACAGTTTCATACAAACAGTTTCATACAAACAGTTTCATACAAACAGTTTCATACAAACAGTTTCATACAAACAAACAGTTTCATATGAACAAACAATTTCATACAAATAAACAGTTTGATACAAACAAACTGTTTCATACAAACAAACAGTTTCATACAGACAAACAGTTTCATACGAACAAACAGTTTCATACAGACAAACAGTTTCATAAAGACAAACAATTTCATACAGACAAAAAGTTTTATACAGACAAACAGTCTCATACAAACAAACAGTTTCATACAGACAAACAGTTTCATACAAACAGTTTCATACAACCAGTTTCATACAACCAGTTTCATACAAACAGTTTCATACAAACAGTTTCATACAAACAGTTTCATACAAACAGTTTCATACAAACAAACAGTTTCATATGAACAAACAGTTTCATACAAATAAACAGTTTGATACAAACAAACAGTTTCATACAAACAAACAGTTTCATACGAACAAACAGTTTCATTCATCTCTAAATCTTCTCATGGTGCTACTATCTCCTTCTATACATCATTACACATCTCTTTTCCACTATCTCCATCCAGAGACCAGTTACGCTAACATAATTATGCACACCGAATTTGTGTTCAGACAATTAGAATTTATGCCTTTGAAATATTTAAGATTCTTTTATGAATATTGATCAATTATTAAATCTGATTTAGAAACAATTTAGGTTGGAATAGTGCACATGTCATACATTTCAAGCTTACAATATCCCCCCCCCCCCCCCCAAATCAGGGCCTCCACCTTGCACTAGTTATCTTTCACTTCTTGACAATCTCACCCCTGTCAGGATTAGGATACCTGCTTATTTATTTCACCCATAATATAATATGCTAACCTAGCTATCCTACGCAAAAAAAATATTCTAGTTATAAACAATGCATATAATACAGCTTATGTACACATGGCCCTATACCATAATTATATTACAGTTTTTTTTTAATGGCATAAATAGGCTAAATTGCAAATGAACTAATTCAATTGTTTTGATGTTTTGAGTTGTTTTTTTTTTTTTTATAGAAAATTAGTTTGTCTTGATTTTTCCTTACAAAAGATACAAGTAAAGTAAAAGTTAAGTATCCCGTTGTATCAAATTGATCCATAGGGACGTTGAATTAGGGCTCACCAGTTTCTATGACCATGGTGTATTAGGGGATTGTGTGGCCAGCACAATTCCCATACGCCTTTGCTTTACCTTAACTAAAGTCAGGTACTCATCAGAGCTGCATTTATATAGACTCGGGAAAACCTCCCAGACCTGGGAACAAAGCCGAGCCTTCACGAGTAAAATATATAGGCAAGTCTTTATATTTAACATAAATCTAAATTGCCCGGCGATGCTCGTAGATTTACAATTCTTTTTTTTTTTAATAAAGTATTAGGTCTATTAATGGGCAAAAAATTTAGAAAAAAAAAGGTGTTAGATTATCTGGAGAATCGAACCCGGGTCGCCCGTATAGCAGTCCGATACGTAAACCACTTAGCTAGCGTAGACAGATGTCCGAAATGAAATCGCAAAAGCATAATATAAGACAATAATGTCACGTGTCTTTAAATAAGCTAATACACAGTCTACTTTATTTAGCCTATAGAGAGAGATTATATCTACAGTCTTTATTGTAAATGAAACATGCACATAGAGAGATAAACGGGTGAATCCTAAACCTAGACGAAAGATTCTTAGCAGTAAGCTTAATTAGCAAAATTACAAATTGATTAATTTTGAAGACACCAATCTCACATTGCTTATTAAATTTGAGACTTAGTGAACCGGGCAAGTATGTAGGGCCAACAAAATGCAATCTATCGAAGGATTTCTCATCGGTATTATTGTATTACGAAAACGGGAAATTGGTTTTCGAAAATAAAACCGAATTTCTGTTTTGTTGAATGTTGGAAGGAAATCATTCAAATGTAGGCCCTATTGTCCTAATATCCATTATTATTTAGACTATTTATTTCTTTGTTCTCGAAGAAATATTTTTAAATTAGGTTTGATTCGCACATAGACCTAGAGTCTAATAATTTCTTAACATTAAAATTAAATGACTTGCAAACACTAATTAGTCAAAGGCGACTCATTGCCTATTTTTTTTTTTTAGTTTTTTTTTCAAAACCCGAATATTGTTTGCGATACAAGCACCGACAACAACAAAGGTGTCGGTGACACTTTCTTATCGACGTCATGACTTTTAAACAGTAGGTCTATAAAAGCTAGTGTATAAAATTTTTTTAGTTAATATTGGGGGGAGGGGGTAAACAATAATTGTTGACATAATTTTATAGTTTGACAGAAAGTTTAACAATTAATTATTGTTGACAAAGGGGGGGGGGGGAGGTAAAAATTGCCTAAAAATTGTTGACGTAATTAATGGACGTCCCCCTATTAGGTGGGCCAACAAATAGTTTTCAGGTAAGCCCGACTAGTGTCTTTGAACCCCTTTCATTTGCCATCTACGTGAGACCTATTATTTGTTTAGTTCAGAGCAGACGCTCCTTCCATTAAAGAAGATAACACTGGAGCTCTTTTCTGAATTTGTTCTCATGGCCTATTATTTTTTAATGGCCTATTCTTTAGTTTGGGGATCCTATATACATTGATACTATTTGCTGTTCCGTCAGTTGGCACTTTTCTGGATGAAAAATATACTCTTGTCACTCTTGTTAGATTTCCAATTTTTGTTATTCATCTAATTTTTAAAACATATTGATACATCTTGTTTTACACGTTGACAAACCTTTCTTTTTATTATTCAACGTCGAAGATGTAAACGCTAACTGGCAAACTAAGATGATGTTTAAAACAAAAACAACAATTTTAAGACAACTGGTAAAAAAAAGTTTAGAAACAATACATTTTTGGAATATTAAAAATATAATTTATATATCTGAAATAATATGAAAACTGTTATTTTTTAAGTGATCTGACAAAGTGCGTGACAGTATTATGAATCATAACATATTAAAATGACTATTGAATAACAATAAGTAATGAGTCTACTACGACCTACGACTACTGATCTACCGATAGTTTAGTAACTCAGACTCAGGTCCAGGTATCGGTATCACGGTATGGCGAAGTTCAAACAATCCTACATTTTAGATTTTGTAAGTAGATAGTAGATGTCCTTCTTCAGCTGAGGTCTGCTGAACTAAAAAGACAAAGAAATGGTGATATTTTACAAATATGGCCCACTAGTCTAGATTAAATACGAAACGAGCCAGGGAAAAGTCTAAAAAATTTTTTAATTAAATATGGCTTTAAAGCATGGAGGAAAATTAACATTTGAAGCAATGAAAAAAATAGTATCAGATCGTGTCAAAACACAAAGTTTTGAAAGTTTATTTGACAAGGTGAATTTAGTTTTTAATTTAAATCTTCAATCATCAGTTTTCCTATACTGCCTATAACCTATAGACTAGGCCTATTATATAACTATTAATTGTGTAGAATACAGGCCCTATGATATATTACATTTTATTGTGTCATATCATCATATGATATACGATATACATAGTAGGCCTAACTAGTAGCCTATACTCCTATACTATATACTATATTATAAGTATATAGCCTAAGTCACAGGTTAAGTCTTAAGAGTTCTGGCAACAAAGAAAAAGACTCCACGGTTATAGTTAAGACTTAAGTCTAAGTATATTATTATATTCAATTGAACCTGAAACCGTTGGTTTCAGCTAATTTGATTGCATTTTTAGTCAACTTACTTATACTTATAATATAGTAGGCTATAGGTCATAGGCCTATAGGTATAGGCTTAAAGTAAGACAAATTTAGCCTAATAATTAAAATTATAGGCCTAAAGTAGGCTAAAGTTGCTAAGGCTAAAGCAGTAAAGCTCAACCAGCCATGATCATGTTGAAATATGGCTGTGGCTCTTGACTAAAATATGAAAGACGCTGGACTCAAAAGGTCATTTACAAATGTTATTCTAGTAGGCCTAGCCTATATACTATATGTAGGCCTAGCCTAGCTTATGAGTATGTAGGATGAGTATCATTAAATAATATCATCAATCACAGAGGCAAAACATAAATCATTATAATGCTCTGTCCCCAGATCTACCAGATAGGCTTAGGCCTATTTACTTTAACTAATTATTTAATTATTAACTAATTACACACAAGATGATGCTATGTAAATGCAGATGCAAGTTGTTTCTGGGGGAGATGGCCGGTGCTGCTGCGAGCTTCAGGTCAGCCCCAAGATGTTGAATGCTGCAGGCGTCCTACATGGAGGAGTGACAGCCTCGCTGGTAGATGCCGTTTCAACCTATGCACTTTTCACAACTGGCAGTGGCAAGCCAGGCAGCAGCATTGATCTTAATATAAGGTGATTATTTAAATTATCAGATGGGCTCAATATAGGAAAGTGTAGGCATAATTCTTTAAAGTTATTATGACAGAGGGCTTATAGCTTATAGTGTTGCTTTATCAGTATTATTTATGTGACAGCTTGTTGATATTTTTTTGTGTGGCATTTAATGTAAATAATAAAATAAACACTTTATCATACTTTTGTTATGTTAAACAATAGTAAAAAAAATAGTTCATGAACAAAATCTTGTATTTTCCTCTAAGTCATGACGTAGATTAGAAAGCAAATAGAAATGATGCGTGAAGTTGAGTTTTACAAGTGACAAGTGCTACTGCTGTCAGAGGTTCAGGGATTGTTAATAAAAAAAAAACTGTTGTTTTTTTTTTGCTCACAGGCTAGCACTTGAACCTCACATCAATCTGGCTAAAGTAAACACCTTAGTAGAATTGCATGTATTTGAATAACCTTTTTTTTAATTGTTAGAAGGAGCTAAGAACCTATCATTATGATCTGTGTTGAGCACTTAATATTAGTTCATAGTGTATCAAGGCCATAACCTAAGAGAAAAGAACAAAATGAATTTTAACAGGACTAAGAAATTCAGTTAAATAGTGTGGCCTATTCATCTTCACTTTTTTTCAAGGATTTGGAAGCTCATTGACTTTTTGGTTGCAAATCTGTCATAATTTGTGATCTACTTTATCAAACAGTTGGATATTTGAAATTTAATAGTTAATAGCATGGATAGAAGCGTTATATAAATTAGCATTATTATTATTATTAATTTTCTTTGGTTCATTTAGTTTTTACTATATTTACTTATAAAGAATCTGGAATTAATTTATGAAAAATAAAATAGTTGGTGTCAGTACCGGTAGTTAATTTGAAGTGAATAAAAAAATGGTGGTTAGTTTTGTGTAGATCATCATCATCATCAGTCCAGTGACCTGTTGTAGTCGTTGGGGGTAGCGAATGGACGCCTCGACAGTTATCTGTTGTGTATCCATTAGTCCTTTCTGTGGGCTTGATCTTTGTGTAGATAAATAAAGTACCCTTTGGACCAAAGTGATCATAGGGCTGGTGAAGCAGCGTTCACCAGTTTCTGTGACCATGGCATACACTCTTTGTGTAGATAATTTGAGTTCAAATCCTCATACAATTGTTGGAATATCTTATAAATTTCACTTCTCTACAGTTTTCTGAAGGCAGTGCAACCTGATGACATCATTGAGATTTCAGCCACAACACTTAGCTGTGGTAGCCGGATAGCCTTCAGCAGTGTGGACATCCGAAACAAAGCCACTGGGCAACTGGTGGCTCAAGGCAGGCATACAAAGTTTGTAGGTTAAAATATGATTTGTAGAAATACTTATGGTAGATTCCTATAGTAATCAGCATTTAATTGATTTTTATTGTGTTTAAAATGTAGATCTGATGTCTTTTAATATGAAAATAAAATGTGGGTCTAATAAAATTGTACGTACATTTCAGTTTCTATTTAATATCTTAATTTTATCGTTAAATGCATATTGAACCAAATTTGATTAGTCTCTAATTTAAGCTGTCTAAATTTGCACATTTTTTGTCCTTTATTATTTTTACTTTAAAAAAAAACAATCTAAATTTTGCTCTGACTTGAAAAGAAAAAATATATTTAAGGTGTTTTATAAATTAGTTGGAAATCTTGGTCAGCATAAAAAAAATCATGTATCAGCCATAATAAAAGTTAGGTATGTATAATGTGAATAATGTAAAATATTTTAAAGATTAAAATAATGTTATAAACATTCATTTTTTTCTTAGTTTCTTTTATAATTAAGGCTGTTGTGTGGTTTCAACATTGGAAATGATTGAACTGTCTTGTTTGATATACCTCACAGTTAGAGCTAATTAACTGCTCAATAAAAAGCAAATGTATGTCACTTCTAAGTAAAACTCTAGATCTGTTTCAATAGTTTGTTACTGTTTATATAAACCATCACATTGTTAAGTATCTCGTTCAGACCAGGGTTGTCCTTTGGGGCCAATAAAGCAAGGTTAAACAGTTTTGTGTGGCCATGCCATACAATTTCTGTGGTCAACATTATACTCAGCCTTTTGTCCAATGTCAGGTACCCAACATAACTGTGTATACTTGAAGGCACTTTACATACCTAGGTTTAAAAAAAAATGGTGTTTGACCATTTAACAACAAAAAAAACTTTCAGGAAGGCTAAACCAACAAGTCTCCTACTGTGTAATAAACATTTCATACTTTGACAGAAACTTGCTGAAATCTAAGGAAAGAAAACAGTTTTTGTAGTCAAGGCTGTAAACAATTAGATGATCTCGCTCGACTTCTTGGTATGTGATTGCTGAATTGTTATAAAACATCTCAGTAAAATCCAGGTTTCCAATGTCAATTTACTTTAGTTTTTATAGCAATGAAATTTAGAATTTTACAAAATATTTATTTTGAACAAAATGAATGGGCTTTAAAAGGTATTATTATTATGTGAAAAGTACACCTTAAAAAAACTGAAACAGGCATTCGTTTACTTTTAAAAAGATGCACACCAGAAAAAAAAAATGTATTTCAGGAGGTTATAGCCCTTTCATCATAAAAATTTACTTCACCATACTAGAACAGACAGCGTTATTCTACCATTTCCCAATTAAGTACCGGTAGTAACCATCAAATTGCTTGCATTTCATTTTCATATGCCTTCTTTTAATCTTATCAGCTGTTGAATTATAAAAACCTATTTACTTCTAATTCATTTTAATACATCCAGAAATTTCCATTGGTCATGACTAGTGCCTTAAATGATTCTATAAGTTTAGGTTAGCATGCAACATATTGTAGAGTGACTTGATGTATAAGATTTTGTGCACTAGTCATACAATGTTGAATGTATGTAAATATTAATATACAACTTTATTTTTTTTTGCCAGAGTGTTGTACTTTATGCCAACCTAAATTAATACAAATAAAAAAAAGTGGAAAGTAAAAATACATTTTTGTTTTGGTAAAAGAACCATTCAATGAAATACTATGTGTTTATTTGTGCAGTAAACATTTAATTACCACAAATACAAGATTGTAGTTTGTAGGAGAGCAACAACGTGTATTCATTGAATAGAAACAAAGTCCCTGATATTGTATCAGTAAATAATTGAATGATAACTATGAAGTCATGCTAAAATAAATGAAAGATCTCAGTGCTAAAGTACCCATGTACATTGGTGTTAAATAAACAAAATACCAAAGAATTTTATCTTAGATTTAACAAGTTATAGCTAATTAAATTTCTAGATATAAAAAAAAACTGTGTTTAACTTATCCACAATATTGACTTTATGCATGTGTACAAAGGATATTATGTTTTGTTTTACTGACTGAAGACGTGAAATCGATTGTTTTGAATGTCTTCAAAGATTTATTAAATATATATAAAAAAAAACAGAAATTTAATGAATAAATAACAAACAATTTTAAAATATTTTCAATTCATCCATAACTTTCTCATTTGCTTATATTTCATTTTAATCAAACTTTGCATCACAACTGTCAAACAAAACCATATTTGATGTTATTGTTCTTATGGATTTTTAAAACACTTCCAGTTACTTCATTATTTACACACAATAATTGACCAGTTAATTTGTACCTAACTTTTACTGATTTGTTTGCTCTGATTGTATTACAATTAATTAGACAAGTTATCAAGAGTAAAGGGAGATCACTAACTAAAATATGTAACACTAGCAGACTATGAGGAACTACACTATTACCAGTACATTGTATTTGTTTTTGTATGAAGAAGGGCCAAGGGCCAAACAATTGGCCCTTTCTGGTAAAATTATAAAATTTAAGACTAAGAGACTAAGGGTGGTTCATTTCTTGAAATTACATAAATGTAAAAAAAACATCCGGACAAGTTTGCTAAAAGTAAAACATGTAGGCATGATCGCAAAAGAAAAAAAAAATCTAGTGTCACTAAATTTTATTGCAAAAAAATGACTTCATGTCTTTTAATGAAATAAAGAGTAAAATAAAATGTACAGCATTCTTCTTAGTGTTTCTTAGAGTTACAAATAAATAATAGATCTATATACATATCACAATACATCAATTTATTTTCAAATAGCTTTCTGTTAATAATAGTTTCAGGAGAGCTTGGTCCTCTCTCTCTTTTTCTAACTTTTTTTTTTGCCATTTAATGTATCGATTTACATGAAAATGAATTCTTGATTTCCTGGTTTAGTACCACAAGAGATGTCCACTTTTAAAATGATTGGCATTACACATGGTAATGGGTTACCATTCACTGAGCTAAGATGATTTGCGCCCTAATCTGTCTGTTTTTATTTCAAATCTGTTTGGATATAATAAAATGACATTGTAAAATTTGATAAACATAAGACCATGGTATAGCAATATACATTTTTGTTAAAGTATACTATTATAAAAAATTATTCTATAAGTATAAGTGCACTTTCTTTATAGAAAATATTTTCTTCTACAGGTATTCAAAGTTGAGTTCAACCTTGCTTTTTTATTAGAGTTTTTAAATACCGTAATAGGTCTATTAAATTGTTGTGTTTCCTGACAAGTTTAGGCAACCTATTACTATTTTAAGAAGAAAGAAAATTTTAATTTTTCCTTGCATAATATGGAATAAGAAAAATGATTTTTTTTCTTTTGGAGTATAGGCCTACTTTTTTTTTATTAGTGAATATTCATTTGAAACGAATCTTACATCTTTTTTAAGGATTTTTTTTTAAAAATGTTTTCTTTAATAGATTTATCACTGGAGATAATTTTAAAGCTGTTAGTAAAAAAAGAACAAATATGCTATATTTAGACAGTAGTCCTACTGCCCTACATCATATTGGGCTATTATGATTTATAATGGGATATCCAATGCCATCTCCACTCAATCCCTCAAAAAACATACACTAAGACTAATAGATTCAGTGTGAAGTGGAGCAACTTACTTGCTGTTATCTCCCTGGTATCTGGAGACAGAGTCACCCACACCACCCCTGCTGTCAGTGTTGCTGTTCCTTTCCTGACCTCCTCTGCCCTGCTGGCCTGCAGGTTTCGGGGTGATCCCACTGCTGGGTTTGATACTGATGTACCCTATCAGTTTGTAGTAGTCCAGGAAGGTTCTGGCCACGTTACGCCCAAGTTTCATATCTTTACCGCCAGTTAACGGGTCATGATTCTTCAAAAAACGTTTTCTAAACATTACATACATTTGGCGATCAATACACTTTGAAAACTAAAACGACAATAACTAACTAACAAGAACAGTTACAATAAACTAAAACGGTTTAATATTCATTAAAAGGTAAGAGCCTCTTTAGAAATGAACTAGTGAAGCAGCTACCACCAGTTTCCGGTATACAAAAAGATACAATAGAGCATTTTCCCGCCCATCTTTACTTTTCCCTTTAGGGTGGTAATGGGATGGACGACGAGTCCAAGCATTGTTAGCGAAAATTTTAATTCAGGAGCCTCGAAATGGGCGATCCATCTAGCTGTATCTAGACTAGGGTTCGGCAACCTATGGTGCGCGTGCCAGGCTTGGCACGCAGAGCGATTATCACTGACACGTGCAAGACCTCCAAAAAGGCAATTCAAGTATCTTCTACAACAAATTTAGTGTCATATGAGGGGTGACTTTTAAGATGTTGGCACGCTGAGTGAATTAGAAATCCTACTTTGGCACACCAGAATCAAAACGTTGCCGATCCCTGATCTAGACCACTGTAACGTGACCGGTAAAGGATTTTTTTTTAACTATCAAAACACAGCGGCTTATTAATATTATGGATCGTGGCGATTTAGCTTTAGGATAGAGCTTTCTGTGCGTAGGTGTATGGAGACGGATTGACCCTTAGAAACACAGACTAATGTCCTATCCTTCTCCCAATTGGACTTTTTTTTTTCACAGGGGGCGTTGAGTGCATTCACGAGTTTACCTCAGCTAAAGAAACCTAGGCAAATGCTACCTAAAAATTTTAATAAATCAATTTTTTTTTATTGGCCCCTCGCTTTTGAAATTTCCCGGGATACAGATGTAAGAGAGTGGGAAAATAAGGGAAATTGAAGATTCTAACATCGACCAAAATCGAGTTTTCAACTGGGTGCTCTGTCGCCAGGGGGGGGGGGGGGGGGGCTTAGGGCCTACTTCAAAGTAGATTTACGACACTAAGGTGCAAAAAACTCCCATGACGCAGAATAACCTGTAAATCACGTATGCTTACTTGCATGACGTTTCATGATTGCAGGAGAAGAAAAGTGGATGGGACTGGGCGCCATTCGTTGGGGTTCTTATATAGTTATAGACTAGATGTTGGGGAATTCAGTTTGAATTCCAGTCAGTGATATATATACCTAAGCCTTCACAATGAAAGTTGCTGATCTCGGCTCGGATTCTCTTATGACAACAGACGTCTACATATGATGCTGGCGAACCCCACTAGCTACAGAAGTAAACAACAATAAACGCAAAAAAAATATTTAATAAGGATACAAGCTTCTTCTGTGTAGGGCATTGATTGGCCAGTTGTATTAGTCTGGTAGCTGAAGAAGGACACCTCAAGAGTGTAACAATGCGATTCGTCCAGGCAGCTGCCGAGTGTCCTAAAATAAAGAAGGAATATAAAAAAAGGACATATAAAAATAATCCTTACACGACATTAAAGTTCAAAACAACAATTAAATAGTTTAACGTTGATGAATCTGAATGCAATACTAGTATGACGATTTTTACCAAATTCCACAGGCGGCACTCAGAACATTTTCACGAAAGGTGAGGGGAAGGGGAGGATATATTAAAAAAAATTGGCGAACAAAATTTTTTTAGTACTGTTGTTTTAGTATTGTTTAAACAAAGTTATGAAATTGAGAATAACCCTGCTTTGTTTATAGTAGTAGGAGGAAGAAGCTCACTTGGAATGAAATATGCGGGTGATCTATAAGCTTAGATGGTGAAAGACAAATTAACAAATGACCTAATGCAAAAAAGATGAATTCAAACATTTTAACATATAAATCATAAAAAGCTTGGATCGATGTAAAGATTAGTCAAACACTAAAGATGATTCAGTCAGTAAAGATTAGTCTTCTTATCTTATACATTATAGCCTACATTACAGACGCTCCTTCTATACTATAAAGAATTTTATTGCGTCATACGCACATCCGTAGGTTGAGTCTAGTCCCGCATTTCTATTAGTAAATCGGCAAAAATAAAGCAATCGGTAAAGATGAGTCAATTGGTAAAGAAAAGTCAATCGTTAAAGTTGAGACAATCGGTAAAGATAGGTTAATTCAATCGGGAAAGATGAGTCAAACGGTAAAGATGAACCAATCGGTAGGCCTAAAGATGAGTCAATCGTTAAATATGAATCAATCGTTAAAGATGAATTAATTGGTAAAGGTGAGCCAATCAGTAAAGATGAATCAATCGGTAAAGATGAGCCAATCAGTAAAGATGAATCAATCGGTAAAGATGAATCAATCGGTAAAGATGAATCAATCGGTAAAGATGAATCAATCGTTAAAGATGAGCCAATCGGTAAATATGAACCAATCGGTAAAGATGAGTCAATCGTTAAAGATGAATAAATCGATGAAGATGAGTCAATCGTTAAAGATAAACCAATCGGTAAAGATGAGTCAATCATTAAAGATAAATCAATCGTTAGAGATGAATCAATCGGTAAAGATGAGCCAATCAGTAAATATGAACCAATCGTTAAAGATGAATCAATCGGTAAAGATGAATCAATCGGTAAAGATGAATCAATCGTTAGAGATGAATCAATCGGTAAAGATGAGCCAATCAGTAAATATGAACCAATCGTTAAAGATGAATCAATCGGTAAAGATGAGCCGATCGGTAAATATGAACCAATCGGTAAAGATGAGTCAATCGTTAAAGATGAATCAATCGTTGAAGATGAGTCAATCGTTAAAGATGAACCAATCGGTAAAGATAAGTCAATCAGTAAAGATGATTCAATCGGTAAAAATGAGTCAATCAGTAAGGATGAGTGAATATCTTCCGAGAGAGACCTAATACCCGAATGTACTCGCTCTTATCTCTTAAATTTTACCATATCAGTAAAGGGACATTGGCCAGTTACGTGGGAATGTTCAGAACCTCCTCGGTGATCTACATAATTTACGCCAGGAAAATGCGCATGTTATTTCTTTATTTCACGTAGTACCAAATACAACATATCTCTGAGCCCCACACATACAGAGAAGCAAACCACACAACTCCCTACGCCAAGATTAGAAATCAGTTTTTTACAGATCCTAGAACCAACACAAAATAGCTAACTAATCAATATCACTTTACCAAAAGGTTGTTTAATTTTTTTTTCCAGCAGGCACTTTAATAAGTAATAAATCAGTGATCAATCATTCAATACATGTATAAATACAATTATGATAGACTCAATGTCAAGGATTCATTTTTATATCTATATTTAGAGTCTAGATGGAAATGTTTATAACCACTTTATGACTTGATATTAATTCATGTAATTTGTGTATTGATTTTTTATTGGTGTTGCAAAGTTATTGATTAGAATTTATGAATACATGTATTTGAAATGCAACACTTTTTTGGGATGCGCAAAAGTTAACTAGGGGAGGAGGAGAACTAATCACTGAGCTATTGACAAGTCTTAACGATTATGCATGCATAAAAGGTAAAAAAGAAGAACATTTCCGGTCTTATTCGATCATTTGCTTCGAAACATGTCTGTGTGCTACGTTACTGGTTGTACGAAAATATGTAGAGAATTATAATTTTTTTTTTCCAAAAGATGGGGCCAAAAGAAAACGATGGCTTGTGAATGTCAGATTTGAAGAATCACCTATTTATATTCCCAAACTAATTGCTTGATGCAAAAGAATTTTCGTGTTGTTTTTTATGAATTTCCGCATTGTGTTTTTTAAATTACCAAGGACGCAACTCTTAACTAACTTATTTTATAAACAAAAGCTACATTTAGCCTAACGCGACTAACACTTTGAGTATTAATTATCGCCTATTCACTTTTGATGTTAAAAACGGATTCCTCATAACTAATCTTGTAGCCGTTGTATATTTCTAAAAGACCAGAACTGGATGTCGATGTTGAAATAAATTGTCAAACAGCACCAAAAGCATGGTTTTTGGTTACGAAAATGGCGGTAAATTGCACCGGAAGTTCACGATCATTCCAGTTCAAAAGGTCACACCTAATTAAGACTTGTCAATATATACACAGAGTGCTCAAGCTATTAAAATAAAGAAGAAAAAAGAGGAGAAAATGCGGAAAGTGCCAAACAGTGCACGTAGCTATATTTAAAATTCCGCATTTTCTCCTACAATTCACTTCCTATGAGCACTCCATATATTAGAGCTCAGTGGAACTAAATCATGCAACTATAACAATAATATTAAAGACCAAGTGAAGAGCTTTTTATCAAAATTGAGTTAACATTTGATTTTGATAGTAAATAGTGTATTCAGTATCTGAATGTTAAAAAAAACATTTATACAAAATAGCAAAGATACATTTTAAGTAATTAGTTCAATATTTGCACTTAAATGTGTGTGTTTTTCGGATGATTACTCCAAATCTCGTAGCCATTTGAGATGTTTTTATTTCCGGCAATATAGGAAAGTGACGTAACATAAAGGATTCCGACTAGGAAAAATGAATATTGTCACGTGTTTTGAATCTATTGCCACATGTTTTGAATCTTTTCCCGGTTCTTATTTTTAACAAAATGGTTAAATATAGATTTATAGCGTCTATTTTTATTTATTTATTTCCCTTGTGATACGTCACTGCCGTATGAGGCTATTCCAAATCTCGTTCCTTTGAGAAAAACCTCTTCACTTGGTCTTTAAGGTTTTCAAATTATTTCTCGCCAGTTTTCGTGTGTTTTGTAATTATATTTCTGTAAGGCTATTCATTAATAAAGTGCATTTAGAGGCTGACTTTACTTTACTAACCTTGTGTTAAAGGCTATTTGTTTAATGTCAATATTCAAATATCAGCATGCCATTTCCGACTTAACTGCTTATGCCTCGAGGTGGATGCGACGTGCCAAATCCTTTAATTCAATTTTTACACTTTGACCCCCACCTACCATTCGAAATATATTTGTTTGCCAATTCAGTGCAATGACACGTTTGGAGTCACACAGATGTTGCTACAGAAGGGTCATGTGGATGGATTTTGTCCAATGAGTATACGTGTCATATTCATTGAACAATGTGATTGGACGAGTAGAGTGTTTGATGTAGATGACGGTTGATGCCAACTAAGGTGTCAGGGCATGAGAGTGTAAAAACACAGGCAGGGATAAACAATCGTGTCGATTCGTGTCGGCAACAACTAAAGTAAGGGGAGGAAAGCGTTGGTCAGAAATATTTAGAAATGAACCCGCGTCAAGGACTGCCCAGCCTGCAAACGATCATATTAGCGAAAGTCCATTTGCTGACCTCAATCATTTTTATCAGTACCCTAAAATGTTTTGGCTAATCCCATCTATGAAGTAGAAATCTTACTCTTTACCTGTTTACACGTGTAAATATCTGTTTCTCTCTCAAAATAAATAACTCTATGTTGGCTATATATTTGGCTATATATCATTATTTATTGTCATTATGACGCCTATTAGAGTACACCATATAACCCCATCAGCGCTGATTAGTTTGCTGCTTATTAAATGGTCATTGCAGAGCACACAGTGAAAAGGTCAGCGTTTGATGGCGGCTAACCTCTGGAAATCTACATACATAATGTCAGTCGCAAGAGTTGAGTCCGTCCCCACAAGCCTTTTGTTCACGCGCTTAACGGCAGAGACCTCCCGAAGCGGAAGCTTACAGATTGGAAGGCGAATGTCTTCATTATAAATATGTATAACAGCTCTAGATATTTCGTGGTCTGCATCAAAATAGTGTGCCGTCTTTTTCTCGTTTTGCAGGGGGAGGGAACTATACAGTAGAAACACGCAGCCAGGGAAAGATGACTAGGGTTCACAAAGCATAAATGTACATGTTATTTATTGGCAATCGAAACCAAGAGTTGTTGCAATAAGTTCAACAAGCCAGACAAAATCTATGTTTGTTGTACATTCCCTGACAAGAATCCTGTTTTTTTTGTTGTTGTGAATTTATAAACTAAAAATAAATGCATAGCAATAAGAAACAAAAAATTGAAGACTTAACGAGTATAAAATTCAAAATAGACACATAATGACATAGACTAAATTAAATATGTAGCCTGAAATTAAAACATTAACAAATAATGCCCTAACACATCGTTTCAGGTACGTTTTTCTTGACGCGGCCCTTTTTTATACAGTATGCTCTACTAGCCTATAAATAACATAGGCTTATAGCATATAAGGATTTTCATTAAATAGTTAACTAATATAGAAATATATTAACTTCTATACTCCATGGCACTGGCAAAGAACCTGGTGTAAATATATAGGCAACGGTATATTCGTTCGGAAACGCTATTTTCGGCCAGGTAATTTTGGCAACGGTCATTTGTCCACGTGGGGACTAAAAATACTGATAGGTTTATAGGCGACACCAGGCCACGATAATCTAATTTAGATTCTTCTCTTTTGCGACACTTCTATTGTCACTCTTCTATTTAGCTTTTGTTTCCCGGTACCAGGTCGCGACCTTGCATGTGGTAAAAGCTGTTCTAACAGAAAGACAAAAGAAATATTTTATTCAAACACTCGTAGTCGAGAGTCTAGTCTGAATGATCGCGAGCAACAGTGGTGGGGTAAATGGACAATGATAATAGTAGCAATTCGTTCAATCTACTATTTAGGATTTCAATTTGTATTTTTTTTTATTACTGTTTACTTCCTTTTAAATAGTAATATGTGTATTTGGTACTAGCTTGTTTTCCAACCAGGCACTACAAGCACAGGACGCAATGAACGTCTGTTTTAAAAGCAGCTTCTGTAACATACAAGATAAGAAGATAGCTAAACTTGTCTATCCCAAAGTAATCCAACTAAGATACATTATATATTCATGCATACACTATTAAATTATTATCTTATGTAATATTACAAGTGAAATGGGAGACACGACCAAGAGAATCTAAATGTAGGGAGGGACAAATAGGGAAATACAAGGAAAGACAATCAAGGTTTAAAAGGGAGGCGATCGGCAAGCCAATTCCCATTTCTGATTAACCACATGACACGGGACTTTTTAAGAAAAGAAAAGATTTAAAATATCTAAGTGAGCATGCGGCCCTTAAATGAATACGATTTGAAAGATTGGAGAACACTTGCTACCCCACTCTCCAACCACCACCACTCATTAACTACAATAGTTCCAGCTTTTACATCAACACCCCATCCTCCCCCTCCTTCCCTTCCAATAGAGTACCTTTTCTTTTTGTTTCGTTGTAATGTTTTTAGTTCTCCATCCCCTCAACAAATCTTCTATTCCCTGCTCGCGCAAACAAATAATGGCAACCTCACCTAGGAACATGGATACGCAATCAGCGATACAAGATTTGTAAAGATTAGGTTTGGGTAGGGGCGGGGCGAGGGGTACTTCTGCCAATAGAAAGAGGAGTGGGGGAGTCGGGGGAGTGGGGAACAAGAGAACCGAGACTGAAAGTACAAGGGCAGCCCAGGCAGCCTATATCAGAGCAAACAATTTGCACGGCCGATAACCCAATTATTGTGCTCTGATTGAAAGTAAACTGTCAACGCCTTACAATAAAAATGCGGCCATTTTATTGCTGCTCGTTATTATTATTATTAGTAGTATTATGTTTGGGGGAGGGGAGCTGTATTTCTGTGCCGTGTGAAAAGAGCAACGCCCAAAGGGAGGGACACGAAATGGCTTTTATAATTTTCCATTCAACACAGCAGCATAATTGGAAATAGAAATAAATAAAATAGTGCGCGGAAAAGGGGGGGGGGGGGATAAATATGACATATTTACTAGAGAAGAAAAAAAAATATAAGCCTCACAATCAAAACAAAACAAAAAAATAGCGGTCCTCTAGTTTATATCAAGTGATATTAGCGGTCCTATAATTAAAACTATTCAGATCTTCACATCTTCGATTCTCTGAGTTGTTTTGCATATGTATGGAAAAACCTGTTTACATCATGCATACACCATTACACAGTGTCATATTTTCATACGTTCAGATCTCCGTGATTGTAACCGTATAATATACTATTTTATCCAGTCACAAAATTAAATGTAAAAAACGAAAACGCACGCCTCTATCACTCTATGCTTATAATTATTGTTTGTTCTTAATGATTACTGATGATGGAGGGAAATGCATATTGGTCTGTAAACTAGCTTAAGCGCATGGAATATTTTTTTAGACCCTTACTTGTTTTACTTGTATAAATTTATAAAAAATGCGAAGGAAATTCTGAATTTTTAATTACTTGGAAGTAATTAACATTTGATTATGACCAGGTGTTCATACATAGTTTTAAAAAATCGTTACTTACACCATTTGATTGATTTATATTTCCGTTTCTTGAAATTAGTTTAAATCTCTCTAGTAAAACACACCAGGGTTAGTACGGTGCATATGGTAGTCTTAATAAAAACTATTTATATGAAAAAACTGTAATTATTTGGATTTTTAATAAGCTAACTAGACTGATATACATGACCATATAGAGATCTAGGAGTATAGTCTAGGTCCAAGGAGAGTAGCCTACTTGCGTGAATTCCCAATTCAACAAGGACTCCAACAAAGATATTCACTATCGTACATGCTATTTAACCTAGTATTAGTAAAGTGTCAAAAGAAATATTAAGGTAGACATTAGAGGGACGATAACAGAATATTTCAACAGAGAAGCCCCTATCATACACTCCAGAGAAACTCTATATAGCCAACCTCTGCAGTACCTAGCGTATGCTGATGATATAGCCTTACTTGGAAAGAATAACAATGCCATTCAACAAGCTCTTACAGAGCTGGAAGATGCCTCCAAGCTGGCATGACTTAGATCAATGACCTCAAGACAAGGTACATTGTAGGCCTACTGATGAGGACTCATCCAAAGGAAGAAGATAATGAAGACTTCAAAAACCATGAGTCACAAATTTGAAAGAGTAGATACATTCAAGCCTGAAATAAAAGAAAGAATAGCTGCAGGAAATCGTGCCTACTTCAGCCTCCAAAATATATTCCGTAACAAAAATATCTAAAAAAAAAGAACAAAGAAGGTGATATACAAAACCCTAATAAGACCAGTGGTGATGCATAGAAGTGTAAGATGGACAATGAGGACAAAATCCGTTGAGACCCTGCTTAATACCTGGGAAAGAAAAGTGCTGCTGATGATAGATGGAGCTGTGCAAGACACAAATGAAGAACTATGTGTTCTGTACGAGGATCCAACGATGGTAGCCGAAACAAATAAAGACGGAGGTGGGCAGGCCACTTGGAAAGAATGGCAGAAGGCAGAGCAGCCAGAACAGTACACCACCAGAGACCAAGAGGGGGAAGGCTTATGGGCAGACCAAGACAAAGATGGCTTGAAGCTATATGGGCAGACGAAGACAAAGATGGCTTGAAGCTATAGAGACAAATCTGCAAAAACTTGGTATGCGAGCATGGCGGAGGTAAGCCAAGGATAGGCCCGAATGGAAGGAGGTGGGAGTATGTAAATATTACTTTTTTTTGCGTACTTATATTTTATGGATGGTCCCTAGCCTAACACAAATGATAATAATTAAATTACATAATGCGTGTCTGTATCGATTACATTATCGGTACCAATTTCATTATATGTATCTATCTCATTGTCAGCATCGATTTCATTATATGTATCTTATCCATCTCAGAGAGATATGAGAGAGAGAGAGAGAGAAAGTAAGAGTGAGAGACAAAAAGATGTGGAGATAAAGTAAAAATGGGAGAGAAAGTAAAAGGAGAGAGAAAGTAAGATATAATAAGAGGCGAGATAAATTAGGAGGGAGTTAGTATGAGAGAAAGTAATAGAGAGAGTGTAAGAGGGCGGAGAGAAGGTATTAGTGAGAGAAAATTAGACGGGAGAGAAAAAAAAGAATGAAAATGCGAGATGGAGAGAAAGAGAGAACGTAAGTTAAAATACGAGGGAGTGAATGTAAGAGAATTGGGATAACATAAGAGAAAACTAACAGAATGGAGAATAAGTAAGAAAGGAGAAAACAAGATTGGGTATGAGTTAAAAATCATGGAGTGGAATAGATAAACCAATTTTTAAATATTTAAAAAGAAATTATGAAAAGAAAACAGACACATAAACATATCTAAAATACAAACACACACACACACACAGACACGCTCAGGCACAGAGACACGACTGCCCGAACAATCAAGCATTAACTATGGCCTGGAAGCTAGAAGCTCCACGATAGTTGACAAGCCAAGGGGTCAGAGTTCAACTATATCCAAGGAAGAGCTTCTACGAAATCTCGGCCCGTAAACCATAGCTCTTCTAGAAGAGGAAGAGTGGAGGGGGGAGGGGGCTTGGGAGAGATAGGGCTTTATGTAAGGGGAGAAGGGGTGGGGGTGAGACAGAAGATGAGATTTGTGAGGCAGATCGATTTAAAAGTTTTCAGACTTTTCTGTAAGGAGGAGAGTGGGGGGAGGAGGTGGATGGAGTTGGGTTGCAAGGATGATCCGGCATTACACTCTCCAGGGGTGGACGTAAGGGGGGGGTGGAGTGGTTAGGAGAGAGAAGTGACCCGGCATTATTTGTTTGCCTACTCTCGATCGTTGAAGTTACACGATGCCAGAAAAGATAACAAGAGAGATAGGGAATCAGGGAGGAGGGGAGGAAGAGAGGGGGTGGGGGAGAAAGAGGGAGAAAGGAAGGGAGAAATGGAGGGAGAGATAGGTTTGATCATCATAAATTCGTTTCTGTTTGAGTTATTTCTATGGTGGGGGGAAAGTGAAGTACGTGCGATTGAGTTCATGTGTGAGTGTGTGTGTTTATATATATATATATATTGGAGTGTGTTATGAATACGCTAGGACCCTCACTGCGAGAAGGTTCGATTTGTGTTGATAAGAATTCGGGTATTTAGGGCGTTCCAAACGCTACAGACTCCTATCTCTGGAGCATTAGAATTAGAATAGCATTAGAATATATATATATATATATATATATATATATATATATATATATATATATATATATATATATATATTTATATATATATA
Organism: Anisus vortex; assembly: GCA_949126835.1. Lineage (NCBI taxonomy): Eukaryota > Metazoa > Mollusca > Gastropoda > Planorbidae > Anisus > Anisus vortex. The sequence continues at coordinate 24,697,944 of OX421493.1, forward strand.
TATATATATATATATATATATTTATATATATATATACATACAGGGGCGAAGCCAGATATTTGTTCAAGTAAGGGGGGGGGGGGTGAACTTTTGCGTGACAAACATTTACCAAATTTTAGCAAATTTAGTACATATTTAGAAAAACAACGGTTATGAAAAAAATATTTTTGAAAAATTCCAGGGGAGTGTAAGAGGCTTAGCCCTCCTCAGCCCCCCACCCACCCCACCTGTGGCTTCGTCCCTATATAAATATATATATTTATATTTGAATCTTTAGGAAATTCGTGTAAACGCCTATGTAATTACATAAACCACAATCCCAGCATAGTTGGCTAATTACATAATCCTTAATAAGGTGGGCTTTTTTGTTTTCAGCGTCAGTGTTGTTTATTAGAAATACAGCTATTTGTTAAACTGTACAGTGAGTCGAGAAAGAGAGAGAGAGAGAGAGAGAGAGAGAGAGAGAGAGAGAGAGAGAGAGAGAGAGAGAGAGAGAGAGAGAGAGAGAGAGAGAGAGAGAGAGAGAGAGAGAGAGAGAGAGAGAGAGTGACACTTCAAACAAGATGTTCATTTAAAGGTAACTCATCGATCGGTGTTCTTTTTAGGGTTCCCAAAGAAAACAAAAACAAAGTAAGAAACAAACAACAAATCTGTGTGATACTAAAGACTAATGTAGCCGTCTTGCACTGATCGGAAAGTAGGATTTCCGACTAGGAAATCTCCCACTTCCGAGGTGATCACCGACCTATGTAATTTGGAAGGCCAAGAATCCTAAATGGGAAAAACGTCACTTCCGTAGGCTTTAAATTCATTTCAGTTATATTTAAGATCAGTAGGCCTACTTTATATGTAATTTCATCCAGCAAAATATTAATTCAATGTATTATTGGAAAGATAATAAGATATATTCCTATTTAAACAAATTTCATGGAGTGCATACAATGAAACAAGTTAAACATTGTTCTATAAAAAAACGTTCCGTAAATAAAAGAACTACAATGCAAGACAAGGGAGAACAATATAGTGGAATTCCACTGTAGTAGTGAGGTTTTAAGTAGGTCATGGGCAATCACACTATTAATCTTTTATTTTCACGGAAGAGCTTCGCAAGAGAGGTATTTATTAGTGAAATCAAGACATAAAAAATATAATCCATGAAGGATTCATTGAAAATTAGGTCTCCAGAATTGGGTAATAATTACGTATAGAAATAAAACTTTCGCTTATCTGCCCAATGTGAACATTTCTTTTTTTTTTCTTTTCAAACGAACATATTATATTAACTTCAAGACAGATGAGAAAAAACTTCAAGTCAATTAACTCTATTGATTCATGTATTAGAGAAACAAAAAAAAAAAATTTCAAAAACATTTATGACCTAAGCATACACGAGATAGGATGCGCCAAGCGCCAAGCGATTGCGTCATCGGCTAATTGGTCAAAAATTATATCTACTAATTACGTCAATATCATATTCGGTTAAATGGATGAACAAATGGTACAAAGGGCACAAGAGAAATAAAGATAGAAAAATGAGGGAGAGATAGAAAAAAAAGAAGGGTGAGAGAAAAGGAGAAAGAGGAAGAGAAAGAAATAAGATAGACAGATAGAGATAGGGAGAGAGAGAGAGAGAGAGAGAGAGAGAGAGAGAGAGAGAGAGAGAGAGATGGTTAAAAAGGAATGATCAAAGAAGTAATGTATGGTTTGAACGGACGCACAGGGTTAAAAATAAAAAGAATAAAGAGGGAGGGGGCGGTGAGGAGAGGGGAGGGGGAGTAACGCCAATCAAGAGTCAGCCTTGTCCTGAAGGTCAGAACTATCGATCGGGGGGGATTGGATTATGCTTGTAACCGCTCCAACGGTTGAAAACTGTACTCACACAAAATGACAGTCGGCCTACAGATAACGGATATTTCTGACTCATGTTTTTCTTTTTTCGGACACACACACATTGCTGACTCACTCAGTAGAAGTTCATGGAGGAAAGTAAGAATAGTATTTCAACAAAAAATAACAACAACAACAACATAAAAAAGAGCATTGATAAATGTGACCAAGTTTTTTTTAGGCCCCGACAATGTCCAGCAGGCAACAAGTGGTCAATCTCATCTTTTCAATTTGTTTCCATTTAACTAGGAAGACACGAAGAGTGGAAATATGAATCTCTCGCTCAATCTTTCCAATAACCGAATCACTTCATAGGCAAACATTTAAAGAGGAGTGGAAAAAACAAACGGCAAAAAACAGAAAAAAAGCTAATCGCATAAAGCTCAAACAGCCTCCCTCTCTATCTCTCTCTCTCTCTCTTATTTTCTCTCTCTCTCTCCCTCTCAATCTTTTAATACACTAAGTGGGGTTCTTCAAACATAACCTTTTCTTCTCTTTAACTTCTTTTTGTACATCTTTGACTTCATTCATTACGTGATAAATTTTATATACAAACATAAAAAAAATCTATCTATCTTTATTAGAATTTTATACATTCACATTGAGAGAAAATGAAACATTTGGGAAGACGTTTTATATTTCATTGGTCTAGCTTTGTCTGTGTTGTTTAGTGAATAGATCAGTCATAGAACATGGATGTGTGTGTCCAAGTCTTACTTGATAACTTATAGATCTACTTACAGAAACTAGGTTACGGTCAAATAAGTTTTGATCATCACAACATTGACAATCCGCCTTCTATTTGTCTTACTTTTCACCCTGGCTACATCTACTTGCTATATAACCGTCTTCAGAACATCTTCTAGGTAACATGTCGTCTTGTTGTACATAGTGTTTACATTGAAGATATAACCGAGGACAAATATACATCGGTGTGTATACTCTGTGTAAGCATGCGTCTATATTTTATTGCTACTATATTTATATATTACAGAAAAGTTCTATAAAACTAGAAGTTCTAAAAAAAAAGTAGCCAGTGTAACCAGTGTAGCCAGTGTAGCCAATGTAGCCAGTGTAGCCAATGTAGCCAGTCCCATGAGGTCATAGAAGAACAATGGCCCTCAGAAATCAACTCAAGTGGTCGCTACAGGACAATGTCGAGATGAAAACTATTAAACTAATCAAGAATGAATTGTTCTGGCCAATGGGGGAATGAAATGGGAAGGGGCGTGGGGGGGGGGAGGAGTGGATAGGGAATTGGGGGGCAGAGTGGAGATGGGGGGGGGGTAGAGCTTGTTCCTCACAAATGTTTACAAGCTGGACATAAAAATTGACGGCAGAAACAAATTAACTCACCCCGCACCACAACATGAAAAAAAACACACAACTACAGCTGGGAAGAGGGACGATGTGGGAATCGGAGAGTTAACAAAATCTTGTTAGGTTCGAATGAGTTAAGAGCGCGAGAGATCTGGAGCTTCCAGTGTAGCCAGATACAAGTCAGGCTTCTTAAACAGAATTATTCCAGAATTATTCCTCCAATGGTTGTCACAGATAATAATCCAAAGAAATATCTTTCTTTCCTTCATAAAATAATATTTATTATTTCGCTAAAGTGAAGAAAAACAAAATGAACACCGTAATAAGAAATTGTGCGAATGAGGTCACGGTATCTAGACAATCCCGATCCAGACATCATCAAATTTATTGACCATTCTTTGCTCATTTTTACGACCAAGGGCATGAACCGTTAAGTCTTTTTTTATTTCGTTGTAGTTGCGACAAGTCAATGTAAATCGAAACTCACAAACGCTAAAGCCGATACATCAACTGTCCTGAGTCAAATCTGGCATTCTGGGTAGGCTTTCAATAAAGCGTTATAAAAAGTTTAAAAAAAAACGACAACCAGAATTTCTATATTAGGCTTATTGACTCATTTCCCCCCGCTCCTTGCAGAATGTATGGCGTCCTCTCTTCACAATCCGCGAATTCACACACGAGCCTTATTTATTGTACTTATTGATCAACGCGTAATTTTTTTTATTCAAACTAGTTGGCCCCTGGCCGTAATGTGTCCATACAAAAGTTATGTACATTGAAAAAAAGCGAAGTCAACAAAAGATTTAAAAAAACCGCGTCGTTAGTACTCCCCAATTATATAAATAAAACCATAGACTTCGCGGCGAGACACACAAACCTTAAAAGATCCGTTTAACTGAGTTTAACACATTTAAGTGAAAGGAAATACATTTTGATAACTTTAAATAGCTGCCATTTATTGTTTGCACTTTTATTTCTGCATATGTGGATGTGCGTACCTTACTTTACATGAAATCTACACGCTCAGCTTGAAACGTGATGTCATTAAAATATCATTTGCCAAAAGTCTAGAATAAATGGACTAAAATTTGACAGTTGTCTCGATAGGTCCGCAAAGCGTAGAAGTAGGCCTATGTAGTAAACAACCCACACACAATCAGGGGAAATAACCATGTCAGTATTTAAACAACAGTACATAGTACATAATAGTATGTACTATTGGGTTACTGTTAATAAAATAGAATTCCCGTTTTTTTTTGTTTTGTTAAATTGGTGTAGATCTATATCGAAAGTATTTAATTTTTTTCGTTCTCTAGAAATTATGTCTAGTAAAAGTACATCCCATGTCGTTGTTACCATTCGAGACATATCACACCTGACTACGACAACACTAAGGAAAAATATAATAACTAAGAAGTAGGCATTAAATATAACTCTCCAATATTGAACTATTTAATCAAGTTTAGTCTAAAATCTGATGGAAAGAAAACAAATATAGATATTGTTCAATATTGAATTATTTAATCAAGTTTAGTCTAAAATCTGATGGAAGAAAACAAATATAGATATTGTTCAATATTGAACTATTTAATCAAGTTTAGTCTAAAATCTGATGGAAAGAAAACAAATATAGATATTGTCCAATATTGAACTATTTAATCAAGTTTAGTCTAAAATCTGATGGAAAGAAAACAAATATAGATATTGTCCAATATTGAATTATTTAATCAAGTTTAGTCTAAAATCTGATGGAAGGAAAACAAATATAGATATTGTTCAATATTGAATTATTTAATCAAGTTTAGTCTAAAATCTGATGGAAAGAAAACAAATATAGATATTGTCCAATATTGAATTATTTAATCAAGTTTAGTCTAAAATCTGATGGAAGGAAAACAAATATAGATATTGTCCAATATTGAATTATTTAATCAAGTTTAGTCTAAAATCTGATGGAAAGAAAACAAATATAGATATTGTTCAATATTGAATTATTTAATCAAGTTTAGTCTAAAATCTGATGGAAGGAAAACAAATATAGATATTGTCCAATATTGAATTATTTAATCAAGTTTAGTCTAAAATCTGATGGAAAGAAAACAAATATAGATATTGTTCAATATTGAATTATTTAATCAAGTTTAGTCTAAAATCTGATGGAAGGAAAACAAATATAGATATTGTTCAATATTGAATTATTTAATCAAGTTTAGTCTAAAATCTGATGGAAGGAAAACAAATATAGATATTGTTCAATATTGAACTATTTAATCAAGTTTAGTCTAAAATCTGATGGAAAGAAAACAAATATAGATATTGTTCAATATTGAATTATTTAATCAAGTTTAGTCTAAAATCTGATGGAAAGAAAACAAATATAGATATTGTTCAATATTGAATTATTTAATCAAGTTTAGTCTAAAATCTGATGGAAAGAAAACAAATATAGATATTGTTCAATATTGAATTATTTAATCAAGTTTAGTCTAAAATCTGATGGAAGGAAAACAAATATAGATATTGTTCAATATTGAATTATTTAATAATGTTTAGTCTAAAATCTGATGGAAAGAAAACAAATATAGATATTGTTCAATATTGAATTATTTAATAATGTTTAGTCTAAAATCTGATGGAAAGAAAACAAATATAGATATTGTCCAATATTGAATTATTTAATCAAGTTTAGTCTAAAATCTGATGGAAAGAAAACAAATATAGATATTGTTCAATATTGAATTATTTAATCAAGTTTAGTCTAAAATCTGATGGAAAGAAAACAAATATAGATATTGTTCAATATTGAATTATTTAATCAAGTTTAGTCTAAAATCTGATGAAAGAAAACAAATATAGATATTGTCCAATATTGAATTATTTAATCAAGTTTAGTCTAAAATCTGATGGAAGAAAACAAATATAGATATTGTTCAATATTGAATTATTTAATCAAGTTTAGTCTAAAATCTGATGGAAAGAAAACAAATATAGATATTGTTCAATATTGAATTATTTAATCAAGTTTAGTCTAAAATCTGATGGAAGAAAACAAATATAGATATTGTTCAATATTGAATTATTTAATCAAGTTTAGTCTAAAATCTGATGGAAAGAAAACAAATATAGATATTGTTCAATATTGAATTATTTAATCAAGTTTAGTCTAAAATCTGATGGAAAGAAAACAAATATAGATATTGTTCAATATTGAATTATTTAATCAAGTTTAGTCTAAAATCTGATGGAAGAAAACAAATATAGATATTGTTCAATATTGAATTATTTAATCAAGTTTAGTCTAAAATCTGATGGAAGGAAAACAAATATAGATATTGTTCAATATTGAATTATTTAATCAAGTTTAGTCTAAAATCTGATGGAAGGAAAACAAATATAGATATTGTTCAATATTGAATTATTTAATCAAGTTTAGTCTAAAATCTGATGGAAAGAAAACAAATATAGATATTGTTCAATATTGAATTATTTAATCAAGTTTAGTCTAAAATCTGATGGAAGAAAACAAATATAGATATTGTTCAATATTGAATTATTTAATCAAGTTTAGTCTAAAATCTGATGGAAGAAAACAAATATAGATATTGTTCAATATTGAATTATTTAATCAAGTTTAGTCTAAAATCTGATGGAAAGAAAACAAATATAGATATTGTTCAATATTGAATTATTTAATCAAGTTTAGTCTAAAATCTGATGGAAAGAAAACAAATATAGATATTGTTCAATATTGAACTATTTAATCAAGTTTAGTCTAAAATCTGATGGAAAGAAAACAAATATAGATATTGTTCAATATTGAATTATTTAATCAAGTTTAGTCTAAAATCTGATGGAAAGAAAACAAATATAGATATTGTTCAATATTGAACTATTTAATCAAGTTTAGTCTAAAATCTGATGGAAAGAAAACAAATATAGATATTGTTCAATATTGAATTATTTAATCAAGTTTAGTCTAAAATCTGATGGAAAGAAAACAAATATAGATATTGTCCAATATTGAATTATTTAATCAAGTTTAGTCTAAAATCTGATGGAAAGAAAACAAATATAGATATTGTTCAATATTGAACTATTTAATCAAGTTTAGTCTAAAATCTGATGGAAGGAAAACAAATATAGATATTGTCCAATATTGAATTATTTAATCAAGTTTAGTCTAAAATCTGATGGAAGGAAAACAAATATAGATATTGTCCAATATTGAACTATTTAATCAAGTTTAGTCTAAAATCTGATGGAAGGAAAACAAATATAGATATTGTCCAATATTGAATTATTTAATCAAGTTTAGTCTAAAATCTGATGGAAGGAAAACAAATATAGATATTGTTCAATATTGAATTATTTAATCAAGTTTAGTCTAAAATCTGATGGAAGGAAAAGAAATATAGATCGTGTCCAATATTGAACTATTTAATCAAGTTTAGTCTAAAATCTGATGGAAGGAAAACAAATATAGATATTGTCCAATATTGAATTATTTAATCAAGTTTAGTCTTAAATCTGATGGAAGGAAAACAAATATAGATATTGTCCAATATTGAATTATTTAATCAAGTTTAGTCTAAAATCTGATGGAAGGAAAACAAATATAGATATTGTTCAATATTGAATTATTTAATCAAGTTTAGTCTAAAATCTGATGGAAAGAAAACAAATATAGATATTGTTCAATATTGAATTATTTAATCAAGTTTAGTCTAAAATCTGATGGAAAGAAAACAAATATAGATATTGTCCAATATTGAATTATTTAATCAAGTTTAGTCTAAAATCTGATGGAAGGAAAACAAATATAGATATTGTTCAATATTGAATTATTTAATCAAGTTTAGTCTAAAATCTGATGGAAAGAAAACAAATATAGATATTTTTCAATATTGAATTATTTAATCAAGTTTAGTCTAAAATCTGATGGAAGGAAAACAAATATAGATATTGTCCAATATTGAATTATTTAATCAAGTTTAGTCTAAAATCTGATGGAAAGAAAACAAATATAGATATTGTTCAATATTGAATTATTTAATCAAGTTTAGTCTAAAATCTGATGGAAAGAAAACAAATATAGATATTGTCCAATATTGAATTATTTAATCAAGTTTAGTCTAAAATCTGATGGAAGGAAAACAAATATAGATATTGTTCAATATTGAATTATTTAATCAAGTTTAGTCTAAAATCTGATGGAAAGAAAACAAATATAGATATTTTTCAATATTGAATTATTTAATCAAGTTTAGTCTAAAATCTGATGGAAGGAAAACAAATATAGATATTGTTCAATATTGAATTATTTAATCAAGTTTAGTCTAAAATCTGATGGAAAGAAAACAAATATAGATATTGTTCAATATTGAATTATTTAATCAAGATTAGTCTAAAATCCGATGGAAGGAAAACAAATATAGATATTGTCCAATATTGAATTATTTAATCAAGATTAGTCTAAAATCTGATGGAAGGAAAACAAATATAGATATTGTTCAATTGGTCTTCCGGGATAGAATCATTATTATAGTGCTGTCTGAATCTTTTTTTTTCCCCGACTTGAGAAAATGTTAAAACTAATAACATGATCAAAAATTACCATATTCCTATTCAGATATTGTCACGATTTTTAAACACTAATTATAATATTAAAAAAAACACGAATCTCTATGTTAATGAAGGGATAATTCTCAACATTTTTGATTGAAGTGACAATTTCTTGGGCAAACATGTCGCATGCGTTGAACAAAAAAAAGGGCAGGATGTCACACAGTTGGGCTTCTGGCTTTAAAAGAAAATTGCGACGGCTCCTAAGCCAAGTGCGCCATAAATTTGTAACGGCCTTATGACTTTATAAAATATGCTTTCCAATTCTGCAGCCTGTTGACGCTTCCATTTTTCTCTCACTCAGGCCAGGCAATTATGACCTTCATATGTGGTCTGTGAATACTTTTATTTTTAAAGTTGTTTTCTTTGTTACTTTAAAGACATTCAAACCTAAAACATACACTACCAGACTCATTTGTACCAGTGCTAATGAGAAAGAGCTCATCGCTTTTATTTTTCAGAGGCCATGACTTACATGGGGATTGTGTGGTTAGCGCAGTTTTCCAAACGAATTTTTAGTAGCCAAAACAGCTGGGTTGACTTTTTGATAATCTTAAGAGCCGGGATTCACTAATCCGTCCGCTAGACCAGACGTGAATCTCACTTCACCGGAGTGAGTATACGAACCGAGGTTACTCTCTTAGGGCTCGGAGGACAAACACACTTGTGCTACGCAGTGTAGACAAGTCACCATACAGGTTCGGTGCAAACAGTTGACCGTTCCCATCCACTCTATGCTCCTGCATGGCAAGGCAGTCTAAAAGCACATGCTCGACTGTTTCTTCTGCTTCCCTACAATTTCGACACCGCGCGAGTCCAGGTTGGGCCTAAACCTTCCGAAATAGGCACATTTAGGTCAGTGACCTATGCGAAACTGTGCAACTATTGCCTGATCCTTACTGCGGAGCTTCCACCACGGGTCAGCTCGATTATGTCGTTTTAGTTACTAAAATACTACCACACACCTCGGCCGTTGTCAGATTCATCCCAGCCCTAAAACCAGTAGTAGAACAAAGAGATCTAATAAGTTAGTCAACTGATTGAGAAACATTTTGGAAAAAAAGTTACAATGCAAAGCAGTAATTTATAATTTTAGAGCCAAATTCTCACTTAGAAATACATCAGAAAAAAAAGAAATAAATTATTAAGAAAGATTGAGCTAAAAAAAAAACTTTTCTAAAAAACTCTCCCTAATGCAAACTAGACTCAGACCACGGGCTCAAGAAGGATTCAATAACAGTCTGTATAGAAGTAGTGTTGGTAACTAGTGTTACATATAAAATGATTTATTTCAGAAGAAAAGCTAACATGTTCATAATATAAACCCACTTAGTACATTAATCATAATACATGATTATATTATAGTAAATTGATTTGAAGGCCATAGACTCCCACCACTTCTACGGTACATCAAGTATCTATAATATCTTTTATTCTTAGCTGGACCAATGGAGGACAACTCTTGGCAGACTGCACCATCTCCATATACGTGATCACAGACTCTAGCAGGGGAATTACTTAATTACATAAGGGCGCTACGCCCCTCCTACCTCCACTTGATGCTCAAACCCCCTATTTCTTTTTCTTGCTTGGCTTTTTTTTTTAGGCCCGCATTAGAAGGGGCATTAACTACCACATTCATCTCGAAAAGAGTACAATAATTACAAACTGGCTTGGGAACAATATGGATTATTTCCCTTTTAGCTGTGAGGTAATAATACGGCTGTTTTTATTCACTTCAGTACAGCAGCCAATCCGGAGCTATTACGTCTTTAAGTGCAGATACACATTAACTACTTAAAGAGCGGCATCAACACTGCAGATCAAGGAAATGCTTTTTAATCACTCACTTGCACAAAGGCAAAATGAACAGCTTTTGGATTTTTAACTCAATTTTAACAGTCGTGCAAGCAGAAGTACGATACTGCTCCCGCATGCCTCCTTTTTTATTTGGGGGGAGGGGGGATTGAGGGTTGGGGGGGGGGGGGGTACTTGTTTTGTCCTATGCTTGTTATAGACTAGGCCTGTACACGCAGGAACACTGAAACCTAATAATGCACTGGAAGATCAACATGAGCTATTGGAGCCAGTGGCGTAACAGCGGGAGAATTGCGATTGGGGCGATGATCGAAATTGGCGTCTTTATGAAATGCTATTTTTCAAATATTAGTACGTAGAAGTTTAGAAAATGTCACTCTAGCGCCTATATAAACTTTTTGGAGCTGTAGACTATGATTTAAAATGGTCGCTTAACAAGTATGCATGCATCTATTGAATTTTTTCATCCCTGGCAAAGTAAACAAAAAAAAGTGTGTGTGGGGGGGGTCTACACAAGGCTCCATAATTCTACAGAAAAAATGGCTGGTCCAGAAAGAAAAAGGAGAATGGTCACGTGTGGGAGAGGAAGCAGGCGATCAAGCGATTGCCGGAAAGCGATTCCGATGGAATGATAATGAGGTGAGCCTGTATAGAGTCTGCTCCTTCACCCACTGTTCAGCATGCGGTCTGGACTTGTAGATAAAGTACAAAATAAAGAAAACAAGAATGAATCCAATTAATAAAGCCAAAAATTCATATGAAATTTAACTTTAAATGAAAATCTCAAGTATATTTACAATAAGTGTAACAGAATGAGTTATGATACCCCTTTTTACTGCCTCCATTATCCCCCCTGTTAGTCTACAAGTATCGCATTGTATTTGTTTTCTGCTAATTTTTTTTTTTTTTTACAATTCACAGTTGCACGTTCAGGGAACCCACTTTTCATTTATCTCCAAAAGGGTCTTAACCGCACTTCGCGTGGCCTATTAGTTAATGCACAAGGCTCTTATAATGACAGCTCACAGTACCGGCGCAGAGTTCTAGTCTGGTTAATTTTGACTCAAATTTACGTTAAAAGCTTAGAAATCTAGAGATAACGATGTATAGTGTAGAGAAAACAAGGTCTAAATTAGTCTTTCTCTTATAGTAAAATATATAACATGGTAAACTTTGGAATTTCGCAAATAATTCTAATGCTTAATACTAAATACATTCAGAATTTTCAATATTAAAAAAAAAGTAATATGATTTTCTAGTGGCCTTAATACCAAAGTATGCATAAGCTATTAGCATCCGCGAAAGTGCTGCTAGATTTGATGCTTTATCACAAATGTCTACACATTAAATATTCAAAGAGTTGTCCATACAATACTTGATTATAATTATTGCCTTCCTAAGATGCCGTGAAAAAAAAGACAATAAAAAAAGTGGGAGGGTGCGAAATCTAGACTATTCCCTCCCTCATCCTATCTCACATCTGAACAAGTCTATTCTATTCTATTCTATTCTATTATGGCTGGATTAACCCTTATTAAACAAAACATCATGCTTGGGGCATCAAGAAAAAAGGTGGGGGGGGGGGGGGATGGATGGGGGGGGGGGGCATTTTCATGGTCAACGGATGAATTATTGCAAAAGGTTCATCAGCTCAACTAGGATCCATTAAACATTTTTTTGAAAATCTTATAAAAGAATTTGCAATGTAAAATAGTAGGTGGACAAGTTTAAAAACATAATTTTTCATCTTACTGTAAGTATTGCTGTAATTAGCAATAAATAAAATTGTATTTATGGTTTATTATTGTTCATATTTTGAATTACGTAGATAAAAAGAAAGGGGTTGCAACACATTCGTTTTAGTGCTTTGTGCTTTAAAGGTACGGCCATGTAATATATATATAATCTAATGTTTCAACGCTCAGTTTAACATCATTTATAATCGTTTTATCATGATTATTATAATTTCCAATTAATTAGGCAATGCCCGAACTTGGCCATCACCCTTGACCTCTCACCACTCCATCTTACCTCTCCGTCCAGCAATCAATTTAACGTAATGCTCTATCCAAGAATAACCCCCCGCCTCTTCCCTCAGCAGCCCAACTACACAATGTGCCCACGTTCCTGCCCCCCCCCCCCCCGACCTCTCCTCAAGGGTGCCGTATCCGTCACGCACACGGGCGTACGGGGACGACAAAAGAGCGCCCAGGGTCTCTGTGGGATCGCCCTTCACAAAGACGCAATTTTATAGCAATGGACGGCTGTTAGGGTGGTGTGGTTTGGGGAGGGGGGAGGGGTAGAGGCCAGGGGTGTCCGCTAACCTTTATCCAGATATATTGGATAGTAGGTGGTGGGAGGGATGGAAGGAGGGAGGGAGGAAATGTCCCTATATTCTAAAAGAGTCTTAAGGGAGTGGGGGGGGGGGGCGAACTACCTTTTTTTATTATGACCAGAAAGTAAAAACGAAATTCCTGGAAAATGCTAAAGCCCCATTTGCGCCTCGTCGCTAGCCCGCGGACGCCATGGTTTAGAGTTTAAAGTGAATTTAAACACTCTATGTGGTTGTCGTGGGTCTCAAAACTCGCGGGTTCCTATCGATAACATATGAATACGGACCCCCATCCTCACCCCACTCCAACTTTTCATTCTTATCACTAACCACTCCCCACCCATCCCAAACGTCCACAATATATATATACTCGCCCTTTAAATGCTTTAAAATATATTTTTCCCATTGGTTCTCTTGTAGTTTGGCAATCATATTGAATCCATTAACCCTCTCGCGGCAGCTGATTGGCCAGGAGGAAGAATATCCACACACAATTTAGCACCATGATGGCCGCAAAGGGGAGGCTAGTCATGGTGTCTGTTACAAGTTATTAGGTGTCTGCCTGTCGCCTTCCATTTGTTCAGCACTTAAAATTTCGGCCAAAATGTGACCTCTGGGTAATTTGGGCACACCATGGCCCCAGAGGACCAAACAAATAAAAACTATATATAATATATATTATATAGCCTATATATATATATATATATATATATATATATATATCGTATCATTAAAAAAATAAAATAAAATAAAGTACATAATTCGATTGGAATTAATCGAATACTGATAATATTAACAAAAAAAAACGATTCCCAAAAATATTTCTGAAATAATACAAGAAATGAAAATATTTTCGGCATATAATCATAAAAATTAACAAATTCGGGCGCTTTTATTAAATAAAATCACGTCTGCACTAACATTTGACGTGACAAGCGTGTTTTGCTAAGGGCGCCCATTTTTCCTTTCCCTTTTCGGCCCAGCAGCTCATTTCCAACGGACACAATATATTTTTCCATGGGCACACCGTCACGACCGGCACACGAGAAGAAATACACAAGAAAAAAGGAGGGGGGGCTTGGGGACAGAGGAGAAACAGGGGATGGTGTGTGTGGGAGGGGGGCGAATCCAAGAATAAAGAAGAAATAACAATAATAATAATAAAATCTCTGCGTTATATTTTTTTACGAGCTGTGCATCCGGGGATTCGGCTTACACGGAGTTGGATAAATAAATTATATTAAAAAAAAAGAAACTAGGTTATCGGTTGCCTGGTGTTCTTAAGGCTTGCGTCAGCAGATGATTTCTCGTCTCGAGGTCAATACAGAATAATACAGATAAATAATAGCGTTAGACAAAATTAAAAAAAATGAAACAAAATATATTAAACAAAAACAATACACTTGGCCATGAGAAGAGTTGACAAGTGGACGATTGTAATTACTTCCTTTAATCACAGAGAATACCAAAAAAAGTAGCAACTAAACTAGAGTACATATAAACTAGAGTACATATAAACTAGAGTACATATAAACTAGAGTACATATAAACTAGAGTACATATAAACTAGAGTACATATAAACTAGAGTACATATAAACTAGAGTACATATAAACTAGAGTACATATAAACTAGAGTACATATAAACTAGAGTACATATAAACTAGAGTACATATAAACTAGAGTACATATAAACTAGAGTACATATAAACTAGAGTACATATAAACTAGAGTACATATAAACTAGAGTACATATAAACTAGAGTACATATAAGCTAGAGTACATATAAGCTAGAGTACATATAAACTAGAGTACATATAAACTAGAGTACATATAAGCTAGAGTACATATAAACTAGAGTACATATAAACTAGAGTACATATAAACTAGAGTACATATAAGCTAGAGTACATATAAACTAGAGTACATATAAACTAGAGTACATATAAGCTAGAGTACATATAAACTAGAGTACATATAAACTAGAGTACATATAAGCTAGAGTACATATAAACTAGAGTACATATAAACTAGAGTGCATATAAGCTAGAGTACGCGTAAAACTACAAAAGCCTACACATAAACTAGAGTAAACATATACTGGCGTATTATTAAACTAGCGTACTTTTCTAAAAGCGGAGGCTAATCTAACATACAACTATATTAATCAGTATTATTTGTACACGCTTTTCAGCATTTTACACAATATACAATTCATTTTGTAAGTTAACGATAGATCTATATTTGGGAAAAAAAATTTCCCATATATTTTTTTAACAATACACTGTAGTCTTTTGTAACATAAGCATATCAAAGCATCAGTTGCAGAATTTATAGCTTAAACATGACATTAAAGAACTATATAAAAGAAAACTAGAAATGACAATAAAAAATAACAGGATATATTTGAAGCTAGTGTACAGGAACTCGTGTGTACTTTTAGTGTACCTCTGCATTTAATGTCTGGAATTCACTGTAAATCGTAAATGTTCATCCGTGTCAACTGGATTCGCTTTCATCATGGCGCCAGTGGCTGGGCCGCCTCCCAATTACGCTGCGGTGATTACACCCCCAATTTAGGCTTATAATTACATTTAATACAAATGAATCATACCGAAGCAAATTCTTTACTTTATACATACACTTGGCAAAATACAGCCCTTACCGATTTATTTTAATTGGCAAGAATTACCGTCTCTGATAATTATAGTAGAATATATGAGCCCAAGTCAAAAGGTCGTACCTCAAAACTGATATTTTTAAAATCGCTATTAAAGGGTCAAAATGCAATGAAATAGTTAAAACTTGGACTTAGTTCACACCAAACATGGACAACGAGTTAGCATGAGATAGCATTTTGACCTAGGTTGATTAAAAAATGACTAAAAACGCATTTTAGATGAAAATATTACGTTTTTTTGCCGGTGACTCTTAAGTGACTAATTACATACACTTTTTCTAGACTTTATTTGAATAACCTAGGAGCTTTATATGTATCTCAAACTCATTTGGTGAATACAAGAAGACCTTAAATAACTATTTATTACAAAGTTTGCTCAAATTGATGCAGGGATAATTTTTTTACAAGGGTTTAAAAGAAATAGTGTTGCTTAGGACAGTTTGTTGTCATTTCAAGTGAGTGGAGTTTTTGCTCCTAAACCCACTCTTTTGCAACTCCTATGCTTGTAATACTCTTGAATATCATAAATATAGGCTATGGAGATATGTGTGTTAAATTCTTGAAGAAATCCATCAAGAATTAGTAATTTAGTATGTTTTTTTCTGAAGTATTTTTGTTGTCATTTGTCCTAAGTGACACCAAGGTGTCTTTAGCAGCCATTACTATTGTTTCGCGTTTTTCGTCACTGTGTCTTTTCCAGTGTATAACTTATCTTCCCACTATTCAAATCATGTGTAGGAAGGTTCTGACAATACTTAAGTGAATTTTTACACCTCTCTGTGAATTTGAAATTTTTTCCCTTGAAAGAGCACCTTTCGACTTGGGCTCATATATATATATATATTAAATAATATATAGTATTAGAATTACATCATATTGATATGATTTAAAAGACAAAATCGATTGCTTAGGAAACATACAAAGATCTTGATGGATTGTAGGAACGCTAAAGGAAGTTTTATGAATTTGGACGTGATAAGTTTCAGTTTCCAACTAGTCTTTAAAAACAACAACATAGGAGGAGTTAATGAATGTTCCAACATTGACTATTTTGAAGACTAAATTTAACATTAAAAGTGAGGTTGTCAACGCTATAATGAGATACATTGTGCAATTAAACATTGTTCCAGTATTCTGTGGCAACCGAGTACTATACTAACGCTTAATTTATCCAATGTTTCCTAGTTATAGATTAGCTAAGATTAGTTTGACCAATACTGCCAGCCTTCCCAACCGCAGCTCGCAGAGAGGCTAGCCAGGAGAGAGACAATGGGCAGAGACCCACAGAACTACGCCATCCTCCCTTGAGTACGGACGAATGATATTAATACATACACACTATATAATTTATAAACGGACAAGCTAATACAAACAATAAGACGCCATGTTGTACAGGCAAAGCTTTGCATCGCCAGTCCAAAATTCTCTGATTGTGATCCAGAAATGAAAAAAAAAAAACAGCAACTACATTTTCACGAGGATGTGCCAAATTGCACAAGTGAGCATACCTGATAGGAAAGAGTTAACACGACTGTGGATCGTTCTGAGTACACAATCCATTGTATGCCAAAGACGTGTAAACGGTGATTAAATAGATCAAACGGGGGGCCTAATGGGTCACTTAACCTATATTTTTTACATACAAATAGTAGAATAGTGTGAAACACTAAAACATATAAAAGGACACGATGTAGACAGGGAGCGACTGGTAAAAGAGACGATATTCCAATGGGAGGATCACATACCAGTTTTCTCGGTTAAAATAGTTTGAGAAGGCCAATTAAGGTTGACACATTTTTCTTTTCACTTTCTGACAGATATTCTCAGGACAATAAAACTAAGGCAATAAGTTAAAAATAACAAACTATAACAACTGTAGTATCAATAGCCATAGACCGCCACAGGCTTAAGGGGGAGACGGAGGCCGGGTAGGGGGGGGGGGGGGGGGCTCAGCATTGCTAAAAACTATTTTTCTTACAGGAATAATAACATAAGCTTTTGAAGTACTTACAGGACTTGGCCTTTTTTTTGGTTATCTCGACTATTACTAAAATATACAATGTTTGCTGAAAGTTTTAATTTCTAATCTTTATAAGTTAGAAAAAAACATATAGGACGTTTGCAGCGATGTATCCAAGCTCCACTGAGTTACGCAATATCTAAACTTGGTCATGCGCTGTCTCAACCTCCGACCTCCTACTATTCAATCCTTCCATTCCGACAAGCAATCAATTTAACGTGATGATCCATGAATACTCCAGACAGTCTTCACAATGCACACACGTCCCTCACCCAATCACTAGTGCCATAACCGTCATACACCGGCGGCGTAACGGGAAGACAAAATGGAACCCCCAGGTTCTTGCAACTTCTAGCAAGAATTGACTGTGATGCCATGTGAACTTATCGGAACAAAGTTAAATGCACACAAAATCCTCGAGATGTCTTTCAAGCTATAGACAGACTACTTTGTTTTGAAACATAAACCGTGGAAGCATTTCAGACACAAATCTAGCGGCACTGAGAAACAAAGCATGTTCTATGTCCACACTTTGTAAAAAAAATGTTCTAATACAAATATTATTCAAATAATAAAACCTAAAGAATCTAACATGTGAATTGAATAGTAAAAAGGCTGGTTTACAAACAAACCATTTCTTATGTTTTATTGATATTTTTTTTTGCTTGCAAACACAAATTTAAAATGACAAAATTGATTAAAAAAAAGAATGTTTATAGTTTTCGTGACCCAGTTATTTTTATAATTCTACGTCGTGACCCACCAACACTTTTATCGCCTTTGCTGGAATTACATGTAACTTAAGACAGTTATGAATTCCACACAGTTCTTATATAGTATAACAGTGTGATGTCAGTGCTCGGGGGATGCTACTTAAATGTCCGCTTGGGAAGAAATATACTGTTAAAGGTATTCTCTAGCACATAGGTTCTCAGGCGTTATCGCCCCCCGGTGGGCGGTGAGAAGCTTTAGGGGGGCGCTGACATTCCCGGGGGCGATTGGGGGTCGGTGAAGGGGAAGTGGGCGGTACAAACGTACCTGATATAATTTGAATACCTCAGCTATATTAATCGATTAGTTTTTGGATGAAATATGAAGTAAACCCAAGTGCTGCTAAATATCTGATATCTCCCAACAATACATATTAATATTAACATTAAACTAAAAAGAAATAGGAATCGCAATGACATTTCGATGAAGTAGGGGGTCAGTATTTGGCAAATTTGGTGTGCGGCCGGCGGTCCTAGTGTTGGTTCACCGGACTGTCGCTCTAACATAATTTGCGAATGTTAATGATATTTTGATCTCAGTTTTACCGAGATGTCCTCCGTTTGAATCCTTCAAGGAAAGAATTGAAATATAGCTAGGCGGATTAGACATGTAGTAATCATACAAACTGGGTAGTTATTGTAATGCTTGAAAATATACATATAAATTATTTAGTCATATAATATTTATTTAATTTTGAAATATTTTTTACAGTTTGATCATTTCAAAGTTATAAATGTAAGCCATTTTTTTTTTATAAAAGAAAAAAAATACAGAAATATTAGCTCCAATGAAATGGGTTAATTATTTCCCTTTAATTAACAACTGTTTCCACATTTGATTCAATAGTGATGCCGAACAAGTTCTGTTTTGTAATATAACAAATATTACTGATTATTATTATTTCTTTATATACATTCAATAAGGTATATATAGCAAGATTTAATTATTAGAGGATTAAATAATTTACGCTAAACAGTTGTAAATTAACATTTCCTGCATTAATTTTTGTGTCCATTTAAGGAGTTTATATGTTAAACATTAATAATTACAGAAATTACATGATACGGTGCTATTAAATAAGTCTCTCATATTTCTAAATAATAATACAAATAAATTTGTTTTAGAATTAATTATATTTATGTTCAATTAAAATTAAGTTGGGAGGGGGGGGGGGGCGGCGAGCGGAAAAAAAATTGTAAAAGGGGGCGGTGAGCCGAAAAAGGTTGAGAACCTATGCCTAGCAGCTCACGACAATGTGACCTAGACTTTGAAGCTTTTTCCACCTTTTTAGAGATCTGGTAATTTTGTTTGTTTTTGGTGGCCCTCTATTGACAAGTCTTAATTAGGCGTGACCTTTTGAAATGGAAGAGGTCACGTGCTTCCGGTTCTATTTTTAAATTAATAAACAAAAAAAGCACGCTATTGCTGGTGTTTGACAATTGATTTCAACCTCGACGGCCCGTTCTAGTCTTTTAGAAAGGATACAAGATTAGTTATGAGGAATCCGTTTTTAACATCAAAAGTGAGTAGGCGATAATTAATATTCAAGGGTAAGTCGCGTAAGGTTAAATATATCTTTGTTTACAAAATAAATTAGTCAAGAGTTGCGTTTCTTGTTTATTAAAAAAGCACAATGCGTAGATTCATAAAAACAAATAACGAAAATGGTTTTCCATTAAGCATTAAGTTTGATATTATAAAAAAATTTTTTTTATTAAATGATCGAATAAGACCGGAGATGCATATTTGTTAAGACTTGTCAATTGCGCCACGTCCCTCCTTTAGGGAAAATCTAAGCTAAATAAAGTCTGAAAATATTTTACGGAAATCTGGTATGGGGGGTGAAAATATATTTAGATTACATTAGCATTGACAAAATTAAACACACATGGACACATGTGATTCATTCCAGTATAGTGTCATTCTTTTTGGTTCTTTTTTTTTCGTTCTACTTCTCATTAATCTCGTTTTGAGAATTTTGTGTAATTTCTGTCCGAAGGAAAGATTGAAGCAGATGAAAGGCAAGAAGAAGTCAATTCATTATGATCGGGGGGGGGGGGGGGGGAAGGGGGGGAACATACAGCAATGAGGCGCGTTGAATGCTCGGAATCGGAACTAATAAAGCGTGAGTGAACAGAGATGATTGGGATGGGAGGAGAAGGATGAAAAGGGAGAGGGGGGATGTCAACTTCTAGGGATTGTGCTATTGACACAGTCAATTGAAGGAAGATGCATCACCCAGGTCCATGCCACGCCGAGCGCCATGTTGGCAAATGGTTCTCATCGATACAAATCTTTCAGCAGCGATGGTATCAACTGATTCATTTTTTTTTAAATTATCACACACACACAGACAACTATCAAATCGGTTGGTACTGGTATTACGGTACACACACACACACACACAGACAACTATCAATTCGGTTGGTACTGGTATTACGGTACACACACAGAGACAACTATCAATTCGGTTGGTACTGGTATTACGGTACACACACACACACAGACAACTATCAATTCGGATGGTACTGGTATTACGGTACACACACAAACACAGCCACCCAGATACAGCCATCCACACACAGAGTTTGCTTCAAGACGATCTAATCATCTTAGATTTGAAATGAATATGTTATTATGTAAAAACTATAGTAACACAAGCCTAAAATCTTGTCAGTGTCATTTGTAAACATTCGTACTATAACAGCGGCATATGTTTTAGTATTTTAGAGCAGCGGTAGATAGAGTTTTTTTCAAGGGGCGACCAGCCCTCAGTCCACACAGGCACTGTTAGAACTCTGTGTTTTCAGGCGTTAACGTCCATAATTTAATATGTAGACATTCTGCAGCAAGGAAACAAGTTCCCTATATACCTGTGGAGGGGGTACTCTAGTTAAAATAATATATATTTCTGTACGAACTCAATGTGCGCTGCATTTTCTAATTGTCTACAGTTCTATGAGTGTCTATCTATCGTCCTGTCTCTCTAAGTGTCTATCTCTCTGCGCGTCATTTGTTTCTCTCTCTCTCTCTCTCTCTCTCTCTCTCTCATCTGACTTGGCAAATAGAGGAATTATGCAACAAGGCCAGTCTCCAATTCTTTGTGTATTTCGGTCTTTCAGTCTTTCTTCATTTCGCCAACTATTTATTATGGAGTTTTTAATTTTTTTAAGTCACCATGAAGAAATTCGACATTTGTTCTGAATCTCTTCAAAACCCGGTACCAGGATTTAGACCAGGCTCTGTGAAATATTAGCAAAGATTTTAGAAAATAAACAAAACGCGTATATTTGATAGAAAATAAACTAATTTTCCATTAAAATATGAGTAAAACAATCGTACATTTTTTGAATATAATTGAATTTTTATCTGGATTTATAAGTATGATACTAAAATAAAAAAACACAAACATGTCCAAACTTTCATTGTTTAGTGAAGATCTGATTTTCCTATAATTTTTTTTTCCTCATTCGGAAGTCCACACTGACCGGCGGCATTGAATTTAAGTTGTCAAAACAACTTTCCACACTTACCCCACTGCAAGACTTAAAAAATCGCCAACTTATTATGTATCATTTTTATGAAAAATGGCATTTTTCCATTTTTAGAAATGGTTCTAGAATTTGTTTTAGTTTTTGTGACATTTGCAAGCTTTTCTTCCACGATCAAGTAGGAATTTTCTAAGACATGGACTTTATTTATTTAACAACTCAGGATTCAGGAGATGTGATGCTGTGGGCGTCTTACATCTCTGACAAACTAGTATGAGGTATCTAAGTTCAAACTAACATAATCATAATTTCCCTTTCTGTGGCACCTATAAATGACGTCACGCGATTTCGGCCAAGCTTTTTCAGCCCCCCCCCCCCCCCCCGATTTTCCCCTTTTCTCATCGTCACAAGTCGTCACAAAAGGTGACCCCCCCCCCTCCCTTACCATTGAACGTTACAAGGCTCTGCACCCTTCCGCCCTTTAAAACAAAATAACAGATCTTGTTTTTAATTTAAAAATTTGTATTTTTCATTTCCCCTTTATTGTCCTTGAGATATAAGTAATACACTAAACAATACCATTATTGCAATTAATATGTAAATCTTGTTAAAATGTAAATTTTATTTCAAAATGCACTTTTAACAAAATCTGACGTTACATTATACGAACAAACCCTTCCCTTCTCGCCCCATTTCATTATAAAATGTATGACCCCCTTCCTCCCTCCCATAGGTGCGTAACGTGTTTAATTTTCTTGCAAGTTTGTTACACTTGCTACAGCCATTTGCCGCTCATTAATTCTATGAAGACGTCCCGAGTGGTGTGCTAATACATCATTGTTGTCCACATTCAACCAGAAACACTAGACTATGGCGTCATTTCTTTAAACGATAGTTCCAAGTTCCGAGATGTAAAATTGTTTTGTTAAAAGTGTAGACTAGTTCCCCCTTTTTATGATGTGGATGAAAAGACTGACATGTTTCTGTTTTATTTTTCGTCAATTCTTTTTGTGTTTCTAGTTTTTGGCACTTTATTTTATTTGTTGAAAAAGTTTGTTGAAAATTAAAACCGAAAACTGTGATTTCAGGACTCATTGAAAAAAAATCCAGGTTACCGAGGGTTAATCTATATCTAAGATGAGTAAATCCATTGGAACGTTCAGAGCTGAAAGACAATTTTACAAACGTAGGAAACATGCGTGAAGTAATTGATTATGGGTCGCCTTTGGCTCAAATGTTTGATGTGGCGCCAATGCTTCCGCCTACAGAGTTAGCGCCCCCCCCTCCTTTTCCTCCCTCACAATCTCCCCCTCCTCCGTTTCCTGTTGGAATTGAGTTACATGTAATTCATCGTTTTTTGGTGAAACAAGGCGTGTGCAATTGAGAACGGAACATGCAGCTAAGGATTGTGGGACGTCTGCAAAACAAAACCGTTAGGTTAAGGAGGGGGGTGCGGTGGTGGTTGGGACGGTGGAAGGGGGCGTCGCTGTTTGTTAGGGATGGGCGGAACTGGATTAGGGAGGGAGCCCTTTAATAGAGTTAACCACGCTACGTCGCTGCTCATTTCAAGCATTAAGCCTAATGCGAACTTAGAGCCAGTGATCTGGGGGTATACTCCACTAGAGCGACGGAGTCATACACACACACCCACACACACACACACGAAGTACATTCAACTGGACATGAGGAAAAGAAAATGGGGAGGGGGGAGCGGGCGAGTGAGATCAATCGATGGCAGTTAGTGATGGCCGGGGGAAAGGCCTTAAAAAGTCAGAAAGCGTCGTGGTCTGATCTAGGGAAAGGGTTTTGCGGGGGGGGGGGGGGGGGGGGGGGAAGGAGGGGAGACAATGGGAAGGGGGGTAACTTGTACCCGATCAAAATGTAGAGCGGGTCGACAATCTATCAGAGTTAGAGAAGTATAGACGCCATTTGAGTCCAAGTATAATTGTGTACTGATATTTATTAGCAAGCCGCGAGTGCTCTAGTTCTAGAGTAAAGTGAAGATCTTGTAAAATTACTTTCACCGACAAGGTTTGAACTTTATATGGTGAAATAAGATAATAACACTAGTGGTTGGAAATGGGTAGAATCAGATTCTATACAGACGCGCACAGTACAGTTCGTACAATGGATGGTCAAGTATCCACCAGGAAGGACTCAATAAGATCCCTGAAAACATGATTTGAACCCAATATCACGGACAAGGCAACTTAACGCGATGAGGCCTGACGGCCTTGCCGTCACATTTTACACAAAGATCCTCTAAATACACATAGACTATAATTCTACAGAACCAAACTGTTTGCTTTTTAAAATCAACAACACACAGATAAGGAAAAAACTAAATCGTTTAAGGACGCGTAATTGTTGTATAACCAGAAAAACAACTTAAGAAACATGAAGTATAGAGATAATATAGATTAACTATAGATTATAGCGTATAAAGTATATAACTATAGAGTAACAAGTACAGTGTAATGCATGTATCAACATATGAACAACAGTTTCTATGAGTAAACAATGAAGTCATACAACTTTATGCTTAGCGCTCAAATCCCAACATTTCTATTAGATTACAAAATATCGGTTTCAAATAATTCTGTTTTGAACGTCGCCAAGGGAGAAAAGCGTGCAGCTATTCAAATACAAATTTAAATTATTGTTCAACAATATTTTTTATAACCCCTTAAATTCAGCTTTTTGCATTTTAACCTACACTCTAGTCTAACGTTGCTAAAAATTTCTTTTTCGTGAACAAGTTTATTTTTTATAATTTTACTTTGTAACCTCCTAACTTTTGTATCGCTTACTTTAGAAAATGCGTTATTATAATAAGATATGAAACTCCATACAATTTATTTTCGAGATTGGTTCCGAGATTAGAGGGTTTTATAATAATATCAATATATATAATATAAATCAGATTATTTTATCACAAGCTTTGGGCGAACTATACTGTTAGAGTTCTTTCGATAGAACATGACTATAATCTGAACAATTTTTCAAGCTTTTCTCCTTCATTTTTGCGACCCGGGAACTTTACATCCGTGGTCCGGTTGTACAGGGTCGTTACCACGGTATTAGGGACACGCTTAGTTAGTCTAATGTGCAAGAAGTGTTAATTTGTCCTTCCTACCAAGAAACAAAACAAATACTTTGAAAAATACAAAATAGCTTGAGTATTCGGACCTGCCCTTATAAAGTCAATATATTGCTACGCCACCTACCCCACAATTACAACCCCGGTTACCACACACACACACTCCATTAATTTTCCCTTACTTTATGTTTGGTTTTCCAAAGCCCACTTAACCCATTAATAACAGCAGCAATAATCATTTACTTCCGCTCTGTGATAAATTGAACCATGTGTTATGCAATATATAATATAACAATAGGATATATAATTAAAAAAAAGGGGGTTGAAGTGTCAGCGGGGGCGGGTAAAGGTTGTAATATAATGCAAAAAAAAATCACATACCCCGGGCAACTACAGGAGAGGGGGGGGGGAGAGACCATAATCATATCACATAATATCTTCACTGCAATGAGAACCAAAAAGGTGTAGGATAATACTAATAAATATTCATCAATAAATTTCGGAAATACGTTTCGGAAATATAACAAAAATAAAAATTCGTAAAACACGGAGCGTTTTCAATGCGGCCATACACGATATGATTCACTCGCGCCATTAACTCTTGCAGATCCAATTAGTCACACAATCAGCAGGACGAATCTGGCCCATTGTATTTGGTAATTTCTCTTTGCTTAGACACCAGAGCAGCGAGTCGTATTATATCGGAGGCCCACGTATAATAGAAGGCAGTAGCGATGAATGGGAGAAATCTCTCCACCACAAAACACAAACGAAAAAAAAACAACAACTCATTTGCGCATTGATGGTACGGTTGCTAATACCTACATAGTATTGTTCTTTATAATATCCTAGCCGTAACCCAAAATTAACACACAGCGGTGGGCGCAGTAAACAATTAATTAACTATATGTTTCAAGCAAGTGATTTAGCGATAACTATGTCATGTATGCATCAATATTAACTAATTTCACGTTATACAAATGATATAAAGAGTTATGTTTTTTTCAAGGTTGGGGGGGGGGCGGTAACTTACTGTTAATTAAAATGATTTGAAATATCTTTTGGTTTAAATATTAAATAATTCCTTCGCTGACTAATAGGAAGTTTGTGCACAGATTCGTACAGTACAGTTTTATTCAACGTAATAAAGTCGGGTTAAAGTTGCTTCTGGCTTCATTATGCTTCTTATAGCCTGAAGCTAACGAGACGATAGTGTCGTATATTGTGCAATAATGTTGCATAATGTACAACAATGTTGCGTAACAACGTCCAATAAAATCATACACTGTCCAATAGCCAATAGTCTTGTATAATGTCAACTAAAGTTGCTCAATAGACCAGTAATGTATGCTGTTCAATAATGTTGAGCAAACTTTAAATAATATTGAAAAATATCTAAAATTCTATTTTTTCCAAATAGTGTTGTGTGATATACAATAATGTTATATATTAACCACGGTGGCCGACCTGGCAGCGCGTTCGGCTGATGTTCCGAAGAGTTGTGGGTTCAAATCCTGGTGAAGGCTATGATTTATTCCCGCGACGGGAGTATGTACCACAAATTTAGACACCATAATAACAATAGTAGATCGGGGGGACTGAGTGTGGCCATAAAAAATGACCTAGTTGATAAAACTAAAATATTAAGATGTGACAATAATGAAATGATTTGGCTACAAATAGGAGCAGAAAACAATCCCTTATTAATTCTAATTATTTATACCCCACCCGAGAATTCCCCATATGCCCAATCTGATTTTTTCAATATTCTAGAAATGGAAATAATCGATAAAAGAAATATCACTAACAATATAATCATAATGGGTGATTTTAACGCTCATACCAAAGAAAGAGAAGATTACATTATAGACTCCATAACAAGTCCCCACGAACTCTATGTAGAAATAAGTGCCCAGACAGAAGAAACGCTTAAAAGAAAAGACATTCCACTCAAACGTATAAACGTAGATACGACAATACCGAATAACTGGGGCCGCAAACTAATCGAAACATGTAAAAACACAAACATGTTAATAATGAATGGAAGGAAGGGGTTACTGTCACATAAACCTACGACTACATTTAGCACAGTAATCGATTACGTACTAGCAGACAATGACCTTTTTCACAAAATTAGGAATCTAATAATCCACGACTTTGATCACCTATTCTCAGATATCCATTGTTTAATATCATGTGAATATGAGATTGAGATTGGTGGAGCAAATAAACCTGGAAATGCGCGTAGACGACTAAATAATACACCAGTGGTAGAGATAATTAAACCGTGGGTGCAAACTAAATCTAAGAACTATTTTGAAATGGTAGAAAAGCAAAACAAAAACAGCATAAATCTGAAACTAGACGAATTACTAGAAAGAAGCGACCTTTGTAGCTCCCCTGAAAACAAAAAACAAGAAATAAATAACATAGTAGAGGAAATAAATAAAATATTAACACAATCTGCAACTGAAATATTTGGCACAAATCGATACCCTAATGATAAAAATAACCTAAGAAAAAATAAACCCTGGTTTACACTTATATGTAGACAAAAACGAAGATTATACCTTAAAGCAAGAAGAATGAATCGTACCCTTAAAACCAAAGGCTCACTTGAAAGTTTAAAAACACACAGTAAAAACTACAAGCGTGAAATGAACACCGCTATAAATAAATATGAAAACAAAATGAGAAATAAAATAAAAAATCTGAAAGGAAAGAATCCAAAAGAATACTGGCGTATCCTAAAGGATAAAAACAGAAAAGAAGATTATAATGAAATTAGTATTGACGAATTGTTCCATTTTTTCAAATCCCAAAACGAAACGACAGACAACTGTTGCATGAACCCAATAAAAACCAATTTAACCGCACCTAACTTAGATACGACAAGACTTAATGGTGAAATAACATATAATGAAGTGTTATCAGCCATCAATAAAACAAGTAATAATAAAAGCTGCGGACACGATAAAATTTATAATGAATATATAAAATGCACAAAGGTTATAATGATACCCACATACGTAAAATTATTCAATGTTATCCTAAAAGATGGAATTTTCCCCGAAAGCTGGTCACTAGGGATGATATGTCCAATATATAAAAATAAAGGCAGCAAGGCAAAGCCCGAAAACTTTAGACCAATTACCTTATTATCATGCTTAGGTAAACTATTCTCATCCATTCTTAATGTACGAATGGAGATGTTCCTTGAAGAGCACAACTTATTAAACGAGAATCAAATGGGTTTTAGAGAAGGTTATTCCACAACGGAAGCATCATTTATACTATATGCGCTGAGCTTTTTAATAAAAAATAAAGGTGACAAACTGTTCTGTGCATTCATTGATCTAAAAAGAGCTTTCCCGTCTATTAAAAGAAAATTACTCTGGGCGAAAATGTTAGATATAGGCATAGATGGAATTTTCCTTAAATGTATACAGGGGTTATATAGAGATATTAAATCGACAGTAAAATTAAATACAAACCTGTCACCGTTATTTAACTGCGAAGCAGGACTAAGAGAGGGAGAACATCTGAGCCCTCTATTATTTTCTATGTTTATTAATGACTTAGATTCTTATTTAGAACTAAAAGGCGCAAGTAGCTTAACTATCAGCAACGATAACAACGCAGATTTACTAAAAATATTCACATTATTATATGCTGACGACACAACAATCCTAGCTAAAACCGCAAAAGAATTACAGAAAAACTTAAACATTTACAGTAACTATTGCAAGGAGAACCACTTAAACATAAATGAAGATAAGACAAAAATAATGATATTCGGTAGAAAGGGGAGGGTAGGAAATCAGAAATTTGTACTAAATAATAATATAATAGAAATAGTTTCTAAATTTAAATACCTGGGAATAATCTTCTCAGCTAACGGTTCTTTCTCAGAACACAGGAAATATTGTAAGATGAAAGGTACTAATGCTATGTTCAATCTTCTCAGAAAATGCCATACACTAAGCTTGCCCATAGATAGTCAAATTGATCTATTTGATCAAACAGTACTACCTATACTAACCTACGGTTGCGAACTATGGGGTATGGAAAATTGTGACATTTTAGAAAATGTTAGACTAAGATATTTTAAGATGATTTTAAAATTGAACACAAAAACACCAAATTATGTAGTCCTAGGCGAAACAGGCAAACTCTATATAAGATCATTTATAAAAAAAAGAATGTTACACTTCTGGATCAAAATAGCGACCGGCAAAGAAAGCAGGATTTCTAAAATAATTTATAACATTTTACTTAAAGAGCACCTGGTTGAAAAATGCAAATGGTCCGCCAATATAAAGTTACAATTGGAACAACTAGGATTAGGATATATTTGGTTAGAACAAGATATAATAGACACTAAACTTTCAAAATCAATAATTAACTTACGTATAAATGATCAAAGTAAACAAGAACTTTATGAGAGTATGCAAATAAGCAATAAAGGTAAATTATATAGCGCTCTAAAATATAAATCTGACTGGGAAAATACTCCACCCTTTTTAAATAAATTACATCTGAAAGAAACTATCTATATACTAAAAATACGAACAAGTAACAATAATTTCCCTGTTGAACTGGGTCGCCACTCCAGAATAGATTATAATTTAAGATTATGTCCCTTTTGCTTAAAAGATATAGGAGATGGATTTCACTATTTACTCCAATGTGTACACTTCAATGCCCAACGAAAAATGTATCTAAAAAAATATTACTATAACAGACCTAATGTAGAAAAAATGTCGGAACTGCTTAATTCTAGCTCTCTAAAAGAACTTAAAAAACTAAGCATATTTTCAAAAATATTAGTATCTGCTTTTAAAAAATGAGAAAAAGGTTAGAAATGTTTAAGTATTTTAACTTGTTGGTTTGTCACTATGATATTGAGAGATAGTCGTAGAAGAAATGTAATATACTAAGCCGCAAGAAAAATTGTGAATGATTTCTTAAATGTTTGTTCTCACTATGTTAATGCCGTGCAGGTCTAATGAAAGTGATTTACCTGTATGTCTATGTTAGTAAATTAAGTCGTTTTTTTTTTTTTTTTTTTTTTTTTTTTCTTTGTTAGTTTTTTCCCCCAAAAAATTGTGTTATAAACTAAATTATCCCCCCTGAATTTTCTTTTAGGATACCTTTAATTAATAAATTTTTTATTACTTTCATTTTATTACTAATATTGGTTTTACTATTATTGTTCAATTTATTATTCACAAATGCTATAATTTTCTTATGTTTTTGACTATGCCTTTATTGTACCTATGTACTATGTGGCAAAATAAATATTGTTCATTGTTCATTGGGTACCTGACATTAGTTAGGGTAAAGTGAAGGCAGTTTGGTATTTTGTTGGTGACACAATCCCCTCGTAATGCCGTGGTCACAGAAACTGGTGAACGCTGCTTCACCGGCCCTATGGCTCAACTTGGTCCGAGTGGGGACGGATATACGATTATGCACGAACACAGAAGAAAGAATTGTTGATGACATAACGAACCGGATCCACAAATGGTGACAAGATAACACCATAGAAAAGCATCTTTTTTTGTAATTGTTTGATCTTTAAAGACTTTTTTTTTTAAAACAAATATATTACACACAATGACGCTAACGATTAAAAAGAAATGAAGAGAAGCGTTCAGTTGGTTGAAAGGGTGTGGAGCGGTGTGGAATGAGTTAATAATGAAACAATTTGTGAACGGAATATAAAAAGCTTCAATTATCTAGAAAAAATCTAGACAACATCTAATGAAATTATCTCCTGTTGATATGCGCTAACTAGATTATTACACATAAAAGCGCCAATAATAGATAGGTACAATGAAGAAAGACAGACTTTAAATAATAATTGTAAAAGAAAAAGTTTAGTATAATTACAGAAAGATTGATAAATATATAGATAGTTTAATCGATAGATATATATATATATAAATAGATGATAGATAAACAGATACATTAATAAAGAGATAGATATATGATTGGGTGGATGGATGGATTAATGGACGGACAGATGCATTCATTTGATTGGTCGAATAGACTGAAATGTATGCTCGCAGACTTAAAGACTTGTACAAATAGGTCAAGCAATTATTGGAGGACTTTTGGTGCGACGTCAACATTCCCAGTACATTAATCAAAAGGCAAGCCTTAATGGCACTAGCAATTAGCTATCAACCATTACGGTCATTCACTGCTTACTGTACCTTTTTAACATTTACATTGATGGAGGCTTTACTTTACTATATCAAACTTTACATTGGTGGAGGTTTTACTTTACTATATCAAACTTTACATTGGTGGAGGTTTTACTTTATCAACCTTTACATTGGCGGATTCTTTACTTTATCAACCTTTACATTGACGGATTCTTTACTTTAACAACCTTTACTTTGGCGGATTCTTTACTTTATCAACCTTTACATTGGCGGATTCTTTACTTTAACAACCTTTACATTGGCGGATTCTTTACTTTATCAACCTTTACATTGGCGGATTCTTTACTTTATCAACCTTTACATTGGCGGACTCTTTACTTTATCAACCTTTTCATTGACGGATTCTTTACTTTAACATCAACATTTACATTGGCGGATTCTTTACTTTATCAACCTTTACATTAGCGGATTCTTTACTTTAACATCAACATTTACATTGGCGGATTCTTCACTTTATCAACCTTTACATTGGCGGAATATTTACTTTATCAACCTTTACATTGGCGGATTATTTACTTTATCAACCTTTACATTGGCGGATTCTTTACTTTATCAACCTTTACATTGGCGGATTCTTTACTTTATCAACCTTTACATTGGCGGATTCTTTACTTTATCAAGCTTTACATTGGCGGATTCTTTACTTTATCAACCTTTACATTGGCGGATTCTTTACTTTATCAACCTTTACATTGGCGGATTCTTTACTTTATCAACCTTTACATTGGCGGATTCTTTACTTTATCAACCTTTACATTGGCGGATTCTTTACTTTATCAACCTTTACATTGGCGGATTCTTTACTTTATCAACCTTTACATTGGCAGATTCTTTACTTTATCAACCTTTACATTGGCGGATTCTTTACTTTATCAACCTTTACATTGGCGGATTCTTTACTTTATCAACCTTTACATTGGCGGATTCTTTACTTTATCAACCTTTACATTGGCGGATTCTTTACTTTATCAACCTTTACATTGGCGGATTCTTTACTTTATCAACCTTTACATTGGCGGATTCTTTACTTTATCAACCTTTACATTGGTGGGTGTTTCCTATATATCCTTTTCTTTATTGCTTTCAGTGTTGTTGGAAAGGAGGGAGAGACGTGGATGTAAACAGCGGCCTATAAACAATACACAAGTGTTCACATATTTCTAGGTTTTATTTTGAATGCTCCAACAATACACAAGTGTTCACATATTTCTAGGTTTTATTTTGAATGCTCCAACAATACACAAGTGTTCACATATTTCTAGGTTTTATTTTGAATGCTCCAACAATACACAAGTGTTCACATATTTCTAGGTTTTATTTTGAATGCTCCAACAATACACAAGTGTTCACATATTTCTAGGTTTTATTTTGAATGCTCCAACAATACACAAGTGTTCACATATTTCTAGGGTTTTTTTTGAATGCTCCAACAATACACAAGCGTTCACATATTTCTAGTTTTTTTTAATGCTCCAACAATACACAAGCGTTCACATATTTCTAGGTTTTATTTTGAATGCTCCAACAATACACAAGTGTTCACATATTTCTAGGTTTTATTTTTAATGCTCCAACAATACACAAGCGTTCACATATTTCTAGGTTTTATTTTTAATGCTCCAACAGTTATTGAGGATTTTTTTATAATATATAAATATTGGTTTTAAATTTCACTTTCAGTACGGTGATTGCCAAACCGGTAGAAAGTTCCCACCTTGTGGCCCGCAAAAAAAAAAAAAAAAAAAAAAATCAATTGTGATTTAAAAAACAAAGTATTCCTTTCAGACCTATTCAGTTTTCTTCAGCATGTGCAAGGGGATTGTGTGGCACAAAAAAAATGCTCAGACACGCCAAAGGTTTGTTTTGTTCATTTGGAGATGGTAGATTGGCAACCCTATTATTAAACAAATTAGAAATTACATATTTAAATAGCCCTATCTATTCATAACAAAGTCTTCGAATGCGCTTTAAACGAAACGTAAAAAAGCAACTTGGGGTGAAAACAATTTAAAAACCAAAAGCCAGAAACCTCTATTCTATGGACTTTCCAGGCAATTTCCCTAGAATTTCCATTTATGGCATGATGAGCGATGAGGTTTGCGGGGGAAACGGGGGTGCGGGAGGGGAGGTGAAGCAGAAAGGGCTGAAAAGGGAGATACGTGCCGTAATGTTTCCTATCCGGCAACTTATATTGTGTAATATCCCGAACATTCCTGTTGTACCCGACACGCGTTTCAATTCCCTTATGGGCTCTCGAAGCCGGCCCGCTGTCTCATGGCCAGGAGTGCCTAAGACAAAAAAAAAACGTAGAGAAAGAAAATGTGCGAGTGGGGGGGGGGGGGGGGGTGGAAGGGGGAAGCATCTCCATATTGATTGTCCGGAGTCCGCTATTTGCATCGCGTTCGAGGGTTGCCATGGCAACGCTGTCGAGGGACTAAAAAGCTAACCAAATATTCGGACACACCCACACACACACACGAACACGCGAATACGTGTTGGTGGGGGACGGGGAAAGAGGAAAGGGGGGGGGGGGGCGGGCAGACTAGCAGAAATATTGGTCAAGTCAAACGGCACCACATATCAATAATACTTCTGAACCCCCCCCCCCCCCCCAACCACCACCTCCCCCTCCCTGTCCACCCTTGTATGATTCTGATCGGCTCTCACAGCCATAACTCCACCCCCCGCCCTATCCTTTCCCCCGTTCTAACTCTTGAACTAAGAGATACGTTTTTGCAATTGAGCCAAGCAGTTATGCGCTCTTAACCACGTGACCGGCTCGTTATTCAAAATGGCGTGCTGGGGGACAGTTTTTTGATGTATTGTAATTTTTGGCATAAACATACATAATTTTCTAGTTTCTTTTGTTTGTCTGTTTGTTTTTAGCTGTTAATGTTTTTTTTTAATTATTTCTTTTTAAATTGCAATAAACATGAATAATTGGAAAAAAAACATAATCCAAAGTATTCCAAAGATTTGAAAAGAGAGTAGGTATCATGCCTTAACTCTCTCAGTTAGTAGGCCTATGCTTAAATAGCTCGATACAAGGAATAGGTCACTTTTATTACAACCAAAAACATTTTAAAAAAATGAATCTTCGTAAAATATAATGTTGATTCAGAGTACAATACACTACAATAAATCGCTGTTGGGTTATTAAAGAGTTGAGGTTTGTAATATTCCACGGCGTTAACACTTTGACTGTGAAGTGTTTTGTTTTAAAGAACAATGCCTTTGGCCAAGGAGATATTATAAATAAATTAATTGAGGGATGTTTAGGGCGACATTATCAGTCCCTTTTTTTCCAGGAACAATACGCAGAATGAAGCATGTAAGCAGTGCCCTCACATAGGAGGGGGGGGGGGCCGAGGGAGGCATATGCCCGGGGGCGGCACTTCCAGGGGTGCGGCAAATGTAGTCTAAATATAGCAAATATAGCACTAAACAAGCAGTTACAGTATGCAAGGGGGCGGCGCTAAAACTTTTGCCCCGGGGCACCACATACGCTTGTAAAGGCACTGCATGTAAGCATGACAAAATTCTTCATTATAGTCTAGATTCTAGATCCTACATGAAATATAGTCTCGATTCTTGATCATAGATTATATGTAGTCTAGATTCTAGATCCTACATGAAATATAGTCTCGATTCTTGATCATAGATTATATGTAGTCTAGATTCTAGATCCTACATGAAATATAGTCTCGATTCTTGATCATAGATTATATGTAGTCTAGATTCTAGATCCTACATGAAATATAGTCTAGATTCTTGATCATAGAATATATGTAGTCTAGATTCTAGATCCTACATGAAATATAGTCTCGATTCTTGATCATAGATTATATGTAGTCGAGATTCTAGATCCTACATGAAATATAGTCTCGATTCTTGATCATTCTTGATCATACATTATATATAGTCTAGATTCTAGATCCTACATGAAATATAGTCTCGATTCTTGATCATAGATTATATATAGTTTTGATAAGATATAATATAAAGTCTAGAGCAGAAGTCGGCAATCTTTTGATATTAGTTTGCCGAAGTAGGATTTCTAATTCCTTCTACCTACCAACAGACGAAAAATCATCCTGCTTTAGCATCCCCTTTCTTATAAAAGATAATTGAATCGCCGTTTTGCCATTGAGAATCGCCCAGCGTGCCAATTATGGCAAGCGTTCCGTAGGTGCCGACACCTGGTCTAGAGTATAGATCATAAATTATATATAGTCTAGAATCTAGATCCTACATTACATATAGTCTAGATTCTAGATTCTACATTATATATAGTCTAGATTCTAGATCCTACATTACATATAGTCTAGATCAGGGGTCGGCAACCTAAGGCATGCGTGCCAAACTTGACACGCAGAGCGATTTTCAATGGCACGCGAGAGACCTCCCAAAGGTTTTTTTAAAATTAATATAAAGAAACAATAATTAGTCAGTAATATTTTGTTTACAAAACATAACTTGTTTGGCATAAATATCATTAAATCAAATGTGGAAACGTTTTCTAATAAAAGGGATATAATTAACCAGTTCTGTTTGAGCTAATTTTTCAAATTTGTTTTTTTTTCCTTTTTTAAAAGAATAAATGGCTTCCAATTTATAACTTTGAAATGATGAAACTGTAAGAAGTATTTGAAAATTATATAAATATTTTATTACTAAAGACTTTATATGTATATTTTAAAACATTAGTTTAACTACCCAGTTTGTATGACTACTATGTATCTATTCCGATAATGTATGCTCGATGCAGTTGTTTTGGGCTGTTGGCACGCTGAATGATTTAGAAATCCTAGTTTGGCACACTGTTAGCAAATGGTTGCCGGTCCCTGGTCTAGATTATAGATTCTACATTATGTATAGTCTAGATTCTAAATCCTACATTATATATAGTCTAGATTATAAATCTTACATTATATATAGTCTAGATTCTAAATCCTACATTATATATAGTCTAGATTCTAAATCCTACATTATATATAGTCTAGATTCTAAATCCTACATTATATATAGTCTTGATTCTAAATCCTACATTATATATAGTCTAGATTCTAAATCCTACATTATATATAGTCTAGATTATAAATCCTACATTATAAATAGTCTTGATTCTAGATCCTACATTATATATAGTCTAGATTCTAAATCCTACATTATATATATTCTTGATTATAGATCCTACATTATATATAGTCTAGATTCTAAATCCTACATTATATATAGTCTAGATTCTAAATCCTACATTATATACAGTTTTGATTCTAGATCCTACATTACATATAGTCTTGATTCTAGATCCTACATTATATATAGTCTAGATTCTAAATCCTACATTATATATAGTCTTGATTCTAGATCCTACATTATATATAGTCTTGATTCTATATTCTACATTATATATAGTCTAGATTCTAAATCCTACATTATATATCGTCTAGATTCTAAATCCTACATTATATATTATAGTTTTGATTCTAGATCCTACATTACATATAGTCCTGATTCTAGATCCTACATTATATATAGTCTAGATTCTAAATCCTACATTATATATAGTCTTGATTCTAGATCCTACATTATAAATAGTCTTGATTCTATATTCTACATTATATATAGTATAGATTCTAAATTTTACATTATCTATAGTCTAGATTATAAATCCTACATTATATATAGTTTTGATTCTAGATCCTACATTACATATAGTCTTGATTCTAGATCCTACATTATATATAGTCTTGATTCTAAATCCTACATTATATATAGTCTTGATTCTATTGTCTACATTATATATAGTTTAGATTCTAAATCCTACATTATATATAGTCTAGATTCTAAATCCTACATTATATATAGTCTTGATTCTAGATGCTACATTATATATAGTCTAGATTCTAAATCCTACATTATATATAGTCTTGATTCTAGATCCTACATTATATATAGTCTAGATTCTAAATCCTACATTATATATAGTCTTGATTCTAGATGCTACATTATATATAGTCTAGATTCTAAATCCTACATTATATATAGTCTTGATTCTAGATCCTACATTATATATAGTCTTGATTCTATATCCAACATTATAAATAGTCTTGATTCTATATTCTACATTATATATAGTATAGATTCTAAATCCTACATTATATATAGTCTAGATTCTAAATCCTACATTATATATAGTTTTGATTCTAGATGCTACATTACATATAGTCTTGATTCTAGATCCTACATTACATATAGTCTTGATTCTAGATCCTACATTATATATAGTCTTGATTCTAAATTCTACATTATATATAGTCTTGATTCTAGATCCTACATTATATATAGTCTTGATTCTATTGTCTACATTATATATAGTCTAGATTCTAAATCCTACATTATATACAGTCTAGATTCTAAATCCTACATTATATATAGTTTTGATTCTAGATGCTACATTATATATAGTCTAGATTCTAAATCCTACATTATATATAGTCTAGATTCTAACATCTACATTATATATATTTTTGATACTAGATCCTACATTATGTATAGTCTAGATTCTATATCCTACATTATATATAGTCTAGATTCTAGATCCTACATTTTATCCTACCGAAAGCAAAT
The DNA here is from genome assembly GCA_949126835.1 of Anisus vortex. Lineage (NCBI taxonomy): Eukaryota > Metazoa > Mollusca > Gastropoda > Planorbidae > Anisus > Anisus vortex. Next base: position 24,735,851 of record OX421493.1, read on the forward strand.
CAAAATAAAAAAAAAAGAAATATAGATCTAGAAAATTCGAGATGTATATTATGTTAAACTTTTGAAAAGAAAATATTACAAAACTCAGTCTGGAACATTTGTACTAGTTATGAGCTAAACCATAGGTTCTCAACCTTTTTCGGCTCACCGCCCCCTTTTACATTTTTTTTCCGCTTACCGCCCCCAACTTAATTTTAATAAAACATAAATATAATTAATTCTAAAACAAATTTATTGGTATTATTAACTTAGAAATATAAGGGACTTATTTAAAATCGCCATATATTGTAATGTAATTTCAGTAATTATTAATGTTTAGAATATAAACTCCTTAAATGGACAAAACAAATGGAAATTTTTATTTACAACTCTGTTTAACGTAAATTATTTTAATACTCTAATAATTAAATCTTGTTATGAATACCATAATGTTGAATGTATATAAAGAAATAATAATAGGCCTAATAAGTAATATTTGTTATATTACAAAACAGAACTTGTTTGGCATCACCATTGAATCAAATGTGGAAACATTTGTTAATTTAAGGGAGATAATTAGCCCGTTTCATTTGAACTAATATTTCTATATTTTTTTCTTTTATAAAGAAAATAAATGGCTTACATTTATAACTTTGAAATGATCAAACTGTAAAAAGTATTTGAAAATTAAATGAATATTATATGACTAAATAATTTATATGTATATTTTCAAGCATTACAATAACTACCCAGTTTGTATAATTTCTACGTATCTATTCAGCTTAATGGTAGTCCATTGCCGCTTATCGCGACATTCAAACGGAAAAGAGGACATCTCGATAAAATTGAGATCAAAATATCATTAATATTATCATATGCTAGGGTGACAGTCCAGTGAACCACTAATAGGACCAGCCGGCTGCACAACATATGTGCCAAAACTGACCCATACTTCATCGAAAAGTCATTGCGATTCCTATTTTTTATTAGTTTAATTATATGTATGCCTACTGTTGGAGGATATCAGATATTTAGCAGCACTTGCGTTTACATATTTCATCCAAAAACTAATCGATTCAAATAGCTGAGGTGTTCAAATAATATCGGTACGTTTGTACCGCCCACTTGCCCCTCACCGCCTCCCAATCGCTCCCGGGAAAGTCATCGCCCCCCAAAACCTTCTCACCGCCCCCCGGGGGGCGATAACGCCCACGTTGAGAACCTATGAGCTAAACAATCAAACAACATACCGGTACACAAAATAATTAATTTATTGAGACTTATTTACTCCGGCAGAGATAAGTACATTGTTGTCTTTACGGACACGGGGGTCGTTGCAACACACACAAACAGTTTTCTAAGTGCAATAGTTTCCTTTAAAATTCACTAAAAAAAAAATCTACCATTGCAAGTGATATTTTTTTAACACATGCCTGTCTTGCTCTGAATTAGGAATTTCTTATGCATTATAAAGTCTTACTTTTTGTAATCACAAAGTCTTATAGCACTGAATTTTCATTTAGTTGTACACAAACAAATTAAAGTGATTTTAATTGCTTACCAAATGCTTTGACGTCTTACGCAGACAAGTTCATAGTAGAATCTTTGCCCTCCCCCTTCCCCCATTTACCACCCCACCCAAATCGTTAATGTCTAGATTTGTTACAAGACAGTTAGCGCACTAGTGTGCAGCGTTTTCTTGTATAGTTTAACGTGTAGTGTACACCTACGGGTTGTTAAAACAATAAGATTTTGTCGATCAAGGTCTGGGCGTTGCCCCTGATTCTCAACGTATTTTAAAGCCGAACTTACTAACGCGATACTAAATCTAGAACAAGACATAATAGAGCTTTTATATAAATAGTTTAGTAAGTGCTACGTTTAATTAATTATATTTGTATCGGCAGCAGGTAAAGTACCCATCGGAACGAATTGATCCATAGGTCCGATGAAGCAGTGTTCACCAGTTTCTGTGGCCATAGCATACTAGGTGATTGTGTGGCTACTAGCACTATGCACATCCGACTTTACTTGACCCCAACTAAGGTCAGGTACCCATCAGAGCTGGGTAGACTCAGGGACACCCTCCAGACCCGGGAAAAAAAATCATAGCCTGCACCAGGATTCGAACCCGGGACCTACAGCAGGGCAGTGTAAGAAAATGTGGTCGCGAACATTCAATTAAACGGGCTTCAATCACATTCCTGGAGACCAAAGCGTCCAATTTTGAGAAACGTCGTTCTATAACAAATGTAACGTCCGCGTTTCGCCCGGACAATTAAAGTGACATTTAGCTGACATTTGAGTTAATTACTCTGTAACCAAAAGCAACAAAAACAAAACAAAAAATGAAACGATCGAGATCTTACTCACTCGACCAGCACAAAGAAAAAAGCTTTCAATTCCATCAGCTCATTTTAATGTAATGCTTAATAGTTTACTTTTTCTCTTAGGGAGTAAACAATGATACTTGTATTGTCTTCTTATAAACTCGTGTGTTAAATACCAACTCACTGTATTTTTAAGTAACCATTAAGAGCATAGGGCCTATAGGAATATGGAAGGGAAGTAGGGGGGGGGTATATTCCGTTAAAATACACTTTACACTATTCGACTGCAAGGTTTCTTCGGTCAAATTCAGAATTTTAAAATAGTATTAGATTAGATCTACTGCCGCGTTGGAAACAAAACACACATACACACGCATGCACTCACATACACCTAAAAAGAAACTATCGAACGCTAATTTTAGATCTTAATAGACAATGGGTGTGGGCGAGGGCTTGTCCAGATGAAAGTGGACTATGGTTATACGCATTTTGTTTAGTTTAACCACACACACACACCCCTTCCAACTCTCACAACAGACATTACTAACCGACCACAAAAACACGAACGGCACGAGTCAGATTCAACAGTGGTAAAAACGAGAGCGAGAGAGAGGGAGAAAGAGAGAGAAAGAGAAGTAGATCGCTATAATAATTACATGAATCATAAAATGTCTATCTGATTGATGTTTCTTTTTTTTTCTCCTCCATCCCATGGCGCACATTGTAGGAATATAAAAATAAAACTACAACACAACTTTTAGATTCTCACTAATGATGATTGGATTTGATTGGATTGGACTGGAGTTGAACGTGTCTTTTCCCAACAGTTGACTCAACAACAACAAACAAAAAGGAACAAATGTTAGAATAATAATTGTCAATACAAAATCATACAAATATAATTTACATTAGATAACTTTGTTACTTCTAAATAACTTACCACCAAGAGATTATTTCAATTTATTAAATTTGCTTAATTTTATTTTTCTCTGACTTTTTTTTTTACAAGCCAAATATCAGTTCAATTATAGTTCGACATTTTGTTAAAGTAAATTACGTTTTTTGTTTTACTTCAAAATAAGTGTCAGAATGTTATCCCTAATTTTAAGAAAGTTTTGAACAAGAATATCTCCGAATGACCAAGAGACAAGAACCTATTTAGGTCTTCCTATTGTCAACTCAAACCATTGATATAGCTAAGCTAGAAGAAAACTTTTGTTTTAAAAGTCTAAGTACGAAACTGAAGATGGACAAACTACACCAGGCAAGATATTATGTAAAACGGACCATTACAAAATAAGACAGATTTATGAATATACATGTATTCAAATTGTGATAATTTTGAATTTAAAAGTAAAATATAGAATTCCCAGGAAACTTTGTTTTAAGACGAGACAATAATGTTGCACAAAAAACGTTGTTCGTGAAGTTGAGTTTAAAACTCCTCTCAACTGACCAAACGTTTGTTAAACTCAAGGCATTCAAATGTATCACTCTAGAATACACACACACACATCTCCCTCGAGACATTAAGTTCCAATCAACTATTGTTTAAATATCTTTTGTGAATTAAATTGTACAAATCTTTTTTTTTATATATAAAACTTTAACAATTTGAAGACTGTTTATTTTCGGTGGATGCTGCCTACAAAAAGCAGTTGAAATTAACATTTAGAGAAAGAGAGAGAGATTAACATTATCTTTGGTGGCGCAGGTTGACTTTTAGGCTCTTGACGCACTGAATGAATTAGAAATTCTACTTTGGCACATTATTATCAAAATTGACTGTACATTTTCTTTCCTTCTCTTAAATTACTTACAATACATTATCGAGTCCAGCAGAAACAACGACAAACAAAAAATAAACTACAACTAATCTAACACATTTAGTCCATTTAAACCATAGGTTCTCAACCTTTTTCGGCTCACCGCCCCCTTTTACATTTTTTTCCCGCTCACCGCCCCCAACTTAATTTTAGCGGAAACAGTTGCTAATTAAAGGGAGATAATTACATCTAACCTTTTTCATTTGAGGTAATATTTCAATTTGTTTTTCTTTTATAAAAAACTGAATGGCTTACATTTATAACTTTGAAATGATATGATAGAACTGTAAAAATTATTTGAAAATTGTATAAATATTATATGACTAAAGAATTTATATGAATATTTTTAAGCATCACAATAACTACCCAGTTTGTATAATTACTACGTATCTATACCGCTCAGTTATTGTGGTTACCTCTTTACAAAGGATTCAAACGCGTTAAAGGACATCTCAGTAAAACGAGTAAAATTAGTAATAGTAACCGATGTTAAGGCGACAGTCCGGTGAACCAACCATAAGACAAGACCGGATAACATATTTGCCAAGTAGGCCTACTAACCCCTACTTCATCGAAAAGTCATTGCGATTCTTATGTGTTCAATAATATGTATGCCTACTGTTGGGGGATATAAGATATTTAGTAGCACTTGCGTTTACATCATATTTCATCCAAAAACTAATCGATTCAAATAGCTGAGTTGTTGAAATTATAGCAGGTACGTATGTATCGCCCACTTGCCCTTCATCGCCCCCCAATCGCCCCCGGGAATGTTATCGCCCCCCTAAAGCTTCTCATCGCCCCCTGGGGGGCGATATCGCCCCCGTTGAGAACCTATGATTTAAACCAACAAATGCAAATTATATTCAAGATCTGTACAGGGCATTGGACTGTTAAGAATAGTAATATTCCCCTTACCCAACACTTTAGTCTCATCTACCCTCCTCCCCTCCCCCCACCCCTCCATCTTCAACCGTCTTTAGTATTAACGTCTCCAGTTTCACCCCCCCCCCCCCCACCCAAGCCATTACAGCCACGCTCCGTTTTAATGTATTCTATGAAGACGTATAGTGGCCTTTAAAACCTGGTCCTAGACTAGAGCCTTCATCGCGTTTTGGCCTTATTCATGAGATCTTTCACCTCGACCGACGGGCTCTGGCATTAGAGTTGGTGGAGGAGGAGGAGAGGCTCGGTGGAAGAGAGGGGGAGGGAGGGGGAGACTCCTTGTCTCTCTCTAACTGACTTCCAGCTTGTTCGTTTTTAACCGACCTCTTTTCAAAACTGTCCACAGTTGGCATTCGAGCGTTGGCATTCCAAGTCACCAAAATAAAAAGTTGACGAATGAATCATTGGTAGTGAATTTTACAGATGAGAAATTTGTAACTATCAGAAGCTGATAGAAAACCAAAAAATTATGAAGTAATATAGATATTGACTACTTTAACTGTATATTATGTATTACTATCTTGCAAACAAATAACTTTTGTTTAATTTCCTGTCGTACCATTGAGGCACACCATTTGTCAAACACTCGACTGTTGCCAGAAGAAGAGTTCTTACTTTTTTTACTTCCTCTTTTATAACTGCTTCTTAATGCTGGCGTATTGTGAGAATTGTGGGTAGGCGTTCAATTTTAAAGTATTAAAGGATGAAAGTGTTCTAAAATTCCATTTCCACTTTCATAATTTATGTTATCTCTCCCTCTCCCCAACCCTTTTTCATCTGCCGTAAGATGATTTACGATGGACAAAAATGGATTTGACACTTAGCGATCCCCCCCCCCCAGCTGACCCAGACAATTAGCAATCTCGTTCGATGGGTCTGGAGGGGGGGGGGACATTTTCTCCCCCTCGCCCCCTCCTCAACACACACACACACACATATCTCTCTCAAGACTTTAAGTATATTTGTTTTAAACAGTGGTCATTTGAATTTTAAAAAAGAACATCAGAGGACCAATGGAAAGATAAAAAAATCTATATGTGACAATGTTTCAAACAAAGATCTTTCAACAACAACAACAAAACTTAGAATTCTGCAGTTCAAATGGACGAAAACAAATGCCGCATGGCCACGGCTATAAACACTGCATCAATACCGTCACGAGACGGATGCACCTGAATTCACTCCAACTCAAGCCTTTATTTTTCGTCCAGCCAATCAAAGGGACCCGAATTTAAAATATAAACAGACGCTGATTGGTTGTTTATTCTATCTCGATCAAATCACACAGACACATGATTTTATTGTATTGTTTATTTGTGGTTAGTAAATTCAGAAAAAAATTGAAGAAACAATTCAAAAGTAACCATCAAAAATGAAGAAAAGCATTAGACCTGGTCTAATACTGCTTTGCAAAATATCGATTGGAAGAAATCATTTGTCACTTTAAGTTTTTTGTGCGAGTGTGTGTGTGTGCTATATTATAAAAGAAACAAAACAATAAATTCAACAACATATAAATTAGTTACAGATTCCAATTTTATACAGTGAGTTCAAAAAACTAAATAAAAGCCTAAACTCTAGCCGCGCTAATTTGATTTTTAAAACAATTGTTTCTTCTTTTTAAAAGCATTAAAATGTCAAAGCTATCAAAAGGTGTTGTGTTTTTCAAACATCCATAAAGCCATTCCAGTTAAACCTTACCCTGGAAATTAGCAGCAATTTATTCATAAAAATTGTAATGGTTTGTATGTAGGTCTACGGTACTAAATTAAGTTACAAAATCCGATGTTTTTTTTAGGACACATCTTTAATTAAACGTCTGAAGATAAATTTTCGAAGAAATAAATAAAATGACAAATAATTAAAACAATAAATCTAATTAATATTATTGCATTAAAAATTAATATCGTTTTCATAAACAACACTTGTTTTTAACTTTAGAAATGAAAGCAAAACAAAACCCAAAGTTGAAAGAAAGGAGACAATAATTTTCGATTTACAAGCTATTGTTTGTATGAAAATCAAATACACATTTCCTTAATTTAAATCGTCAACTAAATATAATATTAGTATTAAAAAAAAGTTAAACAAATTAATCGATATAATACAACATTGCATCGTATGTAAAAAAAAATAATCTTTGCCGTTTGGTTAGTTTGGTCAAACTCTAGTTGACTTTTGTCGTTTGTTTGTTTTCTTCTCGAAATTATCATTTTTATAAAATCCACCATATGCTGCTGCAAAAATTGACTATTTATAATTAATTATTGAACCATTAGAAAATAAAAAAAATTGGCGACTATTTCACTAGGTACTCGAAGAAATGAAGGGCCTTTTTCTTAACGTAAAAATATTACGTCTACCACAATACATGCAGAAGTCTGATATGATCATTTTGCAGCTATGAGGAAGAAAACATTTTGTTTAAATCCTCAATGATGGAGAAAATACTGATACTAAATACGGTATTTACTTTCTGCCTGTACCATTTATGTCTGTCTAAACAGAATATTCACAAGATCATGCGATTAACTATAAAAAATATGTTACAATTACCATGGGATACTTTTTTACAGAAGGATAACACGCTATACAAGAAAAAAACCAGACTCTAACTATAAGTTTATCCTGACATTTACCAGCGTAAAATAGAGTCTAAGAGCTATTAGTCTAACGAGAAATGACTTAAAGTCTTTTCAAGAATAGATTAGTTTGTCCTATACGATATATACGATCTAAACATTTATAATATACGTTAATGGAGTAGACGATGCCGTCCTATTTCAAAGTAAGCTTACTTGTCCTTATCTCACCCTTCCCGTCCGCCACCATTCTGTCCCCCCCCCTCCCAGCATACTTTGTAACAAAGGCTCTGTCATAAACTCTGTAATATAATCTTTTAATCTTTGAGTGGAGACACCATTGACACTGCAATGCTATAGTCTACAGTCTACACCAGAGGACGGCAACCTACGGAACGCGTTCCAGACTTGGCGCGCGGAGCGATTTTCAATGGCACGCGGAAGATCCTGCCTTTGATGTTATCAACCATGACTTACTTTTATCAAGACTTCAATACGAGATGGCATCACTGATACTGCACTTCATTGGTTTACTTCCTACTTGGCAGACAGGACTCAGAGAGTTTCTATCAATCAGACCTTATCAAAAGCCACTTCTCTCATCTGTGGCGTACCTGAAGGCTCAGTTTTAGGGCCTATCCTTTTTGCTGTTTACACTAGCCAGCTTGGCAGAATAATTGATAGCCAAGGATTATCTCGCAAACTATATGCGGATGATACCCAGCTGTACAAAAGCTTCCATCCTGATCATAATGCCTGTGCTGCCGCTGTTAATGCAGTAGAAGAATGCTGTCTAGCGGTGAAAGCGTGGATGACTGCCAACAAACTCAAACTAAATGACGACAAGATTGAGGCAATTCTGTGCGGTTCAAACTTCAATCTTAGGAAAGTCGATATTACATCTATTAAAGTAGGGGCCTCTGATATCTTTTTGTCCAACACTGTCAGAGACCTGGGCTTTATCATTGACAGTAAATTAACAATGGGTCCACACATCAGTACTGTGGTTAGGGCATGCTCCTTCCATCTTCGTGCCCTGGGTCAGCTGCGACCTCTGATTAATAAAAAAACAGCCAATGCTTTTGCTGTTGCAACAATACAGTCAAGACTAGACTATTGTAACAGCTGCCTGTGGGGATTACCCCAGAAACAACTGGATAGACTTCAGAAAGTTCAAAATACTGCAGCACGCATTGTGTCACAGCAAAGAAGCATGACCATATCACTCCAATTCTCAAAGAGACTTTTCTTTTCAACTAAGTTGATGAAGTACACATCCATCAGCAAAATACTTGTTTAAAACTATTTTAAAATGTTATTGTCGTTTCGTGTCTCCATCGGCCGAAACCTTGTTTAAAACTATTTTAGAGTGTTATTATCGTTTCGTTTTTGTGAGCGCGCTGAGCATGCTTGCATTAGCATGGAGTGAGGCACGATATAAATGACCAATTATTATTATTATTAAAACTCAATTCAAGTACTCTTTTCAAGAAATAGAGTGCTAGATCATGCTGACTTTTAGGATGATGGAACGCTGAATGAATTGAAGTCCCTACTTTTGCACAATATTATCAAAAGGATACCGACCCCTGGTCTACACCACCTCACTGAACTATCGAACACAATATAGCCCGAGTATACATATTCAATATCAGGTAGTTCTCTCCGCATTATTTGTAGAAATCCGAAGTAGTCCTCTGATAGAGACTGTCTATGAGCGCCTTGTCTTGAATGCTCTTTGCTAATTTATAATAGCAGATACATATTTTGTCATTTCTGAGTAGTGAAGTGTAAGTGACCTCTTTGAATGCAAAACACAGCTTTCATGTGCAATTAATACTGTACACACGTGTACGTTGAACGAAAAGCTGAAAGTAGAGCGAATGCCTGGCAGTTGAGAATAGCAGATGACTTTCCTAAACAGCTTCTATCCAGATTTTCCCGCAAATTGCCACATATCGATGCCCATTTTTTGTATTATTTTTAAAATTCAATTGGCAGTGTTTTAAAATCGCCAATATCCCCCCCCCCCCCCCCCCCCCCACTTAAAAAAATCTACATCTAAGAAGGTTGTAGTAAAATCAAGCCAGCTAGCCTTGATGTGGTATGCAAAAATGAGTCCATTAATTGGAAATTCTTGTCTTTGTTTAGAAAACTCCACATTGAGTGCTTTGATGTACTTCTGAAAAAGGCCAACGATCTATTTTAATATATGCCTTTGGAAAGTACATATAGTTAAATAATTTGAAATGTAGTTCTCCAGTAGTCTAACAGTTCAAGTGCTATTTGACCCCGTCCTTGTAAATGCGTTACTTTCACTAAGATGTTGCGCTCTGTCAATCAGAAACATCGGCTTCAACAGTCACTTTTCCTCATTAAGAACAGGGAAATTTTGTTTTCATCATCAATAGAAAACATCTTTTGGAGGTCTCTTGCGTGCCACTGAAAATCTCTCTGCGTGCCAATTTTAACGTGCCAAGTTTGGCACGCGGCCTTTGGTTGCCGACCGCTGATCTAGTGTCTAAGTTATATAATTATTCTGAATAATCATAGTCTGTATGATTTATATTCTGTGTGATCTATATTATGTATGATCTATATTATGTATGATCTATATAATGTATGATCTATATACTGTATGATCTATATTATGTACGATCTATATAATGTAAGATCTATATACTGTATGATCTATATTATGTATGATCTATACTGTATGATCTATATACTGTATGATCTATATAATGTATGATCTATATTATGTATGATCTATATAATGTATGATCTATATACTGTATGATCTATATTATGTATGATCTATATTATGTATGATCTATATTATGTATGATCTATATTATGTATGATCTATATAATGTATGATCTATTTACTGTATGATCTATATAATGTATGATCTATATACTGTATGATCTATATTCTGTATGATCTATATTCTGTATGATCTATATTCTGTATGATCTATATTATGTATGATCTATATACTATATGATCTATATTATGTATGATCTATATTCTGTATGATCTATAGTATGTATGATCTATATTATGTATGATCTATATTCTGTATGATCTATATACTGTATGATCTATATAATGTATGATCTATATTATGTATGATCTATATACAGTATGATCAATATTAAGTATGATCTATATTATGTATGATCTATATAATGTATGATCTATATACAGTATGATCTATATTATGTATGATCTATATACAGTATGATCTATATAATGTATGATCTATATACAGTATGATCTATATTATGTATGATCTATATTATGTATGATCTATATTATGTATGATCTATATAATGTATGATCTATATAATGTATGATCTATATACAGTTTGATCTATATTATGTATGATCTATATTATGTATGATCTATATTCTGTATGATCTATATAATGTATGATCTATATAATGTATGATCTATATACAGTATGATCTATATTATGTATGATCTATATAATGTATGATCTATATTATGTATGATCTATATTATGTATGATCTATATAATGTATGATCTATATACAGTATGATCTATATTATGTATGATCTATATTATGTATGATCTATATTCTGTATGATCTATATAATATATGATCTATATACAGTATGATCTATATACAGTATGATCTATATTATGTATGATCTATATAATGTATGATCTATATACAGTATGATCTATATACAGTATGATCTATATTCTGTATGATCTATATAATGTATGATCTATATACAGTATGATCTATATACAGTATGATCTATATTATGTATGATCTATATACAGTATGATCTATATTATGTATGATCTATATACAGTATGATCTATATTATGTATGATCTATTTTCTGTATGATCTATATTATGTATGATCTATATTATGTATGATCTATATTATGTATGATCTATATTATGTAAGATCTATATAATGTATGATCTATATACAGTATGATCTATATTATGTATGATCTATATTCTGTATGATCTATAATCTGTATGATTTATATTCTGTGTCATCTATAATCTGTATGATTTATATTCTGTGTCATCTATAATCTGTATGATTTATATTCTGTGTCATCTATAATCTGTATGATTTATATTCTGTGTCATCTATAATCTGTATGATTTATATTCTGTGTCATCTATAATCTGTATGATTTATATTCTGTATGATCTACATAATGTATTATCTATATTTTGTATTATTATGTAATATTCTGTATTATCTATATTCTGTGTTTGCAGATTATTGCGCCCTGATAGCCTCCACGGAGGCCTAAATGCAGCGCAGTCTGGACGTGTTCTCAGCTGCATGCACAAACTTCGGTATAACTATCTCAACCAATAAAACCGAAGCTCTGCACAAGCCTGCTCCTGGATGTGAGCGCATTGAACCTTTCATCACTGTAAATGGACTAAAGCTAAATAATGTGGATAGGTTCACATACCTCGGCAGTACCCTCTCCCAATCTGTACATATATACGACGAAGTCAATACTAGGATAGCCAAAGCCAGTCCTCCTTTGGAAGTCTCCGGTCCAATGTATGGAATCGGAGGGGCTTCAGGCTGCAATCGAAATTAAAAGTTTACGCAGCAGCCGTTCTACCAATCCTTCTCTATGCTTGTGAGACCTTGACATTGTATAGCCGCCACGTCAGGAAGCTAAATCACTTCCATCTGAGCTGCCTACGACAGCTGATAAAGGCAAAATGGCAGGACAAGATCCCGGACCGAGGTGCTTGCACAGACAGACATGCCAAGCATTCACACCCTTTTAGGAAAAGCCCAGCTCAGATGGGCAGGCAATGTTGTGCGCATGCCAGAAGTACGACTGCCCAAAAAGATCCTCTATGGCGAATTAGTCGCAGGAAAGCGCTCGCGTGGAGGGCAAAAGAAGAGGTGTAAAGACACCACGAAGGCCTCCCTAAAAAACATGGAAATCGATCCAAACAACTGGGAAAGACTGGCTGAGAACCGATCCTCTTGGCGAAACATCACCTTCAATGGAGGAGCAGCTCACGAAGATAAAAGACGAAGGGTCGCAACTGAAAAACGACAACTCAGAAAGTCCAGAAAAGACAGCTTCGCCATTGCCGGCCAGCAGGCCTTGCATCCATGCTCCCACTGCCGCAAACACTTTCGGGCAAGAATAGGCCTCACCAGCCATCTTCGAACCCATAACAAAGGATGGTCCTCATCAAAAACGATGGACAAGCATCATCATCAGTCGCAGGAAAGCGCTCGCGAGGAGGGTAAAAGAAGAGGTTTAAAGACCCTCTGAAGGCCTCAAAAGAAACTTTGAAATTGTCTTGCCGAGGACCGATCCTCCTGGCGCAACATGACCTGAACTGGAGCAGCAGCCCACGAAGATAAAATGCGAAAGGTCGCGACTGAAAAACGACAACTCAGAAAATCCAGCAAAGACAGCCCCGCTTCTACCGGCCATCAAGCCACGCACATGTGCCCCTACTGTGGCAAATACTTTCGGGCAAAAATAGGCATCATCAGCCATCTCCGAACTCACAAGAAACCATGACTCTGACATAGGGTGGTCCTCGTCGAAAACGATGGACACGTATCATGATCTATATTCTGTATTATCTATTTTCTTTATTATCTATATTATGTATGACTCTGTATTATCTATATTCTGTATGATCTATATCCTGTATGATTTATATTCTGTATGATCTATGTTCTGAATGAAACATATTCTGTATTATATATATTCTGTATGATCTATATTCTGTATGATCTATATTCTGTTTGATCTATGTTCTGAATGAAACATATTCTGTATTATATATATTCTGTATGATCTATATTCTGTATGATCTATATTCTGTTTGATCTATGTTCTGAATGAAACATATTCTGTATTATATATATTCTGTATGATCTATATTCTGTATGATCTATTTTCTGTATGATCTATGTTCTGAATGAAACATATTCTGTATTATATATATTCTGTATGATCTATATTCTGTATGATCTATATTCTGTATGATCTATGTTCTGAATGAAACATATTCTGTATTATTATAATATATATTCTGTATTATCTATATTCTGTATGATCTATATCCTGTATGATTTATATTCTGTATGATCTATATCCTGTATGATCTATATTCTGTATGATCTATATTCTGTATTATCTATATTCTGTGTGATCTATATTCTGTATGATCTATATTCTGTATAATCTATATTCTGTATAATCTATAATCTGTATAATCTATAGTCTGTATAATCTATAGTCTGTATAATCTATAATCTGTAAGATCTATAGTCTGCATTATTTTTATTCGGTAGGATTCAAATGTGATCTATATTGTGTATGATCTATAATATGTATAATCAAGTCTTTGTGATCTACATTCGGTTTTATCTACATTCTGTTGGATCCACATTTTGTGATCTTAACAAACTGAAAGATCGAATATTCAAGGTTTCAAATAACCACAAAGATACATGAATGCACCTTTGTTTTAAATTTCAACAATTTCTTGTAATACTGACAAAGAACACACAATGATACTTTTTTTTCTCCATGGTGGCAAAGATTTGTCTTTTCGGAAAAGGGGCCGGAGTGCCAATTTCCTTAACAAAATATCTATATATGAATGCACCGCTCGAGTATTTTCGTTCTCTATATTGCCATCCAGTTTCTCATGCACCCGAACTGTACCGATACTTTAATGTTATTTAGCACCAGAACGCTTTTGACACCCCAGCGTTATTAGAACCAGGGTGTCGCTGGCATCACATTCTTATTAGCACTCGAGCACTTTGAGCACCCACGGTTTTTGTTTAGCACTCATATACAGCTAACACACCGACGTTACTCTAGACAAGAGTTTTATTAGCACCCTAAGTGCTCTCGGCACCCTCGGTGTTGATCGTACCCTAGTACTAGTGGATAACAATAACATAGTCCACCATTACACGCACAGTCATACACACACACACATCTCTTTGCTAATAGAATTATAGATAGCAAATTAGAGAATGATATTAAAAAAGAACTATGAATACATTATCTATAAAAATAGACAAAAGAACGCCCCCCCCCCCTCTCTCTCTCTCTCAATCTCACTATATATATTTGACAATTTCTCCTTTTCTCCCTCTTTTTCTGTTTATTTCATACTCTCTCAATCACTCTCTCTCTCACTCTCTTCCGTTTTGTCACTCTTTCGCCATTCCCCTACTGTGCGGGCTGTATGTAAGAGAAAGATGGAGAGGATGAGAGAGAGAGGGAGAGAGAGAAAGAGATAGAGATAGCGAAAGAGGAAGAGAGAGACAAAGCGAAGACGGGAAGGAGAGAAAGAGATAGAAAGATTGAGAAAAGGGGAGAGAGGACGAGAAAAAGAAAGAAAGAGAGGGAGAGAAAGAAATAGGAAGAGAGAAAGTGAGCGAGAGAGGGAGGAAGAGAGAGAGTGGAAGAGAGAGAGAGAGGGAGATAGAGAGATGGAGAGAAATAGAGAGAGAGAGAAGGAGGAGAGAGGACGAGATAAAGAGAGACCGAAAGAAAGTGAGCGTGTGTGAAAATGGAATATAGAGATGAGGTTGGGAATACGTATAAGCTAAAAATTCCAAACATTGGACATGAAGCATCAATCATCTTTTTTGAATCCATGGGCTTTATTTTGCGATCTATTTGCATTTCTCAATTCCAGAAACAGTAAATTACTGGACATTACCTCTCCATCTACCCACCCCCTCCTCCTCCTAGCTACCCCCTCCCATCCTCTCCCAACCAACGCTTAATTCCCAACAACCCTTACTCCCAGCCAGACTCCACCCATCTCTTAGCCTGGCTTTATAATTTCCATGGGGGCATACATGTAAATGGGTTCCCCTCCCCTTTTTCCACTTTCCTAAAAAAAATTATAAAGGAGGTAGCAAGTAATAATAATTATTATACCACTCTAAATCCACCCACCCCCTCGCCTTCACCATAGCATTCCAACTTGCCTCACTAGCCAGACTTACCCCCTCACCCCCACTCAACTCCATTCCAGACTATCCCAAACTCCTTCCCCCCACCCCACCAATCCACCCCCACCCCTCCCCAGCTGACACTGTAGACGATTGGAACATATCCATGGATATTCAGAAATTTTGACATTTATTTCTATAGCTAGCCGTGAGCAAACAGCGGTCATATTACAGCAGGGATGGGGGATGGGGCAACGGGGGGGGGGGGAGGAAGGGGAAGGGGGGGTGGAAGTAATGGGTCAGGGGTCACATGGGAACGCTTGAGTGTTTGTGTGTATGTGTATATTTCCCCCATCATTTTTTTTTTTGGTAGGGGGGGGGGTGTGGGCAGCACGCTAAGACAATTCAGAGCAATTATGGTGGTAATTTCTGGTCATTGTTACACTCATACCCATTGGTTGACTCGAGACTCTCAGAGCACGAGGGAGAAAGGCGAGGGTTTAATGTAATGAGAAATATGAATATTAGACCCCATCGAAACTAAAAACTAAAAAAAGAAACAAGAAAAAGAACTAGATTCAATAAAAATGATCTAGCTCAGAGCATGCTCTTTGGTTATTGAATAGAGTTATCCCCGTTGGACCCCGTTGGCGGGTTTCTGTGGCCACGGCATACTGGGTGATTGTGTGGCCAGCACAATGCACATCCGCCTTTACTTTGCCCCAAGTAAGGTCAGGTACCCAACAGGGCTGGGTAGACTCTGGGCCATGGGACACTCTCCAGAATCGGGAAAGAAATCCTAGTGAAATTCGAACCCAGGACCTTCGGTACGAAGGCGTTGTCGCTCGGCCGCCGTGGCTCATATTGAATGTAGTAACAAATGTTAAATAGTTTTACCAATACCAATAAACGTAATGCTTATTGTTGTTGTTTTTTGTTGTTTTTTTTTACTCTTTTGGGGGGATAAATAAATATGAGCTGTACACAATTGGACAGAAAGATTGAGATAACAGCCAATAAAATTCCATTTTATGTCTCGGTCACTATTGTTGTTAAAGGCAATACATATGGGGCTGGGAACCACCCTATGACACTCACTCTTTTAATAATACAAAAGTAAGAAAACACACAATAGTAGCTCTGACGGGAAATAGTTCGATAGGAAATCCATCTTGTGGTATTTTCCTTGAGGTTTGGTTACACTATTCGTTTGATGTTTACACCACATTTTGTCAAAATAAAACCATTTTTATACTATCGAATGCGATATATATGGGCTTCGGATCTATCGCCCTTACTCACGTGACTGAAAACCTTTTGCTAAATTTCTCCCTCAAGTGAATAGATAAACTTCTTAATTTCGATTCAACTGAATTTATTTAAATTCCTTACATTTTTTGTTTAAATTGTATTTAAAAAGGTTACCATACTTTCTCTCAAATGAACACATAAAGTGCGGGACTTACTTTTTACTACGCATATGTGTATACACTTGCTATCACTGGTGTAGTAAAGAAATGTACATCCTGTGCAAAGCACAACTGTCCAGTGGCCAAAGCGACCTATGGCAGCGAGCAAAGTCAATGTTTCCATCAAGGTTTAGAACGAAAGGGGCCCACCACTAAAGCTCTGTGCGCACCCCTCCCCCGCCACTTAAAAAAAAAGCTACGCCGCTGTTTGGTTAGGATTAAAGAAAATTCTCATTAATGCAATCTCAAAGACTTCATTAACTTTCTAGATTTCATTAAATTCCTTCTTTTTGCTAATGTGGGGTTAGTTGCTGTTTTTCTGCAATCGAGAGCATCCCCATGTGGTGGATTAAGGATATGGGGGGGGGGGGGGGTACCGGGGAAAATAAAATACCAGGGACGGACCAAAATTCTACAGCCACCTTGCACGTGAACATGCCTGTGTCCTGTGGTAAGATGTAGGAACTGCCGTCCTTGCATGGACATTCTAGGCCTGGCTGATTTTAAGGAAGATTTCATTATTAGTCTAGACCCAACAGGGAATACAGGCAGGGACAGCAAGATACCGTGAAGTGGTAACAAAAAAAAACACAGAGAGACAGAAAATACAACAGTAGGCCACCCACTGACATCCTAAATCCTAATCTATTTCCAGCCGTCGAGACTAAGTCTTGCCACTGCTACAAGATAGACTGGACGAGAGATTTGATTAAGGCTGACAAACTGCGCAACTCTCTCTCCCTTGCTATAAATCAAAATGGATCGAAAGTTTATCGCAGGTTACGTCTCAATCTCCCAAATTATATCTTTAATCCTTCCTTTTACCCAGGAAAGACCCAACCAGAACAATTTGCTGTATATGTAACAGTATATGAAACAGAGACCAAAACAAACAAAGACAATAATAAGGAAACTGCACAATGTGTGAGGCCTAAAAAAAAAAAATTATGTTCAGTGTGGTACTTACCTTCTCCCGGTTCCGGCCTTGACCGCATCCCTGTTGAAGTTTGTGTTGGTCAGGGAGAAGTCCTCGGCGTTGCTGCACAGCAGTTTGGGGAAGACGGACTGTCTCTCGTAACGCTCAGCATCGTCGTAAATATTGCCGTACATGAAACCGTTCATCAGGGTGGAATGGGCGTGGAGGTCAATGTAAAAGTCCATGTCGTGATTCTGGAAGGACATTTTAAGTTTGTGGTCGGTTTGCTGTTGCGGGAGGTGTGGTGGTGGGGGGGGGTGGTAAAGTAAAGTATCCCGTCGGACAAAATTTATCCATAAGGCTGGTGAAGCAGCGTTCACCAGTTTCCGTGGCCGCGGCATACTAGGTGATTGTGTGGCCAGCACTACGCACAGCCGCCTTTACTTGACCCCAACTAAGGTCAGGTACCCATCAGAGCTGGGTAGACTCAGGGACACCTTCCAGTCCCGGGAAAAAAAATTCTAGCCTGCACCAGGAGTCGAACCCGGGACTTTCGGTATGCCAGCCGAACGCGCTGCCGCCATTGTGCCGGTTGGAAGGGGGGGGGGTGGATAAATGATTTCGCTATGTATTAGCTAGACCAGAGGAAGGTAACCTACGAAACACTTGGCACTAAGAGCGATCTTCAATGACACGCGGAAGAACTCCAAAAGTATTTTCTACAAGAAATTGAGTTCTAGAATAGGATACGTTTTAGGCTTTTAGCACGCTGAAAGAATTAGAAATCCTTCTTGAGCTAGACTACATTTAACCATTGTATTTTATAAGAGATAAATGGATTAATAATACTTGATAAAATTTAGAATATTTTTAACGATTCCACCGAATTGCAAAATAGCACAGACATTCATTGTTTGGTAAAAAAAAAAAAAGAAAATGTACGTTAAATACTTCCGGCCCAGACAGAGCTGATGTCCATTTTGAAAAAAAGATCAAAATAGATTCAATAATAAAATATAGCTTTTAAAATGTTTGTACAATAATGAATTTTCTAAAGAAAATATGCTTAAAGACCAAGTGAAGAGGTTTTTCTCAAAGGAACGAGATTTGGAATAGCCTCATACGGCAGTGACGTACCACAAGGGAAATAAATACATAAAAATAGACGCTATAAATCTATATTTAACCATTTTGTTAAAAATAAGAACCGGGAAAAGATTCAAAACATGTGGCAATAGATTCAAAACACGTGACAATATTCATTTTTCCTAGTCGGAATCCTTTATGTTACGTCACTTTCCTATATTGCCGGAAATAAAAACATCTCAAATGGCTACGAGATTTGGAGTAATCATCCGAAAAACACACACATTTAAGTGCAAATATTGAACTAATTACTTAAAATGTATCTTTGATATTTTGTATAAATGTTTTTTTTAACATTCAGATACTGAATACACTATTTACTATCAAAATCTAATGTTAACTCAATTTTGATAAAAAGCTCTTCACTTGGTCTTTAAATATGACAATGTATGTGTTTTCTTTGCTTACTGAAATTTACAGTTGTAATTTATATAGGTCAGGGATTAAAATGTTTCATTTTTTTTACTGGTTCGTTTCTTTAGTATAATTTTGTTTAGTGTTATTTAGGTGCCATTAAAAGTCCTCTAACATCCATTGTATGTGTGTGTATGTATGTGTTTAAGTGTGTGTCTATGCATACATATTGTAAACATTACAATGTCCCAGTAAGTCAAAGAAATTTAATGCGAAAACAAAATCCACCAACCTCATTCTTGTCCAGTTCCATGAGTAAATTTTTTGTGGCGTACAGTGTTGGGTGAGCCCAAGGTGAAGGCTCCTGCCAGTGACGGTTAAGGTCAAATCCCATCAAGGAACACCTGAAAGGACATCAAGCTGTTTAGCAAATGAAAAAAAAAATAAGGCATACGACATGTTTATGTATCCAAGAAAAGCTGTTATGTTCAAGTTCCTATAAAGGTATACGACATGTTTATGTATCCTAGATAAGCTGTTATGTTCAAGTTCCTATAAAGGTATACAACATGTTTATGTATCCTAGATAAGCTGTTATGTTCAAGTTCCTATAAAGGTATACAACATGTTTATGTATCCTAGATAAGCTGTTATGTTCAAGTTCCTATAAAGGTATAGCCTGCATGTTCTTTATGAAACTTCTTGTACGGAATTTTAAACTTTAAAATCATTTAAATCTCCCCAAATATAATATTTTTCTAAACACCCACTACCACACACACTTTACAAATAACCACAAAGAAATATATAAACTACAGGCATGTGTAAATTGCCTTAATGATAACCGATATATAGATGGTTCCAATGAAACAGTCATAGAATCAGCTCTTGAATAATTTCCGAAAAAAAACACTGATTGGAGTTAAGGACACCTTAACAACAAGTTATTGAGAATTAAAAAAAAAATTTTCACGCTGTTTTGTACATACATTATATCCAAATTCACATATTATAGTTCCCAACAATAATGCAGATTATATGTAAAACAAATGATATAAATGCAAATTACATATAATGTAAATGGCATAAAATATAAAAGGCCTATAACATAAATGGCATAGAATGTGGATATGGCATAAAACGTAAATGGCATATTCATCTAATGTAGATATGTCATATATCATATAAATGTAAATAGCATAGAACGTAGATATGCCATATAATATAAATGATATATAACGTTAGTGGCATATAATGCAGATATGTCTTACAATGTGAATGGCATAGAATGTCAATCATGTTTAACAAAAAAAAAATGAATGAAATGATATCATAGAATAATAAATAATACAAAATCAGAATGATATATTATGCAAATGGTTTACACTAGTTTACATTATTGTTAGTTAATATTATTATTAACGTAGCCATGTTAGCAAGGTGTGTGTGTGTGTGGGGGGGGGGGGCGTAGGATACAAATGAGTGAACGATTGGGCTGGAGTAAGAAATAGAAGAATTAGTGCACGGAAAAAAAAACAGGGCAATAGCAGGCCACCCTAACACACGCTCACCCTAAGTTGATGAAAATTATATACAATTATATAGTTGAAAAGAGAAAAAATGGATTAAAGGTTGATAATAAATATCATGATGCTGGGGAGGGTGGGGGGGGGGGGGGGGACGGATTTCTTTAGTTGAAATTCGATTTCGTAATAAATAAATTTGATTTTTTTCAATAACTTTTTTCCCTCTCATTATTTAAAACCGTGCTTTTTCTTTTCAAGTAAAGATCTTAAAAATAGATACCATTAATGAAAAATATATAAAAACAGAAATAAAATGCGATTTTTAAAGTTTAAACCATATTTTTATAATTTTAAATTGATTTTAATAATATTTTTTTTAAAGTTTTCTTTGAGTTCGATAATTATTTTTAGTTAAATAATATATTACTGTTATTTAAAAAGTAGTAAATATAATATAGATCTATAATTATTTAAAGTTCAATAAAATAATATTTTTACATAATAAAACCAATTTAACATGATGCAATGTTTTTTCTTCAATATATTGTAATACAAATTAATATCAGATATATTTTACAATACGGTATTCTAGTTTTAATCAATTTGTTTACGTTTTAAACAAGATTGTAATCAATTTTGCCTAAATATGACATTTATTATCAGCGATTCTGTCATTAATCATTCTATGACTAATCCTGTGTCCGAATCTTGCCACCTTTTGGACCATATATATTTTTTTTATCTCAAAACTTTCTTTGTTCATAATTTATAAACCGGATTTTTGTAAGTTGAGCGTATATCACTCATCTACAGTCTATATTTAAATTAAAACTATAAAATGTAACATTACATTTTTTATACATATAAATAAGTAGAAATGCACTATTATCAATATTATGTCTATTGACATTGTCTGAAATTAATCCAGCAACAGAAAGTGAATTTTTATCTATGGAAGCTTGTAAAATATTTATATTAAAAACAATTTTATTAAAATATTAATAAATTAAAACTTCAAAAAATATTATAAATTGGGAATTGAGATGAAAACCTTTTTTTTTTAAATCATGATTTTATTTGTCCTTTTGAAATCTTGATTTAAAATCTATGATTTAAATCAATTGATTTAAACCCTCTCAATCCTGGTTAGATTAATGATTTATAATATTATAAAGTTTTTAAAATTTTTATTTTCTGAAAAACATTGTATGAGGCCAAATGTGTAACTATTTTAAAGAATCAAAATAAAGCAGCGCTGACAGCTAATGAAACCAATGACGAAGCAAGTTCAAAAAATGGCTATTGAAAGCTCAAGATTTAATTTAGAACAGTATATAAGACTGAGGCACGGTGACCGAGCGGTCATTGGTTCGAATTCTGGTTAAAGCTAGAATTTGTTACCGGGTCTGGAGGGAGTCCCTGAGTCTACCCAATTCTTATGGGTACCTAGTTGGGGTAAAGTAAAGGTGGCTGGGCATTGTACTGGGCACACAGTCTTCTAGTATGCCCCTGGCAACTGGCGAAAGCTGCTTACCGACTTATGGATCAATTTGGTGCGACGGGATACTTATGAGATGACCATGAATTAATATTAAAATCTACAATTATCTTAACTCTAAATAGTTTTTTAAATAAACGTTTTGCAAGAGACGTGCCCAACTCCTCACCCCGAGACTATAAATGAATGACAACAACAAGTACCTATTGCCACTAACTAATCCGATATACAGAAAAAACAACAACATTGAAACAAAAAGAAATCTCAAATCATAAGCATCGAGCAAAAAAAAAAATAGAATACATTTAATCAGTACGTGTACGTGGAGTGTCGCCATTTCAATGGTGGCCAGGGCACGCTGAATAGAACTGGCCATTGGAATAAAGAAAGAACAATTTAAGCAATCGGTGGGGACCAACGAGTGACCCACCACCACCGCCCCTCCCCGTCGGCCTTTAGTCCTAAAGTACGGCCCACGTTCTCATGACTAAAAGAAGATTTAACGAACGTGGGTGGTGGTGGGTGCTGGACGGGTTGGGGATTAAAGAAAGGGTGGACCGTGAAGAGACTCCAAGATAACTGTGCGAAACATGCAGCTGGCTCTACAGCCGTGGAAGGTAGCCACGTGAGGCCATACACAGCTGGAGCTCGGAGTCGAGATTGGCAAATCACAGCCTTAGAAGAAACAACAACCGACTTTTGTTTTTGTTTTTAATAGACAAGCGCATAATGATATAGGAAAGTCGGCAGAGGATGGCTTGGGCAGGAAGGGTGGTGCTCAAGTTCAATGTATGATTAGATAGGGGTAAGGATGTGACTGTGTTGGTGTGTGTGTGGTGGGGGACGGTGGTGGGGGACGGGTGGAGTGGACACCGGTGCACGTTACAAGGCAAACAAATAAGGAATATCCAATTTGTTTGGGAAGTTAATGGGGGAAATTGATAGGCTGGGGGAGGCTGGGGGTGTAGAGAGGGCGTAGGAAGATACCTCAGACGAAGAAGACACTGCAAGATAAGAAGTGAGGAGATTACCGAAAAAAGACAACAACAAATACGATTCACTTGTATCTCTTGTGTTTGTGGAGCGCCAGTTCGGGGCAGTGTAAGGGGATGAGGGTCTGGAGAGAACAGATGGGAGTCGGGAGAAGGAAGGATTGATTTTTCACTCAGGCTACCGAATCTTTTCGTATTGCTGAAAAAAAGTATAAACAAAAGTATAATGTATCTTTGCTGCACTTAGGCTCGTGCCGACATAAAGATTGGCATCGAATAATGAGTATCGAGTAAGGTAAGATAAGAAGGACTATCGAATAAGTAAAATGTATCCAGTGAGATAAGATAAGTATCGAGTAAGGTAAGATGAGTATCGAATAAGTTGAAAGTATACAGAAAGATAAGAAGCTTATCCAGTTAGCCTAAGGTAAGATGGGTATCGAGTAAGGTGAGATGGGTAGATTATCGGGTAAGCTGAGATGAGTATCTAGTAAGCTGAGATTAGTATTGAGTAAGGTTCAATGAGTACCAAGTAAGGTAAGATGAGTATCGGGTAAGGTATTATGAGTATCGAGTAAGGTATTATGAGCATCGAAAGAGTAGATCAATTATTATTGTAAACTTTCATGTATTTGGCAACACCAACAATAAAACAAATGCTCCACACAAAATAGTTGTGTACGGTATCTAGAAAAAAAAACAATTTAATATGTGTAAATTACAACAACAAAAACAACTGCTCACTGACAAAATTTCCAAAACGCTCAAAAGAAAAGGAAGCCTAAACTTGTTTTCTCTCTTAAATACTTTAAGTCCTGCCTTCCGTCCCCCCACCCCCACCCTCTCCATCTGCCACCGTCCGCTGATTATAGTGCATCCCCCCTCCCTTCTTGAGAAAACATGGTTAATTATGTTTGCCTTTGGTGTTCGGGTAAAAACAAAAAGGGAAGAGGGGGGGGGGGGGGGAGGGGGTGTTGACATGGGACCGAAATCAGTGAAAGTCAGATGGAAATTTCGGCTTAGCTCCCGGTTAATTAACACGATGTCACGAGAATAACAAATTACATTGTAATCACCGGGAATAAATAATGATTGCCAAGAAGAAAAATCCACGATAATGTTTGATAACACTGGGAGTAGTTCGAGGACAAAACTTAAACTTTCATACTTAATGAATGGCCACTATGATTATTACATAATGAATGTCTCTTTTATTGCCATAGCATGTGAAATACACGGTGCAACAGTAAACTTTATTTGCTTTTACAATTTTTATACACGAATCAAAACGTTATGGGTTTTGACTTGTAATATGTCATTCAGTATTTGTGGGTTTTTCTTCAGCATTTCTCCTTTATTTATTTTTGTCGTTAATATTTAAACGTTTACGTTTTAGAGGTAAGTTGACTTAATATTATTAAAATATGAAGAGGTTTTAAACTGTGGTGCCGAAATAGACTAATATTTTGTTTAAAAGTGTCCCTTTCATTCCATGTTGATCCATAGGGTAATGAAAAAAGCGTTCGCAATTTTAAAAGGCAACGGCATACAACGGAGTTTGTGTGGCTATCTCAATGCATTTACTTTTCCACAAGTAAAATCAGGTACCTTTCATAGCTGGCTATACTAGAAGGCCACCCCTGTCTAACAAGTGACACGATCTACAAATAAGCCCTATATCAGACTGGACTGGTGAGATTTCTAGCTGAAGGACTTAATAATAGAAATGATTCGAATTACGATTTATAGATTTAAAAAAAGAACTATATAAATAGACTGAAATACTTTGATTAGACAGGCAGACAGACGGGAGGATGTTTGAGTGAATGAATAAACAAATAACTAGATAGATAGATAGATAGATAGATAGATAGATAGATATATATATAGATAGATAGATAGACAGACAGACAGGCAGGCAGACAGACAGACAGACAGACAGACAGACAGACAGATAGATAGATAGATAGATAAATAGATAGATAGATAGATAGATAGATAGATAGATAGATAACAAACTAAAACAGACTCAAAATGTACACAACAGTAAAGCCAACTAGTTAGGTTGTTTTTGTCAATAAGCAAAAAAAATAAATCAATATTTCTAGACCTATATGATTTTCTCTGTACTCTTTCTTTCTTGTCATTATTCTATATTGTTTCCCACTGAATCTCCTCTCCCATCTCTCTCCATGTCTTTCCCTCCATGGACTCCCATCTCTCTCCATGACATGTCTTTCTCTCCTTAGCTTCTATGTGTGTGTTTGTATATTCTACACAAGCACACATTCTAGTTGTTTTGTTTTTTTGTTGTTTTTTTACGTCAGCTTCTTGGCTTCTGTATGTCTTTGTGGCCAGAGTGTTGTGTGAAACAATTGTGTCAAATTTCCCACAAACTGAAGTACAATGCCCAAATTCTAAAGAAGGTGAATCCACAAGTAAGAGCTACATCTCTAAACCAATAGAATTGATGGTGTTGTTTCTCAGAAATGAAGGTAAGACTTCACACTTTTCATTATTGGTTTTGTTGAGGCAACATTTTAACTTCTCAAAAAAAAAAAATACACATTTGTAACCATTATGCCAAAGATATCCGTCATACTTTTGTTGGTTGAGCTCAGCATTATAATAACTTTAAGTTATCTTCCCTTATAGGCCTAACTGGTAGGTCTGGACTGTATTTTTAATATTACCCGCTTTACACTTGACTGCAAGGGAAATGTGTGGTCAGACCCATTTTCTCCCAATTACTTATGCCCAGTAAATTGAGAGGTGGACGTAATTGGCAACGACTTATGTTGGTAATCACATGTTGACCATGGCTTATGCTGCCCATGATTTATGCTGCCCATGATTTATGCTGACCATGATTTATGCTGACCATGACTTATGCTGCCCATGATTTATGCTGACCATGATTTATGTTGACCATGATTTATGCTGCCCATGATTTATGCTGCCCATGATGTATGCTGCCCATGATTTATGCTGACCATGATTTATGCTGCCCATGATTTATGCTGACCATGATTTATGCTGACCATGACTTATGCTGCCCATGATTTATGTTGACCATGATTTATGCTGCCCATGATTTATGCTGCCCATGATTTATGCTGACCATGATTTATGCTGCCCATGATTTATGCTGCCCATGATGTATGCTGCCCATGATTTATGCTGCCCATGATTTATGCTGCCAATGATTTATGTTGACCATGATTTATGCTGACCATGGCTTATGCTGCCCATAATTTATGTTGACCATGATTTATGCTGCCCATGACTTATGCTGCCCATGATTTATGCCTCCCATGACTTATGCTGACCATGAGTTATGCTGACCATGATTTATTCATTGACCAGGACTTATTCAAATGGTAATCTGAACCTCTGTCTCAAAGCTATAATTATTTTTTAACATAGTTGGATTTTTATAAATAAATAAAAAATAACCCAAATAAAGTAAAAGAAAACCATGTGTGGAGAAATATCTGCCTAAATTATGCAAAGATATTCTGGATATCAATTCATTTCCTTTTAATTTGCATTTTGTTCTTGGGTTATATAACTTTTTAATTAGTGCAGTTACATCCACCGGTTATTGATATTGATTTGTTTTATATGATTCTCACATTTATTAGTATTCAATGGATTTTAAGCTGATTCTAAACTCTCTTATCCTTTTCACTATCAGTTCAGTGACTTACCTATATAAACATGGATCATTAATGTCTAAATGTTTGTACTTTTTACCAATTTCTGTCTAGGAGTGTTGATATAGTTTTTTGTGTTTTTTTTCAAAAGAGATTTTCAGTTTTAGAAATGCGATTTTAAATTGATTTTGGTTGCCCCCTTCCCTCATTATGTATTTTTTTTTCTTTTTGGTTGTTATTATGTATCATCATCATCATCTGTCCTTTGGGTTCCTTGTGGAACATAGGGCCTCTGTCAAAGCACGCCACTCTTCACGGTCTCTTGCTAGTCGCTTCAATTCTTCCCAGCTCTTTCCAGTTCTTTCAGTTTCATCCAGTATGCTTCGTCTCCATGTTCGCTTGGGTCTTCCTCTATGCCGTTTACCCTGGGGGTTCCACTCTAAGGCCTGTCTAGCTCTGTTGTTGTTATCTTTCCTGAGGGTGTGTCCAATCCATCTCCACTTCCTTTCCATGATTTGTTGTTCTACTGTTCTTTGTCCACACCTCTCCCAAAGCTTGGAGTTTTCTACCTTGTTGAACCATTTTATTTTGAGTATATTTCTTTGGCATCTGTTAACAAAGGTCTGGAGTCTATTTTTAGTTTTCTCTGTCGTTTGCCATGTTTGGGACCCATAAAGTAGGACCGTTTTAATGTTTGTTTTTCTTAAAGATTCTTACTTTAGTTTTGACAGAGATGTATGTAGATCTCCAGACCTGCTTCAAGTTGGCAAAGGCTTGTCGCGCCAGGTTTATTCGACGTTCGATGTCCTCGTCTGCTCCTCCTGAGGCACTGACCACACTTCCAAGGTATACAAAGTGATTCACTTGGTCTAAGCTTTGGTTTTCTACTTGTATGTCACCATCTTGTTGGTGGTTTATTTTCAACACTTTGGTTTTTTGATGGTTTATACTCTTTTTCCGGTCTCACTCAAAGCTGTGGTCTTCTCTTGCATATCCTGTAATCTGTGGGACAGAATGGCCAGGTCATCTGCAAATTCTAAGTCTTCTAGTTTTTGCATTAGGGTCCATTGTATTCCTTTTCCTGAGTTAGCATAAGCTTCTTTTGTGACCCAGTCTAGTACTAGAAGGAACAGAAGTGGTGAAAGGAGACATCCTTGCTTGACTCCAGTTGTAACATGGAATTCATCTGACATTTTACCATTATGTACTATTTGGCAGGTAAAGTTTTCATAGAGACTTTTGATGATGGCTATTATTTTATTAGGTATTCCATAGTGCCTCATGATTGACCATATTGTCTCTCTATTAATGCTATCAAAAGCCTTTTCAAAGTCCACAAATGTAGCATAGAGTGGAGATTGCCATTCAATAGATTGTTCTATAATGATCCGGAGTGTTGCTATCTGGTCAATGCATGATCTTCCTCTTCTGAACCCACCCTGTTCTTCTCTTAGGAGATCATCACAGGCTTCTTTAATTCTGTTGAGTATTGTTCTGCTGAAGACCTTGCTTGGTACTGAGAGTAGAGTAATTCCTAGCCATTTATCACATCTTGACAGATCCCCATTCTTTGGAATTTTAATCAGTAGGCCTTTTTTCCATTCTGCAGGAGGGGTTTCGGTTGACCAAATTTTATTAAAGATATTGTGGAGTTGGTTAACAATTTCAGCTCCTCCTTCTTTTAGGACCTCAGGTGGTATATTGTCTATGCCTGCTGCTTTGCCTGTCTTCATTTGATTGATGGCCTTCCATATTTCTTCTTTGGATATTTCTTCCATATTTATGTCCAGTGCTTCTCCTGTGGTCAGATCGGGTGGATTTAGAGGGGTTGGTCTGTTTAGCACTTCCTGGAAGTATTCCTTCTGAGCTGGTCATCTATGGAAGAGAGGAGTTTACCTTGTTTGTCTCGGACTGGCACATTGTAGTTAGCTTTCTTGCCACTCAAGAGTTTAGTAATTTTATATAACTGTTTTAGGTTTCCTAATCCTGCTGCTTCTTCTGCTTGCTCAGCTAGTTTATTATAAAATGTTCTTTTATCATGTCTAAGCATTTTTTAGACCTCTTTTAAAATTGTATGATACTCTTGTTGTGTTAGTTTTTTATGTTTTCTTGTTTTAGCTTGGTTTACTGTTTGTTTTGCATGTTTCCTGTCTTCAATTCTTTGCCATGTCTCGTCGCTAATCCAATGTTTTTTGTTTTTTGGGGCAGGTCTTAGTACTTCATTACAAGTTCCTATAATAATTTCTTTGAAGTTATCCCAGGTTTTGTCTATGCTTTCCTCGGTATCATCTGGTTGTGCAGAGAATCGGTTTTTAAGGGTTAATTGTAATTCACACTTCCTCTGTGAATTCTGGAGTTTGTCTAGGTCGAATTTGGTTCTCCTGTTTGTTTTTTACCTTTGTTTGGCTAACTTTATTTTTAGCTTGGCCACTACCAGGTAGTGATCTGATCCAATGTCTGCTCCTCTTTTGGTTCGTACATCCTGTAATGTGCTCCTCCAAATACGGCATATAGCGATGTGGTCTATTTGATTCTCTGTTTTGTTGTCTGGTGAGACCCACGTTGCTTTGTGGCATTTTTTGTGTGGGAAGATGCTGCCTCCGATCACCAGTTCATTGAATGTACAGAAGTTAGCAAACATCTCTCCATTTTCGTTCATGTTGCCCAGTCCGTGTATACCCATTGTCTTCTCTCTCCCTTTGTTTTCATTTCCTATTTTAGCATTCATATCTCCCATGAGGATCAGTATATCTCATTTGGGTATTCTATCCACTATACTTTGAAGTCGTTCATAGAATGCAACTTTATCTTCTTCAGGTGCAAGGTTGGTGGGAGCATAACACATGACGATGTGAACATTTTGGAATCTTGATAGAAATTTTGCTCTAATAATTCTGTCTGAAACAGGCTCCCATTCCAGGAGACTTTTAAATGAATCTTTGTTCAATAGGAGTGCCACACCCGCTTCATGATAGTTACATAATATCTAGTCAAAGTGGTCACCTTCTTTCAATAAGGGCAAGAACAGAGAGATTTAGGAACTCTTTTGTTCCACTGTCAGTGAGACTCTTTCAAAAGAATCACCTTTCAGCCAGGAAATACAAGGGCTCAATAGCTGACTCCTAAATAATAGACCTACTTTTTTTCTTGTATGATAAATGGTATGATAGTATGCGTGAATGTCTATTGTGTTTGAGTACAAATGGTTCTTTAATATTGTTTTAGGTATGCTGAAAGACGGAATTTATGTAATCAAGTCAATTTTCCATTCATTTGGATCAATAAAGCAATCTTATCTTATCTTATTTTCATGGGTGTCCTCTTCGTTTTCCATTCCAGAAAAGAGCAGAGTTTCACCTGTTTGAAGCCTAGTTTCTCCAAAAGTGTTCCACCGTACTTCACTCAGTCCCAAAATTTGCAATTTGTAGTTAGCCATCTCTTTGGCGACTTGGGCGCATCTGCCTGGTTCTAGTAGGGTTCGGACATTCCATGTACCCAAGCTGAAGGGTGCCTTTTGCATTAGGAAATGTTTCTTTTTTGTCGGTTTGAGTAGGGTGGTCGGCCTTGTGGGATTCTTTAGAATTTCCCCACACAGCTTCATAAATCTCCTTTGTGGAGCCCTACCCTTGCCTCTGACTGTGTTTTGTAAGTTCGCTTTGATTTTGGTTTCTGTAACGTTTTGTTTTTTACATGGCCGGGTTGTTAGCCCTGCGCACAACCGTCTGGGATGATTCCCTTTACAGCTCTCTGGATAGCTGCCTTATTTTCGGGTAAGGTTCCCTAGCCTTTGTGGATCCCTCTCCACTTCCTGCAAGGCAGCAGGTTCTGATTTTGGTCCGCCCCGGGTATTTGATTTCCCCGGTACCTACCATATCTGGTGGGCGTTCCCCAATCCGCCACTCAGGGAGGCGCTCGATGGGAGATCAGAAACTCCACACGAGGTTATTATGTATAGGTGGAAAATAAAGCTATTGTTCTTAATTGAAATGACCGACCGAGCAATAAAAACTGCTCCTTGGCCGTTTAGCTAGTCATGTTGATTGAAATCACACACACAAAAAAGCACTACAGAAAGTCAATAAATAAACGACACATTCCTTAGAAAAATTGAAATAAGTTTTACATGTGTATGGATGAGCCTTGAAAGTTTATTACGTAGTGAAATCTTTTTTTTTTAATATTTGATCTTCATTGAAAGGACCCAAAAACTGAATTATCATGAGTTGGGAATTAAAATATACAGATCAGCGGTTGCTGCATGTTCACAAATGAATAGAATATTTTTATAAAATGAATACAAATCCAGATTGTCTGTTTATCTGTACATTCAGTACATTCAGCGTCTGGGGAGAAACCCAGTATTTTGCTTCTCTAGTAACTACATCAAAAGGATTTGCAGAAAACTCACGTTAATGGTAACTTAGCATCTGCATTTATTGTTGTCTGTGCTTCTAATGGAAGCAATATTTGGGATTTGAAAAAAAAATAGGCCTATGAGTTGCCTATGAGTAATTAGTGTTTGCAAGACATTTGATGTTTAATGGTTTTAAAATATTTCTTCCGGAAAACATAAAATTTTTAGTGGGGCACCATATTTGAATGATCTCTCCCCAAGTTGCAACAAAACCAAAAAATCAGTTTTAAGTTTTTTAACCAATTTTCTTTTATTTGTTTTGTTTACATTAAAAAAAATATTATGTTTTAAGAACTTGAGAAAACCATTGGCAATGGTTACTTCAATAATTGATTAAGTTTTCTTTGAATAGACATTCCTGTTTCATATAGTTCTATGATTACATCATTGATTTTCTTTTATAGGTAAGTTTAGAGTTATAAAAATGATGGATTTTTTGTAAACAAAAGCCACAGTACAGTCATTTAATGTATATCATCATCATCATCAGACCCTTAACTGTTATGGTCATTGGGGGGAGCAAAAATATTTAATAAATAATTGGCATCAGCTACTCTTATTTCTTAGACTCAAAATGTATACATATAATGATATATATATATATATATATATATATATATATATATATATATAAGAACATATACATATAACATACATATAAGAACATATATATATATATATATATATGTATGGCTACCTCAACAAAATGAAGTGGTAATGCTACACATAACAAATTAATGCACACCTTAGCTCACCTGTAGTTTCCAAGGTACACACCATCTGGATTTAACATGGGCACAATCTTAAAGACCAAATGATCCCTCAAGACCTTGGCTATTGGATGGTTGCTTACTAAAAAATCAATTATACCTGGACACAAAAGAAAGATGGAATCAAATCAATGAATGCAAGAAAACAACAGAAGCAATATAAGAATTACATTATTACAATTGTTAAAACAACATTATGAAACCATTATTTTATTATGTCTCTTTAAGGGATTCAGTTGGTGACTTTTATTGTCCATGTTTGTGTATGAAACTGTTAAATATATTCTTACCATTACAAAGATTCCAATGGATTAAAAAAAGTGTTGCAGGCATTCAATTCAAGTAGGAAGAACATCCAAAGTAATGTATGCATGTCTATACAAAGAAACTTTCATTTATTCACTAAGTAGTGAATTTTTTAGTTTTAGTAAGATCTGAATGTTTCACCCTACATTTTCTTATCTTATTTGTAACAGTCTCTGTTTCTTTACAGATCATTTTTGCAAAAACCTTTTTTTTAACTTTATATAATAAATACAAAATATGTTGTGTAGCCCCCCCTCCCCCCCACAAGACTAGACTCGGAACACGGATGAGCATAGGACGCAATAATCTTCTCTATAGAAGGAGCGTCTGTAATGTATAAGATAAGACCCCTACCCTTGCTAAATGGTACTTGCCTTGACACACAAATGATGCTGGGGTTTCTCCAGGGTGAACTCTAGCAGTAATCAAGATTGTTTTTAACTTCTCATTCTCTTTGGCACAAATGTTAGGACTTGCAATGGTGATGAGGTCAAGCCTTCGCTGTTGCTGTAGAATAAACAATCCTGTTAAAATCTATGTTCTCATCTTATAAATAAATAACAAAACATGCATGGATAAAAGAAAACAAGGGAAAAAATATATAATAAATAATGGGCATCAGACACTATTATTTCTTAGACTCAAAATTAAATCCAGTATAATGGAAATCAATTTAACAATTTCAATGCAGTTATTATTATTTATAAAATACATTCAAGAGGGTGATACCATCTCAACTAGGCAATACATTGCTTTGTAATCCATTTTTTTATTTTTAAAAGAAGGGATAATGCAGCAACACAAAGGTATAACTTGTGACTACCAACTAACAATACATTGGCTGAAATCATTGGGCATTAAGAAGCTAGGAATATTTTTAGTTTGACTGTTTGTCCTGGAACCAATCCAGCCTTTGATGGTTTTCTCTTGCATTATATAGAAAGTAGTGAAACTGTGGTGGTCGCAGACATCGATAAGCTATATTATACAAACATATGATTCTATAGATCAGCTATAGCTCACAAATGATTAACAATAATAATATATTTGAGCTGTATTTTTTTTTTTTTGCCACAATAAAAGTTTTAGAAATTAAAAACTTTTAAATTTCTTTTTTTAAATGGTATTTATTGATTTGTATTAATTGTCAGAATTATTTCCAGAATTTCAAAAAGCAATTTTCATCATCCAGGTGTTATCAGAAAAAGTATCAATAAACGAAAAAAAAAGTAATGCTTCCCTTTCTAGCATAGGCTATAGATCATTAGCAGGACCGGCTCTAGGGTTTTTGACACCTTAGGCGAAAACAAATTCTGTAGCTTCATTAAAGTGCCTTCGGCGGGGAGAAACTGAGTAGTGTTAGGGCATACTTTACTTTTTTCTAAAACAACTTAAATAAAATATCCTTCGCCTTTAATTTTCTAGTAATTTGTCTGCCTATGCTAGTAGCACGCAGAAGTATTAAACTTTAATGTAGTTTATATTTTTAAATACCCTAATTTTAAAAAAAACTCAATCATACATGCGCCCCCCAAAATTTTGCGCCCTAGGCAGCTGCCTAGGTTGCCTATATGAACGAGCCGGCCCTGATCATAAGGGCAAATTGATCAGAGTTCATGAATTTAAGAGGTCACTGCATATAATAAGAAGACTGTGATGCCAACCCAATAACCAACCACTGTTACTTTTCCCATTAATTTGATGTTATATACCAATCAGAGTACAAAAGCTTTAATATGGCAAGCAAGGTTGCTGGACCAGCAATAAAGTCCAAAGTGTTACCCTAATGACATACAGTAAAAAAAATTTTTTTTTAAAATGTTGTGGTATAATGTATAACTTAGAAAGGTACTATTGCTAAACTTTAATAGTTATTTCAGAACACATACCACTGTCAACGTTAACAGCTCTCTTGTGAAAAAGTCATAATTTCTCCTCTCCAAGTTGTCTAAGTAATTTTGTAATCGTGTGTAAGAGTAAGGGTAGCAGTAAGCAAATTGGTAGATATCCTCCTCTCGGTCAAACACAAATGCAAATGACATGACATAATTCTTGCGGTGATCTGGGCAACGGTAATAATAAACATACTTTGATGGAATGCGGACCCTAAAAATGAATATGAACCACAAGATAAAACAACATTTGAGGAGCAGGTCATACTTTGAATTAAGTATCAAATGGCTTCAATATTGAATAGCAGACAATCAGATAAACTATTAAAAATAACAAAATGAAACAAATATAATTTGTTCACATTTTTA
This sequence comes from Anisus vortex, assembly GCA_949126835.1. Classification (NCBI taxonomy): domain Eukaryota; kingdom Metazoa; phylum Mollusca; class Gastropoda; family Planorbidae; genus Anisus; species Anisus vortex. The sequence goes on from OX421493.1 coordinate 24,770,804, forward strand.
TGACTGGAAAAAAAAAGTTTTGGTTGTTAAAGGAAATATAATATCGATCAACACATATATTTTACATAATAGCTTTTAAATAGCTTAGTAAATAATATGAAAGCTCACCATTTGGGTCTACTTGTGGATTTAATCATTGGGGTCATGCCATCTCTGTATAAAGATTTTGTTTTACTAAAGTTGACTATGTTGAAAATAACTCTCTGGAATTGTAAAAACAAAAGTAAAATTTAACCAAAACGCCATCTTAAAACAGATCTAGGTAGATTATTTTATATTTATGTTACAAGGACATTGCTGACATAATCTATTCAAAATTTCTAAATTTTCAGTTTTGGGTTTGTAAAATCTTGCATCAAATGTGCTTTGAGCCTACATTATGTCTGTTGATAGTAGTGATGATGATGATGATTTATATAGCGCGCCTATCCATGCTATGTTAGCATCCTCAGTCAGTGCTATATAAATACAATTATTCTTAAATAATATATTTTAACCATGGTACTTGCCTGGTCTGATTTTACATTTTCTACAATGAAATTGAACCAAACACGAAAACGGGGATTGCAAGTATCGGGTCTTATAAACAAGTCATATTCTGTCTCTGTGATGTAATCAACCCGACCTAGATTACCTGCAAGGAAAAACATTTATAGGTACTATATTTGAGATCATGTTATTACAAAGAATGAATTAGAGCATTACAAATCTTATTAAATTAAACCTTACATATATTAAATTCGGCAGAAATTAGGATATCTGCATTTGATTTTCACAGGCAAAGAAAAAATTTGAACTAAGCCGAATTATCACATTCACATTATTTTCAATAACTTTGGACTTTAATGTCTCATTAAAAAAATAATTGTTATTTCATTTTCACATTATGATGAATGCCGTGTATTTTACATCAGATTCTCTTTGGGAAACAACACAGTATAAGAATAAGTTAAGCAAAATTATTCTAACATCATTACCGCTAATAAAATGAGACCTAATTTGGTTCACTTCATTTTGCTAAAAGAATATTTTACTTTTATGGTATGTTTTTACGTCATTTAACTTTAAAAATGTAATCAATCAATGTAAAAATGATAAAACCCTTTAGTATTTTACAAAATAAGCATACAATGATAAATCCTGTGCTTTTTTTTTTGGTTTCTATAATATAAGCAAAGTGTCAGGTAGATAAAAATAATTTAACCCAAGTCTTATGGCATATAAATATACTACACAAAAATGCAGACCAATATTAATAAAAAAGGGCAAAATTATCAGGGTAAAAAAAATATTAAGTTATTTAAATTATGTAATAGTGAAAGTAAGACTTATTTTCATATTCAATGTTGAGTCAAAAGAAAAATATGTTAGAGTTAAATTACCACTTTCAAAGCAGGCATCAAAAATAAGATGTCCCTTTCTAGGTTTACCAGTATAATTTGGTGGCACCACTGCAAATTTGTTGACATTTCCAACAACAGGCTCATCAGTACTGTCTGAGTCACTACCTAATAATTACCATAATTCATTCAGCAGGTTAATTCCATGAGTTCAAAAAACAAAACTACATTAGGAACAAGGCTGTAAGCCTTTTTTTCCTTATTATTCTTAAAATGTTTGATATAAACAGCTGGCCTAAATATTAGTTCGGCATAGGTCTAGTCTTTGAAAAGGATCAAATATAGTGATACTAAAATCATCAGTTTTTATTATCTTACAAGTTACATTGCCCTGCGTTGCCCGGGTGAAAAAAAAACTGGACAGTATATGGTGCAGATACAAATTTTATAAACTACAATTAAAAGAAAGTTATAAATCTAATATTTAAATTATTATTTTTTTACTGAAGACTTTTAGGAAAGTAATTTAAAATAAATATTGCCATCGGGGAAAAAAATGGGCAAGTAGGCCTAATTTTATTTAACAAAAATCTAAATTGCCCGTCGATTTACAATGTCTTTTGTTTTGAAAAGTTTGAAAAAAAAACTGTAGAAAAAAAAGGTATAGTCTAACTGGAGAATCGAACCCGGGTTTCGCGCATACCAGTCCACTACGTTAACCGCTGAGCTAGTGAAGACACATGTCCAATGTGAAAAATTACTAGATAGTAGGCTACGTAGGCCTAGGCCTAAATATAAGGTCAGTGACACAAACTCATGTGATTTCATATTGACCAATATAGGGATCCGTATGCATACAAACAATCTGTTTTTATATAGATAGATATATTATGGGTACTGCTATAAAGAAGATTAATGTGTCTTTTGCTTATCCATTGTTTGTCTATAGTTTTGCATTTTGATTAAGGTTTTAAATAATGTTACATTGTTGGTTTGTTCCAAAGACCCATTTCATGCCTAGCTAATATTTTTAATATTATATAGGCCTATATAATAATATAGGCTATTATATTAGCTTATATATATTTTAGGCTAAAAATTTAGCTTAAAATAAATAAAAGTAGGCCTATCTTAATCTTGTGACTTCTAGTTCTATATAGTAATATAGTCTATTGATTGAGGTTTATCTTAATCAATGTAAATCAAAGTTAATCAGATCTGAAGCCCATTTCCTATTCATTAAATTCATATATGAGACTATACTAATATATAGGCTAGCTTATATTTATATATACTGCCTATAGGCTATAGCTTAAATAGTTATAGGAAGTTATAGGCTATAGGCCGAGCTGATATTATAGCATTTCTATCTCTATGCTACAGGCCTATATATTTAATTCTATACTATAGTCTATATATATGTCTATAGTTCTTTAGCATATAGCCTAAGACTACACTACTGACTATACTAGTATACTGATACTAGTTTACTAGGGCACTTCACTAGGGCCTAGGGCCATAGACGCCATAGTGCCATAGTCATAGTTAGTCGACTACATTACTACAAAGGCAACTGACCATAGGCATAGGGTAACCGACCATAGGCATAGGGTAACACAGTCCTATATTACCTATAGTTATATTTTAGTCAACATCATGTGGGCTTACGGCCTACATACTACGTAGCATTTCTACATGGCTACATGGACATGGACATGGAACATTTTTGTAATTAGCCGAAACAAATTAACCGATGCAATTTGGAAGTAATAGGCCTTTATAGGTCTAGTTATTAAACTGTATGTTTAAATGGCCCGTAGGCTTAAACTTTAATTTATTTGAAAATATAATAATTGCTTTTAAAGAGAAAAATAATCAGTAATAAACCAGATTTAAACCAATTTATACCCGAGTCACCCAGCTTGTCGGCCATGTTAATATACAGACGCTTTTACCTCACTACGGAGTTGTTGCTAAATAAAAGACTTTTTTTCATTGGTCGAAAAATAAAAACAACCAATCAAATCATATAATACGTAAAAGCTTACTTTTGGAACCAATTTCGGATTTTAACTAGTGGTGAATTTATTGTAAATGTATACTTTTCGCATTGTTTATATCATTTTTAAATCAATATTATTTATTTCCATACTTAATTAGTATAAGCCGCCAATGAATCAGGATAAAATTGCTCGTGGAACAAAACATTTACTTTATTTTATAAAACGTTCGGAATTTACGACATGCATGTCAGACTATGCGGGCACGCAGTGAAGCCAGCTGGTCCAGCGGTTAGTTCACCGGACTGTCAACCAAATACCAATACTGACAGGTCGCGGGTTCTATCCCTGCCACCGACGGATCCCTGTCGCCCTGCAGGAGTTTTGGGCCTAGTGGACGTTATAATCTTCTATCTAGAAGGAACGTCTGTAAACCTATAAGATAAGAGCAGTTTTCAGTGGCACGCGGAATTGCCTACTAGGCCCTATTAATAGTTTTGATGGATGTATGTAGACGATTTTTTAATGCAGCATGTTGGATTTAAAACATCTTAAATATGATCATTGAAATTTGCCACTTTGTGGAAGGAAACTGCTAATAAAAGTAGCTTCTCTTTTCGCTTTTCTCAACAGCTGGGCATTACTTATAAGCTTTTATTAGCCTTTATCAGCCTTTATTTTACTAATACCACGCCATACCAATCAATTTCTCGAATTTAAAGTAACTACAGACAGTGTAAATTTCTTACACAACATGCATAATACACAGTCTCTCATCAAAATGCATTTTTAATAAAAATAAAAAAATCAACGTGATCCCGTTTGAAACAATGTGCCTGCTATAGACATAAGCTTAGGCTATAGAATCTAGCCTAGGCCTACTTAATTTCATATTAATTTGTTCACCAACAGTCTCTACATAGGGCCTAGGCCTATGTGTAATTACACAGTTTCATTAGCTTATTTGCACACATAAGACTCAATAAATAATGCATTTATAAACAGATAAGCTTATTCTGACTCATATTAAAATACCCATTTTTCGGGAAATTTAAACTAAATTATTGCCCGTTTATGTGTCATCTTAAACTCACAGACTCGCAGCCTTGTTGGTTTTTGTTTAAATTCATATTTTTGCTTTGATTTGCATTTACATTGAAAATTATCTTTTAAAAAATCTTGTCATTTTGAAAAAAAATTTGGTTGTGTGTGTATATGTGTGTGTGTGTACATAGAGAAGTGGAACGGGAAACAGTCTCGCGTGGACATACTGAAGGGGAGAAATGAAAATCATAAATTTAATATTATCGCTCTACTCTAGACTCTAGCAGGTAGATCTATACCTACACGGGGAATTGTACACTTGTACAATTGTAATGAGAGGCAAGGCTAGCCAGCATAACGAAAAACAAAATTCGTGTAATTCATTAAAAGTAATAATAGGCCAAATCCTAGACGTAAATCTCTCATATGCAGATTCGTCAGTAGGCCTTGTTGACTAATTTCGAACCTGGCATATTGCGCTGAAGCAAGTTAATTTGTCTCAACAGACAATGACAAGAGAAAAATTGCTAAGAAATTATAATTGTAAAAAGTTACTATTTAATATCACAAGCTTAAGCTTATTAGAACCACCGACTACTGCAGTAATTAGGCCTAATAAGTTAGGCCATACGAAACTATGGCTTAGATGTTCTTTTTCATTAGGCCTACATTCCACAACCATAGAGGGGATAACAAAAATATTTGACTCTTTTGTCATGATTATCGCTAATGTTTTAGGAGAAACGCAAACACTCTTAATACCATCTGTTCTGAAGGAGGCTTTATCTCAATGATTCTCACTTCGCATTGACACCACACCATCGTCCCCTTGTTCTCCTCTGCACTTCCACAATACACACAGAAAAAAGTAATAAGCATGCATTATAAATTCATACCTTTGTATTTAAACGTGAATGCGGTGGGGATGGGAGCTCGATCTATTGACAGAGCATTGGTTTTTCCATTCCGAAGAGTACTTTCTGGTTCATGATTGGCTATGAATAGGTTAATCCCAAACGTTTTGAGATTCACATTCGTTCATAAAGAAAGTCTTTCTGTGGATTCAAATGACGGATCGTTAAATTGTTCAGCAGCCGCCGAGGCTTTGACGGGTTCCTCCCTAAGCTGAGCACTAATATGTACCATTGCCATCACTTGCGACCAACTTCCCAGTATCGGGCGTCTACATGGATGTGATTTTATGCATGTCTTTTTACTAATGACACTTAACAACTTCAAAGGACAATTCAGCAGTCATAATAAGTTTACGAACAATTATAATTCCTGCATTGATTTTCCCCTCTAAATCTGCTATGGGACACGCAGCTCGGTGTTGAGAAAATACAGCCATATAAAATAGGAGACAATTGCTGAAGCAGACTGAAGATGACCTTAAATCCACGATAATTTATTCTGTAATGCTACTACCAGAAACATATAAGTTGGGACCTTTTCCCCAAAATATTAACTTGTTTGTTGTTGGACATGGAGGGAAAGGGGGACACGGTGTACAAGTGGCTCGCGTACCGAAGGTCCTGGTCTCGAATCCTGGTGAAGGCTAGGAGCAAAGTAAAGGCGACTGGGCATTGTGCTGGCCACACATACCCCCAGTGTGCCGTGGCCACAGAAACTAATGAACACTACGTCACCGGCCTTATGGATCAATTTGGTCGTCCGATGGGAATACTTTAATTTTATTACTATTATTGGAACTCATTTGAACTTTGTGAAAAATATAGATGTTTCTCTACAACTGGAACTAATTTGAACTTTTTATACATTTAAACATTTCCGTACAACTCAACGTAAACTCCAAATTTTATTTTTATTTAACGTGAAGTTTCGAACTCTAGTAAACTTAAATATTATTCGGTGAGCTTTAGTTTAACATAGTGAATAGTTAATATAGATTTAGTACTTTTGGAATTTAGCGTTCATTAGACCCTAGTTTATGTATGGACAGGAGGGTTATTTCAAAGTGACCCACGTAAGTTGGCTACATCTTTGAAATAAAAATTACTTAGACAAAATGAAACCATTTACGAATTTTACTACTATTCTAATTAAGATCGTTTAGAAATAATTACACTGGGGTGTTTCAAGTCACAGCCAATAAAAGTGAAATAAAAGATATTGCTTTAGGCCTATGTCACAATGTAAATTCATTGATTCAGATTATGAAGAAGAAACCTTGAAATTACCCATGCTCGTAGATTTGACGAAAAAAATATATTATGTAAGTATTAGTGCAATTTTAAAACTGAAATGTCAAAATGGAAATGGAGAGTGTACAATCAGGGAGCTAAACAAGAAATGGAGAGAGCGAGAAAGCTAAGATTGAAAGCCATGAGCGTCACCAACAATCTAACATTTAAAGTAAGGAGATTGTATAATTTGCACAACTTTATGGTACAAATAAAGAGGTCGTCAACATTGACATAGTAAAGTGCAGAAAACCATTTGCCTATACCTGAAATAAGCCTTTGTAAAACCTTTGTAAAAAGGAAGCTCACATCGTTCACACTAAACTAAAAAAAAGTGTTGGTCACTCAACAAGAAAACGAATACATCTATGAAAGAAGGTATAACGCTGCACATGTTCTCGTATCAAAGGTTACCGAGGTATAAAGACAAACATCTACTGCAAACGTCAACAAGATGATGCAATTCATTAAAAGAGGATACTCATAGAACGGAAACTAGAGTTAAAACATACATTTAAATAGACCTATAATATATTACTATGGCTATGGCATAGGCTGCCTTATGTCATTGCTAATACTACTATTATTTCATTAAGATATGTAAAAAAAAAAAAAACGTGGACATTTTGATATTGACAAAACATCTCTTTATGATTGATGTGCATCAGGCTACAGAGAGTGGAATTTAAAACGATGAAAACTTATATTATATGAGTGGAAGAACTTAAAGTAACTTATACAAGATGTTGATGAGCAGACAAAAATTAAATATATTAACATTAATCTATAATAATTATTAATATAAATTAAAATATACCAAATAATTGTATCGCAGATATTAAAATAAAATAAAAATTATTAATTTTCAAAATGATAACAGAAGCCTGAAAATGTAGTAGATCTATAATCTATGTCTAACTTTTTTTTAGATCTTTTTCGTTAAACGTTTGCGTTTGCACCTCCCCCCTGTTCAGTCTAGACGGCCGACATGATCAGTGACGTCATAATACATTGGGCTAATACGATTATAATAACCAAACGGAATCGAAGAAGTTACAATTTTAGTGCTGTGATTTAAGATTTTTAGCATTAAGAAGAACAATACCGAAAACAAAACTTTGTTTTGTTCAATAAGTGATAGGGCCTAGATCTACACGATAAATACTATCATACATTTTTTTTTTAAATTATATAAGTGGAATTATTTATGAGTAGTAGTAATCATTTACTCCAATATTAGGCTACTTTGCAACTGTCACAACATTAATTATATTTTAGTTTTTATTTCTTCAAAGAATTGATTTGACTAATTTTGAATACTAGTGAAAAACAGGAATGGATTTTGGCTTGTTAAATTAAGAAACAATAATTTAACAATGTTTACAAATGAACAATTTAATATATAATATTATTAAAAAAAATTAGTACCGTATAAATAAGCGATAGTTTGATAATCGATTACCACCATCACCAGTCTCATTTTTTTCTGATTCTTACGAAGTCGATTAGACCTAATGAGCTTTTTAAAACATTATTATCCGTTTAATTAAATTTTAAAATTATATTTGTTAATGTGTGATTATTATATTCAAGGATACTTATGGTCTGTAATATGCATATGGAATAATCAGTGTTGTTCGATTGTGGAAATTAAATTCACTTAGCAGGTGCGTATTAATTGTCAATCATAGTCAGTGATCATTGATTGTCTTGTCATTGTCGTCTGGCGTCTATGATTATCAATTATGCCCTAGCGTAGGATACATTCTACATTACACATTATCGTTCATTATATTAAGTTTTATAATTAGGCATAATTAGGCATAGGTAAAAATAAAAGCATAGTTTAATGCGATATAATTGTCACAAGCTATTGGTACTTGTTTGTTTTCCTTAGAAATTGAAAGTTAACGTAACCGGGCGTGTAATTATGTGTAGGCCTACTACAGTGTAGCAAGTTGCAAGGCGCAGCAAGGGCAAGGTGTTTAGCCTACTATTTAAAATTTAAGATTAGACGTTTTTCTGATTTTCACATTCGTCCTCTACTATCATTGCTCTTATTTGAATTGTTGCTAGTTGCCCTAGTCTTAGGGCTTATCATGTACATTGTAGATCTATTAATGAACCTACAAACAATACTATGACTACGGTCACTATGTTTTATTTTCGGTATTGTTTTTCGTAAAACGTATTTAAAAAGCAGTTGCTCATGTTTAAAAAATAATTATGCGCCTTTGACAGATCCATGACACGAAGGCGTGTTCAATTAATATTAATCAGGCCTATAGTTATTCTAGGTTCTTGTCTGTATATAGACGTAGATCTAGGCCTAAACATAATGTACACAGCTTCTGGTTGGGTTAATATTATTATAATTATACGTGAATAATAATAAGTTAACGATTAGCTGTTGTTGTTGTTGTTTTTTTGTTGTTGTTGAATTAAATTATATATGTTATTTCTTGTGTAAAAGCTAAAGTAAAAGGCAATCCATTTCCTTTTTTTAAATGCATGAGTAAGGTGGGGCATTAAGCACCACCTTTTTTGCTTACTGTGAACTTGTTCTTCTTTTTAAAAATATACAATGCCGACTTATACTTTTAACGTCAATTCTGACAAAATAATGTCTTTTTGCATAAGACCAGGCTGAAATAAAGAACAAAAACACGTACATTTTAATTTCGGTAATATACCTATTCAGAAAAAGTTTAATAAACTTTAACACAACTAATGAATAGGGCAGGGGGCAATAAGCACCGGGGCAAAATTGTTTCATAAAAAACTCTTTTAGGATTGAACCCTCGGTTGTAAGTGGGATTTCAATACCAGTAGAGGCAGATTGTTGAGGCAAATGGTTTGGTGTTGATGGAGGCTGCTGAATAGACTCAGCAGATGTGGAAGTTGGCGGAGTCGGCTGAATGACGGACATAATGGATCATCAGTCAGCATGGATGGCTCAAAAGTGCATGTAGGGTGTGTAAGAGGAATACTTCTACCACCATCAGTGTCCAGTGACACTTGGGTCTTTCAGGTACATTAACCCTTTGACTGTTAAAAGGGCACAGTCCAGTTGACTCAAATTCTGACTTGATAACATCATGCGAGAATGACTAGAAACATCTTCATAAAGATAGCTGAAAAGTCTTTCTTCCCATCTGGTCCTGAATGGGTCCTGGCATATTTAACCACATGGTCTTAACTGATCTAAACACTGTCTTTTCTAGGGACTGCAGTAGATGAGTGAGGTGTGAAAGCAGACAGAGGAGGACAACAATGTTTTTCTTTGCTGCCTCAATCAGTTCTTTGGATAAATGCGACATACGGCCATCAAACACAAGAAGTCTTGTTTTATCCTTGACATCTGCAGTGTGCACCAGAAATATCTTCTCAAACCATTCAAGGAAAAGTGGTGCCTCCTTCCATCCTTTCTCGCTTGTTGTATAACATGCATGATCTGGTCCACCTTCAGTCCATGCCATTTACAGGTTCTTTCCTGTGTATATCACAAAAGGAGGAAGAGTCTTGCTGCTGCCAGACACAGCACAGTTTTAAACATCCAGTAAGCTCTTGTTTGCGTAGAATATCCAGAGTGGTACTCCTGCCAGCATTAGCAATTACTGGAATTTCCCCTCAATCATGTGGCATTAAGCACCCCTTATAAAAAATCCCCTCAAACAGGCCTGCATGACACTTTCAAGCAACCAATGTAGGTTAAAATCGATCAAAGAACACTCTATTAATTGACTTGTGCATATTATAAATAAAAAGGTAAAAATTGGCTTCAATGAACATATGTTAATAAAATAGATTCAACTTTGTCCCGTCTTTAGAAGGCCTTTGTCTACTTTTTTTGCTTTTGTTCACTGCTTAGTTTCGGAGATACGTACTATGAATCATGTTGTATTAATGCTCGGTATTTATTTCCTTCATCCAAACTTCCTTTATTGATTGTTATTCTTTCGATTACCGGTATTTGTATGTTTGATGAATTTGATTTTCGCCTGAAACCTTTTTGTTTCCTTATATTATTTATATCCCAAAGATTTCTTTTAATAGGGCTTAGGTCTATGGTTGCCACCCGTCGCGATACATCGGGACCGTCACTGTTATGGACTTTCTTGTCCCGACATCCCGACAAGACCCAATTTTGTTCCTATTTTGCAAAATACTGAGCTTAGATCAAGTACTGAAGTAACGCCATCTGTTAGCGTAACATGTAAATGCAGTCTCAGTTAGTTTTATTTATTTCAACAATTTTATGTTGACAAGGTCGTCTCATAGATTGGATGCAAGTACCTTCTAGATCTAGCGCCATCATTCGAGAAAATAGCTTACCAGACTGACTTGCATGGAGTTTTATAAATACGTAAAAGGGAACAAATTCTTTCCGAAAAAGGGAAATCTTCCGAAAAATATGGTGCACCAACTACTTCTGTTGCAACAAGTTCCACGTAATTGTGTTCTAAATAAAAAGTAATATTAAATACATTTTTACTTCATTTCTACACCCTCATCTCAGAGTGTTCCCACGAGGTCCCAGCTAGATATGGCAACCCTACTTAGGTCTGCAAAAGTTTTGATGCGGCGCACTATGTGCCATTATGCATACAAATAGAATGCAATTTTATTTTCTCCAACAAAGGTTACACGTTCTTAATTCCATTTTTTTAAGGAGAAAAATTAGATCCCAGCAGTTCTAGATTTGGACATGCTGCCCCAAATAGTCTATCTTTGTGGATGTTTTATTGTTTAGATACCAACAGTTCTTATTCTCAAAGCTTTGCAATCCACAGTCGCTGCGTGCACAAATGTAAGCTTATAACCATAACTTTTTACACTAATTTGACGTTTTTAGCATTTTACTTCAGTATAAAAATGTACTTTGCTTCTCGGCTTTTTGTATCATTGACTGCATTAACTAAATGTATGATGCTGAATGTATGTGGTGCCTATAGATCTATTGCAAAAAGTCCACTGGAGAATTTCCGTTGGCTAAACTTTCTAATCTGAATTATCATTGCATCTGGCATGTTTGCCATTGGTGCAAGTCTTCGACCTTGCTCTTTGATTTTTATCCTTGCACTGGTAACAATTATGATAACAAAAATAAAAAGCCATAGACGAATTCAGTATAAACCATAGAATAAGAAATATAGGCAGGGTATGTAAAGGTACCCGGCTTAGTCGCATTAAGATAGCCTAAGTGTTCTCATATCAACAAAGATATGAAATTAAAAGGAGCTAGTATTGAGTGGTATTTCATAAGGCTGTGAAACATGCACGCAATACAGGCCATTTCCCTTTCCATGAAAGTGTTAGTGTAGATTATAGATAAAAGTTTGGGATTTATACTGCAAATAACTATATCGGAAAACGATTGAAATCAAAGATATAAAATTTTCAGTGTTTAGACTTAAAGTTTTTCTTTTCGTATAATAGTTGGCATCCCTTTTACACCTACTAACGGCAGAGGGGTCGCTAAATTATTGTGGGTTTCTGGTTACCGCTCCAGCTTTTATTAATCCACTGACACGGTGTTACATTTCAAGGTTTCAGTATCAAATCCCGATAAACCCTAGGATTGTTTTTGCTTGTAAGGTGTCCAAGAGTTTACCCAGCTGATACTAATTTGAGGAAGGATAGGCGACAGACACAGAGCTGTCCACCAGTACAATTCAGGGAGTAGGGGTAGAGCAGGGAGGGTGTATATTGCAAAATTAGGAGGGGGGGGGGCAAAACATGCACTTTTTGCTGTAAGGGGAGGGGGCAAATATTGCATCGCGGGGGGGGGGGGGGCAATAGTGCAAAATAGGGGGCAATGACAGACAAATTCTGACCTTGTGCACAGTTTTACACTAAACTATTTAAAAGATATATATAATATATATTAAAATTAGATAGATTAAATAATGTAAAGCTTCAAATTTTCATTATCTGTAAAAATAAAAAAGTATTATTCACAATATACCAAGTTTAAAAAAGAACACAGCACTGACACGGTAGATGGCTAGTCGAAATAATAAAGCAGAATATTCAAGAAAATTCCTCTGAAAAGTAGACCTAATATAAATTAGAACATCATAAATTACCATACATTAATACAAATAAATTAAATAGAAAATCTTATATAATTTTTTTTAAAGTTATAGTTATAATAATGTGCATGCAAAATTTATTACAGTTATTAACTTCTCAAAAAGGAGAAAAGAAGAAAGGAAAAAAAGGTGTTTAAAAAACTTCGAAAGAAAGATTTTCTGGAAGATGTTGGAAGCGGCAAAATAAGTACTCAAGCTTGCATTCTTTTTGGCTACGCCTATGCCGTCCACACTATCCCCTTGAATGTCGTCGAAATTTGCTGGATAACTGCTCATTAGTTCACGTGGACCATATTGGTCTGAACGGATTAGAGTCGGTAGGGGGCTTTACGTCTGAGCGGATTTTTTTTAAAACGCTGAACAGGTTAACATCTTTAGACCTGTACGTTAATTATGTATGTAGGCCTAAACAGATTGCAACACTAAACCTCTTTTATTCACCAAAAATAGGCTACTTCAAAATATACAATGTTCTGATTCTAAAACCCGTGAATCATTCTGATAAAGAAAACCACGCTTTTCTAATGTTATGGTCTGTATTAGTATTAGCTTACATATTACACTTTTTTAAATCTATGGTTCATTTGGTAATTATCTTAACTTATGGGTTATATCGGTAGCCTATAGGCCTAATATATAAATTTCCGGTACGTTAAAATATTTTATTTATGGGATTCGATCTTGATATGTTTGAAGTTTAGGTATTACTTCATTTTGACACTTAATTTTTTGTAATAAGATAAAGATATCAATCACATAAATAAATATATTAAAAAATCCACTTAGATGTCAACAACAAATAAAATGTAGTGATTTGTGCGAACCCTAAGTCATCTTAAGACGGTATAGCCCACTACACATTGCTTTCGTTCAAAATAGAATAAATTAGTTTAGTCGGTTCTTATTGCAGCATCTTATTATTATTATGTTTTTTAATGACTCTGTTTCTACATTGTTTAAATCTAAAATATACCTAACTAAGGTGTGTTTTTTTTAAATACTTATTATTATTGAGTATTTTAATGTAGGGATTTTATTATTTCACATTTTTATTGAATAGTTTTATTTAATAAGAAACAATATAAAAATGGGAAATAATAATACTATTTTATCCATTAATATACTAAGTCTGTTTCAATGGTTGCACTAATTCTCTATCATTAATAGAATATTCACACTGGGGCGGGAGAGTGCCACGCTAACAACTTCTATAGTCTAAACCTTGAAATTTGGAAATACTATGTGGCGTAGTCTAGGGAAATACTTCCCATTATCATTATCGATTTATTTCTTGGAAAATAACTAACGAATTTGGTCAGCTAACATTTTGCGATTATAGGAAATCGCACTGCTCTTGTTTTAATGTTCACATCGTGTACTTAACTGTAAAGGATAAGGGAAAGAGAACAGCAGTAGAAGGAACAGGGAAAGAATTAGTAAGGTAAACTGAATATTTGGCAAATCCCCTCTCACTCTTTTTTGTCTCCCTCCCTGACTACGACGAGAGCTTGGGTGTTTGGCTCGCCATTGGCGCCAGATGCTGACACCACGGGCCGTTATTGACAGCCGTACCGCTTGCATCTGATTGGTTGTCGAGAAAGCAGGATTAATTTACGGCCGCTCCGGCCTAATGCTATTTATGTTGAGGTCATGCAGTAAGGCGATCCATTCAATACAGCGTGAGCAGCACCCACAACTGCCGTGCATCCCCACTTCGCGTGCTGCCGACTGGGATAGAACTTTTTGTTTTGTGTTCCTTTCAGACGTAGAAAATATTATATAGTACGAGAGAGTGAGAACGAAAAAAAAGAAAGAGGAGTGAAAATAAAAGAAAGCACTAAAAGTTTGGATTTTTTTACTTTCTTCTCGAGCCTTCGGTTTTAGTTTATCTGTGTTTTGTTGTTTGGATTTACTAAAGAAATATAAGCAATTAATCTAAATGCAGGTATGTACTCACAAGTTGTGAGATAACCATGGCTTCAATGTTTCATATAGTTCTATTTGTATCCCTTTTATGCTTCAGTGGTGATAACCGCTTCTACTTCTTCTAACTGTGGTAACTTGATATTCAAACCGTGTGATATAGTGGCAGTGCAGAACAAAGGACTACCATACTTCACCCTCCCCAACAGCTGCAGTGGTATGGCCCAAAGCTGCAGTCAAAATAGTTACCCGTTGTGTGCTCCTGTCATGGTAAGTTGACCCCCCTTCAGCCACCCTCCAGACAAGCCACTTTGTTAGCGTCCCGTCTTATAATGATATTTATTTATCAGTATCTTTTCTCACACCCTTTATAGCCATAGCCTTCCATGATTTTCTCATACTTTAAATACATCTTCCTTTCTTCTCTGGGCCACTGAGGTTTCATGTTTTATTTTCTTTCATTTTTTTATCTTCCTGTGTTTCTTATTTCTTTTCTCTTTTAACTTTCTTTATTTTTAATTGGTGTTTATAATTTTGTTTTATATTTTAATGGTCGACTTGGTTTTGCTTATTTTTTCTTATTTCTTTTATAGTATTTAGTCAAAGTGTCTTTTGTCTAAAGGCTATATTTTCATTTTTTTTTGTTTTGTTTTTTCTTTCGACATTATTTTTCGGTGTAAGATGGTTATACATGTTTACTATTATGCTTTAAATGTGTCTTTGTGAATTAAAAACAAACTTTTAACACCCCTCTTTTCCTTATCAGTTTGAAATCGCATATAAAAACGCCCGTAAATGAACTTTTGAGTCTTCACTTTTTTTAGCTTATTATTTTCTGGACAATATTTTAAAATTATCTAAACATAAGTATTGTTTCCCTTTAAGTTGTTAATATAATATTTAATCGGGTAAATAATTAAAAATATGCGCAAATAAAACTGTTAGTATGTAGGCCTATAGTATATGCTTTTGGTTTTAAAAATAAATTACCAATTGACTATGTATATTTTTTCTGAGTTAAAATAAGCCTACTGTATGCTTGGGTGGCGGTGGGATTTTTCTTTTAAAAGTAGGATTTCAACAGTTTTGTACACTTTCCGTTCTACGTGCATTATCAGTTGCTTTAAAAAAAAATAACAATAGTAAATTTAGAAGATCATTTCAGTAAGAAAATGTATTTATCTTATTAAACATTTTAAAATAGAAATCAAACCAGTTTTAATTTTACTTTTCCCCAGTAATAACAGGGATCGTATGCTTTGTTTGTTTTAAATTGAAAGCACAGAACACTATTTAGATAATCGATTTAAAATGTTTACATATAAACTGATTAATTGATATTCTTAATCAACATATTTGAAGTTTCTGTAAATCTAAAGTTTTCCAGAAAACTCCCTTTTATCCTTTTATTGGGTTTTAACGCTGTATGATGTTCTCTAATATTTTTTTTGCAAATGAGTAGTTTAATGTTTTATTCTACTGTTTTATCCGCGTGATGACTGTTTTTTCTTTGTCTTCTGATAGATCACTCTTGGAGACCATGCTATGTTGGACCAGTCATCTCAAATCGGTATCACACAGAATGGGGGCACAACGTCCCCATCACATTCAGATGATGGTGTTAGTAAGACCAATTTGATTGTCAACTACCTGCCGCAAACTATGTCCCAAGATGAAATACGATCTCTCTTCTCCAGCATAGGAGAATTAGAGAGTTGTAAACTGATACGGGATAAACCAACTGGTAAGTATATATCACGCGTTAGAGATATTTAGAGACTGTCAAACAAGTTATTCTATACACATCTTTCTCAGTATCTATTTCTTTGTTTCTAAATTATTACCTCCTTCACTCATTACTTACATCAAGTAGTTTTGATAGTCATTGCTATACGCTAACCGTATAGGCTTGATGGATCGGTTAGAGGAAAAGGTAATACTATGCTTCTCGTCTCACTATAACTCCTAAATACCAACTTTTATCTTTAACTTCGACCAGATTTTTTCTTTAATATTTAACACACAATTGCCAATCTTACCCAGTTTTAAACATCAACTTTTTATTTACCATTGGCGCTGCTGGCAATAGTTAACATTTGATAAAGCAGTATAGCATCAGTGGTAGGAAATAGAGCCAAAATTACCATAAATACATTTTCTGCATTCCATCTAGGCTGTCAGTTTTCATGAGTATCTAACTTATCTAATCTATTAATACGATTGGCATTCATAACGCAGATTTCCTCTTTTTATATATACATAACAACAGTAATAAATACACTAAACTGATTATTCATATGGACCACTAAATACAAAATGTTTCCAAAACGTAATGGCTTTCTTCGTACAGAACTCATAGCACATGTTAAATTTATAAGCACTAACACCATCCGTACAATCTCTCTAATCTCTGGTAATCTTAAAAAAGGTTATTCATTATAGTTATAATTGCATATCTAAAATTTTTTGAGGAGTTTGTTTATTAAGATGTGTATATTTAATTGACATGGGCAAAAGAAAATATTTTATATTTTTTCCGAATTGTTTGAGTCATTTGACAAACCTTTTACAATTTTAAAACGATTGCTACTGATCTGGGTCCTTTGTGTTGGGGAGGACTAGTACACGGCTTTTCAGTTCAAACCTGTTTTTTTTTTTGTTGGGCGAGAACAGAAAGGCGGAAATATGAGTAAGAGGTGGGGTGAAAGGATGGGAGCGGGGATTTGGTTGGGGGGGGGGGGTATTTGCACCGGTGGCGTGTGCCACGACGCGTGCGGGACAATAATCTCACCAATGTTAGTTAAAAAAAAAAAAAGAAAAAAATGGAGTTGGGTGGGGGTGGTATTGTGTTGAGAGTAGTAGGGGCTGAAAATGAATAAAAACCAGGTTAGTAATGGACCAGCTGACACGAAAGAAAGATTGACGTTCAGTGGCAGCTGTTAACATAAGTTGTTCTGTGCCTCCGTGTTTTAACACTTGGTAGTTAAACTGTGTAGTTCGATTCAAACTGTACAGCTCCTCTATCTCTGTCCCATTCTATACCATTCCTAAACTATAGCTATCCTACTTCTCATAGCTTATAATAATTATTTTCCATCAATAGCAACACACCGTGTTTATATGTGTACGGTCCTAAATCTTATATTTCTCTTTCCCCGCTGTATTCTCTTGTATTTGAGTTCCGGTTAACAGCCTCGGCCTCCGCGTTTTCTATTTGCGGTAGCTCACCTACTCCCATATTTTTTTTCTTCTTTGTCTCCGCTACCAGCCACACCACAGAAAACATTACTGTAGGGGAAGGGGTGAAATGGAAGACTGTGTGTGAGTTCGAAGGCTAATCAGAAAATACCCTAGAGGAGTGGGTATCAGCAGGATACGTCCTTTAAAAATGAATTTCCTGCGTTTCACCGTGTCGTTCCCCCCTTCTCTTCAATATAAAAAGGCAGTTTTGGCTTGCTCTAGTTTACATGAGAAACTTTACTTGACTACAAATAGTGTGAAGAAGGCAAGAGTAACGCAATAAACATTACTAACACGTATCTTTTATTAATCAATCCACTGTTGTCTATCGTCCCCTTTATCTAACGTTGTTTTTAGTTTTTACCCATTAGAAATGCAAATCTTTCTATAAGTTCTGGATATAAATGTACTTTATTCTATTTAGTTCGTTTTCATTAGCCAAAGCAACCTATTCCTTTGCTTTAATCAATTGACTTGATTGAAATGGTTGTCAATTTGTTAAAATACAAAATCAAAATAGGAGCTTATTATAAAGACCTGCGAATTGTAAAATAGAACACCATAAAAAGTTTTAAAAATGTCTTTTATGATCATTTTGGAATGTTTATCCTTGTAATTTTTCTTAATCTTCTTTTGGTATTGGAAAACTACAATTTACTCTTTGTGATTTTTAAAAAATCCCCCAGTTGTCCCTGAATGTTTTAAAATAAAAACAGTTTTCAAATAGCTTTCTTGTAGAGTCTCTCCACCACACCATCAAAGCCCTATTGTCATTTGTTTGGAAAAATCGACATTGAATTTAAGTAATCACGTTGTTTGTGGGGTACGATTAACTTTTAGCCCTCTAAGATTTGTACTTAATTTCTAATATCATTGCATAGAATTTACGATGTTTTGAAGAATCATTTTGAAGAATCATTTTCTTTCTATTATATATCATAAGTATTAGTATTAGATAAACGTGTTCAGCTTATACTGATCTATTCACTGTTCACCAAACAACTTTAAATCTTTATAAGAGATTCGTTAACTCATTGATTATTCTTGAATTAGACGTGGAGTAGTCACTTTGAAAGTTTGTTTTAGTGGATTGCTTTATTATGAGGTTATAAAATAAAGCTAATAAGTGAGCTGGAGACACACTTGAAGAGCATACTATATATTATGTCAGACCCGGTATTTATTGCTTGATACGATGTCCTGTGTAGCCTACACAGTACTGTGTCGGGATAACTTAAATGGTAACTTAGCAAGCTCATTAGCGGAACTAAGTAATAAGCTATTGTGGTCTAGTACAGGGGTCAGCAACCTACGTAACGCGTACCATAGTTGGCACGCTGTGCAATTTTCAATGGCACGCGGAAGATCCCTGAAAAAAAGTAATTCATGTTTTTTTACTACAAGAAATTGAGTGCTAGAGCATGAATGAATTAGAACTGCTGCTTCGGCACACTATTATAAAAAAGTTCCCGACCCCTGGTTGTGTGCATTCATTAGAAAAAAAGCTATAAATATAAAGAAAATATTGTTCAAACATAAATGTATAGCCTAATAACACTATTCACAACAACAAAACTGACTATGAATTTTTACCGAAATATTTTTTTTGTTCGACTTTGGAGTAGGGTAAGGTTTAGGCCTATGCACATTCAGTTAACATTTCTAGAACAAAAATTGAATTTCCCTCTTACTTACGTTGACACGAGAGTAAGCTATCTACTTTAAATAGTTATCATTAACCATTTCACTCGTATTTTAGAGGTTTTTAACTTTGTCTGTTATTTAAACACGTACGAGTACATTAACGCTTAATGAAGAATCAAACTGATAACAACTGATCTAGAGCACATTTAAAAGAAGAGTTAAATTTGAACATTTTATACATGATTTATTCTTTATTTTAAACATACATAGATTGAATCATGCTATACTCTATTTTGAACTACTTCTTACCCCCCCCCCCCCTCTCTTTCTCTGGCTCCCACGTGCGCTTAAGGCTATGTAGGTCATAGTTTGTAGTTGTTTTTTTTTTGCTAAACATGAGCAATAAATTGTTTATCCCCTTTTTGTTTTAAAGCTAATAGAAGTGACATATTTGAAATACACTGTCTCACTATTTACAATAACAGTTCAGTAATATTGAGGAAGGGTATAAATGTAGATGCTGGCGTGATTCGGTTTGAAAATGTCTTTTTTAGATTTCTCTTTGTACGCAAACTCCAGACACCATAAACTTGTGCCGCTCACCGGCAAGGCTGTGGTGAAAAAGGGGTTGGGGGGTAGAGAAGGTTGCCGCAGGATGATAACTCTTAAACTCTTCTGTCTGTGCTCCATATTTAACATACCTGGGCTCCAAAACATGTTTTAGCAATTACAGAGTAAAGCGTACTTGGAAACGTAATTCTGTGCTTTAAACAGGGCATTAAATATCTTACTCTTGCTAGTGCTCTTTTTAGGGATTTGGCGTCAGTTAAATCGACCCTATTTATCGGTTGGTTTACTTTCCGGTCATATTAAAGTTTATGCCCCACTTGTGTTTCCCTATTTACAATTATTACATTGGTTATTCTTAAACACAAAAAGGGCAATGTTATATATTGATAGCAGAACTTTTTTTTTAAAGAAAAGGGATCTCTTGAACAATTACTTTCAATTATTTCCTAATGCATAAAAATGGCCTGTCAAGTTTGTTTTTGATTAAGTAGCATAAAACAGAGGTAGCAACTAGCAACTAATAGATCTAGATGAGAGAGGGAGAGAGAGAGGAAGTGGGAT
Organism: Anisus vortex; assembly: GCA_949126835.1. Lineage (NCBI taxonomy): Eukaryota > Metazoa > Mollusca > Gastropoda > Planorbidae > Anisus > Anisus vortex. The sequence goes on from OX421493.1 coordinate 24,791,425, forward strand.
AAGGATTAATAGAGAAGCGAAATCTGTCTTCATTCTTCTTTTCAGACAATCACATTCTTTTTAAACAATGTTATTTTCTTTCGTAAATGAAGAGGCTATATTCAGTACACTCATTTCAAGTATATTTTAAATATCTAAAATTTGTGTTCACACATATTTAAAGTTACAGATCTAGTTATTTATAAGATAAGATACATTTTAAATATTTAAATAGGTATATATAGTTGTATAAATGCAAATAATATAAGCATTAAATAGATTTAAGATAATTAATTGATAAGATCCAATTACATAGACAACCCATGTGAACTGATACAGACCCTCTGATTCCATCCCCAGGTCAGAGCCTTGGATACGGGTTCGTCAACTACAAAAGAGCAGAGGACGCTGAAAAAGCCATCAATACACTTAATGGCCTTCGCCTACAGAACAAAACGATCAAGGTCAGAATTTTACAATTTTCCTCCAATTAGCTTATCTTGTACTTTGACTGAATAGTTTCAGTTAATCTGGTCATCTGTAGGAAAGTAATTCTATTCAGGTGGTTTTCAACACCCCATACTTTTTCTGTCTTTTTTTATTTTTGGAAAGTGGATTTATTTACAATATAATTTACTTTATTTTTTGTTGAAAATGTAATAATGCCAATTATAATTTTATCTTTGTAAGATATTGCTAACCAAATTTTGAGTGTATTGCATATATTACTATGTTCTAGCTCTAGACTCTTGGCTATTATTTAAGTCTTGACTGTTGTGTCTGAGATCCCTGAGTACGTAGTCTATTCACCTGTACATGTGTACTTTTATTTTTCTATTTATTTTGGGATGACGCCCATAAATCAAATAATTATGCACTGTTAGATTTAGATAATCGGAACAGCCAGGGGGAAATTAAAACACAAAAACAGAAGGTCTCCAAGTCCACCAAAAGCAACTGCCTACCACTGAATGGCTGTCTAGAATGCAGCAAACTTTCAAAGCTAATTAGTGCTGAAATAGCCTTCCACTTTCTTTTATTTGTCTTCATTTGTGTTGTTTTTTTTTTTTTTGACATACTTTGAAAATAGGTTTTTTCTTATTTACTGTTTGATACTTACTTTTCAGGAAATGAAACAAATTTTCTATTTTGGTTGCATTCCTTCAACAAATATTTTTTTTTTTAAATTCTGTTACCTTCATATACTTTGGCATTTATTTTTATTTTTTTTCAGTTCACTTTTCAAGAGACGAAATCATTCACTGTGAAAATAAATTTCCATAAAATTATAACTTATTTAATTGATTAATTAAAGATACCGTTGCCTCTAATAGTTGTGACAATGACTTGTACACATTTTGACCGCACCAGAGCTAATAAACACATGTTTCAAAAAGATGTGTTGACAGCTAAATCTTAAATTATAATGATTGTAAATTAATTTACATTCAAAGAACATTTACATTTTGCAATAAAAATAATTAAAACAGGAATATTATTTTTTAATGCTATAATTTATAGATGGACATTTAAACAGTGCTACTGTGTCTCTTTACTTTGTTTTGACTTTAGTTGACTTTTCTTTTGTTGGTCCTTTGATCTTTTTTTGTAAACATACTTTATTTTGTTTTGTTTTATATTTGTTTAAAAGTCTCTGTTGATTTTCAGGTCTCCCTTGCACGCCCCAGCTCTGAGAGTATTAAAGGTGCTAACTTATATATTAGTGGCTTACCAAAATCTATGACCCAGTTGGACTTGGAGGCACTGTTCTCTCAGATCGGGAATATCATTACTTCAAGAATACTTTATGATCAAACTACAGGTACTAGTCCCAATGTAGACTGAGCGCACACCAACACAATACTTTGTTTCCAACCACCTTCTGCTTTTTTCGGTGGTCCGGCAACAGGTGTTTCTTCCTGGGATGACTAGTTTTTATTTTAAGATAGTTCTTGTTGAACGTTTGGAATAGCATATAAAATGAAGTCCATAGGCAATAGTAGTACACAGGTGCAGCACATTCTTTACCAGTTGTTGTTGTTTTCTTTTACTTTGTTTACGGTTGTGGACTCTTTTTTTTTTTTTTTTGACAGTTGAAATGGTATGGGCCTGAGAAACCAAAAGCTTGCATTGTGTCTTCCCTTTCCTTTTATTGTATCATCCAACATTTGGTCATTGTCTGCTGCCACCATTTCTTCCTGACAGTTATTTTCTAGATACCTTCTTACAGTGCATGCAACAGGAAATAAATCAACCAACTTTGGTCGCTGATTTGTGTTGAGCAATCGCCCTTCATTTATTTGTTTCCTAACCATTTTTCTTTGTGTTTTTTTGTTTGTTTGTTTGTTTTTCTTTGTTTTGTTCATTGCAGACTTACTTTATTTGTTATTGTTTTATTTTGTTAAAGATCTTTAAAAACTTTCTTTCATTTTGGATGATTGCAACTAGAAGATATCCAAAAGTGGCATCTGCTGCATCATTGAGCTTCCTTATGCCCCCCTTCTGCCAGAGCTAAATTGGCTCATCTACTCCCCCAGCCTCTCAGAGGGAATAAACATAAACTTTAACTAATTTTTCTAGGTATCATACGCAAGGCCCAGTAGTGAAACTATAAAAGGCGCAAACTTGTATGTAAGTGGGCTGCCAAAGTCAATGGCCCAGCAAGATTTGGAGAAGTTGTTCTCTCACTGTGGGAAGATAATAACATCGCGAATTCTTTATGATACAAACACAGGTCAGGTCAGGTGTTCTTCAGCGTCTTCTTGTTTCCGTTTAATAGTCTTTTTTTTTTAGTTTTCTCTTTTATTTTGTTCTTTTTTAATTTTTTTTTGTTTTGTTTTCTGCATGATGGTCCATATTTCTAGTTGTTCAAAGCTCATCATTTTGTTCCAATATTTGTTTTACTACAAATTTATTTCAATCTACTTTTTGCTTTTACCCACTATACTTGTTCCACTTGTTTCATTTGGTTTGTTTTGTTTCATTTTAGAGTTTTTATTCACAAATTTGAAAGTAAAGAACAATCCTAATTCATAATTTTGACCTTGATTTTTTAATCAAATAATTTAATATACTTGGCTTTATTTTATAAAAATGATATTTTCCTCTAAAGTAGAATGTTAAAAAAGGTGATTTTTAACAAAACCTTAATAAAGTCAGATCAGACATAAATTTAATTTGAATAAAAAAATTGTTTTGGGGCTCTAAAATTGTAGTAAGAGGGATGTTTAGATTGTAACAATGTAAGACAGGGGATTGAATACATTTTAAAAATCTATTTTGAGATTGTTATTTACATTTCATTCTAGGTTTTATATTACACCAGTTTACCAATTAGTAGTTGTTTATTTTCCACTTAGTTTCAAGTGCTATTTTCTGCTAGAGCTTGATATTGTCATTAAAGTGTTGTGGACCAATCAAATGCTTTATATTTATTTTATTTTGTACTTCATCAATAAGATTAAAGCAGTTTTATTTATTTTGTCTATTTTATTTCCTTTATCATTTTGAAGTTAATGGACAAAAAGAACCTGTGGCATTTTCATTATGTACAAAAAAAAAGGATATGAAAAAAGTGGTAATAAATGAAAATGGGCCTTGTGTTGAATGATACCTCGAGGAACTTAAGTCTCAATGTCTTAATACTTCTCACCCGTTCTTTGGCTAGCTCTTTCAGTTTTTTTTTTATCAATTAATGCATCTCATTTTAATGTAAAGTTAGATGTGGTATTTCTTCTATATTAATTTTTTTTTTGCCTTTGTACATGATGGAAATGCATGTAACAACAGTGCTGCACTTTTCTGCCATTTTATCAGTGCATTAAGTCAGTATATGTATGTCTATGTATTTTGTACTCACATTTCTATATTAAGATATTTAAGTTTTTTTTGTTGAGTTATATTTCAGATTAGTATTGATTCACAGTTAATAGTCATATATCTATTAGCTGTAGTTGTGTGTTTTTACAAAGTGTTGGAAGTGCTTAAGTTTTATTTGGTTGGACAGTTTTTAAAAGTTATTTTTGAAACATTTTAGACTATATCAAAGAGCATTTAAACCACCATATCAATTTATTTACTGACCAAACATATAACGTATATGTTTTGAAAAAGTTTGCTTATTTTTTAAATAAAATTTATCATATTTTATCATACTATTATTTGGGAGTTGGGGAGCTGGGTAATAAACTTAAACATATTTTTAATCTAGTCCAAACACATTTATTTTGCAGGTTTGTCTAAGGGTGTTGGTTTCATTCGTTTTGATCAAAGATGTGAAGCTGAACGTGCCATTCAAAAGTTAAACAACCACATTCCTGAGGGATGTTTAGACCCCATAACTGTTAAATTTGCCAATTCCCCTAGCTCCAACAAAAATTTGGCTGGAATGGCACCCTTAGCTCTGGCTACATATTTGTCACCTACTCATCGCCGCTTTTTTGGACCCATTCATCATGCTACTGCCTCAAGCCGTTTTAGGTGAGTTTCACTTGAAAGAATGGGACAGTTTGTGTTGGTTCCCTAGTACCTGTAAGTAAAAACGCTTTGTTACTTATTGTTAGCTTAATTATTTCTTGGCATTTTCGCTCTCAGGTACTCACCTTTAGAGTCTGGTCTTCTACAGAACACTATCCTACCCACAACACTCACCACGGCAGCTTCGGCAGCAGCAGCTGCAGCAGCAGCAACTAGTAGCAATTCATCCACCACAGCCCTCAATGCCACCGGCTGGTGTATATTCGTCTATAACTTGGCCCCAGACACTGAGGACAGTGTACTGTGGCAGCTCTTTGGGCCCTTTGGAGCTGTCCAGAGTGTGAAAGTCATCCGTGATTTTACAACCCAGAAGTGCAAGGGATTCGGTTTCGTCACTATGACCAACTATGAAGAGGCTTTGATTGCAATACAAAACCTGAATGGATTTACTCTAGGAAACCGAGTCCTGCAAGTTTCTTTTAAAGCAAATGGACGTAAACCATGACTGTAGTTTTCATTCATATGTATTAATCTGTTAACTCCTCTAATCCAACTTAAATTACTAGTGCACAAAAAAGATACCATTTTTTACTGAATTAAAACAAAACCTAATAGAGTAAAACTTCTTCCCATGACATGAGTCAATTTCAGGTTTTTTAAAATAAACATAAATTTTGTTGCTTACTAATACAGAAACATGTTAATTGTTATACAAAACTAAGGCTTTATCAATGAACATATATCAGTACATTTCTATTACTATATATATATATGTAATCTTGCACAACTGTATAAGAGAACAAATTAAAGTGGATATACATCTATAACTATACTTTATATACATGCTCAGGATTCTTCAACATATTATATATATATATATATATATATATATATATATATATATATTTTAGAAAAGAAAAAAAAGCTTAAAGTGATATCTCATAAAAAAAAGGTTTATGTCTTGTTTAGGTTGGTTTTATTCAATATATGATGTTTATGTAATGTTTAGATTAAATAAAGAACAGAATAAAGAGTTTTATGTATACAGGCACTCATACCAGAAGCAAAACAAAAAAAGACAAATACAACCAAGCAATAAGTGACATTGTAATCACTTTTTGTAATGCTGTGGAGAAATCTGCTAACTACTTTTACTTTCTTTTTTAACCAATGTTGGGTGATATTTTTTTACAAATCAACAGTTCATTTGGGGCTGATGTGTAAATTTGTAAAGTTTTTGATTATATTGTAAGGACATATTTTACAACTAATTTATAACCATTTTTTGGTATCTTTTTTTAAACGTTTTCTTTTTCTGTCCAACCTTTCCTTCCCCCTCCCACCTCCAAAACCCCATTTTCAAACAAAAATTGTTTGTTCTGAAAAAAAGCAGCAAAACCACTTTTCTATATAAAGTTTGTTTCCCTTCCTATTTGTGCATAATCAATAACATTGTACTGAATGTTTCATCCCCTTGTAGAATTTGAGTTGGATTTTAAGTTAAATGGTTCAATTATTTCTTTTTAGCTTTTGTTTTTTGTTTTTACTCTTTTAATCATGTTTTTTTTTTCTTTTACAAGTAGCTTGAAAAATGCTACCTTTTGCAAAACATAACTGCATAATATTTGTCATGTATGGATGTTTGTAATGTATTTACTGCGCTTCAGGTGCACGTAGAAGCTCAACATCTCTATTTTATGTCTGTGTTATTATCATCAACATGTAGACATTTGTTCTCTATTTGAAACAAATCAGCTTTTATTATTTTAATCATTTCTTCTGGTCTTAGTTGTTGTTTTTAATTTATTTTTTTTCAATTTAATTTTAATTTTTTTAATTTATGTTTTATTTTTTTCTCTGGCTCCAAAAAGGACACAATTTTGTTCTATGCTTTATCTATTAAACATTTTTTCTTCTGTTTATCTGAGTTTGTGTTTTTGTTGTGGCATGATTTATGTATTTTATTTTACTTTGTTTTAATATATCATATATTTCTTTCCCCTTTAATATCTTTTAATACATGAGCAAAATATTGATATTGCTGTTCAATTTGAGATCATATTTTTTTAAACAAGATACCAAAACTATCCCTAATTTACATTTGAAAGTGATCGTTTCCATGTAGCATGATTGGCTGATATTTATTCTTAATCAGTACTAACCAATACTTATTAATTAATTCCATTAAATTCTTTTAGTTTTATTTCAATATATTTATTAAGGATCTTAGTATTTTATTCATGCATACATAGTTTGTATAGCATAGCCTACCTGCTTTATTTTTCTTCAATGTATTGATTCTATGTATATGGCTTTGACTTGATGTTTTTTCTCTTTTAACCGGTTGGTTTGAATCTCTTTGTTCATTGGTATTATGTTACTATAATTGTGAGGAATTGCTGACTTGAAAATTGAGCAAATAGTTGAGATCTTCCATAACTGCAAGTTTGCTGATGCCCATTGTGTGTGGGCTTTTATTTTGCCCCCTCATCACTTGTTGAATTTTGTCAGTGCCCCTAAATAATATTTTACATTAAATACGTGTTCATTAATAGGGCCTACTTAATTGTTCATGTTAGGCAATACACGATTTGATAACTAGATGTTTCCCAATATACCATAAAGTGCTTAGGTATTCAGAGATTTTGGTGAATGTGTAATTTCTTTTAAAGCATTGGCCACAGTTCAATGGTCAATCTGTGTGGTTAGTTGACCTTTTATTAAGTAAAAAGAGGGCTCTAAGCATTGTATGTATACTTTTATAAAATGAGTTGGTCTGTTCAAATTCTATCTGAACAATCGTCTAATACTTTTTAAACGGCAGACCTTACATTTTCGTCATCGCTATCATGTGATCAACCAATTCGTTGTTTTAACTGTATTTTCTTCAATATTTCTTTTTGTATGTTTTCAAATCGTATTTCTTTAACGCTGTGAAAAAAAGTTCTGCAAAAAATTAAAAACAAGAGGTCATATTTAAATCCACTTAGTGCAGGTTCACTATTCCATAACTTTAATAGCGCTTTCATGGAGGCGCATGTTTTACTGAAACAACCTATTATGGCACAAAGAAAACTTGAACACTTTTACACTTGGTGTAAATAGTCTAGTTCGAAGGTTCAAAGTCCAACTCACTGATGTGTGCACGCATTGCCACAATGGCAGTACCGGTAACTTCGACAAAGGTTCTTGACAAGAAAATGTTGTTGGGGGGTTTTGTTTGTTACGTAAACGTTGACAGTAGCAATATGTGATAGTATGAACATATAGGGAAGTAAACAAGTGCAAGGCAAGTCTGCCCTAGAGCCGTAATTTATGCAACATTTGTGCTTATCCCAGTGCAAGAGAAGTAAGTGTGTGTTCTTAGCGAATGCTGTTGTAGTTTTGTCTGTCATGTCAATGTATGGAACACACAAATAGCCAGTAAAGCTTCGTTGGCTATATGCTACACTAGATAATGCTCGAATCGCTTTTCGTGTATATATTATACACATGGTCAATCTAGGGTGATGATATATAATATATATTATATTAGGAGACGTTTATTGCTCCCAAGTTATTAGTATTTATAATGTTCCTACCTACACTAAAATGAATAAAATATTTTATTTTACCCAAAAAATGACACAGAAGCGAACAAATTTAATGTTAATACATAATGCCATGAATACTTAAACACATTTTAAGGCAATCTTTGAATCTTGTTGACGGTTTTTTAATATGTATACAATGCGTATTCCGTTGTCCTTTATCAAACTATAATCGTCTTTGTTTTGTGTTCATTTTAAATGATCCCCTCGTACACCCGAACCCTGACCCATTTTTACCATTCCTGTTACTATCTAAATTTTCTTAATGTTTCGAAAGACACAAATATAATATAAAGTCATTTCTGAACCCCCACCCTATTTCCTACCCTCTCTGAACCTCGCCTTCCTCCCCAACCTTCAACTGTTTAAGGCATTTTGCGCCTATGAATAATATATGCAATTCCATTTTATATATGATGCCACACTATTTGTGGTGACTATACAAACATGTTTTTTTTTTAAATCTCTCTTAACTATGGTAGAAATTATTATGCTCATCGTTATTGACCTTTTTTTTTACATGACGGGCAATAAACAAAAAGGCAACGGGTAGTCAGGACCACATCTTAGTCTAAGTAACTCAACCACTCTATGCGTCCTTCACCACCTGTCTATATAGAGTTGCTAATTTGGTGTAGTCACATATTGGTCTTAGGTTGGAAGTTGGAACAATCGCATTAGAATTTATAAAGATTGACTATGTAACTTTTTTCTTTTAACCATTTCTCTTTGAGTCTGCCCCTCCCCCTCTTCATTTTTTTTCACGTTTTGCATTGGGTAAGGCGTCTTTTTTGTTTTTGAATGCTCGCGTAAGTTTGATTTCATAAAACCCTTTCCACTGTTCACGTCTACAGAAGTTTGTTTTAACCCTGTCGTAAATTGAATTCTTTACTTGTATGTTTACATTCATTTTGTAAACTGATTTATCAACGTTTTAACTAGTCTTTTTTTTTCTTGTATCACCCAGTTTTTATGTCTCAGTCTCTCATCTCCTTCCCATGTATCTAACTATCTATCTCTATTTATCTTTCTATCTATATGTCTGTCTATATCTATCTATATCTTAACTGAAAGCATTGTTTAAAGTAGGCTATTAAGTTGATGGGCAAGATCTTGTTGTTTATGACCGTGCCTTGTTTACAACGGAGGCACTCAGAGTATTAACAAATAAAATATGTGTTTTTCTTTCTTCCGAGGCACCTTCTTTAGATCTGCTCTTTGACCTGTGTCTTGATATTTCTCCTTTGCTGTACCTGGACTTAAGCCAAACAGATTTGAACCATCTAGTCAAGTAGAAAATGACACTTCGAACGTTTCCCTTTCTTCTACTTTTTGCTTTTTTGTTCGTTATACATTTCAAAGTAAACAGACACCATTTATCATGTCAAACTTTTAAAGTCTAGTTTAATTAGAATTTGTTGTTATTGATTATTAGTATTGATTTTTGCTTTCCCAATAGACGGGCTGTTGATGTCCTTAAGTTCCTACACTTTTCACCATTCATTCATTTTTTCTTCTTTTCTTTGCTTTCGAGATATATACATATATGTTTAGTCAAAGTGCTATTGGATATTTAAACTCTTCTCGGAAGAACTAATTCATACTATATCTATATATATATATTGGTTGTTTTAATAGTTTTTATATTACGTGTTGAATTTATTTTGATTCTTATTGTTTGGTGTTTAATATATTATTCTTTTTCACGCGCAAAACAAAAAACGCAATTTTTTTTAAAAACTTGACTCTGATTCATTCCAAATGTTTAATCATATCACTGAGATAGTCACCGTAGGTAGATTTTGTATATGACTTGGGCTACTATCCCAGTCAAAAGAATGTTTTCAAAATGATCTCATAAAAAAACAACAACAAAGATTACAACAAAATTGAGTAGAATGTAATTATCCTCATTCTTTTAGCTTTATTCCCAAAGCCGATGTTAAATTGCGTCATATTTCTGGTACTTAACACTTATTTCAATTTATTAGTCCTGTTTGTTTGAATCCAAATACTAATAATAGTCTGACTCCCCTTGATTTAAAAAAAAACTACCTATGTGTGTAATTGTGTGAGCAAAACAATTTTAACGTGCACTTCTGTTAAGTGAGACATGTTAATTTATCGGGAAATCCCTAAACATTTATTTAAAGGAAGTCGTTCCATCAAATTGACGTGGCTGTGATGACATCATTATGTCTCAATTAACGGAAATTCACATTTATTTACTTTTTTTCCCCCCTCACAATTCTACTAAATATTCTGTGGAATTTCGTGTGCTTTCTGCCTTTCTGTTTGTCGTTTTTTTTTCTTCACTGTTGTTTTTTCACTTATTTGTTCGTTTTTTTTTTAATTATTAAATCTTCGTTGTTTTGGGTTGGAACTGTTAAGTTCTGATCGCTTTCTCCCCCCGACTTTAGCCACCACACCAGACCATTTCTTGTTTTCCATTGCGTTATTTTGGTTGGTTGGAACATTTAATTTAAACCACTTTTCAGTTGAAACAAAATACACTAAATTCAAAGAAAACAAAAAAGAGAACTTAAAATTCCAGGTTGTCCGTGATGTGTATTAAGGAGTTAAAGTGCACGCAAAAAATAAGTCAATAAAGTAAGAACTCATTCTTTTACACCAAAACGGCAACTGCAAAAGTAATAAATGATAATACAAGAATTCCTGTTGCCATGTTAACTGTGTTTTTCATGATCTGCATTATGATGCTATCAAAAGGCTCTTAGACTGTTGTCCTGTTTTATTCAAGGTAGTTTGATTGTTCTGCAATATTTGTACTTTTACATGTGAAAATAAAGAAAAAAAAAACAACAAAATAATAAAAAAAACTATGACAAAAATAATTTGAATGTCTTTATATCATCATTGCTTGTTTGTTTTCCAGAGTATGTGTACAATGTTCTCCCCCACAGCTCTAGTTAAGAGTGTACATCTGTCGTAAACAGCTTTGCAAATGTACAATTATTTAATTTATATTTAGTACTACTTATGGATTGTTAGACAAAATAATTATAATCTTAAGTTAAACATAATCTTAGATAATGTATAATAGCCAGTAATGTTATTAATATGAAAAGCTTACCTCCAGCCCCAAATTCCTCCCTTCCTCCCTCTCCACTCCACCCACACGCCCACCTAGCACCTTCACACTCACTGTGTTGTCTGAGTATTGTTTGATGTGACTCACAGCTCACGCTGCCTTGCACACACTTCCTTTGTCCTGGTGGAGAATGGCAAGGGAAAAGGGGGGGGGGGGTAATAGAAACAGTCCAGTTGTCGTTTTTTTTTCTTTTTACAGTTAAAGTGCATGAAAACTGTACAGTGAGAAATAAGCTTCATACCAGGAAACTCAAGGGTTTAATATATTTTAAAGTAAAATTTGGTGCTTTCCAAATTAGATAATTAAGTAAAGATGATATCAATAAAGCAATAAGAATATCATAATTCAGAAGCTTTATCGTGTAAACAGTATAGAGTAAGTGTATTCAGAAGTTAGAAGGTATTAATAAATATTTCCCAATAGTAAATAAAATTTATAAGATATGAATGAACTAGAACAAACCCATTGAGAGATTTGTGAAAGAAACCTTAGAACAGCAAGCTTAGCCTGTAGCGGAAGTAAGACCTGTCTAGAAATGTTGGCCTGTCAAACACGTGGTCAACCCTGCTACTGATGTGGTGTAGTTTGTTTCTGGATCAATGAAAACATGGAATGGGCGTCCGTATGAGTAGGATTGGGAAGGAGGACGGTGGTGGAAAATTGTGTCTAGTCCTAAACTATAATTTACGGGTCTGCTTTCCTCTTACTCTTACCAGGAAAGTGCTTCATATGTATACAGATATGTCCCCCGCTCATCAGGAAATATTTGTGTGGGGTTGCACATGTATCAATTGTTTTGTATTTTAGAGAGTGGAACAGGCCACGTGCATCCGTGAGTCGCGAGAAATAGCAGCTTAGATCAAACAACTCTTGCAAACCAACCTGACAAACAAACCATTATTAAATAGATAAAGTCTTACAAATGGGTTTTCGGCTCTCTCATTGAGACTAAAGCTAATAATAAAAAAAAGAAGTTCTAGTGTACATTTGGTAAATAAGTTACAAGTACATGGGATTTAAAGGTTGAGAAATATACATAAAAACTCAGAAACATCAATACAAAAATCACAAAAATTCATGATTAAAATAGAAAAAAAAATGCTAAAAACTCTTTGAGATTTCACACGTTTTCTAAAAAGCCATAGACTATAACATAAAAAAAAAGCAGGACCATGTTGGAGTGCATTAAATCTCTCCTTCCATGGGTTAAAGTGTGTTTATTTTGGAACACATCTAGGCTTACTAAACATGAATTTTGGCGACAGCTTTAGGTATAATTGTTGTATAGGCCTACTACCCCTTCCTTCCCTCCACACATTGCCTGACAAATATTTGTTCGCGATATTGAAAATGCAATAAAAAAAACTAGTGATCCTACAAAAAAAATACTAGAATATAAGCTGCATAACAATGTGACTATTTTGTTGTCCTTAAAAGTTTAGCTTAGCCTATTGAGCTGTAGAAACAGATGAAACTTCCACTTTGAAAAGATGAAATAGTCAAGATATGTTGGTCTTTGTTTAAGACTTAGAAACAAAGAAGACAATAGTCCGATTTAGTTTGAAAAGCATAATATATAACTGGCTATATACTCTTGTGATTTATCTTCAACGCTTGTCAGCTAGAGTTTAGGAATTAATCTCAGTTCTAGATCGTTTATAGAGAGTAACTATAGCATCACTGTTCTTGCTATTTGTTATGTTTTCCCTTTCATTAAGCTTAAACATAGTCATGCTGCAAACTCGGAAATATTAAAAAGAAAAAAATCCTGGGCAATAAACTTACAAAAGAGAAATAGAGCCCGTTATTGTCTCATTTGAGTAAGCCCTAGTGCGAGAGCTGTGCACTAATAAGGGCAACATGTGTAGCCGGCACGATGGACCGTTATTAAAGATCAACATGTGATAAACAAAATCGATAATGCTTTAGAGCTGTTGAGTAACGTAGGCTAAAACTCGGTGGCTTTAAAGTTATAACGCTTGAAACTTCAACAGTGGGTTATCCAGAAGTGGGCTGGGAATAAAATGGTATAGCCGTGTAAAAGCCAATGTAAAGGAATATAAACACTACAATTTCTTTCAATTAATGAAAAACACAAAATTCTTATATCTAAATTGAAAACAGAAAAGATATTCCCCATGCCATAATCTAGTGCTGATGTAAGAGTTTTGATTTTCAAGATAAATTTTCTTTTTGCGTAAACACAATTCAAGTTTAAAAAAAAAAGAATGTTCAATACTTGATGAGATGATGTGTTGGTGCAAATATCAGCTATTCTGATAAACATCAGCTAAAATTGATAACGTTGAATGCACTAGTGGTATGTATTTAGCGATTTTTCTTTCACGGAGTTCAACAGCTACTGAGTCTTGTAGTAAATTTTTTTTAAACTCTGTTATTTAAGACTATATTCTAGCATCTATATTACAGGCTAGTGTAACTGTATAGTTTCACAATGAATCATCTAACCAAATGGAACTATGACAAATTAGAGGATGAAATTTTAAACATAATTATTGAATTATTCTCCATGAGTGGACACAGGGGACAAAAGAAGCTCACATGTTAAGAACCCCCGAAGTAATATTTATTATTTATTACAAACAGAGAAAGTGGGTATGTGATTACATATGTCAGCACACTCCATAACTGATGAATACAACCTTCAAAGCGAAGAGATGGTTGGAGTTAAGCTATAGGCCTATATGAAAAGCCATCATTTGTCCATCAACAGCTAGGTGGTATTTATTGGCATCCTCATTAAAACATAAACTTAGAGAGTACCAAATAATAATGCAATATTTTACTCTTTGCCAAATTCATTAAGCTCATACTTGTTGTTCATAAAGATGTTCCGAATTTGTCGAGAAAACGAAATGAACTTTTATGTTCTTTGATGAAATAAGAACTGCTTGAACATGAAACATAATTAGGCTAATCATGAGGAAGATCACCTTTAGCAAAAAAAAATAATAATTAATATAACTGAGGGCTATACAGTTCAGAATAAAATTATACATATGTTTTAACATACTCTAAACCCAAAACATTTTTTATTGCAAGATATTTCCATTCGAGCATTTAGGAATGGGCCTGACAATTAAAGAGCTTTTCGTCATTTGAGAAAGGACAAAATTGTATTGAGATATATTAATATTACTTTATTAAGTTGGAACATAGCTCATGAAAACTAAAAATCAATTTTCTATTGGCAGGCAAATCATGTACTTATTGGTTTTGGCGAGACATTTTGCGAAGAGATTAGTCTAATTATGGATGATCTCTCTGAAGACCTGTTGGGGCTATTTTTACTTGTAAAAACAAATAAAACCGTAGCATTTCTACATATCCCCAATCGTAACAACTCAAGACAAAGACTTCAGCAAGTTGTTACTGTAAATTGTAAATGTTCTCCTGGACACATTCACGGGTTGAAGTCAGAGCAAAGAGTTCAACTGGTGCGGGTAATAACAGTTATTGTGTTATTTTTAAGTTCACCCCCCTCCCCACCACTTCAACTCGTCGGACACTTAAAAAGCTTGAACATATAAGCTTACTTACGCCTACTACCCTGCATAGGCAGACAACAAAGGCTCTACAGTCATCCCGGTCCTGAGCGAGTCTTTCCAACTGCCCCCCAAAATAACCTGATCTCTTGACGTCGGCATCCAGGTCACGGCGCCAGCTGTTTCGGGGTCGGTTCCTCTTCCTCTTTCCTTTGGGGGTTTCACGATAAGGACTGACTGGTGATGTTGGAATCTGGTTTTCTGAGTGTGTGCCCCAACCATCTCCATCTTTTTTTTTTGCATGATCTCCATATCGGCTGCCTATTGACCTGTGCGACTCCAGAGCTTATCGTTACTGATCATGTCCGGCCAGCGTATATGCAAAATCCTCCTGAAATGTACATTATTGGCTAAAGAAACAAAAATTTTATTTCGGGAGGGGGGGGGGGGGAACTACAAAACGGCCTACTTAAAGATGCCACGTGCTGCGATAAAAGCACTTAAAAACTGTATCAAATAATTTGGTCTGACCATGGATAACTTTGGTATGGTCATCAACCCCTTGGATTTAGGCAACATTAACAGGTGTTAACTAAACCCCCAACAGTTTAAGACGCAAAGACTTTACCTTAATGCTCTTGGGAAAAAAAAGCTACTACAAGAAAACTTCTCCACAAGAGTTAGAATCAGACTCATTACGACTCACTGTGGGGCAAGGCAGTTTGAATACCTGACGTAATAGCTCAATTGTTGAAATCGAAATGCTTCAATTCACCAAATCATATCTATTAATAACGTCTCACAAGGTACTCGCAATAGTTATATGTATAGAATATATTAATATTAGCGATTTCTAAAAATGAATAAATATTGTTTGATACGTTTTACGTATTTTTACAATTAATACATTATACTTTGTAGAATAAATGTAGAAAAAAAGACTATTTGAGAATGGGTTTTAGGTATAGTGGTATTTCACAAGAATAAACACAAATTTCAATTACATTAATTGCTAGAAATTTTTAACTAGGCCAAGGAAATTAAATAGTAGGTCAAATAATAATTTTATGTAAGATAAAAAAAAACACGCAATTAAAATAATTGATAGTTGTATCTTTGGTATGCATGTAAATGATACAGCCAAGCACAGACACACCGACACAAACACACACTCATACAAAGAGAGAGAGAGGGAGAGAGAGAGAGAGAGAGGGAACTGGGTCATACACCTGGTGTACATACTAGGATTGAACGTGAGCAAGAAAAAAACAACAGCATGCATTTGAAGTTAATGTGTAGGTGCATTTCAGTAAAAGGGGGCACACATGGGGGCACGGTAGCTGGGAGGAGTTGGGGGTGGCGGGGGGGGGGCTGCTTGATAGGAAACAAAACGCCTTTGATTAAGGCGCTTCCTAGTGAACACGACTATGTGTGAATCATATCACAGGTCTGTTGACTTATTACACTAAACTCTCTAAAGGAAGAAAGTAATGGCGTGGGAGAGGAGGGAGTTTAGGGGGGCAGGGGGAGTCAAGAAGTTTACGTGGCGAGTGTAAAAAGAATTAGCCCGGTAATGAAGTGAAAGCTATTTATAGATCCTAGAGTTGAAATGTGTAAGGGAGATCAATGAATTCGATTTTTTATTTTTACACATTCTATTTATTTTTCAATTTCGATCCAGTTTCAATAAAAACTAGATCTAGACTAGACCTAGTTCACTTTTAATTTAATGTTTTCAATAATGTGTAGTACTATAATGTTCACTGTATGAAAAAATAGTGAACACTAAAGAATGACAAAATAATCAACGTAGGCCTACTTATGATAGTAAAACCTGTTTAAAAGAAATATCTTTTTAAAACAGCACAATAATTCCAGTAAGTGTTTACTATAACCTTAAGTACCATTTGAGCACTGGTTTAGCATTGGGAAACCCCGATGTGGGTTAAGTTGGTGTTGCTGACTCTGTCTATGTATGAATATCATGAGATGGAACCAAATTTTGACATATAGTTAGATAGGTTTGTGTGTGGATTTTTTGTTTTGTTTTTAATGAATACACTGTTTGATTGAAGTAATGGTCCTTTCGTGTTGGTACTTATCACTCACCAATAGTCCTTTAGGAGTTAGTCTTAGTGTCAAGTCCACAGATGCTCCTGTTCCCTCTAGACTATTTGTTAACTATGATCAGTTATGATATTGCTTTCTTATACTTTCCATTCTATACATCTGAGTCTGTTTAGATCTACACAATATTTAAATCCCAAAAGGCCCTATGAAGCACTGAAGAGATTTGAATGCAAAATATAAGTAAATAATATTCCATGAAATACTATTTATATTGCAAATAAACAAACCTTTGATGTTTTATTGTTGAATTCTTCTATATTTATAATTATTGGACATTTTGCTACTACGTTTTAAAATTGCGAATTATTTTTTATAAGAATCGTTAGTAATGTAATGTGGGGCCAACTTTTTGCGGATCCCGGCTCAGCTTCTCCAATTACACCATTGCACTATAAGGATCACGAATTTTGGTAAAATCTTGCTCTGAAAAAAAAAAGTCCTCTTGACGTCCTAAGCTCGGTCTTATTTTGCATAATGATTTATCCAGCTCTAGATCAACTGATCAACGTGTAATAGTGAAGAGATAAGCCATTAAAAATAGATCTAGAATTCTAGATCTAATTCTCATCAAAATGTCACACTGGAATGACTTAGTAGTATGCATTACTTGAAAAACAATCGATACAATTGTACTAAAACCCATAATATGATAAAAAGTTAATTTTCGTGGGTTCGGGTATGAAATGACTCTAACTGGGATGTCGTGTCAAACACAAGCAGCTGAACAATTGTTGCACCGAGGAAACGTAAGTTATTGCTCGAGGATAACTTGTTTCCTTCCTTATATCCTAGCTAGGGATGTTAAAATCGTTTTTTTTTTCCAAAACCGGTTTTCGGTTATATAAAACCGGTTTAAAACCGGATTTCGGTCCCACCCCCGCACAGTCACAAGTCAAATGCCGGAAAAGCCAAATGTGCGTAGTTTTGTAGGTAATATATTTGAAAAATACTTTAAACTTAATAAGGGTTTGCAGGGCATTCAAGAGGTTGATATGTGTGAATACAATATGATTTTGTACTCTATACCATACAATTCTTTAGAACTAAAAAAAAATCTGGGCTAATTGATTAAAACCGATAGGCCTAATAGCTTTCAAGTTTTCAAAAGTGATAATCAAATTACCGATTATCTTTGACCATAATATTAAGAAGCATTTGAAGAGGCATATATGGCAACTTGAAAATAATGTAGGCTGTTGAAAGGTTTCGCGTAGCACAAATCAAAAGAATGTGTATTTAATAGTGCCGTTAATAATAAAGCACAGACGCGGTGTCTAGCCGAATTGTTCAGGGTCACAGGGAAGGGCTAGTTTGCGTCTCTCCATTGCGTACATCAAAGAGCAGCGCACATCTAAAAGAGCCGACAAGTAAAAAGATTCATGTTAATTGTAACTGTAACTGAACAATTGGTTTGATGTTGTTTTTATCGCAAGCCATAGTCGGTATTTGGACGCACAATATCTAAGACTAAATAGTGTTAGCAAGGCATTTCAAGAATTGTTTTGTGCGAATCCAACATTATTTATTAAAAATATGTCCATTAATACCACATAAAAAAGGGTATTCTACTTGAAGTAATGATTACCTTCCAACTTCCAACCAACAAACCGAAACCCGGTTTTGAAAATCAAAACCGGTTTTAGGTTTCAAAACCGGAATCCGGTATTTCGGTTTTCGTTTAACATCCCTAATCCTAGCAGACATTTTCTTTTTCCTTTTCTTGTTTACTGAAAGGAGGGTGGACCAAGGCGTATGGTGAATGGAGGTCATGTAAGAATTTTCCTGAAGATAGCATTAAGATGATTAAGAGTTCCATTGGATTGGTCCTTAAAAATATTTCTCGTCTGAATTTTAGAAAAAAAAAAAATTCTGATTCAAATCGCTATTGAATGGTTACACTGGTGAAATGAGTGATTAAGAGAGAGAAATAGAGAAATGAGTTAACCCTTCCCGTACCGACCTACTTCTATCTATGCTGCCTTCAGTTCCGCTATATACGCGCCCGGGACTGTAAGGGTTAATATAAGATATAGGGATAGGCAAATAGACAAAAGTACTAAAAGTACTTCAAATTAATGATGCTGTAGTTACTTAGAACAGAAAATAACGTATTGGGCATTGTGTATAACACGTTTTTGGTTTAGATTTCTTTGGCCTTACACTATATTGCCATTATACTCTATATGTAACAATACTACCATTTCGAAGAACAGCTATAAGATCTACGCCCCCTTCCCCCTTTCCCCCTTCTCAGTTTTATTTTTATTGTTACACCATTGCCTGAAAATGGAAGTAGTGCATTTTCTAAAAACAAATAGTACTTCCGGCCAAACAGAATCGATCAACAGAATTGTGTTTTGTTTCTTACCAGCCACCCCTGTCCTCTTTTGTTTTACACCCCCTTCCCATTTCTTTAGTCTTGAATCATCGCCCTTTGAAGAAAAAAAAATACTGATTATTTATTCATGTCATTCGTCATTTGTCTTTGGTTCTTTCCAGTTCTCTATCGATGAGAAAGTCTGGAAGGTTGACTTTAGTGGGGTTTTTGTTGTTGTTTATTGTTCCGAAATAGTAACTTTTCTTTTTTTTTTTTTTCTAGTCTGTGTTAACAGCAGAGAATTTACTGATAATTTTTCATTTTGTGTAATAAACCGGAGAAGAAATACTCCAAAATGTACAGGACTCGAGCTTAAAGCTTCCAATAAAGAAAATGCGACATTTGTTTGTATATAGTCTAGTTGAATATTTTGTTCATTAATATAAAATAAATTTTCTCTTTCCTACTTTCTCTCTCTCTCTCTCTCTCTCTCTCTCTCTCTCTCTCTCTCTCTCTTTCTTTATCTCTCTCTCTCTTTAAATTGATAGATCATTGATTATATTTGTACCCACCTTCAAGTTCTAAGAATTTTAAGGAGAATCAACTCAATAAAAGAATAATAATTAGATAAATGAAAGCAGTTATTATACATGACTATACATTAAATGAATTCAGTAGAATTAGATGTTTCCAAGTCCCAAACATTTCGACATGTTCTCAAGGAAGTCTACCTGATGCAGGAATGTCTACAAATCAATTGCCACCATTAAGAGTGGCTTTGAATTAAGTTTTATCAGGGGCTTTCTACCAATTTTTTTCCTATAAGTTTTAATTGACTTGTTTTGCAATAAATAAGAGCGTCGATTTTCTTAGGGCTGTAAAAAGTGAGGAATTTTAAGTTCAGAAATTTGTATTGTATTATATTGTAAGTAACCTTTTTGGGTCTGATAACATTAATGTTATTATTAGAGTGGATCTGCCATTCGGTTATCCCTTCTTTATGTCGTTATATTGAGAATTGATACAGATAAAACAGCTATGTTCAATGGATGTAAAATATATTTTAAACAAGTGATGTTTTAGTATCCTTTTATAGCTATTTTATAAATTGTATAGCTTTTCGTTTAGTCAAAGTGGTTTAAATCGGATGGATGCCCTCGACGTCTCCTCGGCATAGTCAAGCAATACCATCAAGTCACGAAGGGCACAATGTGCTTCAACGGAGCTACCTCTGCAGTATATGGTGGAGTGTTGAATGTAAAAGGTTGTGTACCAGCACCAACATTATTTGCCATTATTTTTTTCAAGGTGAAATACGTTATCGATAAATTCTAAAGCTATAGCTAAAGATGTATTAACAAGAAAGGCTTAGCTACAAACACGACACGGATAAGAATCCAAAATAAAAACGTTATGCTCATTGTGCTAAGAGAAACACAAACCAAAAGAGAAGTTGGACTATATTGTTATATATATATATGGAAAGAATTGTTGGACTATATTGTTATATATATATATATATATGGAAAGAATTGAATCATAAAAAAAGAGATTAAAAAAAAAAGATTACGTCAGTATTTTTAGATACAAAAATTGGCTAGCGAGAAATACATGGAACAGACTTGATCTTGTGGGTTATCAATATTTGTTGGTTCCTATGACAACAAATCGTCCAGATTTTAGACAAGATTGATAGCTGTTAGTACAGGGACTTTTTTTTGGTTATTATTTTTAAGTCGGTCGCTTTGAGCCAAGATTGAGAGTATCATTCCATCACGTGATAGGTCATTGCCAATATTTGAAATTTGAACAGACGTTAAACAAGTATGCTTCTCTCGTCTGTAGTTCTTTAGGCTATACAACAAAGAGTGCAAGGGTTACATATTCAGCTCAAATATAAACTGGTCCACTGGGAGTAGTGGTCACCGGCACGATGGAACAACTGACCTCTGATATTGACCATCACTCTGAGCTTGTCCAAAACTAATATCGCTGCTCTTATGAGTGAAACACACACACAAAAAAACATTAAAAAAAACCTATTGAAACGTCAAAAGCAAAGCGCAGACGTAAATAAAAGTTTGCCAGTTCTCCAGTTGCAATTGTTCCAAACTGATGGGAACTACACCAGAACCTGCAATTAAAGATATAAGGCTTCAAATTTCAAAGCCACTGCTTTTTATATTAAATCGTTTCATCAAAATCGAAGACATAAATAAAAACTTAAAAAAAAAGTGAAAGCCAACACATCTCTCCCCCCCCCCCTCCCCATATCCATTCCATATTTAGGTTTCTTTGATTCTGAATCAACCAAAGAACTTTTATTTTAGAACAAAAAAATGCATTTAGTTTGCCAATACTATTCTTTGTTTTAAAAAACAGTTAACGGCGCTACAGAGAAGGCGGTGATACTTAGACAGCAATGATATAGACTCTTAATACTTTAAAACTAGAAATGGTTTTTCAGAATAGTTCTATCAACCAGTGGCTAGACTATTCTTTAAATAGAAAATCTGTTTTTAAAAGGATTCAATTACTATTGTTTTTTTTTTTGCTTTAGACAGTTAACGTTAGCCTTTTAAAAAGGTGATATATGGGTAAAGTATTTAGAGTACAAGATATCCTACTGATTTTTTTGTCATTTTTCTATGTGTTTGTATTACCAAGCAAATGATTATATAATGTTTTTTTTTTAAAGAGAGCTTTAATTTAAAAACAAAAGCTACAAACAATAACCTAACAATACTGTATTTAAAAAAAACGTGTAAATCGAATAAATATTTGATTTCAAATATTGCCTGAATGCTTCATTTGACACGAATGTACGAAACTATTTCCTAAAACAATATACGAGCATGCTTAGGCGATGATCATGTTTCAGGCTCCCCCACCCCTGCCCCACGCCCTGTTTAAACTACTGCTCTTCTTTTCCCCGAATTCATCCCAATAATAAAATTGTTTTAATCCCCTGCCAAGAGTTTGTAATGAAGTCTTCTGATGGCGTTATTACGCCCTGCTGTGGTTTCCATTAAACAATCGCTCTGCGCCTCCCCCCCCCCACCCCGACAGTTGTTTTTTTTACATCGGCTTGAACGCTCCCCACCTCCCCCAACCTACCGATATGATTTTACAGTTTTTCATTCCACCTTTTGTCCCCCTACAAGCGCCCACGTCACCCTTAAAGCCCGGATAGAATAGCACTGTTTACAACATGGCATTTATATCATGGAGATAAATCGATAAAACTCTGTATTTAGAGTTTAAAAAAAAGGGGGGGGGGGTGGAGAGAGACCCGGGGACGGGGGAGGCAACAAAAACAATAACAATGGGAACAGTAGGACGCAAATGATTGAATTTCCGCAGTTTTGATCGATTAGTTTTCGTTGTATTAAAAAAAAAACTGTTTTTGACAACGAAGTCTTTAAAAACGTAATTGTCTTATTGTACGGCATAGGGGGAGACAAGATTGTATGACACATTTTTTGAATCGGTGTAATTATTTGGTTTTAATTTTCATTTTGTTGATTGGTTTGTAATAATTGTGTTTGTAACATTATCACACACTGTTATCAAATATAAAAATTACATTTCAAAAGAGTTATAATTATATTATAAAAGCCGAACAACTTCTTTTATCTTGATTCGTTCAGATTGCAACTTTGAAGAAGAAAAAGAAAAGTCTTTTTTTTACACTCTAGCGCTAAGTTCTTTCTGCATATTATAAATTGGTAGATTACTTTTCTATTACTTTTGAAGTCAAATTTATTTTTTATTTTTTTCACTAACAGACATGCGAAACGTCTATCAGTTATCTAATCCGAAAAAAATATTTTTAAAGTATTTTCTCTACAGCTAAGATTTATAAAAAAAATACAGACAAAGTTGTTTTTCAATTTTATGTTTACCCTTTTGAAAATGTAATCTAATGAAATTAAAAATGATAACGTATATATTTTAATGTTTTACACTTGATCTTATAATTAAGCCTACTGGTCTGTAAAGTTTGCAAAGTAATAATAACGATAAATGTGACGTCGGTATAATATTTTTTCTTTAATGCTTTTTGTAGAATGTAAAATCACACCCCCCTCCCCCATAATTTATGCCTATACAAACGTGAGAATCCCGACCATCTCTTCTGAAAAAAGCTATGTCTATTGATTCTATTGGTTGATAGATTTAACCCTTGTAACGTCGTTTCATAAAGCTATGTCTATTGATTCTATTGGTTGATAGATTTAACCCTTGTAACGTCGTTTCATTTTCCCACGATGCCCGTGTTAGACTTTTGGGAATAATTTTATTGTCAAGTGAGTCAGTGAGCAATGTTAGTCATTCAAACAATTGACAACCGCAGCAACAACTGGGACATGCTAAATGCAAGCTGGCGCAGAAATGGAATGTATGTGTGTTCGGGATATGGTTCGGCAATAACGAGAGAAACAAAAAAAGAGAGGGAGAGAAAGAGAGAAGGGGAAAGACAGAGACTGGGAGAGAAATAGAAAGTTAGAGACAGAGAGGGACGAAGAAAGTGGAAGCTCGAGAAATATATGGAGAGAAAGATATAGTAAGATAGAGAAAGAGAGAGAGAGAGAGAGAAATAAAGAGGAAGCTAAAGAGAGAGAGAGAAAGAGGAAGCTAGAGAAAGAGAGAGAGAGAGGGAGAGAGAGATAAACACAATGAAGCGGAAATAGTGGGGAAAAATAGAAAGATATCAGAGTATAGGATAGGTGTCGAGATCAATTGTTGAAATATTGATTGATTTTATTTTCGGTTGTTAAAACAAACATTATATATATATATATATTGATGTTCTGAACATTCCAGGGTAATCGTATTAGGTCTATCATGGGGCACTGTATTAGGTCTATCATGGGGCACTGTATTAGGTCTATCATGGGGCACTGTGACCGAGCTGGGTTTGAATCCAGACGAAGGCTAGGATATTTTCCCTCTGCCTTTAAGGTGTCCTTGAGTTTACACAGCTCTGGTGGATACCTGACAGAAAAAAGTAAAGGCGGATGTGCATTGTCCTGGGAGTCTGGTGAACGCTGCATCACCGACCCTGTCTGTCTGGCAGTCTGACTGTTTATCTGCCTTTATATCTTTCTATTTATGTATATTTATATATGTCTTATATGTGTGTTTATATGTTTGTCTAAATGTTTCTCTATATGTCTGTCTATATGTTTGTCTATATGTTTGTTTATATGTTTGTCTATATGTTTGTCTATATGTTTGTTTATATGTTTGTCTACATGTTTGTCTATTTGTTTGTCTATATGTTTGTCTAAATGTTTCTCTATATGTCTGTCTATATGTTTGTCTACATGTTTGTCTATTTGTTTGTCTATATGTTTGTCTACATGTTTGTCTATTTGTTTGTCTATATGTTTGTCTAAATGTTTCTCTATATGTCTGTCTATATGTTTGTCTACATGTTTGTCTATTTGTTTGTCTATATGTTTGTCTACATGTTTGTCTATTTGTTTGTCTATATGTTTGTCTACATGTTTGTCTATTTGTTTGTCTATATGTTTGTCTACATGTTTGTCTATTTGTTTGTCTATATGTTTGTCTACATGTTTGTCTATTTGTTTGTCTATATGTTTGTCTACATGTTTGTCAAATACGTCTGATCACACCAAAGTGATTAGAATGTAAGAGTTTGTTTGCTGCAGGACTGTAGCTTATTCCATTTCAATTGCTTTTGACAGCTTTCTTTTTGTAAAAAATTCTTGTTTACACCGGCACCTTAATTATATTTGTTCACAGCCGTATATGTTGTCCATTCAGGAGTCGTACTCTAAAGACGTCACTAAGTGGCTGCATTATTCTACTACGATTTCCACCAAACATAAAGCCAAATTTGGCTTACAATAAGTAATTCATCAGTATCAAACGACTAGAGTTGAACTACACTATAGTATTTAATAGAGATGATTAAAGTGATATTTTTTTAGTAGCGTAAACTAAATGCTATGGTTTAGAGTAATTTACTTGACATCAATGGGCTTAAACTACTATAATTGTTACTATAATGTTAATAGACTTAAGTTACAGAATTTGTTAAGCCTTTTTTAAATGTCTACCAAATGTTTTTTAGATTACCTTTCCTCGTGACTTGCCACCCTTTATTTACTCATAGGGCCGCCACTGGCCTACCGATACTTCTTCCTTTTTTCTTGTTCACCCCCAGGTCGTATCTGGTTACGCCTATGCTTTAATGTTGTAGTATTTTTTTTGTATTCAATTAAACCAATGTGTAGCCATGTCTGGTAGAGATAAACCCGCTCTCCGATGTTTTCAATGAAATCCCAATTGATGAGGTAAAGGCAATGAACTTGTTTTCAGGAACACATCAGGTAAGTGACAATAACATGATGGAATTCTCTACACCTTTCTCTCTCACTCTCTCTCTCTCTCTCTCTCTCTCTCTCTCTCTCTCTCTCTCTCTCTCTCTCTGTGCTGCAGTTGCCTACCTTGATGGCCAAAGTTGCAGTAGTCTACCTTGGCTTCAGACTTTCTTTTTCATTCCCCAATTTGTTTTCTTTGTTTCTTTTCTTTCTTTATATTTTTTCTTTCTTTTCTTCCGAGCGTATAGACTGCGGTTGATTTCCTAGCAGCTTTCTTGTCTTCTGCTAAACCACTTTGTACAGTTGGGTTAATATAAACTTATCTAGTGGAAACATACGTGGACCCTGAGAGTAACTATGGCCCCGGCACAGATTAAAGAGTGTATGGAAAGAAAGACTAGGAAGAGGAGAGTTTGTTGGGGAATAAAGAGGAGTTGAAATGGGAAGGGGGGTGAGACTTGGTATTACGTAGGTCTTACTCCCAGACGGTGTTTGAAAGATGAACACCTTGAACACATTATTTGTCTAGACAACGCTTTGTTCGACGAGGCAATAAACGATTTATTTTCTACCTCCATTTTTATATCTTCATGGGTGATGGTAGTTTTGATTAGCCAGGTGTTCGGCACATATTATTTATATAGGGTATTATCCAATCTAGCCCAATAAGACTTAAGCACACATTTAGATAAGTCTCCTGCTGGGATAGGCGGCACGTTGTGTAAAATTGACTTATCAATATGGACTGAGATAGTAATATGCTATTTAGTGTAACATGTCATAAATATAGGTTCCGGAGATATTCCAATACGCACTCAATTGTTTCTTTGACTCACACACACCCCCACATTCCCTTTTTATCAGTCCTAACAATATTAGTTATAGCCTTTTGACCCAACACTAATCTACGATAGAAGGTTTAGCTATGACGAGAGCTGACCAATCTAAAGCCATGTGGGGTCTTATTTGAAATAGGCTTTTCTTACAGAATCAGATAGTGGGTGGCCAAACATAATTAACAGCGCCCCACCCAGAGGATAGGTATAAAAGCTTTTTGCTGTTCCAACAGATATCATAGCTGACTCGTTCAGTCTGATTTTGTTTTTAGCGCCGTGCAACGCAGTGGGCGTCAAACTCTTTCGCAAATTCTTTGTTTCATGCAACCGTCTCAGCGTCATACCAATCTCTACTTCAATGAAGTGTTGGCTTTTTTTTCTTGCAGGCGGTACGCCCTTGCTTCCTTTTCTCAGTATTAGGTTGGTTTCCAACTAAAAGGCCGCCTATTGGGTCGTCTTCTCCTGTTCTCTTGCATACCCAGAACATGACCTGTCTATCTTAAGCTACAAACGCAGTGGGCACAAACACCAACACGTCTTCTCAGTGAATACGTCTTTCGTTGTGAGTCGGTGTTGGTGACACTATTTAAACCTAGTAACCGCACGCAGTGAGTTCAACACGACTTCGGACTTCAACAACACGCTTTCGCACCAACTTTTTTGACGAGAGTGCTCAACTGGCTTGCTACATCTCATGCCTTCGTTTTTTTCACGGTTGCTAGTAGTCGCGTCGACCTTGAATGTGTGACGTCATATGGCTGGACTGGGGACATTTTCACTTTCAATTTTCTCATCGAGAAAGCATCGCAGACAATATCTGATTTCATTTTTGAATTCAGCGACTAAAAATCAAGGGGAGATTCGAGCAGAATTTGAATTTGTGAAATATTTAGCGAGATAAAAAAAAAAAAATACGGTAATAATATTGCACACTGCCGGGTTTCGTCTGGCGCCGCGGCCACCAAGAGCAGTACATTTAAATGTTTTCTTTTAGGACTTGAAAAGTCAATCAAGAAGCTATTTCTTTTTTCCATAATATCAATGATTATATACACCACATTGGATCGGACTTTGATCAATAAAAAGTTACAGTACTTTATAATAATCAGTACGTTTTCTTGTTGCTTCTGTTTTTGCTTTGTTCTGACTTGTTTGTTTTGTACATTAATTGTTGTTTTATGTTTGTCTGTTTGTTTGTTTGTTGTTATCAAGGACTTGTATGAGTATTGGAGCTCTTAAAGTTTAAGTGGTCCGTAAAACATGTACAGCCATGGCAGCCATGCTTTGTGCCCTGGGGACTGGAGGACCTTAAATGTACCTCAAGATTCTGCTGAGTGCAGATGATGATGACTTACCTCAATGTAATCAAAAGTCGTTCTCTTGGGGACAACGGTTTTCGGAAGTTTGTGGTGCGCTCGGTGATGCTTGGGATCGCTAGCTATAAAATAGGGATGTTAAAACCGGTTTGTTTTGAAAACCGGTTTTCGGTTCTATAAAACCGGTTTAAAACCGAATTTCGATTCTCCCCCCCCCCCCCCCCATCCCCAGGCCAGAAAAGTCAAATGTGCGTAGTCTTGTAGGTATATTTGAAAAATAGTTCAAACTTAATTATTGTTTGCAGGACATTCAAAGGGTTGATTTGTGTGAATACAATATAATTGTGTACACTTTACCATTAAATTCTTGAGAACTTAAAAAAAATCTGGTATAATTGATTAAAACCGATAATTGTTTTCAATAGTGATAATTTAATTTTCAACTATCGTTGACCGTATTAAGAAGCATTTGAAGAGGATGACGATGTTAATCCAGGATGCTTCCTATGCAGGTGCGTACGCAATCCAGTGGTACTGCCACCGCTCCGGCTTATATGTTGGGAACATAGTTTACACTGAGCCATCGTTAAAGAATTGTTTTCGAAGATGAACCGAAAAGTAAAAAGATTCATTTTAGTTGTAACTGTAACTTAACATTAGGTTTGATGTTGTTTTTATCGCAAACCATAGGCCCTAGTTGTTATTTGGAAAAAAAGAAACACAATATCTAAGACTAAATAGTGTAAGCAAGGCATTTCAAGAATTGTTTTGAGCGGATCCAAAAAATTTTATTACAATTATTTCCATCAAAACAAAAATAAAAGGGTTGCTACCAAAAAACCGAAATCCGGTTTTGAAAATCAAAACCGGTTTTCAGTTTCAAAACCGGAATCCGGTATTCCGATTTTCGTTTAACATCCCTACTCTAAAAGTGTCCGAACAGTTTTCCTCGTCGTTCAAAACCTCGTATAAAAGATGATGGTATTCCCCAAACCTTTCTCTCTTTCAAAATATGTGATGAACCCAGTACCGTTGCCCTATAATACCTTTTCCCGAGCCAATAAAATAGAACAAGCTGCAAAGCTGCAATGCACAGCGCCTCCATTTTGGAACGACCTGTGTGTCACATGATCTCTAGGCTCTCGCTGGCTAAAAGTTGAACGCAAGTCGTATCGCGCACTGCGTTTGTGCCAATCCCAGTTCAATCGTACAATTGGCGTTCGGCTTAAGATACGTGCCGAAGGTGTGTTGGTGTTTGTGCCCACTGCGTTTGCAGCCTAACTCTTCTAGTTTTTTAGCAGTAGGCAACACCGTTTGAGTCCTACTGTTTAGTTTACATGCTCCGTTATAAGTTATTATGTGCGTAATGTTATAAAAAACAATAAGACATAGATCTAGTTCGAAATAAAATTAGACATTCTAAAAGACATGTAGGCCTACGTAGCGTGTACAAGTATAACAGACCAAAGTATCTGTATAACCATTCAATGTGTTAAACCCATTTCAGAAACAACTCTAAACCATTTACTATGTTATTATTTAGTTAACATTCTATAAATAAGTTTAAAGTAACGAGACTTTATGGCTAATTTTTTCATCTTGTTTATACCAGTGCTAATAGAAATCATTTTGTCTTTCAAATCACCAGTTTAAAGATATTCTATTAATAAATCCCTCTGTGTTTTTTGTAATAGCGTGGATATTATTATAAAACAAATCTATCTCAACATAAAATTGTAAGTTATCTCTTTGGCTAATTTGTTGAAGGTAAACGATCAATTACAGTTCACTTGAAGGAGTAATACATAATCTTCAAATTCATACTGGAATTAGCTTACTGTAGTGTATTATTTTTCATGACTGTGCAAATCAAGGTTCTTTCTATATGCAGCAATTACCGTATTTGTAAAGCAGACCGATCAATCTTATCTCATTGATAATCAAATGTAAGGATTTAGATTTAAAGAAACATAATTGAAAAAAAAAAAGATTTAAAACGAATATGGAAATTAGCTTTAATGTAATATACAATCTTGTCTGTTAGGAGAGACACAATTCTTGGCATTTTTCAATCTCAGTTTAAAAGTATTGCTGTTTAAATTTCATTGTGAAAACATTTTTTCAAAAGATTACGGTAGTTTTGAACTGGTATCTTGGCTTGAAGTATGAGCTGTATACTTTTCTTAGTTTATTTCTGGTAGAATGTTTTTCTTTGTTTTTGTTTGGCTTTTGTTTTTAAAGATGGATGCCAACAATGTTGATTCTTTTTGCAAGCTTCGATTGCTGATGTCATAAAATAATTGTATTCAGGGCAGGTTGAACTCAATTTCCTTCTCCCACAACTGGAGTTCAAATCCGAGCACCATTTAAATAGGTTGGCAGGCAAGTGAATATGGAATTGCGCTTTTCACCATTATATTTTGTGGGTGTGTTTTATACACATTTAAATGGTATTGGTAGTATTCGAATATTGCCCTCTAGGCCTGGTCTACATTCAAATTTTACCGTTGGCCTGTCCTAAATTCACTATTCAAAACTGAACTATTCAACATTCACAATAAGCCCGTCCTAAATTCAGACTTCAAATTGGTCTGTACAACATTCACATTGGGCCCGTCCAACATTTACACTTCAAATTGGCCTGTTCAACATTTACATTGTCCCGTCCTACATTCACACTTCCAGTTGGCCTGTACAACATTCACATTGGGCCCGTCCAACATTCACACTTCAAATTGGCCTGTTCAAGATTCACAATAAGCCCGTCCTAAATTCACACTTCAAATTGGCCTGTTCAAGATTCACAATAAGCCCATCCTAGAATTACCAACATTCACAATGGCCCTGTTTTACCTTCTCTCAAAACTTCACTTCTGTGAAAACATCCTTTAATGTCCAGCGGTATACCGAGGACCTACTGTCCGAATCAATAGTTTTAATGAATGTTTCTTCTAGTCCTTATCTTCACAAAGACAGACACTATCGATCAGATCACGTGTTCAGAGTTGTGTTTTTTTCCACTTCTTAATTTCGTTGTAGGCACTCATGTTGTATGTAGGCTATTTGTGTTCGATTCAGCTTATGTAGGTCAGCCCAATAGCCCAGTAGGTCACTTACGTAGTACAGGCCGCCATTGTTTTCAC
The DNA here is from genome assembly GCA_949126835.1 of Anisus vortex. Classification (NCBI taxonomy): domain Eukaryota; kingdom Metazoa; phylum Mollusca; class Gastropoda; family Planorbidae; genus Anisus; species Anisus vortex. Next base: position 24,822,186 of record OX421493.1, read on the forward strand.
ACCCTGAAAATAAGTTGGATATAGTTCAGATGTTAGGCCATTTTTTTATGTAGTAGGACGTAAAGAGACAGATGATAGAAAAATGCAAAGGTTATTAGATAGAAGAGAAGTCAAGAAAGATAATCAACTTTACATTACAATTAACTCAGCTTTTTGGAAGATGTATATTAAATCTATATATATCCATCTATTCATCCATCCATCTATCCACCCACCTCTGTTTATATATCCATCTATTCATCCATACATCTATCCACCCACCTCTTTTTATATATCCATCTATTCATCCATCCATCTATCCATCCACCTCTGTTTATATATCCATCTATTCATCCATCCATCTATCCATCCACCTCTGTTTATATATCCATCTATTCATCCACCCATCTATCCATCCACCTCTGTTTATATATCCATCCTTTTTTGTAGCAATTCATCCACGATATAACACTATTCACACAAACAACTCTATCTACCTTTCTACATGGATAGCTATAATGAGGTCGATTGATAAATCGTTTCTATTCGCCCATCAACCCATCCTTAAAGCTATCCAACTTTCTCTCCGTCTATTTTCCTAACTATCCACACACCCAAAATGCCAATGTGCGGCCGGCTATTCACATTACAAACCTACAACTTCATAAAGCAGTAATATACAAGAGATTAGATAGCTCCAGTTGTTTACAGTTAGACTCTATATGTCTGCGCCATCAATTTCCCAGACAGTTAGACAGTTAGACTCTATATGTCTGCGGGTCTTATTTCTCAGACAGCTTCTCGTGGTGCTGTTAAAGACCAGGCCTCCACGAGCTACACAACATACAGCTGTACAAATCATGAATATCGCGTTGGTTTCTTAGTGTTCATTCAAAGACTATAATGAGATGGACCGCTTGCTTGACTATTTCTGCTGTTTGATGACTCGAATGACTTCTTTTCGTAATTCCCGATTCCCTGTTGTACTGTGCACTTCCGATTTATTTAATCACTATGATTTTCTCAATGAAAACATAACATTTAAATCGAAAGTTGTATACAGCGGAAACATTTAGGCAAACGTGGGAGAGTAGAAGTAATGTAAGACAGCGTTACTGGATGAGCACGGAAAAAGAGCATAATATAAGCTATAAAAATAGAGCAAGCGGCCCATCTTATTATAGTCTTTGGTTCATTCATTCCTTTTTTTTCACTTTGTAAAATGTTGCAGAGCAAAACTGGTACAAACATTTGACTTCCGACTATTTAAACTCAGATTCACCCTTTTAGGGGCAAACAGCCTTTACAGCTCACTCTCTGTTTATGAGCTCCTACAGCTCACTCTCTGTTTATGAGCTCCTACAGCTGACTTTCTATTTCTAAGCTCCCACCGTGTTCATAAGAGACATGATGGTTGAGTTGGCAGTGCAGGCTGATTTTGCCAAAGGTCGCAGCCCAGCGTTCGAATCCAGGTGAATGGCAGTGATTTCGACGAGGGTGTCTCTGAGTCTATTCAAGTGAAGGGTACCTGACATTAGTAAAGTAAAAGCTGATACAGTTGAACATTGTCTAGGCCACACAATCTTCTTGTATGCCGTGGCCACGGAAACTTATGAATGCTGCTTCATTAGCACCACGAACCTGAACGGTCTAAAGTGTTAGTTTACTTACTTTACAGATTAAAAAACAACTACCAAATGACGCTGTGTATTGTATCAGAGTTCTAAATAGGTCGACTGTAATTTTATATATAACGCCATCAGAGTTCTTAGTAGGTCACCTGTAGATTTAAATATATATCGAGGCGGTTTGGATTTCATCAGCGATGTAGGACACTCGTCTAAACTTAAACTATTTAATTTCATCGAGATTTTCATCACTGCTCACGATATCCTGGTCTGACGCAACCAGTCCTACAGGTCCTGGCAGAACACACACGCACGCACACACACACAATTGATCTTTTACCCTGCCCTCTCTACTTCACCCGCTCCTTCCTTTCCGCCGGTCCACCCGCCTTTCTCCTTTCACTCGGCCACACAGTTGCCCCCTGTCCCTTCACTCCCCCCCCTCCCCCTCCCCCACACCCACTGGAAACGGATGGTTGTCCTAAACCGTGTTGGCTGTAGCATCGATCCGTTATTAGATCGAATCTATTTTTGAATTCAGCTTTTTAAAACTCCTACCGAGGCTTTTAAAAGACCGGTTCTCTCCCCCTCCTCCCTCCACCCGGTCCGAACCCGTTTCCCATCCACCCTCTTTCTCCAGTACCATACTGCCCCCACAACCCCGTATCCCCCCTCTCCCCGTACTAGCTGTCTTTGATGTTTGTTTTTTTTACTGTTCACAAAATCTAACGTAATATTCTGTTCTCTCAAAGGGTATGGCACAAAAAGTACCACCACAAAGTAGTTGTGAGCTTGCCAGTTTGGCTGTTGGCAGCACGTCTGGAAACACATCCCTGGCTATCGGGTTCCAGAGTGAGTCGGGGGAAACAGACATTTCGCTCAGGCCTGTTGTATACTGGTCCGTGCGTGCGTGGGTGAGTGTGTGTGTGAACGAGAATGTATGGGTTATTATGAATGCGTATAGATATGTCTGTTTGTGTGTGTGTTGGGAGAAGGAGATACAAAAGGTAGTTAGCAGTTTTGTGTGGCCACAAGTAAATACGTTCCATTAACCCTCGACACTAGTACTCGGTATAAGAAAAACCTTTTAGATTCGGTGGTTGTTCACGCATGGAAGTACACACGAGATTTTACGAGAAGGTAAAAACTTAGAGTTATGTGGAAAAAAACATATGATTGGCAGTCCTGTAAACCACATTTTTACTCTAGTTGCATGTCATGGGTAGATGGTGTCACACTTATTATGAAAACACTTCAATTTTGGTTTCTCTTATCACTTATCACGTCAGAGATTATATCCACAAATAATCCACCTTTCTAGTACCCAAACCTACCTACCCTACTAGTGGCTACGCCTGCGACCTACCACCGCCCCCCTTTCCACCCAACCCCCCATTTTAAGGACAAAACAAAACAAAAAAAAAAGGTGGCTTTATTTCCACACTTCGCTGCTTGACATGGTCCACGGGTGACAGGGAGAGAGGGCGGGGAGTGGGGTTGGACTTCCCCCTCCCCCCCCCCCCCCAAATAATAAGCTGCACTAAAGTGAAACAAAAGAGCAAACGTGGCAACACGAAAACTCACTTAATCCTGGCCACAAAATTGCGACGTTGATGGTTGTGAAAAGAAGAAAAAAGAAAAAAAAAAAAGAACCCATTGTTGGCTACGAAATAAACCTTGTGTGACGTCATAGGTGCTTGCTCATGCTTGCCAGGTGTTTCCGACGAAATAATGAGAAATACTGGCTTAATACAATATTATAAAGAATCAGACAAATAATGAAAAGTTTGTCCAGGCGATTCAACCAGAGGCGGAACTGATCACGATAGAAAATATGTAGATCTACAGCTTTTAAAATGAGCAACTCTGTAAATGAGCAACTCTGTAAATGAGCAACTCTGTAAATGAGCTGATTCTGTAAATACAGGGTAGGGTTGAAATGTTGTCTATTTGTACACAATCCTGTTATGGTATATCATAATAGTACAACAACTACTGCAGAGTTTGTCATCAGGTTTCTACAGAGTCCACGTCTGCTTTTAGACAATGGAAGTTCAAATCTAGTTCCGAAATTAGGGGCACTTTCGTTTCTGAAAAAATACAATTGTATTGGAGAAATTTCATAATTTATTTTGCATGGAATGTCTAAGTGTTAATTCTTGTTGAAAACGAATGATATGAAAATGTAAGTGTTTTAAAATATGATTTTAACTTTATAATACATAAAATTTATCCTAAAATAATCCTATCATGCATATTAATAACCTCGCTTTATTATAATATTGACATTTCCAGTTTCATTTTCTATTTATTCTAATCAGACTTTATTCATACTGTAAAACTTCTTTTTTGAGGGTCTGGTGGCTAGGCCAGTGTATATATCATTCCGTCCTAGGGCGATGTAGTATAGTGATGTAATCAGAAGTTGAGGACTTTGTGAACAAGTAATTACCTGGTACTAAAACACCCTGCCAATTTCCCTACCGTCTTATGTGACCAATACGCTAAGAAACTATACCAGGGATTTTGTCGTCACCAGTATGCACAGCAGGCTTAGCACAATAATAATTACACGCACCTGGGGCGCCTTGGATGGGGCTTGAAATTGGCACCTATTAAGATTGTCAGTTTTGATTTATTAGTAAGCTTTGGTTAAGAACGAGTGCGCTTGGCGCCTACGTAAACTTTGGCGCCCTGTGCGTATGACCCTCCGCCTCCCATGGTTACGCTACTGAGTAGAACTATATTATATTTATGTTAGAGCAAATTCTGATAGCTGATCAAAGGCTAGATCTAGCCACATAAACAATACAGCAATATCAATACTGTCGGCGATTAGTGGCGCCCCCTCTAACGAAACAACAAAACAGAGTCGAACAGTTTCTCAGTCAAAATGCAAATAGCCATCAATGGTAAACAAAATCAATCAATTACTGACTGTATAAACTATTCACTTGAAGGGAGGCAAGTCTTGGTGAATGTAGGCCTATTGTGTGTCTGAGTGTGCCTGTATGTGAGTGTGCCTGTTTGCATAAGCCTACATAATGTGAATGTGTGTTTAACATTGACAAATACTGTTCACTATTGATGTGGATGTAGATCGCTTCTCTCCCATTTTGTTGAACCTTGAGAACCACTACAAGTTCTAACAAAGAACAATTAAACAGCTGCTGTTGTAGGCAAAGAAATATTTGTAGAATCAATTTCGTTAATCCGTCTCTAGATATTTAGCATATTTGCAAGTTGTTTCTTTTTAAAAATGAAATCGTTTATTGTTATGTTTCGGTCGGTTGGTGGGGTCGAGGACATTTAAACTGAAAACTGATGCAAATGACAAACCAAACAATTAAGTTTTAAACAAATCTATCTATCTATGCATTCACCTATTTATGTTTGTATGTAGGCCCTATCTATCTTTTTGTGTTTTTATTTATCTATTAATCTATTCATCTGTCGGTCTATTCATCTGTTTGCTTTTTTTTATATTTATCTGTGTTAAATATCTAAATCTTCCTAAATGGTATTTAGGCATGGAATGGATAACCAGAGTTAGTCAGGCAAACCAGCAACTTACCACCATTAAAACTCTTATCAAAATGCAAGTCTAGAGTTTATCAAAGGTTATAATAAGATGGACCGCTTGCTCTATTTTTCTGTGCGCATTGATTCACGTTGTCCTAATCTTAACTTTCCATTGAGATAACTATAGCGATTCAATATAACGGAAGTGTACATTACAAACGAGAATCGGAAATTCCGAAAAGAAGTAGATCTAATTCTAGTCATCAAATAGCAGACATATTAAAGCAAGTGGTTTATCTTATTAAAGTCTTTGACTTTATAAACCTCAGATATGCATCGGACGTAATAATATTATTCTTGGAAAGTCTGTCAGTAAATTATAAGATACGATTTCTTTCTGGGGCCGTCCATAAAGTACGTCACGCTCCAGGGGGAAGGAGGGGGTCTTGTGACAGGGAGGGGGGAGGGGGTTAAAACTGGTAAAAAAAAAGCGTGACGTACTTTATGGACAGTGCCTTCTAATGTTCTGTCCAGTATCCAAGTTGCATAACCCGACCCAATGTTTCAAGAAGTCATGAAAATACGAAATAAAAAAGAAACCGCTGCTCAAAATAAATTCGCTCAAGGCTCTTAGCCTGTGCGGCATCTGTGTCAAGGCGAGTTAAAAAGGGGATGATAGGACCAAACCGAGCGTGCTCTATGCACCGTTGAGAGGGTGTAGGGAGTCGGGAGGGGGGGAGGGCACGAAACACACTCACTCCTTTCACCTCCTCCCGACACACACACACGTACACAGGCACGCGCCCATTGACACCGTCCACGCGCCGTCCCCTGTCGCCATAATCTAATCAGCTAGCCAACACATCTGTCGCCTGAAGCAACATCTGCACGGCTGAGCGGCCTTTGTTAGGTACGTACCGATCGGAATTCCTTTCTTTACAGTTTTTTCTCCATCTCTCTCTCTCCATTTCTTTCTTCCTTTCTGTCTTTCTTTCTTTGCTCCTTTATTTCTTTCTTAACCCTTCCCGTACCGACCTACTTCTATCTATGCTGCCTTCAGTTCCGCTATATACGCGCCCGGGACTGTAAGGGTTAAATTGTTCTTATCTTTTTCTTATCTTTTCCTCTAGAATTTTCTTTTCTTTTTTTTTATCCAATATTTCTCTACTGCTATCTCTTCATTCCTTCCTTCTTTCCGTTTCCCCTCTTCTCTTCCTTTTTTCTTTCTTCCTTTTTTTCTTCCATTCTTTCATTCTGTCTTCCTTTCGCTCATTTTGTAGGCCCTCGCTTTCTTTTATCTTGTTCCCTTTACTCACTCCCACCCCCCTCCCCACATCCCTGTCCTATCGGTTCCCGTCAAAAGCACCCTAAACTCCCCTTCTACCCCCAACCCTCCAGCCTTCCCACAACAAAAAAACAACAACTAGAAGTTGCTTCATCGTCACACAAGTAGGAACATGCTAACACAAAAACAACTAGAAGTTGCTTCATCGTCACACAAGTAGGAACATGCTAACACAAAAACAACTAGAAGTTGCTTCATCGTCACACAAGTAGGAACATGCTAACACAAAAACAACTAGAAGTTGCTTCATCGTCACACAAGTAGGAACATGCTAACACAAAAACAACTAGAAGTTGCTTCATCGTCACACAAGTAGGAACATGCTAACACAAAAACAACTAGAAGTTGCTTCATCGTCACACAAGTAGGAACATGCTAACACAAAAACAACTAGAAGTTGCTTCATCGTCACACAAGTAGGAACATGCTAACACAAAAACAACTAGAAGTTGCTTCATCGTCACACAAGTAGGAACATGCTAACACAAAAACAAAAAAATCATGGGAGGTTGATTCAAGTCGAACCCGACGATAAAAGGGGGATCGTTGACCGTGTTAGAAAAATAAAACGCGTACAGACACACTCACTCACACACGGACACACACTGCTCACACACACGGACACAAACTGCTCACCCTTGTTATCGATTTGTCGGAATGAGCAAGGAGAGAGGACAGGCTAGCAGGGGAAGCGGGAGTACGGGGGGCGGGCGGGCCGGCCGGGGTTTGGGGGAGGAGGAAAAGGATACATTTTATTCGTTCTATTTTTCGTTTGTGTTTGTCCTTGGAAAAATGAAATAGATGCTATAGGAAAATATGAGTGATGGAAAGAGAAATAAAAAGTAAGGGACAACAGGGAAGAGTGAGAGAAAGAAATAAAGGGAGAAAAACGAGACGTTTCTAAATAAAATTAAGTTGAAAGGGTGGGGTGGGTGGGGGGGTCTGGTGGTGGAGTAGAGGGAGGGGAGTGCAGGGAGGCCGTCGTAATGAAGGTCAGACCCATGTGAAATGATCGATAAAGCGATCACGTGACCCCCACGCCGTCCTGCAACTCACTATCGAGGAGAGCCCTCGCTAGCCAGCTCCCTCCCCATCCCCCCCTCCGCGTCACCACTCCCTTGTGTCTCCTCGCGCATATTCAGGCCCCCCCCCCCACACACACCATTTGCCTCTATCCACATCGACCCTCTCTTCATACTCCCTCCCCTACCTCCCTCCCTCCAACACCCGTGCGCCCCCACCCTCGTGTACACACCGCACTATTCAGAGGAGTGGATTTCAATCGGGCTTGTTTGTAAAAGGAGGGAGTGGAGGTGCTTGTAAGGGGGGGGAGGGAAGGGGGCACACATACATAACGAATAACTGAAACGGACAGACGCCATGATGTATATGTTTTTGTGTATGCACGTTGTTGTTGTTGCTTATGCTGTGAGAGAAAAAGGGTTGAGGCGTTGGTACAAAACATAACATAACAAACATAACAAAGAGCAAAACATACACACACACACACCAACAAATAATACAACAACAAAAAATGTGATACTGTTGATTAATGCTAGACCGCCACTGTCCGCCACTGTCCGCCACTGACCGCCACTGAACCAAGAGGGATCCGACATTACTCACGTGCAACTTGAAACTTACTACTCCTCCTCTTCCCCCACCCCATCCCTTTAAAAACAAGCCAACAACATCAGCAACAGACAAGGAACATCGAAAGAAAGGCGAGTCGGAAAGTTATTTTTGAAACTAAGAGAATCTTGGAGCCAATAACGTCTCTTGGTGATCGGAATCTTGTAATCAAAGAGAAAAACACATCCAAACTATTCCAAACTATGACACTACGAGCTCTTCTGTCTCTTATATTACATGCATGTCTCTTTTTGAAAATGTTTGTCTGGTGTCTTACGAAAAATGTGTGTGAGAGGGTTTTGTTTCATGCAAGACAAATATACTCCTGTAGCTGTTATAAATACTTTTGTCATCAGCTCAAAATGTATACGGTTTTAAATGGTGTAAATATAACCAACAAGACTGTGGAACACACTGAACCAGGCCTCAAAATGTATACGGTTTTAAATGGTGTAAATATAACCAACAAGACTGTGGAACACACTGAACCAGGCCTCAAAATGTATACGGTTTTAAATGGTGTAAATATAACCAACAAGACTGTGGAACACACTGAACCAGGCCTCAAAATGTATACGGTTTTAAATGGTGTAAATATAACCAACAAGACTGTGGAACACACTGAACCAGGCCCCAGGCTCCAAATGTATACGGTTTTAAATGGTGTAAATATAACCAACAAGACTGTGGAACACACTGAACCAGGCCCCAGGCTCCAAATGTATACGGTTTTAAATGGTGTAAATATAACCAACAAGACTGTGGAACACACTGAACCAGGCCTCCAAATGTATACGGTTTTAAATGGTGTAAATATAACCAACAAGACTGTGGAACACACTGAACCAGGCCTCCAAATGTATACGGTTTTAACTGGTGTAAATATAACCAACAAGACTGTGGAACACACTGGACCAGGCCTCCAAATGTATACGGTTTTAAATGGTGTAAATATAACCAACAAGACTGTGGAACACACTGGACCAGGCCTCCAAATGTATACGGTTTTAAATGGTGTAAATATAACCAACAAGACTGTGGAACACACTGGACCAGGCCTCCAAATGTATACGGTTTTAAATGGTGTAAATATAACCAACAAGACTGTGGAACACACTGGACCAGGCCTCCAAATGTATACGGTTTTAAATGGTGTAAATAAAACCAACAAGACTGTGGAACACACTGGACCAGGCCTCCAAATGTATACGGTTTTAAATGGTGTAAATAAAACCAACAAGACTGTGGAACACACTGAACCAGGCCTCTAAATGTATACGGTTTTAAATGGTGTAAATATAACCAACAAGACTGTGGATCACACTGGACCAGGCCTCCATCACTGGCCCTTCTGAGCCGGCTTCCGAATCTTCACTGAAGGACTGGACTAAATACCTAAAGTGAAACTATGTCATCTGTTTGTAATTCTTGTTTGCGATGTTTTAAATTTGATATGTAGTTAGATTGTGGACTCTTTCCTCGGTCTTAACGAGGTCTCCACAGTAATATGAAGAAGAAGATCTTTGTTTTTGTAAGATTTGTGATAACAATAAGTAAGACTTTAAAATGTAAAACAAGATTTGTGATAACAATAAGTAAGACTTTAAAATGTAAAACAAGTCATACTCAGAATATACACAAAGTAAACTTGTTATTTTATTATGTAAAAACAAAAAAACAAAAGGATATTCTTAAGATGGATTGAGATTTCTGTGTGAATCAATTGACTAAGACCCTCACAAGAAAGGGTTTAGCCTACTCCGTATACTTCAGAATAATCATTATTTTCATTGACGTCATGAATGTTTACAAAAAAAGTAATTAATGTCTTTAAATAATGTAAAAGTGCATTTATTAGGTACGTCTAAAATTAAATTATTGCCAGGCATAGGTTAAAAGAAGAGGCAGGGGAACTGGGACCAGCACAATTCCAGAGTTTGGGAGGGGGGTCTTCAGTATTTTGATTTATGTGTGTGTGTGTGTGTCTGCTGCTGGCAAAATTTGTTTTCAATAGGCCTAATAATTTTCGTTGTCACATTTCTGTGTCTGGTGTCCATGACCTCTGCCTTGGATGTTCTACACCCCAGATATTGGATGCTTTAATGCTAATGATTGGGATTTCGGATAGACCTACTATTGAAATAAAGAAAAAAGCACAACTAACTTTGCCATTGAGTACAACTTTAGCCCCCCCCCCTCTCCCCTCCCCCTTTCGAAGTTTGGCTGAAATTTTAACATAAACACAAAATATTGAGTTGATATCGAAGCTCAGTTTTCGGGAAAACACACATTCAGCTGAGGGCCTGTAAGCAAGGCTTACAATTTGACACAATTTTTATACAAACTATTGCGACACATTTACACACACTCACTCACCACAGGCCTACCGTCAAAACAATTCCGAAACCCCAATTTATATTGATTTTAAGTCACACATAGTTTACACATATCAGTTATCAAGCAACCAATGATAGCAGGAAACTATCTACAGTCAATCAAATAACCACATTACACTGTGCGATATTTACAATTAATGTTTCTAATGTATGTACAAACAATATTTTAGTTAGACTGCGGTACATCTATTTAAAACTATAACAATTTCACAAGAAATCTTATACACGATAACAATGTTATTAATTACATAGTGTTGTGCTATATATATAAAAATAAACTAGAAGTGCGCATTAAAAAAACAGCATTTCAGAGTTTGGCTACAACAACACATGGTGAAGGTGATTCATGGTATACAAATGACCTCATTGTAGTTGATATAATGTCGTCTTTAATAATAGAGAACTTTTTAAAACTATACCTATCTCTCAATATCATTCTCTCGCCCATTTTTCTTTCAAAAACTTTTCATTTTTCTTTCTTTTTTTTTTTTCATTCCTTCCACTACTTAATGAATAAATAAATTCACATTTCAATTCAAGTTTCGACTTTTTGAAAGCAATAAGACACAGTTATATTTTTTTAATGTTATTTATTATTAAAGAAAAAAGGTAAGAGTTGTTCGGGGGCTGAAATAGGGTGGGGGGGGGGGGGGTGATTAGAATAGGGCACACGCCACGAGTTTGTGTCTGTGTGTATGTGCTCTTGATAAAAAATGGGGTTGGGTCTGAATTTGTGAAATGGGGGTGGGGAGGAGTTCTTTATTAAGGTCGAGTGCGATGGTGTAACTGACAGATCTTTGTCCCCGCCAGGGCGACACAGCTGGACGGCGTGTGTGTCCCCGTGTGAGTGTGTTTGCGTGTGGATCGGAGACGAGTGAGCGGTCCCACAGAAATGCAGCGGGCTGCTAGAATTATTCATGAGCAGGGAGAGAGAAAGAGAGAGAGAGAGAGAGAGAGAAAGAGAGAGAGTTAGGGGAGAGGGGACCCAGTACAGGACTGTGACCTGCCCCCCTCTCCCTCGTAAATGGGGTGGCGATGGCGTGAGTTATAGAGATGAAGGGAAACGGTCCACTACCCCTGCTCCTCCACCCCCAACCCTACCCAACCGCACTACAAGGCGCCTAGGGAGTATGTTTTGTGTGTCTGGGAAGTGACAGAATTGGGTTGTGAGTATGGGAAGTGGCGTCGTGGGGTGGTTGGGGGGGGGGAGAGGAGGTAGGATTAAATGCCTGACATGGAACAATAGGTCGCTTGATGTATGGATGGCTTTGAGGGGGGGGCAGAGAACTGGAAATGTTTGTTTAGATGGGCGCTGAAAATATGATCAGTTTCTATTTAACAAAACGCAATAATAACAGCTTGTTAGGGAAAAGGCGTGTTACAGAGGGGGGGGGGGGGTGCTGACCAATCTAGTCAGGAGACTAAAGAGTTATGTATGTGACGCAACTATGGATTTATTCTTAGATATGTGCTAGTGAGCAAAAAAAAACTATAAAAAATTGTACATGCAAGCTTCATCCCCCCATCTGTACCGCCCTTCTCCATCTAGTAAATCTACAGTGTACATGTATATGAATTGGGCCCATCAAAATGTTTTAAATGCCATCGACGATGTGGACATGTAAGTATGACTATATGTGTGACCATAGAGATGATATTAGACTAGTAACTGGGATATAGGCTTATAGTTATTTATATTGTAGCCTACTCAAAGGTTCATAGAGCAGATCACCCCAATAACCTGAACGAAAAGTAATGTTTTAATGAGTAAATATAATGGCAGAAACTAATATAGTAAAGTAAATACTGTGCCAGAGATGGGCAAAATTTGTTGTTGTTATTGGGCCGTATTATAGAGAATTTGATAAACCACACATCATGATAACTTATTTTAACGGATCGCCGTTAGAGGCTCTGTAGGGGCCACCACATTAAAAAGGTTTTGGTGGACATTGGTGTGGGACTTGGACCACCTGTTCCATGGTCCTGGTATAACCCTTTCGGACATCCCCATATAGATTTGAATACCAAAATAAAACTCATAAGCGCTATTTAATTAATTCTTTAAATGTCTAAATTGTTTGCCTACGGACTTTATCAACACGTGTAACTCGGTCCATATCATAGCAGTGGTGGCATCAAAAAAAGCCATAGAACCTGTTCTAAAAAAAAATATTATCTGGGAATCAACTCTGAATGATTTATATTTCTGTTTTTTTTTTTTTAACGAATATTTCATCAACTGGTATTATAAAGATCTCTACAACTTTTAGAACTTGTCTGATGCCGTACGTGGATCCGGGCCCCTGTACAGCTTCATTCTTTGACAACTCGAAGAACACTCGGAGAACACTCCTCCTACTTTATGACAAATCGTCTCGTTGATATGACGCACAACTAGTTCTTTGTTTTTACACAGCCCCCCCCCCCATTCACCGTTGAACTCTGAACCTCGCAAACATGTATATATTAAAAGAATACATGCATATAATTAAAAAAAACATTGAGTTAGTTTTTTGGTTAGATTCAAAACAAAAAGGTGATGTTATGGAATTTCATCACAACTCACGCCCTACCCCTCCACCCACATATCACACGTAATCATTAACCAAGTTATCACATCTACTGTACAGCATACCGCCTGCAGACGTAACCTATATAACCAAGGTGAGCGTTAGTCGAACACATTCGCACGTGCAGCCGTAGGCCCTAACATTTATTGACTAATTGAAGAGCCTGTTGAAATAATGGCGGTCTTTTGATTTTGGATTAGGATTTTGTGTGTGTATTGAAGGAAAAAAAAAAGGGGGGGGGAATGAAACTAGAATTGGCATCGTTGCGTTTTTAACCATTCATAGAAACTACGGGTAGGGAGATGGGGGTTGGGGGAGGGGGTATGACCATGTCATGTCGTCTGGTACTCAAGTTGGCATTATATTTTATTGATTACATCACCTATTCATTATTCACCCAATATGACCAGCTCCATGGCAGAATTGAACACCCAAAAAAAGTTAATCAATAAATACAATTGATTTTTGTTTACATTTTTTTTATTAGTGCCGCCTGCTAATTTACTTGCAGAGTAGTCTACCTTGATATTATAATTTTTTTTTTTCGACCTTTTGATGTAGAATTTCTGCACATTTTAAATGGGGAATTTCTTATTTATTTCCTCTTTTGTTAGTCTCAGTACCATTGGTTTAAATTTGTAATAAAAGATGAAAGAATTTTTAAGTGGAGTGAGTATTATTAATCTTATCTTTATCTTATGCAATACTTACAGAGTCTAATCTGGCATAAAGGTTTTTAAATAATGTCGAATTGCACATAAAAATGGACGAAAAATCCATACATTTAAACGCATAAAATTTGAGCTATAAGTTGTTTTCATGAATAAGGGTATAGATAAAAATAAGTTACTATAATCATATCATCATCATCAACATATATAATTACCGTGAGTTTGTTTATATGTTTGTTTATATATATATATATATATATATATATTTATATATATGTTTGTTCGCTATAGGCTCCTAAGCCGTTTGACTATTCGGGCCAAAAATTAAATGTATAAATTGGAAACGTCCTCCAAAAGATAATTTTATTTTATCACTTATAATCATAAATGTGTTGATTTAAAAAATCCAAAATGTCAAATCCATCTATGCAAATAAATATAACGGTACATAGCAAATGGCCATTTCCGTTCATTTACTATATTGAACGCGACATTCACTATGTTGAACGCGAGGGTCTTTCCGGGTTTTCCCAATTCTACTGTTGTTTTTTTAATGTGGCGAGACCTTTTTTAAAAGCTACGCACTGCAATTTGGCTTAGAGAGTTTCAATGGTTTACTTTAAACAAAATACTAGCGTAAGACGTAATGTCTATGAAATTATTTTTTCATTATTGATGTTTGCATTATCCTTTAAAGTAAAAGTAACCAAATGTTTTAATTATTTAATGGATTTACGTTGTTATTGGAGAATATCCTTTAAAAGGCGACTTTATACACCCTATAAATTAAATGATACGAATTATAAAAAAACAAGTTAGGCTTATAAATGATTACTTTCAAATACCGGGTACCATAAGATTGACAGCAACAATATAAAATAAAAACTAAATACCGAAAGAAACATTATCAATACTGTTTTATTGATACAATAAGCAAGAACAAAAATTAAATACCGAAAAAATCTTTCTCACTTTAGTTTTTATTTCATTGAAATATTATTTTCTATTTTTTTTTAATATTTTTACCTTTTTTATTGTTTTGTATTTATGTTTTTTTTCTTTCAGATTGTATATTATTTTTAATTTAATATAATTAATAACAAGTCAAGTCAACACAACTGTTCGCTACATTTTAATATCGAATTTAAAAGTCTCTTTAAAAAACCCGGACTAGCCTTTCGGCTCTTGTGTCCAGGGCGTAACGCTTAGGATTGAGCAATCTCTGTCCAGGCTCCAGCCACCCAACGACACGCCCAAGGCGTGGCGTGCCGTGTAACGGGGAAGGTTTCCGCAGCCCAGCGATCGTTCACTGCGGTTCCCCTAAGGATCATTATCGTAGTGGCTCGCCCGTATACCTGCACTGTCACCCGGTAGCACAAATCCTATACTATAGGTACATGCATCCAGGCACCGGGTGGTTCTCGAGACGGGATTGCAGCGTCCATTGCTTCCTCCCCCTGTGCCCCATGCGTTCGCCCGCCAGTGTATTCTTAATGGGAATGTATCGGCGGTTTACACACTACGCCAGTCCTTGAGGCCACAATTCTTATGCATATGTCAAGTTCAGGTCGACCAGAAACAAAAAAAATAAATAACAAAAACTAAATACAGAAAGAAACATTCTCAACACTGTTTTATTAATACAATAAGCAAGAACAAAAATTAAATACCGAAAAAATCGTTATCACTTTAGTTTGTATTGTATTGAAATATTATTTTCTACGCTTTTTTTATTATTTACCTTTTATTGTTTGGTATTGTGGTTTTTTTTTCTTTTAGATAGTATATTATTGTTAATTTAATAGGCTATTTTTAATAACAAGTCAAGTCAACACAACTGTTTGCTACGTTATAATATCAGACGCTTGACAGTAACAATTATTATGCATATGCCAGGGTCAGAAACAATTAAAAAGAACAAAAACTAAATACCGAAAAGAAACGTTCATTTTAATAGTCTCTTTTCTTTCTCTCTTAACATTAATATTAACTTAACTTAACTAATATTGTAATATTGTAGTCGTTCGTTTCTCCGTCATTTTGACGGGCATAACCACTAGTCAACATATATAATTACCGTGAGTTTGTTTATATGTTTGTTTATATATTTATATATATATGTTTGTTCGCTATAGGCACCTAAGCCGTTTGACTAATCGGGACAAAAATTAAATGTATAAATCGGAAACGTACTCCGAAAGATAATTTTATTTTATGACTTATAATCATGAATGTGTTAATTTAAAACATTCAAAATGTTAGATCCAGCCATGCAAATTAAATAAAGCCGTACATAGCAAATGGCCATTTCCGTTCATTACTATGTTGAACGCGATATTTTGTATGTTGAACGCGAGGGTCTTTTCGGGTTTCCCCAATTATGCTGTTGTTTTTTTAATGTGGCGAGACCTTTTTTATAAGTTACGCACCGCAATTTGGCTTGGAGAGTTTCAATTGTTTACTTTAAAAAATACTAGCGTATGACGTAATGTCTATCAAATTATTTATTTTTTCATTATTGATGTTTGCATTATCCTTTTAAGTAAAAAGTAACCAAATGTTTTAATTATTTAATGGATTTACGTCACTATTGAGAATATCCTTTAATAGGCGACTGTATACACTCTATAAATTAAATGATACGAATTATAAAAAAAACAAGTTAGGCCTATAAATGATTACTTTCTAATACTGGGTACCATAAGCTTGACAGCAACAATGTAAAAAGAAAACTAAATACCGAAAGAAACATTCTCAGTATTGTTTTATTGATACAATAAGCAAGAACAAAAATTAAATACAGAAAACATCTTTCTCAATTTAGTTTTTATTGCCTTGAAATATTATTTTCTAATTTTGTTTAAATTATTTACCTTTTTTATTGTTTTGTATTTATATATTTTTTCTTTTAGATAGTATATGAGCATGCTAATTTAATAGCATGGATAGAAGAGCTATAGAAATGCCCATTCTTCTTATATTATTGTTAATTTAATATTATTAATAACACTGCAAATCAACACAACTGTTCGCTACATTTTAATATCGAATTTAAAAGTCTCTTAAGTCTCTTTCGGCTCTTGTGTCCAGGGCGTAACGCTTAGGATTGAGCAATCTCTGTCCAGGCTCCAGCCACCCAACGACACGCCGAAGGCGTGGCGTGCCGTGTAACGGGGAAGGTTTCCACAGCCCAGCGATCGGTCACTGCGGTTCTCCAAAGGATCATTATCGAGGTGGCTCGCCAGTATAGCTGCACTGTCAACCGGTAGAATAAATCCTAAAGGCCTACTATAGGTACATGCATCCAGGCACCGGGTGGTTCTTGAGACGGGATTGCAGCGTCCATTGCTTCCTCCCCACCGAGACCAGTGGCCTCTCGGCAGTGATATGGGCCTCGGACCCGCTGCGCGGGCTGTGCCCCGTGCGTTCGCCCGCCAGTGTATTCTTAATGGTAATGTATCGGCGGTTTACACACTACGCCAGTCCTTGAGGCCACAATTATTATGCATATGCCAGGGTCAGGTCGACCAGAAACAATTACAAATAACAAAAACTAAATACCGAAAGAAACATTTTCAACACTGTTTTATTAATACAATAAGCAAGAACAAAAATTAAATACCGAAAAAAATCGTTCTCACTTTAGTTTTTATGGTGTTTGAAATATTATTTTCTACGCTTTTTTATTATTATTTCCCTTTTTATTGTTTGGTATTGTGTTTTTTTTTCTTTTAGATAGTATATTATTGATAATTTAATAGGCTATTATTAATAACAAGTCAACACAACTGCTTGCTACGTTTTAATACCAGAAACTTGACAGTAACAATTATTATGCATATACCAGGGTCAGGGCGACCAGAAACAATTGAAAAGAACAAATACTAAATACCGAAAAGAAACGTTCATTGTCTTTATTGTAATATAGTCTCTTTTCTTTATCTCTTAACAAAACACATTGTAGTCATTCGTTTCTCCGTCATTTTGACGGGCATAACCACTAGTAATTATAATAATTATTGTTTTTAAATTAAATCATGCTACCCTCCGTGTTAAATAGCTATGCTCATAATTATTAGATGTAAACAAATAAAAAAGAAAAAGAAACATTCTACCAAATTTCTTTTAAAATGAAGCGTAGCACATGTTTATATAGAAATAGCCATATATTCATGTGATGATAATCTTTATCTAAACAATGATACTGCGCCACTGATGTTTACTATTTATAAACATTCTCTAATTTAGTGTTTAGAAACTTCACCTTTACCTATCCCATGACCAGAGTGAAGGTTGTTGGTTTAGAAACTATTCAATTGAAAAAAAATCTTAAGTTTTCTAGTTTAAATTTGTTCTCGTTCTTTTTGAATTGCGTCCCCTTTACTTGATGAATTCCAGCTAGAAGATGTATATTCTAGGATATATCTTATTAATTTTAAATATTATTTTATTACTAAGTTCTTGTTACATTCAAATTACTGCACCTACAAGGAGATTACATGTAATAGTTCTTATATAATTCACTTCTAAGTACTTTGTATTTTGTGTGTTCTGTATGTTTGGTTTAAATGTTTTTCCATGAATAACAAAAATAGCTGATGTTTATAACAGCTGGAGAAAAGATGAATCAATACTTGCAAAAAATGTGATCCAGATGGATGGATGATTTTTTTCAATTAATCATGGCATATGTTTTTTTTTTTATCAATGAATCTTGTCCATGTTCGGTGCAATCAAAACACTTTCCCTATCTCGGCTGAAATAAAATTATCTTTAATTGGAAGTTTTTTGTTTTTGTTTTGTTCTTTACACGAGTGAATGTAAATAGATCCTGGGACACACTGTTAGCACATTTATTTAACATGGTCCTATACCAGGGGTCGGCAACCTGCGGCTCGCGAGCCGCATGCGGCTCTTTCGATGACAAGATGCGGCTCTCCAGTTCCATGCGCAAATATTAATAATTATATTATTTTATTTTCAAAATTCATAAAAAATATTATTCTGCAAATATATCTAGCCTATTTACTGAAAACAGGATAAAATCACTAAACAGAGAACAGTGATAATAGGTAGAGTAATAATAATAGCCAAATATTAATACTTGTATATCCCGTTGGGAACAGTTCTAAGCTTATACGCCGTCAACAGTTACAGACAGAGTACAGACAACGAATAAAAGACGAAAATGTATACATATGCAGATGAATACTGCTACTTAAATAGGTGCGTCTTCAGTCGGCTTCTGAAGGTGTTGAAGCTAGGGCTCTGGCGAAGCTGTAGAGGGAAGGCATTCCAGGCGGAAGGGCCCCATAGGAGAATGCACGTTGGCCAACGAACACGAGGGATCTGAAGAGTTAGTGCATCAGAAGCCGAGCGGTAGCCAGTGCAGAGATCGGAGCAGAGGAGTAATGTGAGTCGACTTCTTCTTCTTAAGGACCAGTCGGGAAGCACAGTTCTGGACACGTTGGAGGCTCTGAAGGGAGGAGGCGAGAGGCCAGCCAAGAGCGAATTCCCATAATCCAAGCGGCAAAAGAGGAGAGAGATGACAGGCTTAACACAAGCTTCCTTAGTGAGATAGCGACGGATGGCGGCAATACGACGCAGATGGGAGAAGCAGATTTTGGTGAGGAAGGAGATGCATGGACAACGTGGAGTACACATAGACGCCAAGGCTCTTGACAGTCGGGGAGAAAGGTACTGTTGCGTCGGCCAGCTGAAAATCGGACGCAGTGAAGGACACGACCCTCCGTCTCGTACGGACGATAAGAGTTTCATTCTCCTCACTGTTCAACTTTAACTTGTTTTCCGTCATCCAGTTCTTTATGTCCAGGAAACATTGAGATGGAAGAAAGGAGCCTGTCGAAGTCCTCAGGCTCTGCACTGTTATAGAGCTGTGTGTCATCGGCGAAAGAATGATATTTCAGGTTGTGGCGTTCGATGACAAAGGAGAGGGGTTGGATGTAAAGGGTGAAAAGAATTGGGCCCAGGACAGACCCATGTGGCACACCATAGTAAACACGAACAGGCTGGGAGGATAGAGTAGATAGACAGCTGAAGCTGACAGCCGCTAGTCACTACTTAGACTACTATATAAAACACCCAGTCAGCAACCCAGCGGGCGGTAGTGTTCAGTCTTCTTCGGAGCAAAGTTGTGAGTTAGAGTGCCAGAAAAGCATGCACGATACGCTGCACAACTGGACAGTTCTAAACTCTAAAAGAAATGCCGCGAGTTGAGGAACTCATATTTGACGCATGGAATAGTCTTCCAGAATGCTACACTGAGGTGAAGAAGTTGACATTTGGAGTGCTGACGATCTTCGAGTCAACATATTCGTGCGAGCAAGCGTTTTATTGCATGAAATATAATAAAAAGTAAACTAAGAAGCCAACTAACAAATAAAAATCTAGAGTTGTGCTTGAAACTGAAAACAACAAGTTATGAGCCAAATTTAGCCAAACTTTCAAAAGTCATTCAAGGCCAATGCTCCCATTAATGTAATTATTGTAACTATCTATTATTGAATAATTATAGTTATAGGCCTAATATTTGATTACTAATTTTATTATTCTAGCAGGGCTAGCTAAAATACTTTAATATATTTTGTGCGAAACTTTTGTATATTTTAAATGAATAAATAGGCCCCTATTATTTCATATTTAAAGATATTTATTTGAAATAAAAAATCAATTTTGTAGGCCCTTTATGTGGGCTAATCCTACACCTGATCAAATTAAATACGATAATATTGAACAAAAAGTTAGCGGCTCTTTAAAAACTAGGAAATTGTGTAAATTGTAACTTTTGGCTCTTTTGCCTCAAAAGGTTGCCGACCCCTGTCCTATACTCAATCAGAACGTTTAGACATAATGGTATATCAGTTAACACCACGCGGTATAGAAGACAACCTGTTAGCACATTTATTTAACATGGTCCTATACTCAATGAGAATGTTTAGACATAATGGTATATCAGTTAACACCACGCGGTATAGATGACAACCTGTTAGCACATTTATTTAACATGATCCTATACTCAATGAGAATATTTAGACATAATGGTATATCAGTTAACACCACGCGGTATAGATGACAACCTGTTAGCACATTTATTTAACATGACCCTATACTCAATGAGAACGTCTAGACATAATAGTATATCAGTTAACACCACGCGGTATAGATGACAGCCTGTTAGCACATTTATTTAACATGATCCTATACTCAATGAGAATATTTAGACATAATGGTATATCAGTTAACACCACGCGGTATAGATGACAACCTGTTAGCACATTTAGTTAACATGATCCTATACTCAATGAGAATATTTAGACATAATGGTATATCAGTTAACACCACGCGGTATAGATGACAGCCTGTTAGCACATTTAGTTAACATGATCCTATACTCAATGAGAATATTTAGACATAATGGTATATCAGTTAACACCACGCGGTATAGATGACAACCTGTTAGCACATTTAGTTAACATGATCCTATACTCAATGAGAATATTTAGACATAATGGTATATCAGTTAACACCACGCGGTATAGATGACAGCCTGTTAGCACATTTAGTTAACATGATCCTATACTCAATGAGAATATTTAGACATAATGGTATATCAGTTAATTAATACCAAGCGGTATAGATGACATTTAGATTGAAAATGGTCATGAATTATGGCTTCTTTTCAAGGATATGGTAGGCGATAGCGGCGGCGAACAGTCGAAGAAAAAAAATGAGAGAAGGAAATAACGAGAGGGGGAGAGAGGTTGGGAAGGAAGAATAGAGAGATGGCACTTATGGACAACTTCCTTGGTGGCTTTTAAAGTCCGTTGGAATATCGTTTTTTCTGTTAGATTAATGTTGAAAATATAATTAAAGCCGCCATATATATATATATAAATACATACATATATATATATATATATATATATATATATATATATATATATATATATATATATATATATATATATATATATATATATATATATATATTCATACTTTGAATTGCCAATTGCCGCTTCTGGCAAAATCAGCACACTAATTCTATACCAATATTACATTGGCTGTTATTTCGGTGAATAAGAAAAAAAGACAGGTGGAAGATAAAATAGATAAATAGATATATAGACAATAGATAGATACATAAGAAGATAGTTGGATAGTTAAATGGATCGATATAGCCTATTGTTGTGTAGATAGATAAATAGTTAGAATGATAAGCAGGATGACTAAAAGAAAGATATACTGATATATAAATATATAAAATAGATAATACGTAGGTATAAAGATAACTATGTAGATAGATAGATAAATGGATGGATAGGTTGTCCAATAGCTACACAGCAAGAGAAACAAAGGGAAATAATTAAGATTCAAGATATAAGTGAGACAGAGATTTCGTGAGAGTATAAAATAAATGGCGGTTGTTGACAATGATCGTCTCCATTGATTCTATTAAAGTTTAATTTTCAATTTTTTTTTCAGTGAGTTCCTGGTTATAAACAAACATATCAACAGAAGTGAACCAGGAATCGGACAGGGAGGAAAGAAAATAGAGTCAATACAAGGGAAAATATAAAAGATCAATGAAAATGTTTTATAGAAAGTTGTAACAAAGGGATTGAAAGGACAGAAAATCTTTGTTGCATACAATGCAAAAATAAAAACATAGACACAATGTTTAAAACTTAGCATTAAAAAAAACTGACAAGAAAGCACAAATACTCTCTCTCTCTCTCGCTCTCTCTCTCTCTCTCTGCCCCCTTTTCGCCCCTTTCTCTCATACTTTTGACGGTTTTGAACATATACAAATATTGATTCTACATAATACTAATATTAGACAAACTATTCCAATAATATTATAATCAGAATACGGTAATACAAAGCCTAACAAGACACCGATCCAATTTTCTAATTGAAAACTTCAAATGCATTGAATACATGAAACAATTTCTGTACACAACAATAGCCTATGTATGATGCAGACTACAGCAAATGTTATGCTAAGGAAAAGCTACATCCGTCAGTCGCAGAATCTATACAAAGAACTCTAGAGTGCCTATAGTATCACACATAATACAATCTCTGCTCTATACAGTTGCTTTCCTTTATGAGGTCTAAGTTTCTTTTTATAATTGTAATTTAGAAATGTTTAAAACGTTTTTTTTTTTGTAATTAGACATCTATACTAAAAGCCCAGACATGGCATTCTTTCTTTCATTCTGTCATTCTGTCTGTAACGCTCATTGCCAGCGGGAAAACCCAGTTGCTTTTTTTTTGCCTCACGAGACGTGCTTACGTGAAAACTGTAAATTGACAGAATTTCGTCTGGAGAGTATGTAGATCTAAACTAGGTCACGCTTGAGAAAAATTACTAGCATATGACGTAATGTCTGGAAATCTTATTGATATATGGAGGAAAAAACTCATTTTTTCTCCCTCATTCCCACTAATTCTATTTATTATGTCATTCTTAGGAGTATAAAAATTAGTTCAGTTATATATTTGAAACATTTAAGACATGTATAGAGTATAGAGTTTAACGTAGGTTGGAAAAGATACGGTCTAGTTAATGCTCAAATAGTTTAACGGCACTTATTTATTATTGTATCCGGATAAATTGATTGTAACGACTTTGTTGTGTTCTTCACAGCTGGGTGTAGCTCAAGCTTTGGTTCATGTTTATTTTCAGAACTAATGTCGGGTGATTCAAGGGAACGTCAGTGAGAAATATGTAATTATTAGCGTTAAATTCCGTTAATGACTCGTGGAACAAATGCAAGTTATCTGGTTATAGATTTGGTATCAACGACACTGCGAAGCTGGCTTTTTTTATGCGCGAGGTCAGCAAGATCTTAAGATAGTCGAGGACTCTTAGAGCAGATTGTCTGGGTCGACCCTAATGAAGGAAATGAAAACTGAACAAGAAGCAGTGCGTTATTCACCAGGAGTCAAATTGTGCCAGAGCAGATGGCCTTAAGGGAATTGTGTCTATTGTGGCAAAGTTAATGAATGCAGAGCGGACTCTTCCTAAATTGGCATCCGAGAGCATGTGCGTAGCAGCAGAAGTTGATTATAGCGATAGGCTTTACCAAACTGACCTTTGCTGGACCAATAGAAGCAATGTTTTCAAACGCACTTTCGCCATACTCCCCAAGACTGCTTTTTTTGTGTGAAAAGGATTTGACAATTTTGACGAGATTTGGCTCTGTCGGCAATGCTTCCTCACTTTTACTAGCTGACATCTTAATGAATTTGACCTGAAACAATAAGGAAGTGACGTGGTAATCACGTACATTGACGCCCATGGGACGCAACTTTTCTATTTCCAAGATGGGTTTTGTAAGAACAAACTTCACTCTCAACTCATCGACAGTCACCTTGATGACATTCTCTTGCAAAACTCATCTTCCGTAATAAACAAATAAATATAGTTTCCAGTTTCCGTCTCTAGAAATGTGAATCTAAACTTTTCTCAGTGAACCTTCTGTATTTGTGCTATAACTACCACCCCTCAAAACCATGTTACTTCTGGCCTAGTGTACCGACTTGTTCCACCCATTCCATCAAAGTCCAAGCCTTGATCAATATTCCGTTCAATTAAAAGCGCTTATAAAGATTACATTTCTAAAATAGAGGATGAAGCATTCATCCTTCATGAATCTGTCAAAATTTGAATCAATAAACAACTTCGCCGCTATTATCATTCTTTGTCGCCGGCGTATACAGCTTTACTATTTTAAAAAAGTGGGCGAGTTCCGCAAGCACAATTGATGGCAGTTCTCCCTTCCACCACCACATTTAAAAGTGTGTGGGCCGCCATTAGGGCCGAAGCCAGACATTTTTTTTAACGGGGAGCTGAACTTTCTCGTGACAAACATTTACCAAATCTTTAGCATATTTAGTACATTTAAAAAAAAAATTGATAAAATATTTTTCAAAAATTCCAGGGGGTCTTATCCCTCCTTAGCCCTTCCTGTGGCTTCGCCCTGGCCGCCATCACGTCATGGATTTTATTTAAAGGTGTAACTAGCCTTTACTACCAAAGTTTTATTTACTCTATTCTCTATTCCACCCTCTTCCACATTTGGATGAAATCTATTGTGTACTTGTCTTTGATGAAAAAGTATATATCTATCTTAGTCGATACAATTTCGTAAAACTTAGTTTTTTAAAAGGTTTTCCGCTTCACTCTATGTATAGTTTAGTAACGCCAGAGGTAAAACAGTCCACCCTCCTTTAAAGTGAATAGCGAGCGAGGGGAGGTCGGTGGCTTGGCTCTAACTCCATTATTTTCTATTCTATTTCCCATGAGGTGTTGCTCGGTGCTGAGGGTTTATACAAAATCCTTTGTTTTGGTTAGACAGATGAACGAGGTTGTGACATGTTGGCGAGCAACATTGGGGGCACGTCCAAGAACCTCGGGCGGAAGGGGGGAGCGAGGTGTGGGATTAAGCCACTTCACTTCACTCCACACATTTGGTTGAAGGTAAAGAAAACAGCTCTACAGTCTTACTACAATAGTCTACATACTGTGTACAGTAACTACAATAGTCTACATACTGTGTACAGTAACTACAATAGTCTACATACTGTGTACAGTAACTACAATAGTCTACATACTGTGTACAGTAACTACAATAGTCTACATACTGTGTACAGTAACTACAATAGTCTACATACTGTGTACAGTAACTACAATAGTCTACATACTGTGTACAGTAACTACAATAGTCTACATACTGTGTACAGTAACTACAATAGTCTACATACTGTGTACAGTAACTACAATAGTCTACATACTGTGTACAGTAACTACAATAGTCTACATACTGTGTACAGTAACTACAATAGTCTACATACTGTGTACAGTAACTACAATAGTCTACATACTGTGTACAGTAACTACAATAGTCTACATACTGTGTACAGTAACTACAATAGTCTACATACTGTGTACAGTAACTACAATAGTCTACATACTGTGTACAGTAACTACAATAGTCTACATACTGTGTACAGTAACTACAATAGTCTACATACTGTGTACAGTAACTACAATAGTCTACATACTGTGTACAGTAACTACAATAGTCTACATACTGTGTACAGTAACTACAATAGTCTACATACTGTGTACAGTAACTACAATAGTCTACATACTGTGTACAGTAACTACAATAGTCTACATACTGTGTACAGTAACTACAATAGTCTACATACTGTGTACAGTAACTACAATAGTCTACATACTGTGTACAGTAACTACAATAGTCTACATACTGTGTACAGTAACTACAATAGTCTACATACTGTGTACAGTAACTACAATAGTCTACATACTGTGTACAGTAACTACAATAGTCTACATACTGTGTACAGTAACTACAATAGTCTACATACTGTGTACAGTAACTACAATAGTCTACATACTGTGTACAGTAACTACAATAGTCTACATACTGTGTACAGTAACTACAATAGTCTACATACTGTGTACAGTAACTACAATAGTCTACATACTGTGTACAGTAACTACAATAGTCTACATACGGTGTACAGTAACTACAATAGTCTACATACTGTGTACAGTAACTACAATAGTCTACATACTGTGTACAGTAACTACAATAGTCTACATACTGTGTACAGTAACTACAATAGTCTACATACTGTGTACAGTAACTACAATAGTCTACATACTGTGTACAGTAAAAAAGTGTTTTTTTCTTCTAAAAAATGCTATGACTATCAGCAAAATAATACTAAGCATTGTCCTTTAATGCAGTTTTCATTTTTAAAATGTTTATCTTGTACCGGGTGGCAGTAGCGTAGCCAGGGAGGGGGGAGGGGGAGCAGTTTTTGACCGTTTTTGAATAAAAAGGGCCTTTTCGGGAAACAAATTATTTAATTAATAATTTTAACAAGCCACGAAGCACAATTTATGCTGTTTCTAATTTTTTCTTTACATTGCTTTTCAACAATTTGATTTATTACAATCATTTTGAATCATTCAGCGTGCCAACAACGTGAAAGTCAAACTGATTAACTATATTATTTTTATAAGACAATTTATTTAGTGCCGTAGCAAGACCAAGACCAAAAGAAAAGGAGCTTAATAGAAAAAATCATTAAAGGTTTTTATATTTAATAAAAAAAATAACCTGTTTGTTATTATCAGCTTTTAAAAATAAATCCATTCGTAGCTAATACACAATTTCATTACTCAACTTAGGCCTACACATTAATAGTTATCAACATTTGAATTTAGTTGTCAAGAAATTATTCTTGTAATAGATATAGATAAAGTCTTTAATGTTTGATCTCAGAAAAACGGAGATTTACCCTAATATATTATTTTAACCTGCAAAATACACATCGGTAATATAGTACAATTAAGAGGAAGAGATACGTAATAATTATACAATCTAGGTAGTTATTTTGATGTTTGAAAATGTACATGTACATTCTTTAGTCATAAAATATTTATTTAATTTTCCACTATCTTGTTTAATTTTATCATTTTAGAATAATAAATTGTTAGCCATTAATTTTTTTAAAAGGAAACAAAAAAGAAACATATTAGAAATATTAATGTAAAGAAAATGGGTTAATTATCTCCCTTCAGGTAAATTCTCCACATTTGATGCCAGTGATACCAAACGAGTTAATTGTTTTAATATAAATCTAACTAGTGTACTATTGAAAATGCTCATCTATCTTAATTTGCCTTAAATTAGGGAAAGAGTTAAATGTTTTGAAATGGATTTCACGGAAAGATATGCCCAGTTTCAATGCAAATCCATTCCAGTTGCCCAATACTTCAAGTGCTTTTGGACCCAGTCTTGTAAATGTAAGTTTAACTCACTAAAACGTGTCGCCAAGTCATACAGAAACATTGGCTTCAACAGTCAGTTCTCCTCATTCCATAACGGAATTTTTTTTCTCCATTAAGATACATCTTAATTGCTTTCAGACAAGAAAATAATCTATCCTAGACTTTACCTATAGGCCTACTCCGTATGACTTTCTTCTAGAAGAGACTTTAGAAACTATACAATTGACTATCTTAACAATAGATTCAATCACAGATTGCAAGTCCAATGATAGGAGCTTTGCAAACAAAGATTCCTGATCGAATACAGTAGACGTCCAGTGTGATTCCCATGTAGTTCGCCATACAGCACCCACTAATTATCCCGACACACGTTGTTTTCACTTGCATTAAACAATATTCTTGAAGGTCTTTCGGGTGCCACTGAAAATCATTCTGTGTGCCAAGTCTGGAACGCGTGCCTTGGGTTGCCGACACCTGCTTTAGAGCATTCGCGTTGATTCTATAAATACTTTTCGATACTAGATGTTCATACCGAAAACGAGCAGTAGATGCAATAAATTTTGCAGAAATTCCCACCACTATTAGCTGCTAGAAAAAGAATCGTGAATGGTTAAATAAAAACTGCACTATTATACAGTGTATGTATCCTGAGTGGTTCCAAAAGTTGCCATAACTGGGGGTTTCAGTGGTGGATAAGCTCCCACTGTCTATAAAAAGCTCCCATAAGGCATGCGTCTCAAACAGCCTCCGGCAACCAAGTCCAACCTCTGGCCTGCTTCTACTAACAGAGGAAGGGGCGAGGGCGGAAAAAGGCTGCCTCTAAACCAATAGCTTCGGGCCGATGGTAACCGTCAGTCTGGGAAGACACTCCATCTAGGAAAGGGGACAGTCCGATCACAAACCCCCGCTGCCTTGCGGAAATAGAAAAGGCTACAGGAGTAAACCTTAAAAAAATCAGGAGTTGAGCCCCGAAGGCGTTTGGAACACCCTCTAGGCTTTCCTTACGGCAGCTTCTGCAGTCGAATCGGCTCCAAATGTAGTGCCTCGCATACCTTTGGGATATGCCGACAAGACAGTGAGGGGGGTTGTGATGCATGGGCAACTCACAATCTCCATATCAAGGCCCAGGCATGCGCCCCGGAGAGGACACTTCGGTGCTGCTGCAAAGCGGCAAAACCAACACGGGCACAGCATGCGCTGCCCCTCATTGAAATCCCAAAACCTCAAGGGCGCATCCATTGTCTTGCGACACAGATAGGAGCCATATATATATATATATTTACAAGATATTCTTATAACACTTGATACGTACAAATTCTTAGTTATTCTATTAATCTGGGAAAATTGCTAAAAGTAGGGCCTTTGTCCTAAAATTTCGCTCCCCCTAGCGTCAAAACCTGGCTACGCCACTGCCGGGTGGTCTGTTTTAGAATCTGCAAAACACAACAGTGCGGCATTTTGTTCAGATTAACCGTAGGCTTTGAGAACAATGTAGCCTACACCGTAAACAGAGAATTATAATGGCCAAATGCACAGTCATACATTATTGCTGGTGACTTAATTACGGGAATCCGTTCGTGCCACATTTTACTTATATTTTTTATGTTTTGTATTTGTGCTCGTTCTCTCAGTTTCCCGCCTCCCCCAGCCCCACCCTCATTGTGAAATAACTCTATCCCTGTTGTTACTTTTCTTCTGTACTCTAGCTGAATGTGAACTAATTAGTTGCAAGTAATTATCGTCAGTTCCAAACTATATTATTGTAACAGAGAAAAAGAAAGGAAAAAGTAGTACCGGCATAAAGTTTGGTGGCGCCTCATTAAAAAGAAAGCAGACGATAAGGAAAAACATATCAATTATTTTGTTCTTTTAATATAAGAATGTCAGAGACAAGAAAAAAATACTTTTTTTAAAGCATTTATTTACTGGTATTTAATTAAACAAAAATAAAAACTGCAATATTTTGACGATAATTTAAAGTGTCAGGTGAATTTAATGCATATTAAACAGTCATGTATCATTTTTAAAGAATTGTTTTTTGAAGCATTAACGAAGTAGTCATCAGTCATGAGAGCTAACGAAGCAGGTTTCGAAAGGTGTTGGCCACACAATCCACTCAAGGAGCGTGACAATAGAAACGCTTGCATTCTACTTTCATTATGACTTAAACAGTTGTCCCTTTTTTTTGTGAGTATTCGTACTGGATAAAGTGTCAATAAAAAAGTACATTGAACGTACAGTAGGACAATAAAACTAAAATTGTATCTAAGAATATCATCTTTTACAGTTTTTTCTCTTCAAACTTTGCCTTCACAATAAGTTTACAGTTCATTTATTTTTGGTATACAGTTGTCAGAGCACTGTTATGAAAAGTAATTTGGTTAACTGGTGAAAACTTTTTTATTTTTATAGTTTATGTTGAAATGTTCAAGATGAAAGAAAGTTATAAATGGAGTATGATAAAAGAACATCAAATCAGTCAACTCATAGAAAGAGATTTTTTTTGGCGGGAGGTATTTGTGCGGTTTGGCTCAACGTTTTGGCTCAAAGAACAGTCGTAAAAAAACAACAATAAAAAAAAGGTTATTTTCTTTACATGTTTGACATGAGCTTTGGCACCAGTTTTGTGCTTCTAGCACTGTAAGTCTCAAATGGGTGAGGAATCCAATTTGCTAGAGAGAGTGAGTGAGAGAGCGAGAGATAAAGAGGGAGAGAGGGGGAGAAGGCAGAGGCTAGGAGGAAAAAAGACGTAATTAAAACATAGGTTAGAAAAAGATTGAAAAGAAATGGGAAAGAAGGAAAAAAGAAAAGGAAGGAAAAATGAGAACGGATGGAATGAAGATGGAAAGATAACAAAACAACAAAAGGAAGAAATGAAGAGAGAAAAGAAAGATCAAAGCGAGTATGAAATAGAAAAATAAGAGAAAAACATTTTGAGGAGATGGAATGAAAAGTGAAGAAATGGATGGCGTGAAAGAGATTTTGAGATAATGATAGAGAGATGGAAAGGACGGGTTTGTGTGTGTGGTAAGGCGTAGGCTAGAGAGACAGAGAGAAAGAAGGCAACATATAGAGAGAAAGAGAGATACATATATCCTGAGCCACCTCCCAAAAGCAACAACTAAAACTGTGAGTAGGAATGTTGACGACAAAAACAATATTTCCTAGCTTCCCGCCATTCTCTCCCAGCTGCCACACCCAAACCTCCGACAACAGCTCCTGTAAACCCAGTGGATTCTAATTGCTTCGTTTCGGTGCTAAAAACTGTGACCACTTTTCACACAGATTTCTGTAAACAAAATTCTGACAGACCATTTAAAACTCTAAAGACCAAAAACCATGACAAACATGTGTCTACACATTCCACCCCCCCCACCACCACCACCAAATAATTCTTCCACGCCGTTGCGTCACTTCCTGCTTACACATTTATTGCGTACAAGAATCCTTCACCGTTTCTGCTGCCACGGCATACACTGGGATTGTCTGGCTCGTCCAATCTGCCAGAAAAGATCTATGAAATGTAGAGCTTTTTCTTTATTCAAAGATCTCCAATTAACACATACACTTATTTTAAGTGTGTCACTTTCTATGTTCATGGACCATCTCACCGAGCTTCATAAATATTGAGTACATGTATCAGCTGCAACAATAACAACATCATACATCTGAAAACAAAATATATCCACATTATACTCCCACATGCCACAACTAAACAGTGTCTAATCCCAAATCTTTAAAAATACAATTTTCAGCTCCGTCTAAATCAAGACAAAGTATCCCAAGATTGGAAACTACAAATTGTAGGCCTAACTGCTTTCATTAATGGATCTACATCAGCACCGATAAATGTAAACTCGGGAGATCCACGCAGTCATTTGCGTCTTCGGTCTAGATTTCATCAAGTAGGTTATAGAAAACTTTAAGAAAAACAAACAAATTCTGAAAAGAGCTGCAAGTTTTATTACAATTTTTATTACAAGTAAATATTCACAACTGACAAGTGTAACACTAAAAGCAAAATCCCCAAACCTTAAAATACTAGAAGAAAGAATATAAAAAGCAAAATAATAATAAATAACACACATCATTAAGCTTTACAAAAGAAATCCAACATAATAATCTATTACAATGCTTAGATAGACATATATGTTTGTTAATCCATATGATAAAACAAACACATATAAAGTCTTTTTCTTTCTTGATAGCATTCGAACATTAAATGGGTTACTTGAACAAACCAGAAAAAAGCAGGCTGGAATAATCTAAAACAGGGGTCGGCAAACTTTTGCTAACAGTGTGCCAAACTAGGATTTCTAAATCATTCAGCGTGTCAACAGCCTAATAGTCAACCTGCTCTATTATACTTTTTTAAATAAATTATTTTTATAGGACATTAATTCCGTAGCAATACCAATATTTTATTACTAAACTTTCACATTTAAGGGGATTATTGTCTATACATTTGACTATCATTTGTTTGTCTAGATGAAGATTTTACAACTTGCAAATGTTAATTATATTTCCATCTCAGTTGAACTGGGAAGTCTTTTAATGTGGTTAACGCTCTTGATTATGTTACTTGTGACATCGTCAAGCGGAATAGATACGTAGTAATCATACAAACTGGGTAGTTAAACTAATGTTTCAAAATATACATATTATTATAAATTCTTTAGTCATAAAATATTTATATAATTTTCAAATACTTTTTACAGTTTGATCATTTTAAAGTTATAAATTGGAAGCCATTTATTCTTTTATAAAAGAAAAAAAAAATTAGAGAAATTAGCTCAATAGAACTGGTTAATTATCTCCCTTTTATTAGAAACAGTTTTCACATTTGATTTAATAATATTGAACAAGTTATGTTTTGTAAAAAAGATATTACTGACTAATTATTTTTTCTTTATATCAATAAAAAAAAATCCTTGAAGGGCTCTCGCGTGCCATTGAAAATCGCTCTGCGTGCCAAGTTTGGAACGCGTGCGTTAGGTTGCCGACCCCTGATCTAAAACACTAATCAAAATGTAAGTTACAGTCAAGCGTAGAGCGTAGAATGAAATAATTTTCTGTATAGAACGAGCGTCCGTAACATATTAAATACAGATAAAAGTTTCAACATTGACTACATGAGAAAGACAGTAAACATTAATGAGATAAACCTGAAATGATAATTTACATGAAACGATGAGACAAACCTTCAACATTTACATGTTATGAACACATTTACTATTTTAGAATTTGTTGTTTTACATTTTGTATGTTTTTTTTTGTCTTCTTTGCTTTTTTTTTATGGTTCCCTCCCACCCTCCTCCCCACCCTCCCTACCGCCGCCCCCCCCCCCCAAAAAAAAAACAAAACAACAACAACAAAGTATTGCGCTTGCAACAGAAACATGCTGATATTTTATATAATCGTAAAACGTGTAAGCCTATAGTTTTTACTAGACTTTAAATTTCCAGATTCTTCTATGCGCAAGCAGCAAGCATGTTTCATTTATTTAAAATATTATTTAAAAAAAAAAAACAACAACAAAAAAACATTACAATGTTTCTGTTTTCTCTTTTGTTATTGTTGTATATTTGTTTGGGTTTTAAAATTATTTTAGCTTTTGGTTGTTTTGATTTAAACCCAAATATTTCCCGAGCGTAAAATTAATTAAATTGTTGGTTGTACAATATTCACATGATGGGTAGTTGAAAATGTTGCAGTTTCTTTTAAAAAATTTTTGTTGTTGTTGCAAACTAAAGTTTACGTTAGTAATGTTATGTTACGTTAGTATTATGAAAATGAAAGAAGAAATTAAATATTTTGTTGCTTTAGTGAGTGTGTGTGTTGTAAATTTTATTTGTGCTGTTATATATTTAATGTTGGATGGACTGTTATATATTTAATGTTAGATGTATGTTTTACGTATAATGTTGTATGGACTGTTATATATTTAATGTTGGATGTATGTTTTACGTATAATGTTGTATGGACTGTTATATATTTAATATTGGATGTATGTTTTACGTATAATGTTGTATGGACTGTTATATATTTAATATTGGATGTATGTTTTACGTATAGTGTTGTATGGACTGTTATATATTTAATATTGGATGTATGTTTTACGTATAATGTTGTATGGACTGTTATATATTTAATGTTGGATGTATGTTTTACGTATAATGTTGTATGGACTGTTATATATTTAATGTTGGATGTATGTTTTACGTATAATGTTGTATGGACTGTTATATAGTTAATGTTGGATGTATGTTTTACGTATAATGTTGTATGGACTGTTATATATTTAATGTTGGTTGTATGTTTCACGTATAATGTTGTAAAATAAAAGTAGAATAAAGTGCCTGTCAATAGAAGCAACGTTCACCAGTTTCTGTGGCCACCAGCATACTAGTTGATGGATAGATAATGTTGTATGGAGTGTTATATACTTATTGTTGGGTGTGTGTTTTACATTTAATGCTCTATAAAGTGTTTTTGTCTTTGTTTTAACTGAATGTTTTCAAGGAGTGTATTAAGCTACTTGATTACTGTGAGAAAATTTAAATAAAGATAAAAAGAATAATAATTCAACATCCATTGCTCACTGTACAAAGATGTGATTTAAAAACAACTACTGGAGAAATGGAACTAAAAAAGGGGGAATTTAGAAAGAGGTGTTGAAGCATAGAGCTGCTCAAGCTTTAAAAAAGAAAGCACAACTCGACAAAAGAAAACTGCTCACACACACAAACACGCACACACACATGCACGCGAGTACACACACACACACACACTCACACACACATTGGCCATTTGAGACAAACGTGTGCTGAAACTCGGCTCGACGCAAGAAGCTGAGAGTTGTCTTTAAAGCTGTGTTTAGGAATCTGTAAAATTTAGGTCAGTGTCAAATGATGCAACCAACGGCTGCCAGAATCGAGAAAGACAGAAGTAAAATGGGGGAAGGGGTTGGGGGGGGGGGGGGGAGGGGGGGATATAAAGAGAAAGAAACCAGGAGAAAGAAGAGTGAGAGAGTGAAAGAAAGAAATATATATAGAGAGAAAGAGAAATGTTGTTTGTTGACTCTCGGCATGAACTGTAACTAGATAATTTTTTTACTACTAATTTGTACGCTTCAAAGCTTACACTACGACCATGTGCGCGACAGTTGCAGCCAGCGGCGTAGCCACCAAGAAGCGGAAGGGGGAGGGGTGGGAACAGGCACCACTAACCTTTTCAGAGATCCGCCATTTTTTTCTTCAAAATACCGATCAGTCTTTTATTGGAGGGGGTAGAGGTATAATAACTCTAAAGACAATATAGATTTTACAAACATTTTTATGCCTTTTGAATTATTATTATGATTATCAGTGTAAGCCAACCTTTAACATTATTTTTTTGAATACATTTTCTGTGTATTTTTAAGTTACATTAACTTATGGCTTTTTATGATTTTCTAAAATTGTCATAACTTTAGTTTTGTATAGAAATATTTATGAACTTGCTGCTTCATTGTTTCAAGTTGCCCTCTATAGACTATGTGTCAGTACTCAGTTGTTTTTTTAAAACGTAATTTCTTGAGAATAGACTTTCGGAATAATTTTGCTCGATATAATATTTTTTCAGATAATGAAATTCTACTAACTTGCGAAATAGTTTATTCATGAAATAATCGCTTCGAAAAGGTTAAATATGAAAAAATTCATGTGATCGAAACTTTAATTCTATTAGTCTCTTCCCCACCCCCTTCTCCCCCAAACCAAAACCATTCACTATTCCTCCGACTTCCATTTTCGCACGACCTGCCTCTCCTATACCTGAAGAAAATATCAGCCGCCCCCCCAGGCCCCCCCCCCCCCACTATACTAGCAATGCTTGCAGTGTTTGCACCCCCTCCCCTTTTCCAGTTTTAACAGATTGATTAACAGCCTCTCACTCACCCACCCAACTTGCATAATTAGACCCTTCCTGCCCTTAAAATTTCCCCCCTCCCTCACACCCGTACAATATTGGCTAACAGCTTATATAAAAAAATATCTTCTTCAATATTTCAATATGATAAACTTAACAAATAGCCGTTTCAAAGTAACATACAAAATCCAAAGCCCCCGTTTTGAAAAAAAAAAATCTTGTCGTGTTTTCATCAAAATGTCTGGATATGCTAAAAATAGATTGATTTATGAATTTTATTAAATAAATTTTGTTTTTATTACTTTAAAATCAAAATAAATAAATTATAAGCGGTTTCATATTTTATGATTATGGAATTAATTTGTTTAATGGCAAGGGAATATGTTTACAATCAATAACAGACAGATGTAGGTTTTATGTAAGACAGACATAATAATATGTATTTAAAAAGTATAGACGATTCATCTCATCAGCTGATAGCGATCTTTCGTCTTTCAATATTTTGTATGTTCTATATTCTAGATCCAGTTCCTTTTTTTTTTCTATGTGTCGTATCTTATATGTTTACTCTATAATATGTTTGTGCTAACTTCTGTTCTATATCCTGTTGTTCTAGTTGCTTTTTTGTTGCCTTATGCGCTCGATGGGAGATCAGAAACGCCACACGAGACGTTCTATATTCTATAAGTTTTATGCTCTGTATGTTTTATATTCTTTATGCTCTAAGTACTTTGTTCGATATGGTATATACTCAGTATGTTCTCAATAGTGTATATATTATGTATGATCTACGTTGCATTTTAGCCTGATGACAAATAAAGAAACACTTATGAAATCAACATTAGTGCTACAAACATAGCTAATAGAAAAAATGGCAATATAAACAATGGCAATATAAACAATGGCAATATAAACAATGGCAATATAAACAATGGCAATGTAACGTGAACTGGATGTTGGACAACTTCAAACAAATACAAAACAGGGGATGGGGAGGGATCGTTTAATAATGACTCACGTGCGCAATTCCTCCCACCCCCTCCATGTATAGGGCAATCACCTCTTTCCCCCTACGCACCCCTCCACCCCAAGCCCAACTATTTCATTCTCCCAATAAACCTTGCCCTAGGTGAGAACTGAGAACCCCTCGGCATGGCACGTGACATTGGTACTTTCTTATCACATGTATGATTAATGGGACGTGCTGGTGATGAGCATGTGTGTGTCTGTGTGTCTCCAGGTGTGTGTGTCTCCAGGTTTGTGTGTTTTTCAAGTGTGTGTCTTTAGGCGTGCGTATTCGTGCGTGAGTGTGTGCTAGAACGTACATTTTATAGTCAAGTGCTCCCCTTTTGCCATTACCCAGGGATTCCACCTCTGGGTGCGGAGGAGAGGTGAAAGGAGGGGAGGGGCACAGTAGAGGCGAATTGGCTGGGTGGGTGTGAGTGGGGGTGGGGTGGGGGAGGAAGATGAGAGGGGATGCACTAATCACAGAGCGATAAAAAGGAAAATTTCTCGACGCCTTTCCAGCGCCCTCCCCCACCCACCTTATTTTTTATGTCTTTTCTGAAATTTACTCACCCCCCCCCCCCCGTTGTATTTGACTCGATGTGTGTGTGTGTGTACGTATGTGTGTTAGTGCGTACGTACTTCTGGGCGTTGCCCCCGTGGGTGAGCGTAGGGGACGGAGGTGTGAGCGCTTGCGTAAGTGTTGCACGTGCGTCGCGGTCTCAAATTGAGATTACTTTGCCCACCATAGATTTAGCGCTTCAAAAAGACAGTGGGAGGGGGGGGGGAAGAGATTTGACCCTCCCTGATATTCTTGCGACACATAAAAAAAAAATGCTTATTGGAAAAAAAAAGGTTGTAAATTGTGGGCTTATGGCCTTAAGGGGAGGGTAGTGGTGCGCTGAAGAAGTTGTAAAATTACGCCGTACTCTAAGCCTGGTTGAATACATGACAAAGCGATGTTGAACGCAGCCTCGGAAATGAAAGAAACACAATTCCCGCTCATACTTTTTCTATACAAATTTTTTTTAAAGCTTTTGTTTGTTGTAAAGTTTTTTTGTTTTTTTTTATGTGCTCGTGGATTTAGAGAATTTTCAGCAATTTAAATGTCTTCCTTGAATGTTGGCAACACATTTACATTTGTTAAATTTACAATGTAACAATAGATAACTTAAACAAAGAATGAAACATCCAGTTTGAAACTTTGAAACTGAAAAGGGACAGTGTACAAACAAATAATATAACATACTCATACAACATAACT
The DNA here is from genome assembly GCA_949126835.1 of Anisus vortex. NCBI lineage: Eukaryota > Metazoa > Mollusca > Gastropoda > Planorbidae > Anisus > Anisus vortex. Next base: position 24,859,964 of record OX421493.1, read on the forward strand.
TAAGCATACAACATAACATTTGCATAAAACATACCATAAGCATAATAAAATACCATAAGTATAGAAGATAATAAAATATTGGCGTAGAACATACCATAGGCGTATTACAATTCATCAACATATAACATACAATAAGCATACGATATAACATAAGCATACATTCTAGCATTAAAATAATGTATTATATTAACATACAGCCTAACATTAAATTATAGTATAGTACAAGCATACAACATGATATAAACATAACATATTCAGCATATCACTACAGCTATTAAAAAAAACTAATTTAAGGAGAAAGGGGTGTCCTATCGTGACTTGACCACAAAACAATTCTTGTAATAAGCTAAGTAATGGAAAGTGATCTGTGTGCTACTCATCTTTATCGTGCAGCTTATTGTTTATTATGGTTTCAATATAATACAAAGGGGTAGAGTAAAATATTATTTCTCTTGGACCATGTTGGTCAGTCGGACGGTTTCCTAGGCCAGTGCTCGGCATGAAAGAGGATTGTGTGACCACCGCAATGCCCATCCGAGCTTTTATATTACCCCCCCCCCCCCCACCCTTCCTACTCCACTAATGACTAGTAGAGCTGGGTAGATACACACACGCACGCACACACATACAGACAAAGCACTTCACCGACTATCACAGGTGATAAAAAAAAGACTGAATCAGGTGTATAGGTATATCATTGTCACGTCAGTGAGTCCCTCCTACCCCCCCCCCCCCCCCCAAAAAAAAAAAAAGATCCACTCAGAAGGCTGAGTGATTTGAATCTACGAGAGAGTCAGAAGGAGAGATAGAACAATGAGAGTTTCATAGCTGATGTCAGTGGCAATGATGAGGATGAGGTGGGGATGAGGTGGGGTTGGAATCGGGGTGGGTTGGACATAAAGAAAAAAAGGTAGATAGAGCTTACTCTACTGGAGTAAAGGGGGGGGGGGGTGAGCAGGCACGCAAAGGTGTGAGAAATCTTTTACTATACAAAAGGAAAAGAAACAGAAGAAAAAAAAAAGGGTGAGCTCGTAAAGTCCTTGACATTGGACTACGATGTTAGATGAAACAGGGCTGTCACATAAGTTTATCTGATTCCTGCTTGAGTTGCATGGTTGAAGTAGATTTATTAAAAAATGCGATGTCGTTTTGTTTTAACTGATACTTTTACTAAGGAAATTCCAGTGGGAGAAACGGATTTTTTCTATATCTAAACGGATTTTCCCGATATCTTTACTTAGAACAGGGTGCTTTTTATTTTTCGATGAATAAAGGAAAGATTAAGATAAATATATATCTAGCTGAGGCCAAATGAGGAAAATAAATCAGTATTATTTCTATACAATGAACAAGTAATACTGATTGATATTTTTACTTGACTTAAGGTTGTGAACTTGTTCTTTGAAGACTATTATTCTAATGAATCTAATGCATCAAACATAATAAAATGCTCAGATAAACATAAGGACAGATACACTTTTCTTATCCCTTATGCTAGAACAAATGCATATAAGAACTATTTATTCCGGAGTGGCATTCGGGCATGGAATGGGTTGCCTGAACAAACCAGGAAAACCAGTAACTTCACATCATTTCAAACATCAATAAAAATTCAAGACTACACTCGGACCACGGATGAGCGTAGGACACAATAATCTTCTTTATAAAAGGAGCGTCTGTAATATATAAGATAAGATAAAATAACACTATATGGAAACCAAATACCAATTTGTTCACTAATTAAGATTTAAAACGTATGTAGGTTTATGAGTATAGTTTGAAAGATACAAATTTTATAGGCTTAGTGAAGTATTTTTGTTTTAAAGCAAATAAAAAAGAAATATTTTTTATGTCCAGTGGAACTAGTGTTTATTTCGGGAAAGGAGGCTGGAGCTGTGTCTGTGTGTGTGTGGGTTGGGGGGGGGGGAGGGATTACGTTAAAGAGCGTTTGATTAAATTGTTTGTTAATATTTTAGTTCTGATATTGTTTTGTTTTACTATCATGATCCCATTAGTCTAACTATCGCTGTGATTAAGAACAAAACAGAAAAAAACTTAATGAAGATTACAAAACAGAAAATATATGTAAAGATAAAAAAAGTACATTTAAAAGAAAAAACAGAGAAAAACTTAATGAAGATTACAAAAAAAGTAATGGCGTTTAATTTGTTTCTTCTTGTCCTCTACCTGAGTACCCTCCCACCATCTCGTGTGTCTGTGTTTTGTTCTCGTGTTGTCTTGAATTATGTTGTCTTGAATTATGTTGTCTTGAATTATGTTGTCTTGAATTATGTTGTCTTGAATTATGTTGTCTTGAATTATGTTGTCTTGAATTATGTTGTCTTGAATTATGTTGTCTTGAATTATGTTGTCTTGAATTATGTTGTCTTGAATTATGTTGTCTTGAATTATGTTGTCTTGAATTATGTTGTCTTGAATTATGTTGTCTTGAATTATGTTGTCTTGAATTATGTTGTCTTGAATTATGTTGTCTTGAATTATGTTGTCTTGAATTATGTTGTCTTGAATTATGTTGTCTTGAATTATGTTGTCTTGAATTATGTTGTCTTGAATTATGTTGTCTTGAATTATGTTGTCTTGAATTATGTTGTCTTGAATTATGTTGTCTTGAATTATGTATTTGAACAAAAGTGCTCAGAAAGTGAGTTTCTGGAATATCTCGGTCTTAACGCACAAATACCTATATATGGAATAATGTATACGCACGTGAAACTCATAAAGAATTTTCTATTTTGGTTTAAGAAACAGTTACATTGTACAGATAAACCCATTTATCATCATGAAAATAGAAAGTTGAATTTAAAAAAGGCAAATAATACTAATCATGCTTTGTAATCAATTTCAATAAGGAGCGACGAAACTTAAAACCGAAAAGTCAATTTTTTTTAATATAATGTTATTTTTGTATTTTTACTTAGTATATTTCGAAATATTAATGTTATTTCTGTGATAGAAGAGATGAGTGTATAAAACGATCATTTATTTCTGTAATCAGTGACAATTTATGGAAATGATAAAAATATATATTCTATACTTATTATTGGTTTTCATGTAATATATATTTTTTAATAGTAATTTAAGCTTGCATTCAATACTGACCTGGCACTCAAAGTAGCCTTTTTTTTCATGCTTTTTATTTTATTTTTTAAACATAGACATATTATAGTAGAAGGAGGATTTACATTCAAATATAAGTTGGCAAGCTAATGAAGAGTAGATTTTAAAGATGGTGCTGAACGGAAATATAGTTTTTATTATAAAACTAGCCTATTTAATGCTAAGTCTTACGGCATAAAAGTAAAAGAAAGTTGATAAGTAAGCCTACTTTTTTCTTCTCATTCACTCAGATTCGATTAACTTTTTTCTGTTATTGCACATTGATAGTCGCTTTCTAATGTATGCTTTTAATTTAAACAAAATTAATTTATAATTATAATTATAGACTACGTTACTTTTACTTAGACTCATGACACGGATTTAGCAAAATCTGATATATAATGGTCAAATTTGCCCGATTTAAACAAATAAATAGAATAATTATTTTAGAAAATATCCTTAATTAATTGGGTTGTCTGAACTTGTCATGGAACCAACGACTTAACATAATTTGAAACCTAAAACAAAAAAAAAAGCCTAAAATAAATTTGCCTGCCGGAAGTCTGTCTGCATTTCTTATCAATACATAAATCCTTCATCGTATAACTTTATAAGTGTAAACCAAAGTAAATAAATTAAAGAAAAAAATATTCATTTAAAACTGTCAGTTTGGATAAGTAAGATGTAAATTCTAATAATGCGTATTAAACATATTTAAAAATCAAAGGAAGACATTTTGTTTTTGTTAGGAAATATGTCATTTCCGGAATCCTATTCAACGTGTTCGCACGTTCTGTGTGTTCTATATTGGTACTTCCGCTTTTCTTCCCCCCTCCCCGCCAGCCCTACTTTAGCCTCCATACTTCCTCGTGTAGATGTATCTTCCTCTCACACGTGTCATTCTTAGAGGACGTTTTATCCCTATATCCTTCCAATCCCATTTTTCTTTGTCTTCTATCACAAAAAAAAGGATGAATGGCTAATCTTGGGATTATCTTTTCCTGGAAAAGTTTCTTTAATTCTTAACATTGATCTAGTTTAATATTCGGACTTATTGGTATTCTAAGGGTTTCACAATATCTATCTATCTATCTATTTATCTATCTATCTATCCATCTACCTATCTATCTATCTATTTATCTATCTATCTGTCTATCTATCTATCTGTCTGTCTATCTATCTATCTATCTATCTATCTATATATCTATCTATCTATCTATCTATCTATCTATCTATCTATCTATCAATCTATCTATCTATCTATCTATCTATCTATCTATCTATCTACCAATCTGTATGTCTGTCTCCTTGCTGGTCTATCTATAGATCTATTATCTGTCTGTCTGCTTATCGTATCTATTTACCTATCTATGTATTTATCTGTCCGTCTATTTATCTATTTAGCTATTCTTTAATTCAGACATCTGTACACCAATCCACCTTTCTGTGCGCCTCTCTCTCTTTTATTTTCCAAAGACTCTTTACAATCTATATCCTTATAACCAATGCTGTAAGACTCTTTACAATCTATATCCTTATAACCAATGCTGTAAGACTCTTTACAATCTATATCCTTATAACCAATGCTGTACGACTCTTTACAATCTATATCCTTATAACCAATGCTGTAAGACTCTTTACAATCTATATCCTTATAACCAATGCTGTAAGACTCTTTACAATCTATATCCTTATAACCAATGCTGTACGACTCTTTACAATCTATATCCTTATAACCAATGCTGTAAGACTCTTTACAATCTATATCCTTATAACCAATGCTGTAAGACTCTTTACAATCTATATCCTTATAACCAATGCTGTAAGACTCTTTACAATCTATATCCTTATAACCAATGCTGTAAGACTCTTTACAATCTATATCCATATAACCAATGCTGTACGACTCTTTACAATCTATATCCTTATAACCAATGCTGTTCTAGTAAAATTAAAAATGTACCGATGCCCCCCCCCCCCCCCCATCTCTACTTACATGAAATAATTTCTCTAGCCCGTCACACTTTTTAAACTATCGAAGGCTTCCTCATTCCCTCCAACCCCCTACTCTCCTCTTTACCACCCCATCCTCCAGGATACGATCACCCCTCCCCCCTCATTCCACCCCCCTCATTTCCATCACCCCAAACCACCCCACCCCCGGTCGGTCTCCACACAGAACTCCCTGTTGTGTTGGTTGCCTTGCAAATAAGTCCAGCAGATCGATCGTCCCTCGTGGTCTTGTGCTGCCAACTTGCACGATTTTTTTTCTTGCAATAAAATGTATTGAGTGCTGAACTAGTCTGGTCTTTGTAAGGAATTAAACAACAACCATAATATATGTTATATTTGTCGTTAAACAATATTAGGAGGAAATATTTTAGTACAGCATCTCTGTCGGGACTATTCTGGTCTATAAAACTAATAAATTGGTATTGAATGGTATATGGTCAATTGGATTGTGTGGCAAGCAAAATGCCAAGACGCCTTAACTAATGTTCTCCTTAATTTTAGATACCCAAATTGACTATTCTTAGCGATTATACATGCATGGTGAACCTAAAAGGTCAATGCATTCCAACACTTCCGGTCCTATTAGTTAATTTACTAACAAAACATGCCTATGTTATGCGTTCCATGTTGTACTGCCAGTAAGAAAAGATGTAAGGGATAAAATTATTTCCAAAAGATGTTGCCGAAAGAATCACTTATTTTGAAAGTAATCTATTTGTAAAATTGATTTAAATGTTTTGCCGGAAGTAAACCGGAAGTACAGGAATGTATTGACACCTGACCTATATAGTTTACTTTAGTGTATGGTAGTTGTAAACTAATTTAAAAAAAATTAAACTTAATGACCAATACGTCGAATCTTAATTACCGCATATTCACTTTTGATGTTAAAAACGTCTTCATCATAACTAATCGTGTAGCCTTTGTATATTTCTCAAAGCTATACTTGAAAAAAGCCGAAAAGTGTGTTGCCGGAAATAGACCGGAAGTTCGTGTACGCAATGAATCCTAAAGATAAGGTCTCATTAAGACGTCAATAGAACAAGGAAGGCTTTTGGAAAAGCACCAGATTTTTAAAATATAATTTCTACATATGATTTAGAGCTAGTCATTCAATGTAATTATATAACATAATTTAAAAAAAAATTATTGCCAAATATGAACCTTCGGCTCAAGGAGACATGATGAAGCACTTAAGATTTTGTATTAAGGACATTAAGGACATCTTAAGTTTATAGAAACATAATTTCAAGATGAGTTGAGTTCCACATTCTTTTCCTTACGATAAGTATGTGTGACAATTCAATATTGTTGTAAATGTGATCTGGCATCTTTATTATCATCTTTGAAGAAAACATTTTACATTTAAAACAATTTACATTTAAAACATTTTACATTTAAAACAATTTACGTTTAAAACATTTTACATTTAAAACATTTTACATTTAAAACATTTTACATTTAAAACAATTTACATTTGAAAACATTTTACATTTAAAACAATTTACATTTAAAACAATTTACATTTGAAACATTTTACATTTAAAACAATTTACATTTAAAACATTTTACATTTAAAACATTTTACATTTAACACAAATTACATTTAAAACATTTTACATTTAAAACAATTTTCATTTAAAACAATTTACATTTAAAACATGTTACATTTAAAACAATTTACATTTAAAACCATTTACATTTAAAACAAATTACATTTAAAACAATTTACATTTAAAACATTTTATATTTAAAACAATTTACATTTAAAACAATTTACATTTAAAACAATTTACATTTAAAACAATTTACATTTAAAAAGATTTACATTTAAAACAATTTACATTTAAAACAATTTACATTTAAAACAATTTACATTTAAAAAGATTTACATTTAAAACATTTTACATTTAAAAATTTTTAGATTTAAAACATGTTAAATTTAAAACATTTTACATTTAAAACATTTTACATTTAGACACATTTAAAACACATTTAAAACACATTTAAAACAATTAACATTTAAAACAATTTACATTTAAAAAGATTTACATTTAAAACATTTTACATTTAAAACATTTTAGATTTAAAACATTTTAAATTTAAAACATTTTACATTTAAAACAGTTTACATTTAGACACATTTAAAACAATTTACATTTAAAACATTTTACTTTTAAAACATTTTACATTAAAAATAATTTACATTTAAAACATTTTACATTTAAAACAATTTACATTTACAATACATGTCTGTAAAGTTGAGTTCACTATTAGATGAATACGCGGAGTAATAAAATAATAAACTTACTAGAATGATTATTAATAGTAGTTTCATATATCTTTGTCTATCTATCTATCTATCTATCTATCTATCTATCTATCTATCTATCTATCTATCTATCTATCTATCTATCTATCTATCTATCTATCTATCTATCTATCTATCTATCTATCTATATATATATCTATCTATCTATCTATCTATCTATCTATCTATCTATCTATCTATATCTATAATTAATCTATGAATTTCTATCTATATTGTATATCTATCTATATGTATATCTATCTCTCTATATATATATTTATGTAAACCTCTAGTTGGCATCTATTTAAATATTACTCTTTATATATATTAGAACTGGTTATAAAATTATGAATAATTTATTTCGTACATATGTATTGACCAATTTGTTCCACGCGTTTCATAATCTACCATTTTCTAGGTGGTAGTTGTTAAAAATGTTTTTCTCATTTATTCACTACCATCTGGAAGTTGCCAATTAGGACTGCTGTCAACAGACCAGCCGTTAATCGATTGCATCTCCGGTTTTCTTCTTTTTGAAAACTAACTTTGGAAGTGGGGTGGGGTGGGGGGTGGAAAGGAATGGTAGGACGAATGAGCTGCCAGGGGTGTCCGAGCACTGGGGGAGGTGGGGAGGTCTTGAGATGGGAGGGGGGGGGGAAAGGTTTGGTGGGGTGGAGGCGTGTGTGTGTGAGTTGGGGGGGAGGAAGGTTGGTGTCGGGAGTTCCTGTCTGGGCCGTCCCGTCATCGACCAGTTCTGGATAAAGAGTAAATATTGCACAGCCTCTCGTGGCGACTGGGCACCCGGTAGCAAAGAGGGAGGGGAGGGAGACGGGGAGAGAGGGACGGGGAATGAGGAAAGGCATCGAGAAGAAAAAATCGATGAATGTTCCAATAGGCTTCTATGGTCAACCTCTACCAGTGTCTAGCAATAGGCTTCTATGATCAACCTCTACCAGTGTCTAGCAATAGGCTTCTATGGTCAACCTCTACCAGTGTCTAGCAATAGGCTTCTATGGTCAACCTCTACCAGTGTCTAGCAATAGGCTTCTATGGTCAACCTCTACCAGTGTCTAGCAATAGGCTTCTATGGTCAACCTCTACCAGTGTCTAGCAATAGGCTTCTATGGTCAACCTCTACCAGTGTCTAGTAATAGGCTTCTATGGTCAACCTCTACCAGTGTCTAGCAATAGGCTTCTATGGTCAACCTCTACCAGTGTCTAGATAGGTCCATGGTCAAACTCTACAAGTGTCTAGATAGGTCCAAGGTCAAACTCTACAAGTGTCTAGATAGGTCCATGGTCAAACTCTACCAGTGTCTAGATAGGTCCATGGTCAAACTCTACAAGTGTCTAGATAGGTCCATGGTCAAACTCTACCAGTGTCTAGATAGGTCCATGGTCAAACTCTACCAGTGTCTAGATAGGTCCATGGTCAAACTCTACCAGTGTCTAGATAGGTCCATGGTCAAACTCTACAAGTGTCTAGATAGGTCCATGGTCAAACTCTACCAGTGTCTAGATAGGTCCATGGTCAAACTCTACAAGTGTCTAGATAGGTCCATGGTCAAACTCTACCAGTGTCTAGATAGGTCCATGGTCAAACTCTACAAGTGTCTAGATAGGTCCAAGGTCAACCTCTACCAGTGTCTAGCAATAGGCTTCTAAGGTCAAACTCTACCAGTGTCTAGCAATAGGCTTCTAAGGTCAAACTCTACCAGTGTCTAGCAATAGGCTTCTAAGGTCAAACTCTACCAGTGCCTAGCAATAGGCTTCTATGGTCAAACTCTACCAGTGTCTAGATAGATCCATGGTCAACCGCTACCAGTGTCTAGCAATAGTCTTCTATGGTCAATCTCTACCGGTGCCTAGCTAATTATATGCAAAGGCCTTGAAATTACCAGCGTTTTTGTTGGTTTATAGCAGTTCACGTTATCTAAGGACACTAAGAATATTAGCCACGATCTGGCAATCAAAGACCATAATCTCAGACTTTTGTTCAATGGTCAATTTCGTTGATGCTTGACCATTAAAGAAAGGACTATGGACTTTAAGGATATAATGGCTATAGTCTTTTCATATGAACCATCTGCCTAGTAGCTGATGTATCCTTTTTTTTAAAAAAAAAACTGTACATTTCCAAAGTTATATATCCCGATGTTATAATCTCTCTAGATTTTCATTTCATGTTATCATTTCCCATTTTACCTTTCCCTATCTTATCATTTAAAAAGAATAATTATGATAACAATTATATACATTTCGTATTCGTCCATGCTTTCTCAGTACACTTAAAATTTTTAAACAATTTTTTTAAAGGTTTATTTACAATTCATTTCCCGCTGTTATCATTTCCTTGTTATCTTTCCTCATATTATAATTTCCCCATAATATTATTACTATGCTATCTTTCCCTGTTTTAAAAATTATTTCCCGTTATATTTCCTTTATCTCATCATTTCCCTATGCTATTATTTAACCCATGTTATTATTTCATGTATTAAATGCCATTTTTCTGTAAATTTTCACCGTCTTCTTTCACAATCTTTTAATTTCCCCATGTTTACCATGTCTTTAGGTTATCACCTCCCCGTTATCTTTTCCCCACACAATCATTTCTCGAACCCACACAATTATTTCTCTAACCCACACAATCATTTCTTTAACTGATCACTTCCCTAAGTCTTCGTTCACTTCAGTAATCCTTTGTGACCATTTCTTTCTTCTCAGGTTATCATTCTCTACCTAACTCTCCATTTTCCCAAGTTATCTTCTCTGCTAGTTATCCTTTCATTCTGACTGGCTCGTTTCTCCTTCATTTCTCTCCCTTTAAGTTCCACTGATAAACTCTCCCATAAAAAAATCTTTTATCCTAGTATTCTACAGAACTCGAAAAAAAAACAACAACAACAACAACATACACACCTAAAAAAAAAAAATCATTTTTTTTTGCCGAAGAGGCTGGTGTACAACATTGGAAACCATTTAAAGATTAGTAATGGCAAGAATATACCCTCTCTAAACAAATTTAAAAACAAAAAACCACGTTATTTGTTCAGTGAGATAGTAAACAATACAAGAGAAAGGATATACACGATCCTATATCACTAGCTTACACCTCCTGTGGTTAGGCTTACCTGCCTCGCGCTTGTACTTAATGCAGGGATCTTGTCTTTATAATTCGATTCCGGTAAATACATTTCTTACATTACGTTTCAACCCTAAAAATATCTATCTCTTACATCGTATTGAGTTTGGTGTAAACGGAAATGTGACGTGTTTTTTTTTTTTTGGCAAAATTCCCCAAACTCCACCGTTTGCCCCCTTTCAACCCTTTGGTTTGCCTCTTTTTAACCCTTTCCGTTGATCTGAGCTACCAGTCTTGTCCAATACACCTGGACAGGTGGTACGAGAACGGGGGAAGGGTTAATAATTCATTAGTGAACTTCTGTTTCTCCTACATGAGTCTACTGTTGCATTCATTATTTAGTGTTTTAAAATTTGAATTTAGTGGTTCATTAAATCATTTCCGTGAGGGGTTTACAGCTTCTAGTAGCGATGAAATGAAGTGGGGAGGACAATAAATAGATTTATGTACAATTTTACTAATTAACTTCGAGCATTCAATTTATTGCTATTACTATCTTTCATTATTGATGGTATATATCGATTTATAAGATAGATAGAATAGAAGGGGACAGTAGCGTAGCCAGGGGGGAGCAGGGGAGCAGCCGCTCCCCCTACGACCATTTTCGAAAAAAAAGGGCCTTTTCGGGAAAAAAATTAATTAATAATTTAACAAGCCACGAAGCACAATGGGCCGTATTGCTGCTGAGAGTTAACACCCTTGCCCCTTTTACAAGTCAATCTTTTATGACTGACTTGTAAATTACAAGTCAGTCATAAAAGATTGACTTGTAAATGGGGCAAGGGTGTTAACTCTCAGCAGCAATACGGCCCATTTATGCTGTTTCTATTTTTTTTTCTTTAAATTGCATTTTAACAATTTAATTTATCACAATCATTTTGAATCATTCAGCGCGCTAACAGCCAACAGCGTGAAAGATAAACTGATCAACTATATTATTTTTATAAGACAATGTATTTAGTGCCGTAGCAAGACCAAGACCAAAAGAAAAGGAGCGTAATAGAGAAAATCATTAAAGCGTTTTACATTTGATAAAAAAATAACCTGTTTATTATTATCAGCTTTTTAAAAAAAAATCCATTCATAGCAAATACACAATTTCATTACTCAACTTACATATTAATATTTATCAACATTGGAATTTAGTTGTCAAGAAATGATTCTAGTAATAGATATAGGCCTAAGTCTTTAATGTTTGATCTCAGAATAATTGAGATTTACTGAAACATTATTTTAACCTGAAGAGTGTTGAATGACAATACATTACAATTAAGAGGAAGAGATACTTAATAATCATACAATCTAGGTAGTTATTTTGATGTTTAAAAATGTAAATGTACATTCTTTAGTCATAAAATATTTATATATTTTTCAAATATCTTGTGTAATTTGATCATTTTAGAGTTATAAATTGTAAGCCATTATTTTTTTTTAAAGGAAACAAAAAAAAAACACATATTATAAATATTACTGTTAAGAAAACGGGTTAATTATCTCCCTTCAATTAACTTCTCAAAATTTGATGCTAGTGATACCAAACGAGTTACTTTTTTAATATAATTAGTCTACTTCAGAAAATGTTCATCTATCTTAATTTGCCTTAAATTAGGGAAAGATTAAATGTTTTGAAATTGGTTTCACCGAAAGATATGCACAGTTTCAATGCAAATCCATTCCAGTTGCCCGCCACTTCAAGTGCTTTTGGACCCAGTCTTGTAAATGGAAGTTTAACTCACTGAGAAGTGTCGCCAAGTCATACAGAAACATTGGCTTCAACAGTCAGTTCTCCTCATTCAAAAACGGATTTTTTTTCCATTACGATACATCTTACATGCTTCCAGACAAGAAAATAATCTATCCAAGACTTTACCTATACTCCGTATGACTTTCTTATAGAAGAGACTTGAGAAACTATACAATTGACTATCTTAACAATATATTCACCACAGATTGCAAGTCCAATGATGGGGTCTATCGCGTGCCTCTGATAATCGTTCTGCGTGCCAAGTCTGGCACGCGTGCCTTAGGTTGCCGATCCTTGCTATAGAGCATTCGCGTTGATTCTATAAATACTTTTCGATACTAGATGTTCATACCGAAAATAAGCAGTAGATGTAATAAATTTTGCAGAAATTCCCATCACTATTAGCTGCTCGAAAAAGAATCGTGAATAGTTAAATAAAAACTGCACTATTATACAGTGTGTGTATCCTGAGGCACAGGGTTTTATTATAACTTGATACGTACAAATTCTTAGTTATTCTATTAATCTGGAAAAATTGCTAAAAGTGTGGCCTTTTTCAAAAAATGTCGCTCCCCCTAGCGTCAGAAACCTGGCTACGCCACTGGGGGGGGGGGGTGTGTGATAGAAATATTGTGAGAGATGGAGATAGAGGGGAGCTAAGAAAGAAATGGATTCAGCTGATGAAAGAGTGATAAGTGAAACAGAGGGAAAGAGAGAGAGTGAGAGAGAGAGAAAAAAGACGAGGAATGGGAGAGAGAGACAGTTATAGGTTTAGAGATGGAGATAGGTAGACAGAGCAAGAGATGGAGAAAGATGTTGAAAGAGAGAGATATAAAGAGAGGAAGAGAGAGAGTGTGTGCGAGAGTAAATAGAGAGAGTAAGAGAGAGAGATAATAGCAAAGAGAGAGAGCGTAGAGAAAGAGTAACGGAGGAAAATATATATTAAAGAGAGAGTACGGTCGGATGAGAAATAGAAAGAGAGAAAGAGATATAGATGGAGTAAGGAAGACAGAAGAAAAGAGAGTAAACAAGATAGAGAAACATATAGAGAGAGAGAAGAGAGAAGGTAAGGTAGAAACAGCGGGGTGGAGGGAACAAAGACGGGGCGACTAGAGCCTTAGGAAACTCCTTAATTGAAAAGTTAACTTATAGATCTGTCCAACTTGTCAAGTGACTAATGAGTTTGGACTATGGCTGTGTTGTGAAGCCAAATAGAAATAAACGTTATTGAATGAATATAAACAACATCCTTTCCTCTAATTAAATGGACATGTTACAACACTAGTTGTCACACACACACACAAAAACCTACCCACACAAAACTCAATAACGTCCAACAGTCTTTACACAATTTCATTATGAAAATAAACAGTAATTGTTCTTATATTACAATAATTTCTTTTTAAAGCATCGGGAGGGGGGGGGGGGAGGGGTGAAGAATCTGATTTTGTTGATATTATTTGATTGAAGCTGGCGGGAATAAAAACAACAACAATTAAATGTGCACTATGTCATTGAGGACATAGGCTATCCCCCCCCCCCCCACACACCGCACACCACACATCTGGGTGTGGACACTTGGCAACATGTTTCATTTCTAGACTTTTGTATCGAATCATTCGATGCATTATAGAACAAGTAAACCAGACAATCCAAATCTATCAATGGTGATTGTCGTGTTTGTGAGTACGAACACGACATAACAAGTCCTTATTGGCATTTATATTGATACATCAACAGAGTGCAACTATTTCTCTCTAAGAGTTGACAAGCTCAGACAATATAGTTCGAGCACCTATTACGTGACGGGCTCAGTGTATCGGTCGGGTTATCTTAGAAACGGATAACTTGATTAAACCACACTTGAACAATAACGAGGTCTGAGCCATTGTTAAGGAATCAACCGGATCACGCAATGTACTCCAATGTTTATATAAACACATCCACATACCGACAATGCCATTTGTCGTAACTGTTCGCGACTAGGCAATTTCTGTTTTTTTTTTTTTTTTTTTTTGCTTGTAGCCAACTCTGCATGTTTGAAGCTAGATTTACTGCTTCATAAAAAATCTAGCCTTAAATTTTCAAATAACATTTTTTTTTTATGTAACAGCCTAATTGGGTATTATCTGTGAGAAGTTTTAATAGGCAAAATTATTTGCGTTCAGTCAACCAACGGTTATAATGGGTGCACATTTTTTGTTGTGATACAAGTGAAGCTATTTTGCTGGTTTATTGTTTTCGCGGACTAGAAACAGTTTATTTCACCGTTAATTACTCAATCTGGTGGACGCGACGTAGGCCTACTGCTGTTCCATGTCTTGTTCGACATGTTCAAATCCTACAAACCGACCGCCCTTACCGGTTTGAAAAAAGATTTAGTTGAAGTTCCTGGAGCTACTAGGTTCATTGCAGCTTAGACTTTTTTGGGATTAAAAATAATTTACATTGTTTTCCTTACAGAGTCCAGAACAAGCAATTTTGTTCCCACTTTAGCATAAATAACAAGAGTCTATTAGAGTCTATTAGAGTCTATTAGAGTCTATTAGAGTCTATTAGAGTCTATTACCTATTAAACACTTATTTTTTAAAAATCTTAATCAGTTGATAAAAATGTGGCCCATTGAGCAGTCAATTAGCTAGCCGTTTAAAAAAATTGTTTAAACCTTTTGATTAATGAGGATCTAATTACGCCATTTCTTCTCAAATCAATTTGGATGTTAGTTCATATTTGTAAATATATTTTTTTCTGTTTGCTTTTAAAGTGCAGCTCTTTTTAAATATATAAAAAAATTGTCTGTTAAAACGAACGAGTTATCTTCTCAATTGAAAAGAAAAGATTGGGTTATCTAACTTTGCTTTTAGTGACGTGTAGACATAAAAAAGTTGTACACAGGGCTATCTCATTGGTAATTAGGCTAACTGCAGTGTACACCCCTCGACAGTGGGGGCCGCTCTCTAGAGAAGTATTATGGTTCAAGCAGAGACGCCTATATGTGTACTGGCCATGGCTTGTATAGCGATAAGATCAGTGCTTTAGATGATGAGTGTGTTTTTATTTTAATGCCTTCTCGATATCTTTAAAACATCTTTATCTGCTGGGGCGTTCTTCTTCTTTTTTTTCTTAAACATTTTTATATAATCTACTTGAATCAGGTCATTCATCGTTTCCCCGGGTCATCTTTTACTTCTTTTAAAATGGTACATCAGTTCACTTTGTTGTTGTGTGACTTTATAGTCAAGTTATTTATTCCAGGAACCGATGCAGTTTGTCCTCACATAATTATATTTATACCAGAAGACTGATGATAATGATGGTGTGTGTGTGTGTGTGTGGCGGTGGGGGGGGGGGGTGTCCAACAGACCCGGATGGAATAAAGATAAACCACATTCTCAGGGCGGAAAACACAAAACAAATAAGAAGTTTAAAATGAATGAAATCGCTGATGGATGGTTTACTATGGACGAGCAGAAACACCTCCTCACACATAGGCTGGTCTTTAGACAAGTCTTTTATTTCTTGTAACTAAACCAATTTGTTTTGTTTTGTTATGTGGTCAATGTTCATTTCACCCATTACCCCCCCCCCCCCAATTTTATTTACTATTGCTCATATTATGTAATTGACCAAGTTAGTTACCTTAACTATCTGTCGAAAGCGAAATTCACAACTTTTAAAAGAATTATTCCAAAGTTAAAAACAAAACATTCTGTACAGCTTACTTCTCAGTTCAAACTTAAAAACTAAACAACTAAAATAATAATGAAAACAACAACAGCAGGAATTAATAAATAAGGCAAAGATTTTCTTTCCCAGACTTTTTGTCCACAAATTACCTTCATAAAATTAAAGCTGCATACAGATGTAATCAATATTCATCAATATTCATCACATGTGTTGAATAACAGAAATAATAACAGTCAGCTTTTTAAAAATAATTTTTTTTTGTGTTAATTTATCTTATTGATCGGCTGGTCCTGCGGTTAGTTCACCGAACTATCAACCGACACGTCGCTAGTTCTATCCCTGCCGCCCTGCAGGAGTTTTGGGTAGTGGACGTAATAATATTGTATCTAGGAAGAACGTCTGAAGAACTTATGAGATAAGTTTATTTATTTCTAAAGAGATTTTTCATGTTTGACTGATGATATAACTTATTGAATGGTATAGAAGTCTCTGTATTGCATAGAGATGAAGTAAATTTTAACTCTTTCAAGGTTTGTCAGTGTTTTGATCTGGCTAGGAAGAAACAAAACATAAGAGTGAGGTGGTGGCTTAAGAGTGTCAATAAGCCGGTAAGTGTGGGCCTGTGTGTGCCTGCGTGCGTGTTTTCAATGGAGATTATGTGAGTGACTTCTGTGAATTATGACCGCCTGTTTACTACAACAATTGCGTTTACAAGGGAGGTAAACAGAAGAGCCATTCTACTCAATTACCCGCCCACCTTTACTCAACAAATACAACTAAAAAAACGAAAAGGGAGAGGGGTAAGGGTAGACAACCGTGCTCTCCTTTAGCAACTCTCTACAACACGCGTAAACTTCAGATCTCATCTTCAAATGCTCATAAACTAGGAGACCTACGTTTACCCCCCCCCTCGCTTTATCTCCCCTTAGCTTACCACCCTCTGCCCCCTCCCCTCCCCCCCCTTCCCCCGGTTATGAAACTCAGGAACACTAGGAATGTACGCTAACCATTTGTCTCTCTCTCTCTCTCTGCCCCCTCCCCCCTTTTTTGTTTTTGTTTTTTCTTCTGTCTGAAGCTGCGTCAGACTGCATTAGCATAGATGTAGACTTGAAGTGTTTCCAGATCCATAGCGTAGAAATAAATAGAAGAAGGAAGAAAAAAAAAATATCGGAAATGCTAGACGGAAAGAAATAAAAAGTATATGAGCAGACGCCCACAAAAAGAGAAAAACATGAGGGGGTGGGATACCCCCGAGCCATGTTTTCTCGTGTGTGCGCCCCATTGTTTAAAAACTCAGGCCATTCTTTGAATCCTTCCTTTTTTTTTTGTCTCGTACCTTTAGCCGAACGGTTCTAAAATATTTCTAGTTTTTAAAGAAAGGACAATTATGGCGGGCTCTAGCTTCCGGCTCATTGATCTATATAATATGCATGATCGTGTGTTAGGTTACTTTTGTTTGTAATATTTTCATTCTATTTATTTATTTGTAAGAAAAATAAATTTCATGCCAAACATTTTAAAATTGAGAGAATCCAAAAGAAAAGTATAGTCTACCAATTTTTCTTCTTAAAATGGTTTTGATTACATCAACGGTAGGCCTATACATGCATCTTGTCTGCGTGGGTTTGACAGCAACTTTGCGAATAGTAATACTATATGCTATATAGATCTCTAGACAAAATATTAAAAAAATGATTGTAATATTATTATATGTATTTACTGTTTAAAAAAAATATTTTTACATTTGTGGTAAAGGGTTACAGTAAGGGTTATCGTTTTCAAATCCTGAACTTCAGGAATTTTCAATCTCTTAACTTCAGGAATTAAGGAATCTCAGACATGTGTCCATATCTGACTCTTTCTAACTCTGTTTCTTACTCAGTCTTTCTCTACCCCACTTCCTCTCCCACACACATATCTCTTTATATCCCTTCCTCTGTCTCTTTTTATTTTATTTATCTTCCTCCTCTCTTTATCTCCCTCTATTTCACTCTTTGAGCCGTTATTCTTCCATCTAAAATATTTCGATCTCTCTCACCCACTTACTATCACTTTCTATCTCTCTTTTTTTTCGTCTCTCGCCTCTCTTTCACACTAGTTGTAGTTCTCTCTTTCTTTCTTTCTCTTTCTCTTTCTTTCTTTCTCTCTCCTATTTTTGTATATTTATGTTTACATCTGGATTGTCTAATACACACCCCGAGTCTAGAAACATTCAATTGGCTCCTAGAAATTATTCGATACAAACAATTTATCTTTCGCCTAAACATTTTCCTCTCATTGGCTTTTTCGATTCCAGCATTTCTGCCAGTGGTGTCAACATTCATCTCTTCGTTCTCCCCCCTCCCTAGTTTCACCCCTCGTCTAGGCGCTCGTTGTTTATCTCATTGTTTTAGTCATGCAATCTCTTGTTTTTCTGCTTTTGTTTCACAACTATTCTCGGTTGCTCTTTTCTCTTTGTATCCACGCAATCTCTAGTTGGTGTGCTTACTTTCAATGTCCATCTCTTTCTTTCTAACAACAAGAAATTTCTCTTCCATTTTCTCGTCGGTCCTTACAGGTTTTCTTTTTTTTTTTGCGTCTTTTTATTTTATTCTTTTACTCTTTCAATGTTTTTTTCTTGTCCGTTTTCTTTCTTTCAATCTTTAAAATTTTACATTCTTTCTTTCTTTCATTTTACTTTTTACTTTCCTGTTTTATTTCTTCTTTCTTTCTGGCATATCTTTTTACCTTACGACTGAAACTTCTTTCATTTCTTTTTCTCTACCTCTTCCTCCGTTTCTTTATTGTGCTGTTTTTTTTTTTTTTTGCTTTCCTTTCTTCTCTTTATTAGATAAATCATCGGTATGAACTTATCTCTCGCGCGTGGTTCAGGGCGTACAGGGGAATGGAGGGGGGTGGGCTGGGGGGTGGGGGCGTTTTAAAGGCAATAGGTGAGGAGCTCTGCACAAGGAGGGAGTTGTGTGTGTGACGTAGATTCTTACCTGGTCGTATTTTGATTTCTTTCTGTCTCTTACGTTGCTCTTCCAGAATGGTCGAAAACAGGTAATAAGAGGCGTTTAATGTGGGAAGGGGTGGTAGGGGGCGTCGCAAGCATGGAGGCGTATTTTTTTGTTTTTTACACCCCTAGTCAACGGTGCTGATAGTTTAACATAGAACGTGGCGTCATAAATGCAAGTGAGCACAGAGCAAGGAAACTGAAATGGAGGAGTGGGGGGGGGGGGGGAGAGAAAAGCCAGTGGGGGAGGGGGCAGCTTTTAAGAACATATGGATAAGCATATCTGGACACTAATAAGTCTGTCCAAACTGTTATAAGCGTGTTTATATGTGCCTGCGATTCCAGGCATAGCCATTCATCTAAAAGTAATGATGGTTATGTTCATACAAATTGTTGGTTTTTAAGTGTATATGAATACATCGCCTACGCAGGTGGCCTTCTTGGAGCTTGTACCCAAATGTAGCGCTTAGGCCTTGTAAATTAAATATAGGTCATGTGTATACTGAATAGGTGCGTATCAAAAGACCACATTTTGTATAAAGTCGGCCTAAAAAAAAGGTCCATCCAAAAAGTTATTACTAACTGTATTACATTTTGTAACCTATAATAGTATATATAAACTATAAACTATGTAACCTATAATAGTATATATAAACTATAAACAGCTAGTTCTATGCATGGGGAACGGTGGCCCAGCGGCAGCGCGTTTAGCTGGCGTACCGAAGGTCCTGGATTTGAATCCTGATCAATCCTAGAGCGTGTCCCTTAGTCCAGGGGTCGGCAACCTAAGGAATGCGTGCCAAACTTGGCACGCAGAGCGATTTTGAATGGCACGCGAGAGATCTCTAAGAGGTGTTTTTTATTGATGAAAAAAACAAACACATTTTTCCGGTTCTGAATGAGGAAAACTGACTGTTGAAACCGATGTTTGTGAATGACAGACCGAAACATTTCAGTGAGTTGAACGCATTTACAAAGACGGGGGTCAAACAGCCCTTGAACTGTTAGACCACTGGAATGGATTTGCATACATCTTGAGTGAAATAAATTTCAAAACATTTAACTATAAGTACTCCCTTTATAAAGGCATCTATTAAGATAGATGGTTGGGCTTTTTCAGAAGTAAATTGAAGCACTCAAAGTGGAGTTTTCTAAACAAAGACAAGACTTTCAAATTCATGGACTCATTTTTTCATACCTCAGCAAGCCTAACTGGCTTGATCTCACTACAACCTTCTTAGATGTACGGTAGATGTTTTTTTTTTTTTAAAGTAGAGGAATATTGGTGATTTTTAAAAGCAACCAGTTGAATTTTAAACATTTAAAAAAATGGGCATCGTAATGTACCGATTTGCGGGAAAATCTGGAGGGAAGCTGCTTAGAAAAATCGTTATACTCAACTGCCAGGTATTCGCTCTACTTTCAGCTTTTGGATCAACTTACACTTGTGAACATTATTTATTGCACATGTAACTTGTATTAAACGTTCAAAGAGGTCACTTACACTTCACTACTAAAAAATGACTAAATATGTATCTGCCATTATAAATTAGCGAAGAGAATTCAAGACAAGGCGCTCATTAATTGATAAAATATAGCCTAAGTAATTCTAAAAGAATTTTTTTTTAAATAATGTAATAAATATAAGAGACTTTTATAGCATTATAGGATGCAATTGTTGTAATTATAAATGTTTAAAAGATAAATGGACAAACAATTAATGCAGGGAATGTTTATTTACAACTGTTTAACGTAAAATAATTTTATACCTCTAATAATTGAATCGTGTAATGAATACCATAATGCTGGAGTTATATAAATAATAATTAATCATTAATAATTGTTATATTACAAAACAACACTTTTTGGCATCACTATTGAATCAAATTTAGAAATTTTATTTTAATTAAAAAGAGTTGATTTGCCCGATTTTACTTGAGATAATATTTCGAATGTTAAATATTATATTTCTTTAAAAAAATAATAATAATAAACGGTCTACACCTTATAAATTTATAATGACCAAACTGTAAAAAGTAATTGAAAATTATAAAAATATTATATGACTCAAAAATTATATACACATTTTTTTAAACACAATAGCTACCTAGTTTGTATGCTTACTACGTATCAATTCCGTTAAAATGCTGATTACATGCAAATGTTGGGATGGACCAAAAAGAAGTAGAGAAAATCTCAGTCATAGTAGGCCCACTGAGAAAAAAACATTATAATAACCATTTAGCAGTTGCTGGACCCTTATCTCGACAACCAAATGATAATGTTTACAAAATAGTTAGTCTACCATAAATGTGAAAATTTAATAATTGGTAATAAAATTTGTATGTGGTATAAATAGATTTTAAAAAAGAATGATAATTACAAACACGTTTTTTTTTTTATAATAAAATATAAAACGCTTTTAAGATTTTCTCTATAGATTTTCTTTGCTTTTGGCTTTGGTCTTGCTACGGAGTTAAATTAATAGTCTAAAAGTACACAAGCATAACAGAGCAGGTTGACTTTTAGGCTGTTGGCACCGTGAATGATTTAGAAATCCCAGTTTGGCACACCATCAGCAGAAGGTGGCCGACCCCTGTCTTGGTCGGCGACTGGGCATTTTGCTGGCCACACAATCCCCCTAGTATGCCATGCCCACAGACACTGGCGTACGCTGCTTCACCGGCCCTATGGATCAATTCGGTCTGTCGGGATACTTTTCCTATGCAGTGATGGAAACCTATTTAATCAAAATGAGCACTGGCTTAGGGTCTCAAATGACTGGAGCACCACAAAAATTGTCCGATGCAGGAGTTTACTCAAATCCGTAGCCCATTTGGTGTAGCCAATACAAAACTTGGTGTAGCCTAATACAGTATACAGTGAAGCTGAGTGTTTCAACGGACGTGATATTAGAAAAAAAAAATATCTTTTTCCGTGGGTAATGGGCAATTTAATAAACATTTTGGAAACATCTTTCAAATATAAACCATGGAAGCATAAACAAAATAGAAAAATAAAACAGCTTACTGTAAGTTTTGATTTATTGCCATTATATTTTAGGGTTTATTATTTTTTATTTCTTATGTAACTTGGTACATCCAAATCTGTCTAGTACTTAGGGCCTCTCAGGCTATTAATCCGGCCTTGGTTGTATGGCATTTATCCCTTTTTCTGTTCGCTTGTTAAAACTAAACTTTAAAATTGTCTTTAACAGTTAATGGAATCCTTTATATAGTTGTTACTGTGATTTCCGGTCTAACCCTTGTTTCTAACATATAAATGAGTCAATGTTGTATAGTCTATATACGTGAAAAGCTTCTGGGCTTATTGTGTGTTAATATTTTTTGAAATAACACAACACCAACATAATCACACCAATATAGTCCCACCAACACACAGGTATCGAAAAATACCTGCCTCATACGCTCGTAGGTGGCTACAGAAATCGTGCGCCTAGGGGGCGCTATCTTCTCTTCCACGTAGTGCATCGTACGGGTGGTGGCGGCGGCTTTTCTGTCTCGTGAAATTGAATACGTGCCCTTATGGCGCTCCCCTCCCAGAATACACACTCCTCCCCACATGGCGTAACCAGACTTAATATCTCGTAATAACAAATATTATTTCATCTAATTATTATTATATAAATATTCTTTTTATAGTGTATCTTACTTATAGATTAGCGATTTTAATTTTTTTTTTAATGAATTTGATTGCTTTTGGAAAATTCAATAATGTAAGCTTATTTGTTATTAGAAAATCTGTTTTGTGTTTTTGTTTAAGATTGATTGTTTAGCATAACACGTTAGGAAATTATCTCCGAGTGATGAATTATTTAATTTAAAATTAAAAATAAAAATTAGATAAGATAGATTTTAAAAATGGATTTACATTATCATGAGTACTAGAGAAAATAAAAAAGCTATTGTGTTAAGTTAAAGTATCCCGTCTGAACGAATTTATCATAGGGCCCGGGGGGGGGGGGCAGTATTCGCCAGTTTATGTGGCCACGGCATACTAGGGGATGTGTGGCCAGCAAAATGCCCAGCCGCCTTTACTTTACCTTAACTAATGTCAGGTACGCATCAGAAATGGGCCAGCTGGGTAGACCCTCGAGTCCAGTGAAAAAAATCCTTGCGTTCACCAGAATTTGAACCCAAGACATTCGGTACGCCAGTCGAACGCGCTGCCCACCGTGCCATATTGTGTGCTGGAACCGTTTATTGGTTTTCTTAACTTTACTTATAGTCAATTAGTAGGCCATGGGAGCCATTTGTATTTAGCGTTACATAATAATAGTATCATAAAGCGAAACATTTCAGTAAAAAACGGGAAAGTGTCCTTCCCTTCCTACGCAATATTGAACCTGTTTATTCTTGGCGAAATAATAGCGAATTGCTCCCATTAGCAAGCCCAGAAAGTAAAAAGGACGTGACGAACCAGCGGTCTGCGGGCGGCATGCTGTCTGCATCCACATGCTTCAACGATAATATATATATATATATATTGGCTATATATATAATATATATATATATTAGTATGCTGACGTATACAGATGTTAAGAAAATGATAGTTTGGCCCCGTATCCAAACTTTGGCGCCTGAGGCGGACGCCCCCAGCGCCCCCTTATGTTTCGCCATGGCCTAGGGGGCCGGATTTGGCCCGCGGACAGTAGTTTTAGATCGCTGTCCTATAGTATAATGTATAGTGCATGGACGTTTTATTTTTGAAAGAAATCTACTATACATTGGAAATGTTCAAATATCTGGCTAATGTAACCCTGTAGATAGATTTCGCTCAAGTTGGAAAATAATTTTGTATGTAGTATCGTGTGTATTTCTCTCACTCCCCGCCACACAAACGCACCTTCTCTGTTGTTATTGTGTACACTTACAGTGACACGTCCCTCCTCTCCCCTTGCCACATCCATTTTTCTTTTTTCTAAGAACTCACGACGGGTTTTGTTTAAATTTGTTCCGCTTCGTCTGACGGCGTCGGTTCAGTGGATAGAGTCATGTCACGTGTTTCATATACCAGCCAGGCAGGTAGAGTCCAACAGACTTCTAGAAGCACACACGTTTTTTTTTTACTGGTTAGGGTTGAAGTTTGGTTGGAGGGGGTGAAGTGGGGTTTGGGGAGGACGGTGGCTTACAAATGAATGAAGAAGGCGGTGTCAGGTCGCAGTGAGCAATTAAAAGGCTCTACTATATGTCATGAGACCAATCTAATGGAGTGAGCATGCAATACATACAATCGATTTCAAGCCGCCCCCACCCCACCCCCTTAGAAAACTGTTGGTAAACACCATGGCCGTAGATAGATCTAGTTGAAACAAAAGGCAGATGAACATCAATCTGGAATCGTTGCTGAAGACTTCTGGAGTAAAAGAAAAGAAAGAAATAGACAGTTCCAAGTCCGAGAGAAAGACGTATTTGCTTGAGAGAGAGAGAGAGAGAGAGAGAGAGAGAGAGAGAGAGAGAGAGAGAGAGAGAGAGAGAGAGAGAGAGAGAGAGAGAGAGAGAGAGAGAGAGAGAGAGAGAGAGAGAGAGAGAGAGAGAGAGAGAGAGAGAGAGAGAGAGATGGAGGGATGATGAATTGCAAATCTGTCAATTATAAAAGATGTTGGTTATGATGCATGCAAATATGTGTGTTAAAAGTCTGTTATGGTGTTATGGTCTAAACAAAAAAAAAACACTGGGTAAAGTGAAAATGGAAAAGACAAAAATGGCAAGAGATGAAAATGCCACGAAAAAATTCTAAATCAAGAAAGTGTTAAACGAAAGGCAATCTTCACACTATTATCGGGCATACCTTTACAGAGTTCACCCTATACTCCCCCTTCATACCCCTGATTACCCGACCCCCAAATTTTTAAATGGTTCCACATACGATGCACAAGAATATGGTCTGTTTGACTTTTTTTTAACTTGCAAGCGAGAACAAGCTATGCACATACATTTCAACGTACCGCTAACACACACACACACACACACACACACACACACACACGAACAGACAGACAAACATGGATAGACAGAAAGTAGCCCGGTGCTGCCTACCTCTGAAAACAATGACTTGACACCCCCAATGTGAGGATCAGGTCTCAACGAGAGAGTGTGTGCACGGTAGGTCACGTGAGTACCCCACTAGATATGCTCAGATAGACGTGAGTAATGTTGTTAGGTTTCATAGTAGGTTGGTCCCAGATTTCAGCGTTTTAACAGCTGTCTGGACGGAAAAAGAACAATAAAAAAGAAAGACAAAAACTGAGCGCACGTGTGTCAGATGGATCATTAGTACCAGCATGGGCGTCTGTGGGAGTTTTTTCAAGAGTGGGCCACGTCCGCTTAAAATGTATTTCCTTTAAAAAAAAACTTGAGATACAACTAATTATTAGTATGTTATATTTAGGTATTAAAAATATTAAACGAAGCCAAGGGTGGGAAAGTGCCCCACCTGCACCACATCTCAGGGGACGCCCATGAGCTGTTGAAACTGAGAGTATACTTGGCTGACTTATTTTTGTGTGTTCATTTATTTAGCGTGTGGTCGATGAGTAATTGGGATCCTTTTGAAAAAACAATTTTCTTTTAGTTTGTCATTATAAGTAACAATGAAAAGATAGATAAATAGATGGGTGGATGGATGGATAGTTGATGGATGGAGAGATAAATGAATAAATAGATGTATAGTTAAAAGATAGTTAGGTAGATGGAGAGACAGCTAGATGGATAGTTAAAAAGATGGATGGATAGATATATAAATGGATGGATTTATATGAATAAATAGATAGAAGGCTTGATATACATCTAAACGGATATAGGCTATAGGTAAATATATAGACAGAAAGATAGAAGGATAGTTGGTTTCAGCCCTGGATGTGCTTTATCTACCATCAGTAAGCCTACTCACAACTTTAAGGCATCTTGACCAATAGGCTGACAAAGTGAAATCAGATTATTGCCAAAATACAAATCAAACGTAAATGTATAATGAAGTGTCATTACATTTTTTTAATGTAACATTGTTAACAGTAATGTCTTAAGAGTTTAATAAAACCGAAAGTCTAATATTGATGTTAAAAAAATCAACAAGAGGAATTAATTTATGTGTGTCTTAGTGTCTTGATAAAACAACTTAAGAGGAATTAATTTATGTGTGTCTTAGTGTCTTTATATAACAACTTAAGTTTTCGGACTTGCGTCATAATTTTGTCATTAAAATATTTCATCGCAACTTAAAATAACGCCCTCCTTCCTCCCTCTTTCAACACATATTATCTCTAGCTGCATCAGAGATAGCTTCGCTTCAATACATTCCCAACAATGAGCTCCCGGTGGAAGAAGAAACCATTAAGGTTTTATCATTCTGACGTGCCCAGCAGCACTTAAAGGAAAGATAGTACCTCTAGTAAGCAGTAATACTGGTACTGCACGCCAGTCAACAAATACTCTGCTAGTGCTTTGCTCCTTGAGGAGAATAAAGAATTCGGTCGATTCCAAGATAAGGATTACAGAGAAATAATGAGACATATGGTAAACAATAAAGTCATAATGTTAAAACTTGAGTGTGTACTTAACTTATGGAGCGTTTCTATAAATGTCATCGTTCTAGCATCCAATAAGAAAACAGAACGACATTTACTCCTTGAAAATATTTTAACGACCAAACAAGCCCACTAGAAGAAACATCATTTTTAAAACAACAACGTTAAACATTTTGTGTTTGTCTATATCAGGATCCTTAAACCTGTCAACAGCCTAAAAGTCAAACTGTTTTTATTATACGTTTAAATATGTTTTTTATAGGACAATGAATTTAACTCCGTAGCAAGACCAAGGCCAAAACGCAAAGGAGATTATTTATAGAGAAAATCATTAAATCGTTTTATGTTTTAATACAAAATTAATGTGTTATTATAATTGACTATCATCCTTTTTATTTGCATTTCTATCAAAAACAATATTTTATCATTAAAGGGAGCGGAGAGAAGCTCTAAGGGGGCGCTGACGTTCCTGCGAGGCAGTATGGGGCGGTGAAGGTCCAGTCGGTGGTTCGTACTTACTTTAAATAATTTGAATTTAAACATTGCTATTTCAATTACAAAATTCCAAAGTTTAGATGTTCTCTAACAACTTATTATATTAATAACAAACAGGAATCGCACCTGCTTTTAGTAGAAGCAGAGACTAGGGTCAGTATCAATTAAATATTGTAATCTGTTCGGCAGCAGACGAATTATAGCGATTTCAGATTGGTTTGGTTTAATTTAAATAAAATTTGTTTAAAAATGATTTAATTTATAAAAAGAAAAACAAGCTTTGACTGCTTTGTTATCGAAATGCGCTTAAAAGATGAAAATAAATCATGGTGCATCGAACTTACGTATAATTATAAATATAAGTTGAGTAAGAGCTTTGTGCTAAAACAATTGATGAAATGGCAGCTCTTTGAGAATACATTGAGTGATTACCGAAAACATTCCAATTTGTATGCAACGTGATCAGTCTATACTACCTGACAATCAACCTTGACTTTTAGCTTACATTTATTTTATTAAAAAAAGGGAACAATTGCCCATTTTACTAAAAATAAAAAAAATGACACTAAAGGTGAATCTATATTACCGTACTTGTACTTGAAGACTTGTTAGGGAAATTGAAGTTTTTAACGGCGATGGTATAGTACTTTGGTGAATTAATGTCGTATTTAAAGAAGTCTGTGCCAGATGTACTGGATGTCCGTTATGTGATTCCTGAAAACATTTAGTTGTTAAAAATACCATTATCTGCCTCACACAATACAATTCGTAATTACCGCAGTTAACAAATCAGAATTAATAAATTCAAGGCTCAAGTCTTTCATTCGGTGTTAGATTTTAATTTCATTAAAACAAAGATTTTAATTCTGACATTTATGTCAATACTTCTATTGTGCAAATGCACGTCTGTACTCATGGGTCTCAAAGACTGGCGAAGTGTGTAAACCGCCGATACGTTCACATTAAGAATACACAGTGGGCGAACGCGTGGGGGACAGCCCCCGCTGCGTCTCCGGGTATCCCGCCTCTCATTGCACTCTGGGAAGGTCTGTGGCCCCGGTGAGGATGTATAAATGGACGCAGAGAACCCGTCTCACGATCCGCCCGGTGCCTGGATGCGCATATCTAAAGGTCGTGTGGTGGCTGAGACAGAACGTTGGTGTGCCCCCCCCCCCCCCCCCCACCTTTGGTTCATCTCTGAACATAGTTACGCCCCGGTCTGAAGAGCCGGATGTCTCGTCAGTTATTTTTTTAGAAATTATAAATTGTGCATAGGAAGATCTTGTATCATGCAGAGAACATTGACGGAGATATAATCAATTATTGTCAACATCTTGAAGCACTTAATGACTATAGGCAATTTAAAAACATTTTCATTGAAGAAAAACTAATTCCTTATCTAATAGAGGAGAATTCAAACCAGGCCAACTTCAAGAGGAATTGATTGAATTAACAATTATGAAGAACTCAAACTGAAATTTCTAAGAAGTGGGCCCTAATCATGACTTTTAGTTGCAAAAGAAAATACCATTAATTTCTGCAGGTCTATGAGTTTTGGCAACAGTTAATTTCGCATCTCCATCACCATGCCTAGTAGTGCGTACATTTAGTGCTGTTACCACTCTATTGTCAAAAGCGTTAAATAAATTGAAGAAATGGAGCGTGGAGACCCAAGGGTTTTGATACACAAAACTGACGGATAGGTAGACAAGCTGTTAGAAACACGCCAGACGCAAGCATCACCATATTAATATTGTTGTTAAAAACGTCTTGTGTAGTCATTTTATTCATTTATTATTTATTTTTTAAATAATACCTTTTCTTTTTAGTTTTTTTAAGGTCCAAAAAATGCACACAATTCTAGTCGGCTCGTAGTAAATTGGAGTAACACATTAACTCATTAATATATTGCGTGGAAGGGGGGGGGGGCTAAAAGGGGGAGAGGAAGAAGGGTAGATAGGGGCGGGGAGCGAAAAAATGTTGGGAACATATTGTCTAGAGCAGGGGTCGGCAACCTTTTGATAGCGGCGTGCCAAAGTAGAATTTTAAACTCACTCGGCGTGCCAACAGCCAAATAGTCAACCTCTGCCATATTTATTATTTTTAAACAATAATTATTAAATGTATGTAGCATGATCAAAAAGAAAAGGCGCTTTACTAAGAAAACATACAAAAGTCATCATAGATTAGTCACATATTGTGATAATTACAACAATTATGTAATATAATACTCGTATATTTACGCTTAAGTTGTTGTTGTTGTTTTTTTTTAAAGTTAAAACAAATACATTTGATCTCGAATTATTTTGTATTATGCATATTTAAAAAAGATAAAAAATACATTTAAATGCAAATAGTCTGTATCAATTAATGCGAGCATTGTACTCTTTTCGATAATTGTTTATTATGTAGGTAGGCCGGCCTACATATTTAGTTAATTTAAGCTTCACGCATGTGTGTATTCAAGAGTTAGGCGACTTCCTTGTGGGCTTAAAAAAGTATTATTGTATGAGAAAATCTGTTATGAGAAAATCTGTTTACAAGTGTAAGTTGAGCCAATAGATGAAATTAAAACAAATGCAACATCTTTCAAACAAATGAACGGTTTAAGTATAGCTGACGACCTTCCTAAACAGCTTTCTTCCAGATTGTTTCGCAATTCGGTAAATTTTGATTTTCTGTTAATTGGACGCTTTAAATTCAATTTGCTGCATTTCAAAATAGACTTCTGCAAGAAAGCTACACTTTGAGTGCTTCAATGTACTCCTTAAGCTCATCTGAATGAAGTATTTACTTCAATGTTGTAGAGTTAATATCAAGGATAAATATGTCCAGTTTCAAGGCAAATTATTTCCAGTAACCAAACAGTTTAAGAATGGTTTGATCCTGTCCTTGTAAACTCAAGTTCAAGTTTAAATGAGTCATTTAACTGCTTCCAGACACAAAACGAATCTACTGAACACTTAACCTTGACTAAGCCAGCTAACACTGCTGTGCGACAGCAGATCTCCATATTCCATATTCACTTTGTAACAAATAATAATTTATTGAAATCAATGTTCTGATATTTTAGATACCCTGCGGATGCAATCAGAATGTCCTCTGCTTTGGTTGTTTCATGAAGAGCTAAAAAGCAATACAACTCTGCATAATCACTTGTTTTTTCAAAATATCGTACGACGATAGCTAGACTAGACGTGCCAATTCATTTATGCCAAATGCTTTTATCAAGAGCCACACTATATACAGCAGATTGTTTTAATCTTGTCGTTTGTTTATTGTTAAATCTTCAGCTAAATCAGTTATATGCCTTTCAATTTAATCGTGCAGATGCTGTTATTTCTCGAATTCTATAGTAAATAGTTTCTTTATTTGGTAAATCACTGAAAAGAATTTCAGAACTGCTTATAAATGTTTCTTTGAGAAAATCTTTGTAAGCTTATGTTAAAGGCTTACTTTTTAACGCCACACACTGAGCAATTTGGGCAATTTTTTAATTACATTCCGTAAGCCTTATTCTTCATTTCAACAGATAGACGCAAAATACTTGTTTGATTGTTGAATCCCGGAGGAGACATTTTGATGGCTTCAATATTTTTCTGGGAGTTTTAAATTTTGTTTTCTTTGGTGGCCAAAGGTCTTTGTACACTGGAGTCGGAGTACAACACACAAGACTGGAGTCGGAGTACAACACACAAGACTGGAGTCGGAGTACAACACACAAGACTGGAGTCGGAGTACAACACACAAGACTGGAGTCGGAGTACAACACACAAGACTGGAGTCGGAGTACAACACACAAGACTGGAGTCGGAGTACAACACACAAGACTGGAGTCGGAGTACAACACACAAGACTGGAGTCGGAGTACAACACACAAGACTGGAGTAGGAGTACAACACACAAGACTGGAGTCGGAGTACAACACACAAGACTGGAGTCGGAGTACAACACACAAGACTTTCACAACAGAAAGAACATACAGCGCGATCCTTTTGTTGGATGAATCCATAATCTATTCTTTTGTACAAATTTCTTGAAACAGACATTGATCAAGTTTTAGTCATAATCGGCCATTTTATAGGCACTGTTTAACTTATACCTTGACATATCGCCGCATAATATCACAATTTGAATAATTGTAAAAGTTGTCTATATATAGGCTATAAGCCTACAGATATGATGAAATTAAAATTTGAAGGATAGCCTATCATCTTGTTAAGATTAAACTTAAATATCAAATCAGAAATACGAAATCGATAAAGATTTTTTTTTTTGCGGGGAAGTGGGGGTGGGGGGAGTTTATTGCCGTAACACACTATTTTTTTTCTACGTTCAATTAAAGAAAATATTTTAAAATAACATTACAGGAATCACCCAAAACCGTTCAGTTAATGGTTTGCAGAAACTAATTATTTGTATTTGATTTTTTTTTGGCTTGCAATATAATACCCCAAAAAAACAAACAAATGTAGAGCAGTCGGCACATTTTTTTGATGTAAGCATCCTTACGCACAGGAGACGCAAAGTAAAAGACTAATAACGTTTTTATCCGCTGAATCTCAACGCTTTAGAACAGGCAAACGACAGAATGAAATGGTTGGGCTTTGATTTATTGAAAGAAATTGTACTTCTTTTAAATAAAATTATATTCAGAGTCTGGCCAGCGAGTGCTAATGAAAACAAAATGACAAGGCACGCAGAAGCCATTAAAAAGACAATTTTTCGGAGGGTCGTCCGCGTGCCATTGAAAAGGGCTCCGCGTGCTAAGTGTGGCACGCGTGCCGTAGGTCGCCGAGCCCTGGTTTAGTGTGATGGCGAACCTTTTTGAGGCCGCGTGCCCAAAGTGTAATACAAGACCAACTTATTTCTTTCAACGTGCCAACACAGGAATTAAAAACAAAATACTGAGGTTTTACTTCAGAAAAACAAACAGCTCATAAAGTTGTCCGAACTAATTGACATCTTTAGTCCAAAAAGAATAACAAATTAACAGATCTTTGAAAGAAACAAACAGTCTTTTAGATAAAAAAAAAGAACTGTAGTAAATGCAAACATTATTAATACATTACAATTACAGTTAACTGTATGCATTTGGTTTTGCATAGTTAATGTGATTTTTGCAGTTGTGTGCATGCTGATAATTTGTCAAGCCTTGGCTCATACTCCGTAACTTTAGGAGCGAGATATGCAGCAGTCGATTCATCTGCCAGTCTGTTTCTGCTATCAGATTTGATATAATTTCAAGTTGAAAATAACTGTTCACAAGCATAAGATGACCCAAACAAAGTAAGAGGTGACATTCCAAATGCTTTCATCGACTTGAAATTATTTGGCAGAAAATTCCACTTTAAGGATTTCATCATCAGAGCCACCAACTGAACTGTGCTGTCCTTTGCCAACCGTTCACATTCTTTATCTTCTCAAGTGTTTCACGCAGATAATATAATTAATTTTTTTCAGATAGAGCTTTCTTGAAATTCCAAAAGCGCCATTTCCAGATTTCTAAATCTAACTACAATAAGCAGGAAATATCAAGTTCTTCAAATTTGGCTTTATCCGGAGAAGTAAGAAAACAGCGGGTTGTCTCCGTCTTACGGAACTGTACAAATCTATTACTGAAATTCTCCTTTGCAGCTGCTACAATGCTAGAAAATTCATTGTAGATTTCCTGATGGCTTGTAGGCTTGTTGGTAAATATTATAGAATTCTGTAAATGCAGGTTTAATTTGAACAATATTTCAGCTGCCCACGTTGTAGGTCTCTTTAAAAAATGTGCAGTTTTCTTTCAAATGTTGTACAATCACAAGACATCATTTCTGATGTTTATCCTGAACCTAGCAGTTTTTTATTCAGTTCATTGAAGTGTGAAGAAAAATCTGAAAAAAACAACAACATGAAGTTGGTAAGCCAGATTATATCAATGAGCTGTAAATAATACTGCCCTTTTTTAAAATCACAAACAGCCTAATTTCATCTAAGCATGCTACAAATCTCTCCAATACTCGTCCTTTGCTCAGCCACCTGATATTATTGTACACGAGTAGAGTATTATACAGGGCCTTGACCTCATCAAGAAGTGCGTGAAACTGTCGACAATTAAGAGCACGAAACATGATATAATTGACCATTTTTGTGACATCTTTGAGGATATCATCTATTTTCTTGCTGCTATCCCTGGTACAAAGAGCTTCTTGGTGTATAATAAGCTTACAGTGAAAATGAACGACTCTGTGTTTGGCTTGTTTATTAAATAACTGTATGAAACCAGATGCGTCCCCCACCATGCAAGGTGCCCCGTCACAAATAACGGAAACTTTTTCTGGTTTTATATATTGTGCCAAAAACGCTTCCATAACAGCATTGTGGATATCTATCCCTTGTGTTCTTTCAGCCAAAGATAACAATTTCACCAGCTCTTTTCTCATAATGTCACCAACTGCATAACGCAAAATTATCGCAAGCCTTGCATTATTATTTACATCTGTGCTTTCATCCAAGCATATCGAGTGTGGTTTATTTAAAAGTAAAATAAAAAGAATAGCGGCTGTGGCATCGTCGATCCGACAAAATTGCCGTTTTAAATCGAGTATCCCATCCCTAGCTGTGTGGTCATAACTAAGCTGTTCCATATTTGGTACATGCTCGCGTGCCGACAGAAATGGCTCCGCGTGCCATAGGTTCGCCATCGCTGGTCTAGAGTCTGGACTCTAAATATTATCATTTGGTAGTCAAGATAAGGATTTAATACCTTTATGATCTCAGAGAGAAATCAATGTATTTTTCTTAAGCAAAGGCAAGGAGCAGTATCGTTAAGCGGTATAGATACGTAGTAATTATTTCATCTGTGTAGTTTTTGTAATGTTTAAAAATATACATATCAATTCTTTAGTCTTATAATATTTATATAATTTTTAAAAAGCTTTTACAGTTTGATTATTACAAAGTTATAAATCGTAAGCCATTTATTATTTAGTAAAAGGAAAAAAAAAGAATCACATTAGCAATATAAGCTCAAATAAAACGGGCTAATTATCTCCCTCTAATTAAAAAAATAAATTTCCACATTTGATTCAATAGTTTTGTATTTTGTAACATAATAATAATAACAAATATGACTAATTATTATTTCTTTATATAAATCCAACATCTGGTAGGGGCCTATTCATTACAATATTTAATTATTAGAGGAGAAAAATAATTCACGTTTAACAAAATGTAAATAAACATTCCCTACATTAATTGTTTGTCCATTTAAGGAGTTTATATTTCCGACATTAATATAAACAGAAATGACCTAATATAGTCTAGTGCTATTAAATACATCTCGTATATTTATTAAATTAATAGTACAAATATATTTGTTGAGAAATTATTTTTATTTATGTAGAATTAAAGAAGATTAGCATAAGAACTAATTTAAATGTAATTAGTCTGTATGAATTAGTGTAATGTATGCTTAAAACAGCTTTCATGTGTGATAAAATCTGATTACAAGTGTAAGTTGAACCAAAAGCTGAAAGTAAAAGAGCGAATGCCTAGCAGTTGAGAATAGCAGACGACTTTCCTTAACAGTTTCCTTCCATTCCACGTACTTTTTCCGCAAATGGGCACATTTTGGATGCCCAATGCCCACTTTTTTATGTTTAAAATTCAACTTGCTGCATTTTAAGATCGCCAATATCCCTTTACTTTAAAAAGATCTACATCTAAGAAGGTTGTAATTATATCAAACCAGTTAGGTTTGATGTATGAAATAATGAGTCCATCAATTTGAAAGTCTTGCCTTTGATTAGAAAACTCCGCTGTGAGTGCTTCGATGTACTTCGATGTAAAAAGGACAACTATCTATCTTAATTTAGGCCTTAATATAGGGATGTACATGTAGTTGAATGTTTTGAAATTGAATTCACGGCAAGATATGTCCAGTTTTAATGCAAATCCATTCCAGTGGTCCTTGTAAATGCAACTTACTGAAATGTGTCGCTATGTAATTCAGAAACATTGGCTCCAACCGTCATTTTTCGTCATTCAGAACAGAAAATTGTTGTTGTCATTTTAACAATTAAAAAAACTCTTGGAGGTCTCTCGCGTTCCATTGAAAATCGCTCTGCGTGCCAAGTTTGGCATGCGTACCTTAGGTTGCCGACCCCTAACTTAAAGAGCGAATTTGAGGACCGCCAGCCTGATTTAAACTAGAAATGAATAGCTTGCATGTTTCTATAAATAAATAACAACAAAAAGAAAACGTTGGCTTCTTGATGAAACTGCTAAGCAAGTGACACTCACACACGCACTTCCGGCAAAATGGCGTCGGCTTAAGCAGAAATTTATGTATGCCGAACACGTGGTGCAGAGTTGAGTCTTTTTGAGTCTGATCCTTTCCTGGAAATGGGTGATGTCAATTGTGGCGGTGAGCTGTTAGGGATACGGGCAGGTGCAGGTGGAAAATGGGAAGGGGGGGGGGTAAGAGGTATCGCCTCAAACGTTCAGCCAGGAGACAAAAGAAAAAAAAGGACAACTTATGAGTGATACAAGCTGAATGGGAGTGAGTGTGTGAGTGTGTGTGTGTGTGTGAGAGAGAGAGAGAGAGAGAGAAAGAGAGAGAGAGAAAGAGAGAGAGAGATTAAAAAATTGGAGGGGCCGTGAGACGTCGGTCTTTATCCTCCCCATCCCAGGTGACTACACTCACGTGGGCCATGGACGCGATAAAGGACACACGCCCCCACGCGGAATAAACACAGCACCCGACAAAGGGCGTTTTAGTCGGATGTATATCTGCGCTGGAAGGGGGGTTATAAAGTGTGTCTGGGAGAGAGGGGGCACGCTCTAATCAGGTCGTGACAATGACACAATCGCCCCATCGTTAGATACACGCAAGCCTTCAGAAATATCAAAATTCTTTGTCCCTGTTTTTTTTTTATTTCTACCGCAACAATTACACCATTTCATAGATCAAATTTTTCAAATATTATAATTTCAGGCATTTATTACAGTGTCATTTTGAGAAGTTGATTCATGAAGTATTTAAACAATGTAATTGTTTTTTTTTTAGTACAAGTGTAAAGTAGATACGTCATAGGTATATTTATATAATATGCTAATATGACGATTCAATAGAACACAATGGTATGCCCTTTAGAACAAGAGTAACTGTTAGTTTTTTTTTATAATTTGCTTGTAGCGTTCTGTTTGATTTCTTAATGATTTTAGCATCATACTTTTTTTAAGTCAAAGTTGTATGCATTCATTCGATACACAAACAGTAATTTCTTTGAATGGAGTCGAAAAAATCCAACGACGATTCTGTATTTACTTAATTTTTTATTTTATTATAGACTTAATAACATATTGAACAAATTCTTTGATGATAATCACATTATTATATTTACAGCAAAATATCTTAGTACACACATACGATTAAAGGTTCTACTAGCCCAGGCCATTTCTTTGTCATCTCTTACTAATATGTTTAACTAAAACAAGCAACTGACATAAATATTTATATTAATCGTGATTCGCAATTAAAGAAAACTGATAATATTGAAATGTAGGCTACACCAATGTCTTCATACAATTAATGATCTTTAATTTTCAAATAATTACCTTAGCTTTAAATTAATGAAATCAATTTCTACGGTAACACCAAAAGTTACATTACTAAACCTA
Organism: Anisus vortex; assembly: GCA_949126835.1. Taxonomy (NCBI): domain Eukaryota; kingdom Metazoa; phylum Mollusca; class Gastropoda; family Planorbidae; genus Anisus; species Anisus vortex. Next base: position 24,896,687 of record OX421493.1, read on the forward strand.
AGAAACACTAGAGGACTGAAGTGCAAGGATCAAATTTTAGTTAATAATACATAAGGAATTAGAGTCTAATTTATAAATATAACACAATAAAAATTTAAAGTAATGCTCAGGTAAACATAACGATAAAAACACTTTTCCTATATGCAAGAACCAATGTATATTTTTACTCTTTGTACTGAATTTTCTACCCGGGTGGCATCCGGGCATAGAAGGGTTGCCTGAACAAACAACGAAAACAAATGTAATAATAACATAAAACTAAAATGTTATCTCACATTAGTTAGACTTATACAAGAATATGTATCATCTGTATGGGACCCATCAACTAAAGAAAACATTTAAAAAATAGAACAAATTCAGAAAAGAGCTGCAAGGCTCATTACTAGCGAATTTTCACAACTGACAACGACAAGAGTAACACCAATAGTTAAATCACTAAACCTAGAAACACTAGAGGACAGAAGGGTAAAAAGTTAAGTAGCAATAATACATGAGGTATTAAATTCTAATTTAGAAATACAACACAATAACGATCTGCTATCTGGATCAGGATGATAATGAACGATCTGCTACAATGCCCAGATAAATATAAAGACAAAAACACTTTCCGTATCCTTTATGCGAAAATAAATGCATAGAAGTAGGGCCTACTCTTTCTTTCTTCGCGAGTGACATCCGAGCATGGAATGGGTTACCTGAACAAACCAGGTAGACCAGTAACTTAATATCATTTAAAAAACTAATAGAAAGGCAGGACTAGACTCAAACCATGGACGTAATAATCTTCTTTATAGAATAAGCGTATATAATGCATACGATAAGATAAACTCGAACCACGGATAAGCGTAGGACGCAATAATCTCCTGTATATAAGGAGCGTCTATAATAATTATAAGATAAGAAGATATTATAATAACATATTTTAAAAATACTTTAAACAAACGATCGTGTGCACCGTAATAAAAGTTTTGGTGTAGAATGTACGAGAATGGTAATTGCGGAAACAGGAAGGCAGGTGACGTCATGGAAACTTGAGAACTCCTACTTCCAGGATGTGTCGTTGTCCAAGCACGCAAATAATCTCTAACACATTTCTAACAAAAAAATGAATACACTAAAGTATATTTTTGTTAAAATAATATATCTAAAGATTATATATCTAACATACACCTACACAAAATATATAAATATATTTGTCTGTTTTCCTGTTTATCTGTGAATTTTTCTACAATTATAATCAAATTCACATAAAGAAAAAAAATTTTTTTGTCAATAAAAAATCACCGAAATAAAAATACAATTGTTCGGCTATTTTTATTCAGGCGCTGATGACGCAACAAATAATAAAAACTCTATAAACTTCCTATAAAAAATTAAAAAGTAAATAATTAAAAACGAATAATACAAATACATGTGTTTTGGAAAGGAATTTCGTTAACAATACAATTGCGGAATACACTTGATTTTGAACCTTAACAGTGTCAGATTACACAACAAGCATGCCCATTTAGGCACGAGAAGGGTAGGGGGCGCCAATACAGGACTGCTACGTACATCAAAGGCTACACTCCCACCCCGCCCCTCTTTTCTTTTCTTAACTGCAGTACTTCAGAAGCTGGAGTGCAAACATAAGCCTCATCATAGCGTGAGCAACAACGTGTGCTTTAATAGTTCTGGCAGTGTTGGGGGGGGGGGGGGATATAAAAAAAAGAGAAAATTTACCTGGATGTACCATAAACAAGAGAACTGTGACGTCATTACATGGGTGAATGCGCAAGCAATCTGTCATTCGTTTGTTTTTGTTTTTGTTTTTTTTGTAGCAGTTTTGCCTTTTGTTTTATAATCATTTCAAGGCTCACATCTTTCTTAGACTTTCAATTCCTTGATATTTCGTCTACCAGAGATATGAATAGAAAATATATTGGAAGAACAAAGAGATATATGAGGTAGTGCTTAATGGGGGCAAGTGTTCATTATATCATAGATTATGTTTTTGTGTATTGAACAATTTTTATTTCTTTTGTTCATTCTCTCTTTCTTTATTTCATTCTTTCTTTCTTTCTTTCTTTCTTTCTTTCATAAGACCAAGCTTAGCGGCGGGACGGACCTATGCAAAGAGCTCTGGAGAGTTAATGGAGAGCAAGAGATGGGAAAAAGATAGTCGGAGAGCGGAAAGGAGATTGCGAATTGGAGAAAGAGAGTGGAGATAAAGAGAGAATCCTGTGTATATATAGAGGGGAGACGTTGATAGAATAAAGACAAAGAGAGAGAGAGAGAGAGAGAGAGAGAGAGAGAAAGTACTTTTATTAAATGTATCCTCCCCAAGTACCTTTTTTGATATAATATTAATGAAGAAGAGCTAACGGTTCACTTTTTACCATTATCTGATCCAGCATCGCTCAGATATCAAACTCGCACCTCCTTTAGGAACAACTTATCTATCTCCTAAACCTTTAATGTTTTAAAACTTTTTCCATTTAACCCTTTCCTACCCGGCATCCCTCTCTTGCACATTCGACTATTTTCCTCTTTCTCTATTGGTCAGCTTTAAAACTGCTTGCTGGAATACGACTGTACTACATCACACAAACCATAGACACTTTGGACAACTATTCATTCTCCTTGGTCTAAAAAGCTTCTTTCTTGTACTTTTAACTGTATAGTCAGCCGCAGCGGAGACCTTATGTTCGACATATTTTTTTCTTTTCGCTGATAGTTGGTGAATCAGTTGAGGAAGAGAAAAATTCCCAACACCAACTCTTGTTTTTGTTTTTTCAACCAAACACATTAAGATATCTTGCTCACATTTTTTTTTTTTTATCTTTCTTAACTCTAAAACTACATGCAATTTTAGCCTGCTCGTCTTTCAACAAATTGGCAGCAGATGGAGGCAGTAAAGTAACGCTTTGTAGAGCTATAAAGAGAAGAAATTTGTTGAGATTTCACACATAACATGACATAATGTACTTTTGGTAAGATATTGCATAAAAGCTATTTAAAAAAAAACCCAACAAAGTATACAAAATGTTGCGTGTAAGTTTTTCCACAGGATTAGCAAGGCAGACTTCACAATTTTGTTTTTTTCATGATTTACGGCATACAACATACAAGGGGATTTTGTGGACAACGAAATGCCTAGTCACCTTTGGTTACCCCAAGATAATGTTAAAACCCTATCAGTGCTAGTGTAAACTAGGAGACAACCTCCACACTCCAGTTTTCTAGGATTTGAACTCGATACTACTGGAAGAAACATCTGAACACTCCGACATTTGTTCACCATACAAAAATAAATAAGAAAGAAATATTGAAGCCACAAGATGCAAGACAATTTCTCTATATTGTATTTGGGACAGCCGTATGTTCGCCTGTGCCATCAGCTCTGTCATAGTTAGATTTATCTGTTCTTGTTGCCACATCCTATGTATGTTCTGGGGGAGTTATCTGAGTTAGATATCTGGACGGTGAAACAACCTGCTTTGAACTGATATAATTATCACTTAATATTTTGTCTGGTTAGTCTGAACAGGACATCTAACAAACCATTTTTATGTCTGGCTTTTTTTTTTTAAAATGGATGGCATAAACTTATTCGTTATTGTTTCTTTGTAAAAAAAATCATTTTGCATTTATAATGTTCATTTTATTTGTTTACAAAGATGACTATAAAGTAAAGGTAGAAAGAACACAATGAGTCGGTGAAGTACTCACCAAGTTGATCTGGTTAATAGATGCACAAGTAAATTGTGTGGCCATCACAATAACACATATCTCATATTATTCATACAAATATAAACCTTTGTTCGTTATTTATTTCAATTAATGTAACAATTAAATAGTGAAAGTTTAAAGAATGGAACTCTTACATTTAACAATTTAGGTTCCTCTCCAATAGTGTAATCAACGGATGCATTGAAAACATTCGTCTGTAGTAATGTAGTATACTTATTAAGAACATGTTTCAACAAAAGATTTATCCAAATATCTTCAAAAGAGAATACACACAAGAGCTTCTGAATAGCACACTCTCAAGGGTCGCTTCATTCAGCACCATCTTGCTTAGATAGAACGCCCACCTTTCGGACCATATTATTTGTAGGACTTGCTTAATGTTTTTAAATACGATCTACACTTTACACGACAAGGTATCTACAAAGAGTAGACTAACAACAGGACTTCTTGACAGTTATTTTTTCCAGACCAGCTGGACCAGAGTTCGGCAACCTATGAAACTAATGTACCGAAGAAAAACTTCTGATTGCCAACAGCCTGATCGACCATATTTTTTTCAATTACTTTTAAATCAACCACAATTCAATAATATTATGATAAGTACCTAAAACACGGTATCGGTTTGAATTGTGAGATCTATAAATCGATAAATCGATATTTTAACAAACTTTTTCAACTTAAAACCCAAATTAAAATAATAAAAATTTATTTTTAAATTACAATTTTATGAAAACGTTCGACATTTAGCATTAAATATGACAGTTGAGTAATACATTTTATCATAGACTATAATATACATGGACCGCTTGCTTTAGTATTTCTGCTATATGATGACTTAAAACACTGATTTTCGAAATTCCCGATTCTAAATAAAGTAATTGCTATACAGGAAACAAAGTTATTGATATACAAGTTTCGTTTTATTTAATCGTTATGATTTTCTCAATGAAAAATTAAAATCGAAAGTTGTACAGAGCGGAAACATTTATAGATCAGTGTTGTGTGCGCACGGAAAAAGAACATAAGCTCTAAAAATAGACCAGGCATCCATCTTATTATGGACAAGTCTGAATGAGGCGTGAACTTTTGAACCCGAATGTTTGTGAACTTCCTGGTCTATTTTTAAACTAATAACAAAAAATGCATGCTTTTGCTGGTGTTTAACAATTGATTTCAACCTCGACGGCCAGATCTAGTCTTTTAGAATTATACAAAGGATACAATATTAGTTATGAGGAATCCGTTTTTAACATCAAAAGTGAGCAGGCGATCATTAATACTTAAGTGTTAGTCTCATGACGTTAAATTTTTATTTGTTTACAAAATAAATGAGTCAAGAGCTGCGTTTTCTTGGTTATTGAAAAACAAAATGCGTAAATTCATAAAAACGAATAACAAAAATTCTTTTGCATTAAGCAATAAGTTTGATATTTTAAAAAGGTGATTATTCCCTTCTGACTTTCACAATACATTGTTATGCTTTGTAAACATCTATTGGAAATGAAATAATTTTTAATCCCCAACAAATTTGAGTGCAACCAGTAAAGTAGCACACAGACATTGTTTCGAATAAAATGATCGAATAAGAACGGAAATGTTTTTGCACGTGCCTTTTATGCATGCATACACGTTAAGACTTGTCCATAGTCAATAATAATAGGAATAATAGTAGAACAAGTATTCATTTAAAGTCGAAAAAAATGCGATTTAATAAAACGGAACTTGTATGACAATTACTTTATTTAAAAAAAAAAAGAAGATAATAGCATAAAAAACTAAAGCAAGCGGTCCATGTATATTATAGTCTATGATTTTATATTTGATATTTTGAATCTCCCCCCCCCCCCTCCTAAAAAAAAGGAGAAAATGAAGATGATAGAAAAATTAGTTAATCTTTTATTAATTTATTTTTTTCTTTTTACCTTTTAACATATTTTATTTTATTACGTCTAGAGCTTTTTTGGCCACCCCTAATTATTCCAGCTGGTCTGTTAAAATTTGAAACCCGTTAAATTTCATTATAATTTAGACATAATCATGCTAAGTATGAGGCACGGTGGACGAGCGGTAGCGCGTTCGATTGGCGTACCGAAGGTCCTGGGTTCGAACCCTGGAGAAGGCTAGGATTTTTTTCCCTGAACTCGAGGGTGTCCCTGAGTCATAATCTCATCGGCCGCGTGGCCTAACGGATAAGGCGTCTGACTTCGGATCAGAAGATTGCGAGTTCGAATCTCGTCGTGGTCGAGTTACCTTTATTTCTTTTTCACATTGCTGAATACCTAGTTCTGATGGGTACCCGCCATTAGTTGACTAGTCACACATCCCCTACCTGACATTAGTTGGCTAGTCACACATCCCCTACCTGACATTAGTTGGCTAGTCACACATCCCCTACTTGACATTAGTTGGCTAGTCACACATCCCCTACCTGACATTAGTTGGCTAGTCACACATCCCCTACCTGACATTAGTTGGCTAGTCACACATCCCCTACCTGACATTAGTTGGCTAGTCACACATCCCCTACCTGACAATAGTTGGCTAGTCACACATCCCCTACCTGACATTAGTTGGCTAGTCACACATCCCCTACCTGACATTAGTTGGCTAGTCACACATCCCCTACCTGACATTAGTTGGCTAGTCATACATCCCCTACCTGACATTAGTTGGCTAGTCACACATCCCCTAGTATGCCGTGGCCATTAGAAACTTGTGTACCCTGTTCTCCCGGTCCTATGTTCAATTTGGTCCGACGGGACTTATAATAGTAAGCTAAATGATGAAAGTTTACTCATTTTTGTTAGCACGATCGTTATAAGACGTTGGGAAAAAAAGTCATTTACATTGTATAATGGATTAAATGTTGAGTTAATATGTAGTTTAAAATTATTATTTTTTTAATGCGAGTTGATTATTTTTCATTAACTGTTTTCAAAAAATTGAAGACCTGTACAATTAGTTTAGAAAAGATCCAGCAGCGATTACCAGGTATCGGCATATCCTTACAATTCCACAATTATTTGTTTGTTCACATTAGTTAACACAACTTAAATCGTGCCATTAATTAAAGTTAAGATATGATTAGGTCTATAGTACCTAATAAACAATGATCTGATACAAATTTGATCGTATGACATGTTCTACTACTTTGGTACCAAGTGGAATTTACCAACGTTGATAAAAGCTTGGATGCAAAAGTTATTAAACAAACTAAGTAGTTTATGTGATGTTTGAAAGTTTACATATAAAATGTTTAAACATAATATTTTCCAAGATCTGTTGACTACTATGGATTTAAAGAAAAAAAACATAATAAGATAATTTATTAACGCAAGTAATACGAGTTAATCACCTCCCTTTAATTATATTTGTAGTTGATAATAGAGATGCCAACAAGTTGTGACTGTAAGATGATAATATTTTTTTACAAATGCAGTATCATGGTATTAATTTAAAGATGTAATTAGAGATATAAAATTACTTTACGTTTTTATAGTTGAACATAGACTCACCGGTTTAACTTGCGCTACATCATGTTGAGCAGATTTAGGAAGTTAATTATTAACTTCCTCTTATATCATATTACAGATGCTCCTTTTATAAAGAAGATTATTGCGACCTGCGCTCACCCGTTTTCCGAGTCTGGCATCTTTATTAATATGTTAAAATATTTAAATGATGTTAAATTACTGGTTTTCCTGGTTTGTTCAGGCAACTCATTCCATGCCCGAGTGCCACTCGGGAAGAAAGAGTAGGTCTATTTATATGCATTTGTTCTAGCGTAAGGGATAAGAAATTACGACACTTAGGTAAAATAAAACTCGTTTTTAAGCATTAATTTTTAAAATATATTTTTTTAAAAGTTTACATGAAAGAATTTGAATGCTATATTTCAGAAATTAAACAAAAAGAACTTTTTTTAACGTAATTTGTCTGTATCAATTAATGTGATCCTTGGGTTTTCAGTCTCTTCACTTATTGTTCAATATTTGATACATATTTGGTCACTTTAAGCTTTAGACTGGTGTTATGGCCCTCTTTATGATGACTATTATTACGACTCGTTAAATCGGATTCAATGAATATAGTTGTATCTTTATTAGAAGTCTCTAGATTCTGCTAATCTGTAGCCCAAGCTAGGGGTTCCTTGACTGACAGGTCTATGCAGTAATGTAGTTATATTCGTGATAATTATCTTCAACACATTTCTCAACAATGATTGATCAAACAACTCCAGTTGTTGAATAAACAATTTTATTTAAATTGTAGACTCAATATAAACGATCAATAAACTTTATCAACTGATGGCAACATAAGTATCAATAAAATGGCATTATATGTACATGTATGAATATAGCGACTTCACTCTACAAACGTTTAAACTGAACTAACTTGAAGGAGGTCGGGACTTTACAAAGAAAACGATCATCGAAGATTCTACAGGGTCTTAATACGCATTTTAACCTCTTTCTCTATAATTACTACGATCCAGAATTATCCCCCAATTTCCACGGGATTTGAACGAATTATTTTATTTAAACTGCCCTCAGGGCATAAAGGTCAAACCTTGGTCGCTTTGGACTCTGATACGCACTTGTTAAGAGGTCAATGCCTTACTACGTCATTCATTTATGACCGAGATTCGTAACATCCCCCCCCCTTCTAAAGCTTTATAATTATTTCCTTTACATTTTAACCATACGAAAAATGTTAATTTTAAGGAATAATTATAAAAGAAAATATTCCGGGAAAAACAATACAGTTCAATTGGCGATCCCAATAATTCAATCGAACTGATAACAATAACATAATAATATATGCAATATAAATTCATCTTATCAAATGGCTTAACTATAGTCATTCAATCATTCGATTTTTAATTCAAAACAATGGACAATTAAATTGTTTATCTAAATCTTGTATACAAGAAAAATACATAATCATTCTTAATAGATATAATATAATACAAGTTAATAATTTCTATTACATTGAACATTCCACTGTAATAAAAACTCTCTCGTCCATTTAATTTATAAACTAATATCTTTTACATTTGTAATCAAACAACAAAAGAAAAAATCACTCAATGTCTATGCAGACACGACTTATTTTTTCATAAGGAGAAAAAAAACCAACGCTCTTGATGAAAAAAATACTACTAGACCTGACCTAATTACACGTTACAAAAATTATTGCTCGTGTAGACAGTATTTTTTTTTTTTTTTTTTTTACATGCTGGTAGGCCGACTAACACATTAGACAACTGTCTGTGACGCGACCCAAAAATTGAGGTCAATTCCGCACTCTCTCTCTCTATTCCTCTTTTTTTTCTCTCTCATTCCCAATTGATTCTAACAATATTGACATCGCTATGCAAATTTCTACCTCATCACAGCCGAGGTCAAATAAAATTGCTACGCGATTAAATAGTTATCGTATTAAATGAGCATTCTTTAACATCTATCATCTCAAAATCAAATTCATTTATATTATTTTGAGAACATTAAACATAGTCTGTTCACGAATTAAAATAGTTTATAGACAATTTCATTAAAAATATTTCAATCTTTCATTTTACCATGACCTTTCGACGTCATTATTTTCTTTTTTAAAAGAGTTCACATCGTAGCAGGTTAAATTGAAACATTCAGACAATCATGGATTTACTTAAACAAATTTGGTTAATTTACTTAATTAACTATCAATTAAAACAAGTTATATTATCTTCATACAATCTTAGTACTACACAGTAAGTACTTATTTTCTTTAGATTACATTAAATACAATATTATTGAAGTAGAAAAGTGTTAAGCATAGGCTACTATTAATTTTTTTTTTCATAGCGAAATCAATGTAACAATTTATGTACAAAACAAACTGCTGGTTTGACTGGTGTGGTAAAACATTTCATTTCCAATCTTTTCAGTGGTGTACATTGCTCTTTTCCATTTTCCACAAAAGGTTTTATTCATTATTCATAGATTCTAGGTTCCTCTGTTACTTCACAGTGTTCAGGTCTACCCAATCTTTTGATTGTCGGTACAATTCATTCAATCTATTTTAACTAATACAAAAAAAAATAGATTAGTTTTACAATCTTGACATGAAATCCTTAATTAATAATACATTTGTTGAACATTGGTGTGTCAACATTATAAATTTTCAACCATGAAATTCTCAATCATTCTGGTTTGCAGTGTCAAATCAGTGGCACATATCCTAAATTTATACAACATAAGGATTACAAAGTTTTATTAGTTTCTACTTTTGGTCTGCTTTTCATGTAACAGTATCCTAAAAGTGAAAAATCATATATAATACATTTCTTGGAATTCTTGTTAGTCATAGTTCTGCCTTGCTGCAACTATTTTTACCCTACATTATCATACATTCAATGATAATATTACAAATGAATAAATTCACATAGAAGAAATTTGCATCTTGTCTCAGTGCAATTATTTCAACAACAGTACATGATAAAATAAATTTCCATTGTACAATCATAAAACATTTCTCAATACTTTAGTGATAGAAAAATTCTCTTTTCTTAAAACCATTTACATCTTTATCAATCAGATTATCCTCTCTGCCAAATGTTTCAATTATCATTTCCAGAGATTCTCAACCACATCTTATAATCAGTCCACATTTATAATGTCCTCTGATTTAGAAACCAATTCTGCGGATAAAACTGATCTTTTTCTCTTATAGCAATTATTTTAATGCTCAACCTAACAAGTTTGTTTAGAAATATCACACTATAATGATATTTACTCTAACAATACTTTTACTCATTCCTTTTTCTTCACAAGTAAGGGATTTAGTTTTAAAATAGTAAGTTTGGTAACTAACTATCCGTGAATTTGTCATTCAATTCATCCTGTACTCCAGGCATAAATTTTACAAATAAGAGTAACAATGTTAACAACATCAAGCTTATTCCAATTGTTTTCAGAAGGTAAGGCTTCATCATTTTCAAATGATATAATATATTTGCCTTTCTTTCATCACACAACAATGGCATCTGCATGTGAGCAGTGTACAATTTTTTTCTAACAAACACAGTTATGTCAGACAAAAAATATATGTACTTATCTAGGTACTTGCTCAGCCCAAGGAGATCCAATTCGGTCTGCCATTCCTCTGGAAGTAGTCTGAGTGGTCCTCGGACAGTGGGTCCAAAGATTGGTCCATAGGCTCCTCGACTTTCCGGATAGGATTCAGTTGTCACCTCATGCTCCAGGCATAAGTTCTTTAGGACTGGATTGAAGAGTTCCGAGGCGAAGTTGGTCCTTCGATCTGACGGTATGGATTGTGGTAACCCATAGCTTTTGATAGTTTCGGTCCAGCTCTCCGCACTCGTTTCTTCAGTGATGCTCCTCCAATCTTCATCTGTACCGGCAACTGCAGGTTTGCATTGTTGTTTGTTTATGCTGTGGTCTATCTGTTCATAGACATCAGTAGTAGGATTTTCTTTCTCGTCGACAGCTTTCTCATGCAACTGTAGCAACTCTGGGTCTACTTTCTGTTCAGCAGTCAATTCATTTTGTGATGACTTCTTTGATTGTTCATTTCCTTTCGGACAATCTTCACTCATGGAGAAAATAGTAGTATCACGTTCCACTTCTTCTTCCTCTTTCTTCTCTCGTGGGAGAATTTCTTCTTTCTTTTCCTTTTCTTGTGAGAGAATTTCTTCTTTCTTTTTCTGTGGTGTCATACCATTTATGACATCACCTACAGGATAAAGTTCTTTTTCTTTTCCTGTCTCCACCATAGGACTAGGGTCTGGATTTTCCTTCACAATTAGTTCAGGTCTCACCCTCCCTTTCGCCAAGTCATTTGCTAGGATAACAGATATGCCCTCAACAGGAAGTTTTGATATTACTCCAACTGTCACATATCCTGTCACCAAGCCAGATGATAGGTATATCCTATGTAGAGGTATTTCTTCTTTCCATTCAAAACCTCTCAATAGGACAGTCTGTCCTGTCAATGTATTCACATTCAATGGTAATACATCTTTAAGCAGCAGTGTTAATGATGCTCCTGTGTCTCGTAATATTTTTACGGACTTCAGTGGTCCTTCCTTTTGTAAGGCCACACAACCTTCACTAATGAACGGTTGAAAACTGCACAGGGTCTCTGTGTCAATTTTATTCTTCCCTTGACCATGACTTTCGGGTGTTGTTTCATCTTTCGATGACTTCAGACTCTTGTTCGAGTCAAAAATACTTTGGTCTACTTTTTCGTCTCTGTGGACTTGGACAATTAATCCAATAGTAGCCATTCTGTATTTATAATCAGGATAGTTATCCTCATTATCTTCAGTTGTAGATTTCTCTACCTTCTGACTTTTGCTCTCAGGCAAATCCACCCTCAGTGTTTCTGGTTTAGAATAATCTTTCTTCGAATTCAGTTCGTTTGTATTTTCGCTTTCTTGTACATTCTGTATTGATTTATGGCTTGCACACATGACCACTTTGTTAGGTCTTTTGTTGCTTCGTATACTCCAACAGTCTTCTATGCTATGTCCTGTCCTTTTACAAAAAGTACATTGGACGTTTTTGTTGATAGCTTTTTTATTAACATCATTTTGTTTCACAAAATGCTCTTTTTCACGATGTTGTTGTTGTGTGTTTTCTCCTTGCCGTTGTGATCTATTAAAATTCTTTCCATCAGCTGTCCTATGACACAGTGCATACTGTTCAGCTAAATCAGCAGCCTTATGTGGGTCAGTGATATCACGCTCGGATAAATACATTCTTATATCCGGCCTCACTTTGTTAATAAAATCCTCTAACAGAATGATATCTTTCATTTCTTTTAATGTGGAGATATTTCTGGATTTTATCCACTGATCCATTAACTTTTCTTCTGCTCTAAGGAAGTCTAAGTGTGTTTGGTAAGGGGACATTGTGTACTGACGGAACCTTTTCCGATAACTTTCCGGTATTTGGTTATAGGCTTTAAGTACAGTGTCTTTAATGATTTCATAATCATTTAAATTCTCCTCTTTTAATAATAGAACACAATCTCTTGCCCTTCCCTGAGTAAAAGCTGTTCTTACTAATATTCCCCATTTATCTTCTGGGAACTTAAAATCTCTGCAAGAAATTTCAAAGGTCTGGAAGAAATTAGCTATTTCACTTTCTTTATCAATGTAGGTAGGGACTAGCTTTTTCCATCTGGCCATCTCTACATCATTATGAGATTCTTTTTTAGTAGCTCCTATCTTTGCTAGCTCTATTCTTTCCTGACTTTCTCTTTGACTTTTCTTATCTTCCATCTCAAGACGTTTTTCTTCCATTTCAAGCCGTTTCATTTCTAGTTGAAATCGGAACTGTTCAGACATCTGACCTTCAACTTGATATCCCTCCGCGCTTGATTCTACTTTCAACTTGCCACTCGCAATCAACACATCTTTTATTTGCTGTGTCAACACAGTCCTCGATGGTGTAGTTTCAGTAACTTCTATCTTCAAGATCTCAGCGATCTCTTTTAACTTCTTTATTGATAAAGTTTTCAGAACTTCTTCTTCTGGATTTTCAATAAATTCCATTCTTTAGTTAAGAGATTTATAAAATGGTAAATTTCCAACTTACGTTTTTCCAATCGGAAGAATAATTTCAGCGTTCTTAGGCTTGCTCAGTAGGTCACGGCTCCAACACACAACACAACACAACTTGAATATATGCTTCACTATACAACTATATCGGACGAAGACCCCAAACTGTTATGGCCCTCTTTATGATGACTATTATTACGACTCGTTAAATCGGATTCAATGAATATAGTTGTATCTTTATTAGAAGTCTCTAGATTCTGCTAATCTGTAGCCCAAGCTAGGGGTTCCTTGACTGACAGGTCTATGCAGTAATGTAGTTATATTCGTGATAATTATCTTCAACACATTTCTCAACAATGATTGATCAAACAACTCCAGTTGTTGAATAAACAATTTTATTTAAATTGTAGACTCAATATAAACGATCAATAAACTTTATCAACTGATGGCAACATAAGTATCAATAAAATGGCATTATATGTACATGTATGAATATAGCGACTTCACTCTACAAACGTTTAAACTGAACTAACTTTAAGGAGGTCGGGACTTTACAAAGAAAACGATCATCGAAGATTCTACAGGGTCTTAATACGCATTTTAACCTCTTTCTCTATAATTACTACGATCCAGAATTATCCCCCAATTTCCACGGGATTTGAACGAATTATTTTATTTAAACTGCCCTCAGGGCATAAAGGTCAAACCTTGGTCGCTTTGGACTCTGATACGCACTTGTTAAGAGGTCAATGCCTTACTACGTCATTCATTTATGACCGAGATTCGTAACACTGGCTTCTGAGTGTTCATGTGTTAGGCGCCATCTTTGATGGGCTTTTTATAGCTTTCTGTAAGAGAAAATATGTTTATAAGTGCAGGTTAAATTAAAACATAAATGCAGGCCAAATACAACTTTTTTCAAACATGTTAGGCAGAGTATCCATCAGTTAAGAGTAGAAGATGACATTTCTTAGCAGCCTTTTTCCAGATTATTCCTCAAATTGGCAAATATTGAAGTTTAACATTCGGATGTTTGTAAATCATATTCAACTTGCTGCATTTCAAAATCTTCAATATTCATTCACCCAGAAATGAATCTAGATTTAAATTGGGTAGTATTAAATTTTAAAAAGTCAGGCTTGATGGGGTATATATAACAACAAGGTCCATGAATTTGAAAACTTTGACTTTTGAAAGAAAGCTCCCTTCTTGAGTGATTCAATATAGCCTACTTCTAAAGCTCATCTAAATTTAATGTCTAGTGACCTAATTGAGCCTTTAAATTAGGAAGATGTTTTGCATGCAACGGGGATCTTCCGCATGCCAATGAAAATAGGTCCTCGTGCCAAGCCTGGTACGCGTGTCGAAGGTGGTTGCCGACCCCTGAGCTAAATGAAACTAAAGAGGCTTTTACCGGTAGACCATGTGAGCTGCACACGCATAATTTCTGAATCGGCAGATTTTATGTAAAGGAATTTAATTTCTGTACTCTTAAATTTTTTTTTTTAAAGACTCCAGACGAAAGTAAACGAGGGGTTAAATGAAAGCGTACACCGGAAGTGTAGAAATAAAATTTACTCGTTTTACTTTTTTAAATATATTTTTATGAACATCAAAAAACGAGACTTAGTTATCAAACGGAAGTTATGTGTTTTTTTTCGACTGCATTCATCAGAAAAGACACTTCCGGGCAATGTCTAAAAGTCAAAAGTTGTCAAATTAATTTCTTTTTGGTAACTACAAAAACAATTGGGACTGCAATCCTAATTATCATCCTGATCCAGCAGCCATCTGTGTACTTCTAATTAAAATAAAGTTCTGTAAAGATAATAAAATAGATAGATAGACATTATAAGAACACATTATAGATATATTTCTTTTAACGGTGTTATCTCCACTATAGCTACAAGATCCATGTCGACCTTACAACCGCTGATATTATGTCTCTATCATATACCGGCTGTTAAGTCGTGTAAAGGGGTTTATCGGGGGAGGGAGGGGGGGCACCAATATCCTATCCAAGACTAGCCACCCCGCGGCACTGTGATCCAGTAGCACAAATTCCAGACCATAGGCCAGCTAGGCACCGGGCTTGGCGAGACGGGCTTTTGCGCACATTGCTTTCTCCCCACCGAGTCTCGGTGGTTCTTGCATGTGCAATGAAATCTCGGATAAACAGCACGGACTGTCCCACATGTGTTTGCCCACCAGTGTAATCTTTATGGGATCGTATCGTTGGTTTACACACTTCGGCATCTTTGAGGCCCATCTGTACAGAAGTGCCTTAGAATCACCGGAAAGAGGCCCAAGATGAAAATACGTTTAATGATATTTTTCGCTTTTATTGGTCGAAAAATGAAAAAGGTTGTTTTTCTTTTTTCATTGTTAGAAATCGCTGATCAAGAAATGATAGAGCCACCTTGATAAATTTGTTTGCACCGATTGAAGTTAGCGGAAGCTATAATTTTATAACCCTTCACTGAGTAATAAGAATACACTGCCTATAATTAAAACAAATCTATAAGATATAAAGAAAGTGCTAGTTACTTGAGATTTTTACAGGTCAGTGTTTAGGAAATATAATTGTATGGAAAAGTGATAACATATAACAATGGCGGGTGCTTTGAATCAAGAGTATTGTTTTCGTGTTTAATCCATTCTTATTTGGAAGAAATGCATCAAATGCCAATTTCGGTCATTAATGAATATCCACTGAAATTGAAAAGCCCTTACTCTTGCACACTCACACACTGATTCACCACAGCCTCCGCAATCGCTCACTTACAACAGCATGCGAAGAATCACTAAACCACTAACTAGCCGGCTCACGCACTCCTTGCACACACTTTCTCACATCATACAAAAACATAAAAAAAACATAAAACCAAAACCCCGAAAATCACATGACAAACACTGAGAGCTTCGTTTGACGCAATGAAAACAAACATAAAAAATTAAACCCACACAATCCCATGACTTGATAGCCTTTTCTTTAACCTTGTTTTTGAGTTCAGTAGAAAAACCATGGCAGCGAACAGTAAGAGAAAATGATAGGTTGAGGGAGCGCCAAGGTGGGGGAGGGGGGTGATTCTTATTCAGCTTTCTTAATGTTGTATATGTGTATATGTATGTATGTGTATGTGATGTGGTTGAAGCGAAATATTTCGTGTTCAAATACAGGCCAAGGAAATTAAATTAATGACACACAGCTTTGAAATAGCAGTAGCCACATCAGCAGATGTATGAAAACAACACTAAACCAGAGTATAAAGTGTTGATTCACACTAGAGGTGGCTTAATGGGAGTCTATGATTTGAGGTGGTGGTGGCTCAATAATTGTGTGGCCTGTTGTCTTTATGGACTAAAGTACCTTTACCGCAATTGCCTTTACTCACTTGCTTTGGATTCCTTGTGAAACATCCGGCTTCCACAACAATCCTCCAGAGCACTCGATTCTGCGGCAGCCTTTTTCAGCTTACCCCACGACAGCTTGCAGCTCTTCATTCCATATTCACAGAATCGTCTCCAGCGTCTTCTCTTTCTCTGGGAGTTCCACTGCATAGTCGCGGGCTGATGTCCTGTGGGTGAGGGGGTGGTCTGCAGGGTGCGTCCTATCTATCGATTGATAATTTGCTGGTCAATGTGATCCTGATTTGTCTGCTGCTACAAAACATCGGTGTTCTTAATTTTGTATTACCACCGGATCTTTAGTACAGAGAAATAGCCTGCAGTGTTCAGTTTCTTATTGACTTTTTGCATGTTGATGTCATGTGCACATTTGTTGATGTCATGTGCACATTTGTTGATGTCATGTGCACATTTGTTGATGTCATGTGCACATTTGTTGATGTCATGTGCACATTTGTTGATGTCATGTGCACATTTGTTGATGTCATGTGTACATTTGTTGATGTCATGTGCACATTTGTTGATGTCATGTGCACATTTGTTGATGTCATGTGCACATTTGGAAGTGCTATATTCTAAATTCGGGCACGATGTATAGTAAAAAAAATATTTAAAAATCCCACAACTAATCAACATATATATGATATAATTATCAATAGTTAAAACTTAGGCTATTATTTAGATATAGATTAATTGAATAATTCCATGTTTTTACATTTTCAGACAGAATTAGTTTCAGACAAATGTATACATACTTTCATGACTTAAATGATTACAATTAACACAGCACTGGCACAATAGATGGCTGGTCAAAACAATGAAGTATCATGTTCAAAAAAAATTCTGATGGAAAGCCAAAGTTATCAAAATATAGAATAGCATAAGATGACAATAAATATAAACTAAATAGTAAACAAAATACAGAGAAAAGTTAATATGAATGCTATTAAAATTTAGAATAGCATCAGATGACAATAAATATAAACTAAATAGTAAACAAAGTACAGAGAAAAGTTAATATGAATGCTATCAAAATTTAGAATAGCATCAGATGACAATAAATCTAAACTAAATAGTAAACAAAATACATAGAAAAGTTAATATGAATGCTATCAAAATTTAGAATAGCATCAGATGACAATAAATCTAAACTAAATAGTAAACAAAGTACATAGAAAAGTTAATATGAATGCTATTAAAATTTAGAATAGCATCAGATGACAATAAATCTAAACTAAATAGTAAACAAAGTACAGAGAAAAGTTAATATGAATGCTATTAAAATTTAGAATAGCATCAGATGACAATAAATCTAAACTAAATAGTAAACAAAGTACAGAGAAAAGTTAATATGAATGCTATTAAAATATAGAATAGCATCAGATGACAATAAATCTAAACTAAATAGTAAACAAAGTACAGAGAAAAGTTAATATGAATGCTATTAAAATTTAGAATAGCATCAGATGACAATAAATCTAAACTAAATAGTAAACAAAGTACAGAGAAAAGTTAATATGAATGCTATTCAGGAGCCGGCTGGAGACTCATCTATTTCGTCAGCAGAATTAGCGTATTACTACATATTTCGTTGTCTGTCTGTATTCTGTAACTGTCGTCTGCGCATAGAACTGTCACCGACGGGATATGCGCTATATAAGCACCGTTATTATTATTATTATTATTATTAAAATATAGAATAGCATCAGATGACAATAAATCTAAACTAAATAGTAAACAAAGTACAGAGAAAAGTTAATATGAATGCTATTAAAATTTAGAATAGCATCAGATGGCAATAAATCTAAACTAAATAGTAAACAAAGTACAGAGAAAAGTTAATATGAATGCTATTAAAATTTAGAATAGCATCAGATGACAATAAATCTAAACTAAATAGTAAACAAAGTACAGAGAAAAGTTAATATGAATTCTATCAAAATTTAGAATAGCATCAGATGACAATAAATCTAAACTAAATAGTAAACAAAGTACAGAGAAAAGTTAATATGAATTCTATCAAAATTTAGAATAGCATCAGATGACAATAAATCTAAACTAAATAGTAAACAAAGTACAGAGAAAAGTTAATATGAATGCTATTAAAATTTAGAATAGCATCAGATGACAATAAATCTAAACTAAATAGTAAACAAAGTACAGAGAAAAGTTAATATGAATGCTATTAAAGTTTAGAATAGCATCAGATGACAATAAATCTAAACTAAATAGTAAACAAAGTACAGAGAAAAGTTAATATGAATGCTATTCAGGAGCCGGCTGGAGACTCATCTATTTCGTCAGCAGAATTAGCGTATTACTACATATTTCGTTGTCTGTCTGTATTCTGTAACTGTCGTCTGCGCATAGAACTGTCACCGACGGGATATGCGCTATATAAGCACCGTTATTATTATTATTATTAAAATATAGAATAGCATCAGATGACAATAAATCTAAACTAAATTGTAAGCAAAGTACAGAGAAAAGTTAATATGAATGCTATTAAAATTTAGAATAGCATCAGATGACAATAAATCTAAACTAAATAGTAAACAAAGTACAGAGAAAAGTTAATATGAATGCTATTAAAATTTAGAATAGCATCAGATGACAATAAATCTAAACTAAATAGTAAACAAAGTACAGAGAAAAGTTAATATGAATGCTATTAAAATTTAGAATAGCATCAGATGACAATAAATCTAAACTAAATAGTAAACAAAGTACAGAGAAAAGTTAATATGAATGCTATTAAAATTTAGAATAGCATCAGATGACAATAAATCTAAACTAAATAGTAAACAAAGTACAGAGAAAAGTTAATATGAATGCTATTAAAATTTAGAATAGCATCAGATGACAATAAATCTAAACTAAATAGTAAACAAAGTACAGAGAAAAGTTAATATGAATGCTACTAAAATTTAGAATAGCATCAGATGACAATAAATCTAAACTAAATAGTAAACAAAGTACAGAGAAAAGTTAATATGAATGCTATTAAAGTTTAGAATAGCATCAGATGACAATAAATCTAAACTAAATAGTAAACAAAGTACAGAGAAAAGTTAATATGAATGCTATTAAAATTTAGAATAGCATCAGATGACAATAAATCTAAACTAAATAGTAAACAAAGTACAGAGAAAAGTTAATATGAATGCTATTCAGGAGCCGGCTGAAGACTCATCTATTTCGTCAGCAGAATTAGCGTATTACTACATATTTCGTTGTCTGTCTGTATTCTGTAACTGTCGTCTGCGCATAGAACTGTCACCGACGGGATATGCGCTATAAAAGCACCGTTATTATTATTATTATTATTATTAAAATATAGAATAGCATCAGATGACAATAAATCTAAACTAAATAGTAAGCAAAGTACAGAGAAAAGTTAATATGAATGCTATCAAAATTTAGAATAGCATCAGATGACAATAAATCTAAACTAAATAGTAAACAAAGTACAGGGAAAAGTTAATATGAATGCTATTAAAATTTAGAATAGCATCAGATGACAATAAATCTAAACTAAATAGTAAACAAAGTACAGAGAAAAGTTAATATGAATGCTATTAAAATTTAGAATAGCATCATATGACAATAAATCTAAACTAAATAGTAAACAAAGTACAGAGAAAAGTTAATATGAATGCTATTAAAATTTAGAATAGCATCAGATGACAATAAATCTAAACTATATAGTAAACAAAGTACAGAGAAAAGTTAATATGAATTCTATCAAAATTTAGAAAAGCATCAGATGACAATAAATCTAAACTAAATAGTAAACAAAGTACAGAGAAAAGTTAATATGAATGCTATTAAAATTTAGAATAGCATCATATGACAATAAATCTAAACTAAATAGTAAACAAAGTACAGAGAAAAGTTAATATGAATGCTATTAAAATTTAGAATAGCATCATATGACAATAAATCTAAACTAAATAGTAAACAAAGTACAGAGAAAAGTTAATATGAATGCTATTAAAATTTAGAATAGCATCATATGACAATAAATCTAAACTAAATAGTAAACAAAGTACAGAGAAAAGTTAATATGAATGCTATTAAAATTTAGAATAGCATCATATGACAATAAATCTAAACTAAATAGTAAACAAAGTACAGAGAAAAGTTAATATGAATGCTATTAAAATTTAGAATAGCATCAGATGACAATAAATATAAACTAAATAGTAAACAAAGTACAGAGAAAAGTTAATATGAATGCTATTAAAGTTTAGAATAGCATCAGATGACAATAAATCTAAACTAAATAGTAAACAAAGTACAGAGAAAAGTTAATATGAATGCTATTAAAGTTTAGAATAGCATCAGATGACAATAAATCTAAACTAAATAGTAAACAAAGTACAGAGAAAAGTTAATATGAATGCTATTAAAATTTAGAAAAAGTATGTAAACTCTATATAGCGTCTTTGGAATAGTTAGAATTACTCAACAACAAAATAACTGTGAAAAAAAACAAACAAATCCTCAATTGTTTAAAAAAAAGTGGGGTGGAGTGTTCTGGATGGTGGGGGAAGGGGGTGCGTGTTCCTCCTCGGCTACGGCTATGTTCAGGTCTCGCTCTCAAAGCCTCCCCCCCCCCCCCCCCGTTCCACCCATTTCCTTACATCCTCCGCCCATGAGCAAAAAGAGAAATATAATTTAACAAAAGACCGCGATGGCCAAGTTATGCTAGAAATACATTTTAATTTTGAGAAAACAGAACAACTGACCTATATAAGTATCTTAATGTCAAATTAATTTTTTTTTTATCTACGACTATATTATCTGGGCGAGATTATCTATGCCAGCAAAAAGTAGGGGGCTGGAGGTGGGGGTAGAGTGGGTCGAAAATAGGTGGAGGGAGGGGGGTTGAGATTCAGGAGATTTAGCTGAGGACCGTTAAAAACCGATTGGAAGTGATGTTTGGGAGATTGCAGGCGAGAAGCTGTCACTAAATCTGGTCGAGTTGAATATTTCAAGGTGTTGTAACAGTTGCCGGGCTGCACGTTGACTACAACAAAATAAAAACTGTTCATGTGTGTGAATGTATGTGTGTTTACGTATGTGTATTTGTGTATAATACTATGTGTGTTAATTTTTGTGTATGTGTGTATATCTATGTATTAGTGTTTATGTGTGTCTGTGTGTAGTCTACAATGGTATATATTTAATTATGTGAGTACATGTATGTATGAGTATATGTATGTCTACTAGTGTATTCATACAATTTATGTGTTCAAGATTATGCATGTGACTATATCTATGTAAATGTATGTGTGCGTCGTGTGTATGTGAGTTTGTTGTTGCGGACAGGACGACATGTTAATCTCAAAATTAAGATACCTATTTTTATAATAACGAGAGATAGGGAGAGTGGTAGGCAGGCAGAGAGAAAGAATGAGTAGAACGAAACATGTAGAAAAGAAGGCATGAAGCCTTAAGTCTCTCTATATCTCCTCACATCTCGTTACCAAACGATGCTACTGATTAGCAGGTTGTTGTGTAACTTCCTGTTTGTCACACAACCTGGCATCGCAACCCCCGCCCCTCATCCCCACCCCACCCAGGGTAAATAGAGCTCTTCACATGGTTTAAAAAATATGTTTTAGGAGAGAGAGAATGAGTGGAGAAGGAGAGAAAGATATGGAGGAGATGAAAGCAGGAGATAGGGAGCAAGATAGAAGGATAGAGAAAGAGAGAGGGAGAGGGAGAAGGTGAAGGAGAGAGGTAGGAGAGACAGTTAAAGAGATGGAGAAGGAGAGAAGGAGATGGAGGAGAAATGAAATAAGAGAGAGAAGGTGAGAGGGGATGGAGAGTGGGAAGGATTGAGGGAGAAGATATTGAAATTTCTTCCGAGATAATTGAAGGAGATGCCATCAACAAGCATTGTACATTTTAAAATATGTTTTAAGAACTCAGAAAACTTTGTATTTGTTTACTCCAAGAACAACTTGTGATATAAACCAATAATAGGTCATCAACAAATTATATGATTTTAAGTATTATGGCCAAAAATTAGCGTCTAAACGTTGTTCATCAATGGACTACCTTAATTAATTATATGAAGATCTTCATTGTGTTTTCAAATGCATTCTATGTCCCCCCCCCCCATGTCACCTAGCATTAAACTTTCATAGAACCTTTCCACCCCTTCCCCAATAATGAGGTCAGTAAAAATGTCTCTTCCCCACGTGCTTCTGGTCAATGGCATTCATATCCATTATATTGTTGACCTAATTAATGGACGGTCTCCACATGTGCCCATGTCCTCTGAGACTTGCCCTTCATCTGTTCCCTGTTTGCCATTTAATCTATTTAATGACCAAATGTACTAGGGCATTGTTTTTATATGTGTTTGTGTTGATTTTCGTTGTTGTTTTTTTTGGCAAACGAACTATTACAACCAATAGACTACACACGAACTATTACAACCAATAGACTACAAACGAACTATTACAACCAATAGACTACAAACTAACTATTACAACCAATAGACTACAAACGAACTATTACAACCAATAGACTACAAACGAACTATTACAACCAATAGACTACAAACGAACTATTACAACCAATAGACTACAAACGAACTATTACAACCAATAGACTACACCAACTATTACAACCAATAGACTACAAACGAACTATTACAACCAATAGACTACACACGAACTATTACAACCAATAGACTACAAACGAACTATTACAACCAATAGACTGCACACGAACTATTACAACCGATAGACTACACAACACACGAACTATTACAACCAATAGACTACAAACGAACTATTACAACCAATAGACTACAAACGAACTATTACAACCAATAGACTACAAACGAACTATTACAACCAATAGACTACAAACGAACTATTACAACCAATAGACTACAAACGAACTATTACAACCAATAGACTACAAACGAACTATTACAACCAATAGACTACACACGAACTATTACAACCAATAGACTACACACGAACTATTACAACCAATAGACTACACACGAACTATTACAACCAATAGACTACACACGAACTATTACAACCAATAGACTACAAACGAACTATTACAACCAATAGACTACAAACGAACTATTACAACCAAATAGACTGCACACGAACTATTACAACCAATAGACTACACACGAACTATTACAACCAATATACTACACACGAACTATTACAACCAATAGACTGCACACGAACTATTACAACCAATAGACTACAAGCAGACAAAAATATATTTTTCTTATTGCATATGACAGAAAAAAAACATATTAAGTATCTTTTTCTCGAGTGGCAATGGGGCATGCATGGGCGCCCACAGTGGGGGGGGGGGGGAGGGGGCAAGGTGGGCACTTGCCCCCTCCTGGATCTTGCCCCCCCCCCCCCCCGGATTGATTGACAAAAAAACATTTTTAGACAATAATAGACAAACTAATTTTTATTAAAACATTTATAATTAATTGTAAGAACTGCGTCATATCGATATCATTATCTTTGGAGATGCAACTCCCCCCCCCCCCCCCCCGATGCTCTACATTTTACTCCATTCACGTTTCTCTAAACACCATGATGCGTGCATGAATCATTTCAATACATATCTCTAGCATCTCCCTGGAGATAGCTAACTCGGACTAAATGTGAACTATTTGTACCGTCGATAGCGCGTCCTAGCTTTCGCCTGAAGAGGTGCGTCCTAGCCTGTGCTGCACAGTGCTGCAATAGCTATTTGGACTGTCGAAAGCACGTCCTAACTTTCACCTGGAGTGGTGACCATAGCCTGTGCTGCACTAACTATTCGGACCGTCGATCGCTTACGCTTGTAGATGTGCTTTAGCTTCTCCTTGGAGATGTGAGTTCTAGGTTTAGCCTTGAGTTGTGCATCCTAGCCTGTGCTGCACAGGGAAAGTGGACACATATATAAAGCTGAACTTTTGTTTCCAGTTTTTACTGTTTGCGATACGAGTGCTACGTTGAGTTGATTTCTAATTCGTTGAAAAGTTATTTTAAGATAGTCTCGGAAAACCGTGTGGACCTTTTGGTTTTTGTGAAAAGTTTTGGGTAAGCATTTCCAATGTTTTAATAATTTATGCCCGAAAATTGATAAAAGAAAAAAATTGTCTGGCAAAAAAAAATTGATAAAATCCGGCATAATTAGGCTAAGTTTCTGCTAATGTCGAAAATAAACAAAATTAACCGTCAACTTATTATATTTGATACTAGCTTCTATTTTGCTCTTGGCTCAGAAATTGTAGATAACAGCCAAAGCAAATGAAAATGGTATTTGAAGCCGCCGACAGAGTTGTAAGGTCTCTTTAGAAAAACCGAACTATAGGTAACGATAGGTTTGACCTTAGGGGGGGGAACTCCCAAGCTCTGTCCGGGCTTAGCCACCCCACAACACGCAGAAGGCGTGGCGTGCCGCGTAACAGGGTAAGGTCTCCGCAGCCCAGCGATCGTTCACTGCGGTTCCCACTAAGGACCATTATCGTGGTGGCTTGTCCGTATACCTGCACTGTCACCCGGTAGCACAAGTCCTATACTATAGGCGATGATGATGATTGTCCATCGCTTGCGAAGAGGACCATTCTTTGTCAGTGTCATAGTTGCATATGGGTACGAAGATGGCATGAGGCATACTCTTGCCCGAAAAAAGTTAGCGGCGTGGGGGCATGGATGCGAGGCCTTCTGGCCGGCAGTATAGGGGCTGTCTTTTCTGGACTTTCTTAGTTGACGTTTTGCATTTGCGACCCTTCGCCTTTTTTCCTCATGAGCTGCTGCTCCATTGACGGTCATGCCTTGCCAAGAGGATCGGTCCTCAGCCAGTCTTTCCCAATTGTTTGGGTCATTTTCCAGAATTTTTAGGGAGGCCTTCAGGTTGTCTTTATACCTCTTCTTCTGCCCTCCTCGCGATCGCTTTCCTACGACTAGTTCACCAGAGAAGATTTTTTGGGGCAGTCGTACTTCTGGCATGCGCACAACATGGCCTGCCCATCTGAGCTGGGCTTTTGCCAGTTGGGTGTACATGCTTGGCATGCCGGTCGCACGAGGACCTCAGCGTCTGGGACCCTGACCTGCCACCTGACCCGTGTCAGCTTTCGTAAGCAGCTCAGATGGAAGAGATTTAGCTTCCTGGCGTGACGGCTATACTCGGTCCAGGGGTCATATGGGTAGAGAAGAATTGGTAGAACGGCAGCTGAATATACTTTTAGTTTGGTTTGCAGCTTAATGCCTCTCCGATTCCAAACATTAGACCGCAGTCTTCCAAAGGAGGAACTGGCTCTGGCTATCCTGAGATTTACTTCATCGTCTAAATGTACAGACTGGGAGAGGGTACTTCCGAGGTATGTGAACCTCTCAACATTATTTAGCTTTAGTCCATTTACAGTGGTGGAAGGTTCAGTGTGCTCGCATCCAGGAGCAGGCTGGTGCAAAACCTCGGTTTTCTTGGTTGAGATAGCTAAGCCGAAGTTGGTGCATGCCGCTGAGAACAGGTCCATTTTGCGCTGCATGTCTGCCTCCGTGGTGGCTATCAGGGAGCAGTCATCTGCAAACAAAAAGTCCCGTATTGTCTAAATGTGGGTCATAGATTTGGCCTGTAGTCTCCTCAGATTGAACAGCTTACCATCAAAGCGGTACCGGAGTTTGATCCTTACATCACTGTCTTTGAAGACATCCAAAAGCATGGCTGAGAACATGAGGCTAAAGTGTGTAGGGGACAAGACACATCCCTGGTTTACGCCGTTTGTAACCTGGAAGGGTTCTGAAAAGCTGCCCTGGTCTTGGACTCTGGTGGCGAGCATGCCGTCGTGGAGTTGCCTGACCATTTCGATGAAGGTGTCTGGGCATCCAAATTTGGGCATGATTCTTCAGAGTCCCTCGCGGCTGACTGTGTCGAATGCCTTAGTCAGGTCTACAAAAGTGGCGTAGAGAGGTACATGTTGTTCTTGGCATTTCTCTTGCATTTGGCGGGCAGCGAATGGTTCCTCTCTCCTTCCTGAAACTGCACTGGCTCTCAGGCAATAAACCCTGGTCGAGGTGAGTTATAAGTATGTTTAAGAGTATTTTTGCAAGGATTCTGCCACCGATTGCGCTTGTAGAGGTGGATGATGGTTGCATATTTGAATTCCTGTGGGACTTTATTTTGTTTCCACATCTCGCAGAACATGGCCGTGAGTTTTTCAACCAGTTTGTGTCCACCTGATTTATAAATTTCGAAAGGAATGGAGTCAGCTCCAGGAGCCTTGCCGCTAGACAGGAGATCAAAAGCGTTTATTGTTTTCAGCTCTGATAGAGGTTCAGCCATTCCCTTATTGATTGCTATCTGTGGCAGTCGATTGATCGCCTCATCGCTGATGGTAGAGGGCATGCTGAGGACACAGTTGAAGTGTTCTGCCCAGAGAGCCAGAATCTTTTCTTTAGATACTATAGGTGCAGGCATCCAGGCACCGGGTGGTTCTCGAGACGGGTTGCAGCGTCCATTGCTTCCTCCCCACCGAGATCCCGTGGCCTCTCGGCAGTGAAATGGATCTCGGATCCGTTGCGGGGGATATCACCATGCGTTCGCCCGCCGGTGTATTCTTAATGGGAATGTATCATCGGTTTACACACTACGCCACGATGAGGCCCATGGGTACAGTAGTGCGCGGCCGACAGAAGAAAAGGCGGGAGTAAAATATAAAAGAATAGACCAGACTGTCCTTCAATGGCGCCCAAACAGCAGCACAAAATCGTGACCAGTGGCGAGTAATGGCACAGGAGTCAACAATGGTCCTCTCAGCGACCAACCCACGGGTTAAGGGGTGGGTGATGATAAACAGACCATTTGAATCCAGAAAAAAACAACTACATGGACATTTAAATTAAGTTATCTATAAAGCGAATATTAATATTAAAAAAAAATAATCATTTTTATTAAAAATCTTATCCAAAAACTATGATCCAGTTCATAAATTTAAGCGTAGCTTCAATATTTAACTCTCTAAACATCAAAGTTATACAAAAAAATACATTTTAAAAAAAGACTTTATTTTAAAAAAAAACTAACTTAGCATACTACTAGCTACTGTGCCATAAATGGGACGCTTTACACGGTGGCATTCGTAGCTACTGTCCTATTTGTGGGATGCGTGTTTTGACACTTGATAAAACGAAGTCAATGTTGTTGTTTTTATGAATTCTATTGTTATAATTGATAGATAAATGATGAAATTACATATTACATGTAGTTTTATATCAAAATTTAGTCTTATTTGATAAATGTGTAGGCCTACTTACTTTTGAGAATTTTTTTCAGAAATTTGTACAAGTTGAAAGATCAAGATCATGTAAATCTTATTAAAAGTACAATTTTGTTCGAAAAACAATACAGTTATAATTAAAGTCTAGTGTCGTACAATGCAAAAAAAAAATAAAAAAAGATATAAACAAAATAAATAAATAAATAAATAAATTAGAAAAATAAGTGTATTTTAAAGGAATATACGTATTTAAAAGGAATTTTTATTAAATGGGACGTTAGCAGACAATGGGTTAAAACATTACTAAAAATATTTTGCCCCCCCCCCCCTAGAAAATTTTCTGCGGGCGCCCATGGGGGCATGGACTGGGTTGCGTGTACAAACCCAAAAAAAAACAAAGATTTAAACCATCATGTAAAACTCTTGCTGTTGATTTGTTGTTCGGATGTTGTTTTCATCTACATCTATAGCAACTAAGAAAAAGAACAAACAGCTGAGTGATTTGTCAGGATTAATGTTAAGACGATAAGAATATCAAAGTTTACATTTTGAAAGTGACGCTAAATATTAGTTTTCTACGACTATTTTATTAAGCTCAGCAAGACTCAATTTTATCTTGACATGTATTGTCGCCCATTTAAATACAAACTAAAGAAGTTCAGCTGAGAAATTCAAGTGATTCATGATCGTTGGAGTTCTGAACACTTCGAGTATGGTAGTGTTAACTCCTGTTACTGATTTTAAAACAAATTAAATATGTATGTATGGTAGGGTAAGCGAAAATATTTCTCAGACCCTGGCTCAGCCACACATTGTTTATTTAGAAAGTATTACAGTAAATTTGTACTATGAAAATTTGCGTAGTTTTAACTTAATTATTGTTATTAAAGGTACGTCAGTTACAATGGAATTCATAAACATTGCTTTAGGAATATATCTGACAATTTGGAAACAAGTTATTATCGTTTATGTTACAGACGCTCCATCTGTACAGAGAAGTATTGCCTCTAACGCTTATCCCTGGTTTGGGTCTAGTCTTGTATTCTGACTAGGTTTTTAAATAATGTTAAGTTTTTGGTTTTCATAGTTTTTTTTCATGCAACCCATTTCATGCTTGGTTGCCCTTCGCGAAGAAAAAAAAGAACTTGTATGCATTTGTTCTTGTATAAGTTAATAAAAAATGTTTTTACTCTTATGTCTATCAGAGAATTATATTAGATTTCTGTTGAGTTGTATTTCAAGTTAGAATATCTTATCTTTAGATTGTGAATGTTTTTTCCCAACTGAAACTGACAAAATTCTACTTTTGATCAACAATGAGACTACTTCCTTCTCTGTCACTAGTTTCAATTAAAAATTGATTTATTTGGAACTGACAGTTGACGACCTTTTATGTGAATTTGATAATGCAAAAATCCAAAAATTCAACAGACTGTAACACAACTCCAGTGTTTATATTTTATACTGTTAGAGAATCAAACATTAAATTTGTATGTCTGATTTTCTGCCAAATTATTGTTGAAATACTCCATTTATGTTTTCAATAGTTTTTTTTTCTGACTTTCGTAGGCCTTAGGCATAGTGCCTAATGGATAAGAAAGCTTGGGTATATGATTCGGAAATAGCATAACATTTTTAAAGATTCCTGCAGTTGTATGAGACCTTGTTTCTGTGGAAATTCTATAATATTCTAGCATTGAGCTGGTGGGGCATATTTTAAATGAAACCTTCTAAGACGACGCGATTACTGTTGAAGTAATTAAATATCTTTGGTGGAGGCTCTTAGTCTTAAAGTCACGCTTGGAGACATCTTTAAAACCTGAGGTCAAAGCGATATCGGAAAGTTCTGAGTAGAGCAAAGTTTTGCTAGCGTACACTAGAGAGCTCACCAAACGGACGCAATAAATAGCAATTTGTTGTTTATGATGTCACATAATCTTTTGGTTTTTAATTTCAGCATGCTAATTTACTTACTAATTTTTTGTATCTAGATAGATATCGTTGTTGATGGTGTAACCTAGTTTGGTGAATTGACGTACATCTTATTTAGTCCCATTGTGGTGATGTTGCGTGGGCCTGCTACTTGAGCCATCATCATGCTGGGTGGGCCTGCTACTTGAGCCATCATCATGTTGGTCTTTTTTTATGCTAAAAATTACACCGATGTTTTGACAGGCTAAGCCATCCATTAGACCGCCGAAGCTAGTTGAGGAAAGTTCACAACCATGTTTTACTCATGTATGGATGGCTAAAACGTTCGAAAACCTCCAAGACGTATCCTTCAAGTCGTAAAAGTACGGAATCTGCTTCTGTGGTTTAGATGGGCAGCCAGACTTTGACAGAATGGTGAAGAGTCCAGCTCTGATAACAAAGTCAAATGTCTTTGACAGATCTATGGATACATAGAAAGTAGCTCGTCTGCAATCTGAACTAGATCGTGAGGTTTTATTCTTAGGTTTTTGCCATTCGGTTATTTTGATTTTTCGTGGCCAGATACCGGAAGACTGCCCGGCTTTTTTAGAACTGAGGACCAAATTAAATTTGTGCTCTGGAGAATTTCTGTGTCGCCCCTTTCCTCCGTGGCATAAAAACGTGCTTAATTTGATTCAAGGTTTTTCTGCTCCTGAATAAAGCTATAGACTCTAGATAAGATAAGAATATTAAAAAACAACAACTGGAAAAACCAGCAATAAAAACAACAAACAAATAATTTCTTCATAGAATTTTTCAATAGGACAAAAAAAAAAAACCACAAACTACCATCAAAGCAAATTGTTTTTATTTTTTAGAAAAGGTTTTAATATTTAAACTAAATAAAAAGAAAAGCAGACATTAACAACAAAGAAAGTGAAAAAAAAATTCTAACCGTTTAAAACTAAACTCGGGCAAAACATATGTTCTGAGTTCTGGTTCTTTATCCGGGGTCTAGCAAATAAAAAAAAAACTTAAACTGGAAACTGGCATGAGAAGAAGAAGAAAAAACATTCAAAGAAAGAAAACGAACATTTAAAAACAAAATGTCTTCTCTTCAATTCTGTTTGTTTTAAACTCATTTCCGTGGCGGTGTGTAGCCGTCTGCTTGGATGTAACTCTAGTCGCTGAAATAAAGAAGATGGCCAGTTGTGGTTCTTGGGGAAAGGCAACAAACAATAGACCAGCTCGTGTTACATAAAAATTTGGAAAGGTAAAAGTTTCTGTTGAGCCTCAGCGCGAGGGCGTGCTGTGGTTTTGGGTGGGCAGGGTAAGTATGTTTTGATGAGGAAACGGGTGTATTTGGTGGGGAATATGTGCTAAAGATAAACGTTGAAAACTAAAGTGTCAATTGTTTGTTTTCCACCCTTAAGTTTTGGTAAATGGCCACAATATGCTATTGCTTCCACCCCATTACCAACTCAGATCTAGGGAATAAAATCATAAATCTGACTTTCAGGGTAAATACTATTTCGAATTGTGGGGCTTTAATTTTGTATAATAATAATATACAATTTTTTGTTCCTCTTGATGATGCAAACTGTTTTTTGTTTGTTGAGAAAATAGTACTACAATGTCTAATACAAATAAAAAACCGTTTTCTTTACATTAAGGGTCGTACGATCTTAACACTACATCGGTTATTTATTATTCACTCACATCAAACAACAAAGCCATAACAATGACAAAAGGTCCCGCCTACTGCTCTAGTGAATATTGTTAAAATTAGGATCTATATAGATTGAATAGAAATGTTAATTAAGCATTTAGTAAATCGTTTAGTTAATAGTTTAGTCAACACTTCAGTTAACAGTTTAGTTAACCGTTTAAATAAACGATTAGTTAACGGTTTAGTTAACCTTCTGTTAACCATTTAGTTTAAACTGTTTAGTTAACAGTCTAGTTTCGTTTAGCTAACCGACTAGTTAACAGTCTAGTCGACTATTTGGTTAATAGTTTTATTGACCTTTCGCTAACAATTAGAAAATCGTTTAGTTAACAGAATAGACTCTCAAAACATTTCTGTACTGGATTTTTCCAAATAAATTTGTTGTTATTTTTTTTTAAAGATCATTTCATCGATTAGCAATCACTTTAATTTTGGAAAATAAAAATGTCTTTACTAGTCTGCCATTCCAAAACAATTCATAAGTTGCTCTCTAGAAAAAGTAGGAGGGAGCTAACATTTTGTATAATTTGGGTTGTAATTGGTTTGAGTTGAATATTACCCCTCACGTGCCCTTGATATTCTAATACAAGGTTCATTTTACATCCAACATGGCAAGTTTGTATTGGTAGAAATTTGCACAAGGGTAGAGAAAGCTGATATTTCATTTGCTCGAGAGAGAGAGAGAGAGAGAGAGAGAGAAAGAAAGAGTGTGTGAGAGAGAGAGGATGAGAAAGAGAGAGAGAGATTGAGGTAATGGGACCTGAAAGTACACAGATAAAATGTCAATTGTTGGGGGACATACTGGATATCTTCCACTCGGTCAATAAGGTCAACATCCATCCAGAGGAACTTTTCCCAAAAGTCAGCACACATAAAAATAAATGTTTTACTTCATTTGGATACGAAAATAGATTAGATGGTGAGCTCTAATTACCCAAAGCCAGATCCAATGATACTCGATTTTATAACACAGATTAGATTTCAACTCAAAATAGTCTATAATTAGACCGGATTTACCCGATTTGGATGTTGTTTAAAAAAGAATTGCAGTTCTAAAATTAATGATATGCAAAATAAGTTTATCCTTCTATAACCTTCGATGTTGATGGGCCAGATATAAAATATGATTTGATTTTCTTTGCTACACAAACAGCAGCAACATCAAAAACCATACATCACTATAAAAAAAAGTACTTAATATTTCTCGTCCTGACTTTAACTTAATGTCTAAATTGCTGAGAATCACATTATTTTAATATATAATATTGTGATACGTTTTCAGGCTTATCATTATTTGATGCATTTTTCCAAGTTCGATTATGTAGTTCGTTGGTAACATGAGGAAACTGAGCTTGATGATTGTCAACATTTTGACATCGAAAAAGTATTCCCATATTGGCGTGACATAGTATTAACTTCCTTTCTTTTCAAGACTCAAGCCTAAAGGAAGTAATTGATATCACCTACTCCTAGAACATTTTACTTAGGGACTAAAGTATTTATCTTGTAAGGGTTTTCTAGAGTAAGTAAAAATTAATAAATACATTATCACCGTGGATAAATTCTTAGTTCTGGTATTATTATCAAACCATCAATTGCATCAATTGTATTGTATATTGAATTTCATTTATCGAAATAACTCTATTTCTTTTTTTTTTTTAAACGTATCTACACAAACGGTCATCTGGAATATCTACTCTTATTTCAGGAGACTTTCAGTGGGCCTTGAACTGTAAGGTCCAGAGACCAGCTTTAATAAAAACTTCGACAGAGAGTAAACCTTTGACTAAAATGCCAAGCCTTGATATTGAGAAGAGTGTTGGCTTCAGGGAATCGTGTTGATTGGCAGATGATTGTCAACAGATCACACAAAAGTCTAACTAGAATTTCATCCTTCATTCAGTAACGAGCTGCGTCTTGTTGAGTTTTATCGAGTGTCAAACGCCTTCTCTCGCGGCAGCGGCTCTTCTAGGGTTACACTTCTGTTAGTTAATGAGCTTCGGTCGAGTTGAAGTAGAGTTCTTTCTTCTCTGATGCTGATGATCATCCCGTGAGATTTAAACATGTTATGAGTGCCCTCTTTGTTGCACTAAGTACAAGTACTCTTTGGTACTTGAGTCACTGCTGGAGGTTTTTTACTTTGTTTCGGGCATTGTAGCAACATTGGTTTCAGTTAGTTTGACTACATTTTGACTCACCTTGAAATTAGAGAACCTCATGGGTGATTGCAACAAAGTAAACATCAGCATTGAGTGCCTTCACCACCACAGCATTGAGTACACTGCCTTCACCACCACAGCATTGAGTACACTGCCTTCACCACCACAGCATTGAGTACACTGCCTTCACCACCACAGCATTGAGTACACTGCCTTCACCACCACAGCATTGAGTACACTGCCTTCACCACCACAGCATTGAGTACACTGCCTTCACCACCACAGCATTGAGTACACTGCCTTCACCACCACAGCATTGAGTACACTGCCTTCACCACCACAGCATTGAGTACACTGCCTTCACCACCACAGCATTGAGTACACTGCCTTCACCACCACAGCATTGAGTACACTGCCTTCACCACCACAGCATTGAGTACACTGCCTTCACCACCACAGCATTGAGTACACTGCCTTCACCACCACAGCATTGAGTACACTGCCTTCACCACCACCAGCTATGTCAGGCTCTCGAGTAGATGGAATGTGATTCTGTAACGTTTCCGTTAATTCGAAGTATTTTTCTAATTTGTAAACATTGTAACAAATACAAGACAGAGACCAGTCAAAAGTTGTTGCGTGTGTCGATGGAGATAATTAAGACCAACAGTTATTTCGAGTTTCGACAAACTACTTGAACAAGAAATAAAACATTTTTTTAATTTAAAAAAAAAAAAAAAAATTTCTGCAAATAATTTGTTCGAACCTTTTCATAAATCTGTATATTTTTTCTTGGAAGGGGACGGGGGGTGGGAGTCATTTTATTATTATTATTAGTTTATAATTAAATGTTTAATAGTTGTGGACATGTCCGGTGTGGGGGGGGGGGAAGGAGGGAGTCACAATCAGTCTAAGTAGCTTAATATTGACATAATCAATACATTCCAGAGGGTGCCAAAAGTTTCGTGACGCAATATAGTCGAGAGACAACAGACAACCCTGTGAAGTATATAGTGCATCAGCTCCCTGTAAAGTATATAGTGTATCAGCTCCCTGTAAAGTATATAGTGCATCAGCTCCCTGTAAAGTATATAGTGCATCAGCTCCCTGTAAAGTATATAGTGCACCAGCTCCCTGTGAAGTATATAGTGCATCAGCTCCCTGTAAAGTATATAGTGCATCAGCTCCCTGTAAAGTATATAGTGCATCAGCTCCCTGTAAAGTATATAGTGCATCAGCTCCTTTACCACAAGGGAGATAACACAGTGTAGATCATCTTCTTAATAGATTAATTCTCTATTGGTGCGGAGAGAAGGACAGAAACACACTCATTGAAATAACACATAAACAATGGATTGTTTACACGAGAATATATATAGTCATCATTTTGTGTAAGTGCACAGAAAACATGGGCAGCCACAAGAGGAAAACATGGGGGGGGGGGGGGGGGTTAAAGAGGGTTCAAGATTTGGTGATTATAAAGACCAAATATGAACAGTGTGTTCCTCTCCTGTTCCCCGATTACATGTAAAAAAAAATTGTTCAGATAATATTTTAGTACAAACTTGACCTCCAAATCACCCACCATGCTGAGGCCTATGGTTGTACATAAAAGTTTTACGATCTAGTCATTTTTTTGTTTGCTTGTAGTTTCAATGTCTCTTTGTTTAATTATTCATTTATCATAGAGTTTAAGGCCAAGTAGATCAATACTGCAGATGGGGAAACGCTACATGACCTAACTAGAGTTTTTGTGTGTGTGTGTGTGTGTGTGTGTGTGTGTGTGTGTGTGTGTGTGTGTGTGTGTGTGTGTGTGTGTGTGTGTGTGTGTGTGTGTGTGTGTGTGTGTGTGTGTGTGTGTGTGTGTGTGTGTGTGTGTGTGTGTGTGTGTGTGTGTGTGTGTGTGTGTGTGTGTGTGTGTGTGTGTGTGTGTGTGTGTGTGTGTGTGTGTGTGTGTGTGTGTGTGTGTGTGTGTGTGTGTGTGTGTGTGTGTGTGTGTGTGTGTGTGTGTGTGTGTGTGTGTGTGTGTGTGTGTGTGTGTGTGTGTGTGTGTGTGTGTGTGTGTGTGTGTGTGTGTGTGTGTGTGTGTGTGTGTGTGTGTGTGTGTGTGTGTGTGTGTGTGTGTGTGTGTGTGTGTGTGTGTGTGTGTGTGTGTGTGTGTGTGTGTGTGTGTGTGTGTGTGTGTGTGTGTGTGTGTGTGTGTGTGTGTGTGTGTGTGTGTGTGTGTGTGTGTGTGTGTGTGTGTGTGTGTGTGTGTGTGTGTGTGTGTGTGTGTGTGTGTGTGTGTGTGTGTGTGTGTGTGTGTGTGTGTGTGTGTGTGTGTGTGTGTGTGTGTGTGTGTGTGTGTGTGTGTGTGTGTGTGTGTGTGTGTGTGTGTGTGTGTGTGTGTGTGTGTGTGTGTGTGTGTGTGTGTGTGTGTGTGTGTGTGTGTGTGTGTGTGTGTGTGTGTGTGTGTGTGTGTGTGTGTGTGTGTGTGTGTGTGTGTGTGTGTGTGTGTGTGTGTGTGTGTGTGTGTGTGTGTGTGTGTGTGTGTGTGTGTGTGTGTGTGTGTGTGTGTGTGTGTGTGTGTGTGTGTGTGTGTGTGTGTGTGTGTGTGTGTGTGTGTGTGTGTGTGTGTGTGTGTGTGTGTGTGTGTGTGTGTGTGTGTGTGTGTGTGTGTGTGTGTGTGTGTGTGTGTGTGTGTGTGTGTGTGTGTGTGTGTGTGTGTGTGTGTGTGTGTGTGTGTGTGTGTGTGTGTGTGTGTGTGTGTGTGTGTGTGTGTGTGTGTGTGTGTGTGTGTGTGTGTGTGTGTGTGTGTGTGTGTGTGTGTGTGTGTGTGTGTGTGTGTGTGTGTGTGTGTGTGTGTGTGTGTGTGTGTGTGTGTGTGTGTGTGTGTGTGTGTGTGTGTGTGTGTGTGTGTGTGTGTGTGTGTGTGTGTGTGTGTGTGTGTGTGTGTGTGTGTGTGTGTGTGTGTGTGTGTGTGTGTGTGTGTGTGTGTGTGTGTGTGTGTGTGTGTGTGTGTGTGTGTGTGTGTGTGTGTGTGTGTGTGTGTGTGTGTGTGTGTGTGTGTGTGTGTGTGTGTGTGTGTGTGTGTGTGTGTGTGTGTGTGTGTGTGTGTGTGTGTGTGTGTGTGTGTGTGTGTGTGTGTGTGTGTGTGTGTGTGTGTGTGTGTGTGTGTGTGTGTGTGTGTGTGTGTGTGTGTGTGTGTGTGTGTGTGTGTGTGTGTGTGTGTGTGTGTGTGTGTGTGTGTGTGTGTGTGTGTGTGTGTGTGTGTGTGTGTGTGTGTGTGTGTGTGTGTGTGTGTGTGTGTGTGTGTGTGTGTGTGTGTGTGTGTGTGTGTGTGTGTGTGTGTGTGTGTGTGTGTGTGTGTGTGTGTGTGTGTGTGTGTGTGTGTGTGTGTGTGTGTGTGTGTGTGTGTGTGTGTGTGTGTGTGTGTGTGTGTGTGTGTGTGTGTGTGTGTGTGTGTGTGTGTGTGTGTGTGTGTGTGTGTGTGTGTGTGTGTGTGTGTGTGTGTGTGTGTGTGTGTGTGTGTGTGTGTGTGTGTGTGTGTGTGTGTGTGTGTGTGTGTGTGTGTGTGTGTGTGTGTGTGTGTGTGTGTGTGTGTGTGTGTGTGTGTGTGTGTGTGTGTGTGTGTGTGTGTGTGTGTGTGTGTGTGTGTGTGTGTGTGTGTGTGTGTGTGTGTGTGTGTGTGTGTGTGTGTGTGTGTGTGTGTGTGTGTGTGTGTGTGTGTGTGTGTGTGTGTGTGTGTGTGTGTGTGTGTGTGTGTGTGTGTGTGTGTGTGTGTGTGTGTGTGTGTGTGTGTGTGTGTGTGTGTGTGTGTGTGTGTGTGTGTGTGTGTGTGTGTGTGTGTGTGTGTGTGTGTGTGTGTGTGTGTGTGTGTGTGTGTGTGTGTGTGTGTGTGTGCTAACGGCAATTATTTATTTCGCAATCCCAACCTCTTTATTTTTTTGCCCACTAAATGCAAGTGGAATTACAAAAATAAAAATAGGTTTGGCTAATTAACCCTTACAGTCCCGGGCGCGTATATAGCGGAACTGAAGGCAGCATAGATAGAAGTAGGTCGGTACAGGAAGGGTTAAGGAATAGGGAAGCGGGCTGAATTAGGCCCACTAATATTTTGTGTATAGAGTATTGACAAGTCTTAATGAGGCCTAGACTTTTGGGTTCAATACATACATATTTCCGGAACAAACTTAAAATAATGTTTCGGCTTTTTTTTTCAAATATAGCTTTTAGAAATATACAAAGGCTACAAGATTAGTTTTGAGGAATCGTTTTTTTGACATCAAAAGTGAGTATGCATTAATTAATACTAGACGTGTTAGTCGCGTTAATTTTAATTAAAATTAGTTAGTTTACAACTAGCCTACACTAAACTCGGACCACGGATGAGCGAAGGACGCAATAATCTTCTTTATAGAAGGAGCGTCTGTAATGTATAAGATAAGAAACTAAACTATATAGGTCAGGTGTCAATGCATGCACGTAAATGGTTAAATAAATTTAAAAAATATCTTACATTTAAAATAAGTGATACTTCCTTTCTGACATTCCTTTTCTTTCGGCAACATCTTTTGGAATATATTTTTCCTCTACATCTTTTCTTACTTGCCAGAACAACCAGGAACGCAGAACAGAGGCATGTTTTGTGAGTAGATTAACTCGATTTACGAACCTTTTAAGGTTCACTATGCATACATAATCATTATGACTTGTCAATAGCCGAGCGGCAGCGCGTTCGACTGACATGCCGAAGGTCCTGGGTTCAAATCCTGGTGCAGGCTAGGATTCTTTCCTGGGTATGGATGCTGTCCCTGAGTCTACCCAGCTCTGATGGGTACCTCACCTTAGTTGGGATAAAGTAAAGCGGCTGTGCATAGTGCTGGCCACACAATCACCTAGTATGCCGTGGCCTCGGAAACTGGTCAACGATGCTTCACGGGCTCTATGGATCAGTTTGGTCCGACTGTATACTTTTTTTAAAAGCCTTGGATTACTGATTACAATGTTGGAATATTCTGACCGGATAACCGTTTGTACCGGCCATATAGTGGAGATGCGTCTACCTTGAAAGATACGCCTTTGTGTTACATCCCTCTTCCGTGCTCTAAAGAGAGCAAATCTCATCTCGTTTTCTCACTTTAGACAACGGCGTTCAAGTCTAGTCTACCAGGTTCAGACAACTTATAGAAAATGTTTAAGATGGGGAGGGAGAGTTGAAAAAGTAATATCACTATAACTCCACACTTAAAAGGGCTTAAGGCCAGATCCAGACTTTAGATGGTGGATGTGGAATACTATCTCCATTATTCTCCATCAACCTTTTGGCCAACACGGGATTGAGTGACTTACTCATTGCTTGTTTCTCGGAATAAGAAAAAAAATCCAACCAACTAGGGTTTGTCAGGAAAGTCGCGTTTAAATGTAAACGCAGGGAGCATTTAAAAAACAACAACACATAAAGTGATAATTGGTTAATGTAAAGAAAAAGGTAAAGGTAATTGGTGCGACTACCATGGTAATTGATATAATTGAGGTTACCAGTTCAGAAAGTGCAAGGTGTGTGGTATTTCCAAGTGGAGGACAAAAAGGTAAGACAATCAAAGAGTTGACCTTTTCCATGACGGGTTCTAGGCCTAGTCCAAGGTAAGATAAGAAGTAGACAGTATAGAGCTTGTCACTCATTGGCTAGCAGATGCGGCGCGCGCGCGGAGTCCACGTGCACAGCGCGAGCGTAGTCACGTTACGCAAACATTGTTGACATTTTGTGACAAGGTAATCGAGGAAGGAAGATAAGGACAAGAGAATAAGAAGTGATGTTTTACACCTGATAGACAATAAAGTTCACAAACGTTCTCTGAACATTCCTAGCTGCACTATCGTTACATGAACACAACACTCGTACGGGGAAACTGAAACACTGGTGCCGTTGTAAACGGGAAACTGACATCATGTCATGACATCAAGATTTGACTTTTTACTTTGATATCAAGACATGCTATCAAGTGTTTGACATAGGCTTCGACATTATAACATAAGATTAGTCATTCATACTTAGCTATGATAGTAGACCATGACAGGATACGATATTAAGCCATGATATTAGGACATGAAATTAGGCCATTAGCAATTATTTGGTGTTTTTTGCTATAAGGCTTTATAACCTAGGAACCCCAAAACATACAACATAATTTTACATAATACATTGATTTGAGCAGTGGCAGCCTTAGCATTGTGCCTTGCCATGGGCGAGTATTATACGCGGGGCCGGAAAAACCGTAGGCTTAGGTGTGGGTTAAATACCGTACCACAGTACTCAATGCCTTGCCTACCTGCAAATCTATACACCTTCTTATTACTGTAACAATACATGATACACAATAACTTGTGCAAGTACGATTGGCAGTTTGGGTACAGCAGAACGTCTTATAGACCCCGCATCATTGCATGATAAGCTAACTATGACCAGTATATTCGTGGCCCAACTCAGATGAGGAATCTGTGGCGGTTACCCTCTTTGCTACCCCCTCCCCTCCCGAATGGCCGTCTCTGATTGGAGGGGTGGAAGAGGGGGTGAGAACACAACTACTCTAATGGAACTGTTCTACGTCTTCAGATTTTAAAGCATCAACGAGTCTTATATCCGAGGCTGTGTCGAGGGTTAGGGTTCAAATCCTAGTCAAAGGCGTCTCTTTCTCCAAAAATCTAGATGGGTCGGGTTTCACACATCGGCTGGAATATGTTTATTGCGGCTGGGTGACTGAGCGTACTGCAGGCCACACCGTCATCTTGAATCCGAAACGAACTCAGTTTAACCTACCCCTTGAAATGTATAACGTTTTCTACATTTGAGTGTGTGTGTGTGTGTGTGTGTTAGCATCATCGGTATACAAAAAGAAAATTACGCACACGCAAAAAAAATAAAATAGAATATAGAAAACTAAAACAAACATAAAAGACTTGTAAGAATATGGTCAAAGCTCCTCTGACGTAATGAAGCTAGAAGTTTCCATAACATAAAACAAAACAAACTTTGGCCGTTTCTTTATTCCAGGTTGTATTATAAAAGGAAGAAGAATAAACATGTTTGATTGTGTATGTATATTATGTGTGTGTGTGTGTGTGTGCGTGGCGGGGGGGGGGGGGCGGAGATGAGGTATGCATCCTTCTAGTAAAACATACTTGTTAAAGTATGAATAGAAATGCTACAGAGTTTAGAGAAATGTTAAAGTGTTTCGGTCCACCTAGGGAAAAAAAATGGATTTGTTTTAGTTAAGTCTAAGAACAAATCTCAAAAAGAGGAAGGACCGTCTAGAGAAATAGAACGTTTCGTTACTTAGTATCATGCATTTAGTTTCTATTTTTAAAAAAATATATATTTGTAATTGATATTGCATAGGTCTGTTTGCTATACAGTCAAGTAGCAACCATATTGTTCTACACATGACACATCCACCACAAAAGAAAAAAAAATATACAGTGCACAATATTAACCAAATATATTTAATAAAAACTTTCTCTTGCACCAATGAACGAAACGCAATAACAATTCATTCACGCAAAACTGTCCCGCATTCTCGTACACACACTCATACACACTTACAGGCACACATATATTATTTTACGAATATAGATTTAGGTTTATTTAGCTCCAATGTAAAGAATGTAAAGAGGGATAAAGAGAAATAATTGAGTCAGCGAGAGAGAGACAGGGAGAGAGAAACGAAAAGAAAAAACGGTGAAACATTGAGAGAGCGAAAGCGTAAAAGGAGAGAGCAATAAAGAAAATAGGGATAGAGAGAATGTGCCAGCTATAAAAGAAAGTTTGGGAGAGAGAGAGAAACAGAGAGAGAGAGAGAAACAGAGAGAGAGAAACAGAGAGAGAGAGAGAAACAGAGAGAGAGAGAAACTGAGAGAGAGAGAAACAGAGAGAGAGAGAAACAGAGAGAGAGAGAAACAGAGAGAGAGAGAAACAGAGAGAGAGAGAGAAACAGAGAGAGAGAGAGAAACAGAGAGAGAGAGAGAGAAACAGAGAGAGAGAGAAACAGAGAGAGAGAGAGTGAGAAACAGAGAGAGAGAGAGAGAAACAGAGAGAGAGAGAGAGAAACAGAGAGAGAGAACCAGAGAGAGAGAGAAACAGAGAGAGAGAGAAACAGAGAGAGAGAAACAGAGAGAGAGAGAGAAACAGAGAGAGAGAGAGAAACAGAGAGAGAGAACCAGAGAGAGAGAGAAACAGAGAGAGAGAGAACCAGAGAGAGAGGGAGAGAAACAGAGAGAGAGAGAGAAACAGAGAGAGAGAGAACAGAGAGAGAGAAACAGAGAGAGGGAGAGAAACAGAGAGAGAGAGAAACAGAGAGAGAGAAACAGAGAGAGAGAAACAGAGAGAGAGAGAGAAACAGAGAGAGAGAGAAACAGACAGAGAGAGAAACAGAGAGAGAGAGAGAAACAGAGAGAGAGAAACAGAGAGAGAGAGAGAGAAACAGAGAGAGAGAGAGAAAGAAAAAGTGAGTGGGTTAGCAAAAAAAATAAAAAAATAATGATCAGGCAGACATACAGACAGACTGGGGTCCATCTCCCAATCACAACTCACCCTGAAACAGACTGGGGTCCATCTCCCAATCACAACTTACACTGCAACAACTGGGGTCCATCTCCCAATCACAACTCACACTGAAACATTACCTGGTGACCTTTGACATCCATTAGTTGAATTCCCCACTCGGTGTGGGGGAGGTCAGGGGAGGGCGGGAGTAGAGGGGTGGTGTGTGTGTGTGGTGTGTGGGGGGGGGGGGGGAGACGAACTTAACAAAGAAAATGATATAATAATAAAATGAAAAAAGAAACGACAACAACCAACTTTCGTCTGTTTTTCACATCACCATTCACTATTACCTTTGAGGCAGTGAGAGTTACTGCAGAGACCAAAAAGAAAAAAAACGAAAAAAAAACGTTGTTAACTCACTCTTCTGCCGTGCGAGTCTTTGCCATTTTTTTGTGTTTTCATGTTGTTGTCTAATGTGAGCATCCAACGTGTAAACCAAAAGTTCGTTTTGACTACGTTTTTTTCTTTACCACGTGCTTTTTGTGGCTCTAGGGACAACAGGAGTCCATCTTTTTTTTTATCAAGTTTACTTATCTGCAGAACACTATCCTTGACACAACATGCCCTACCCCCCCCCTCCATTACCAACCCCTCCCTACCTCTCTCGCCACACTATACCAGCCCCTCCCTTTCTCTTTACACTATACCAGCCCCAATTTTTTTTTTCTCACTTTTTTGGCTCTTGGATTCTTGCATTACCTGGCATATAGATTAAACGTTATCAACTTTTTTTTCGGCATTGCCTGTTATACTATGTTCAAGATATACACAAACTATTAGCTTTATGTGAAATTTGACAAAGATTTTAAATATGTTTCATTTAAATTTATTATAATATAATATATATACATAACACAATTTTACTACTTTGTTAAAACAAATCAGCTTCTAGCTCAAAGCATGAAATGGTAAATTACTCTGTTGTGATCTCAGGTCTCCTCGCTTACGGTATGTTTTTAGCCCAAGCACGTTACTGTTTCG
Organism: Anisus vortex; assembly: GCA_949126835.1. Classification (NCBI taxonomy): domain Eukaryota; kingdom Metazoa; phylum Mollusca; class Gastropoda; family Planorbidae; genus Anisus; species Anisus vortex. Next base: position 24,940,025 of record OX421493.1, read on the forward strand.
ATAGTAGCTAACTACTATACTTTTCTAACTAAAGACCAGAATCATCTCTCCATCTAGTTATTCACCCATTCACCTATATATCACAACAATATAACCATCCAAGTATCAAGGCTATACAGCTTTTTTTTTCATCCAGTCACCAGCCCACGAATCCATTCTCGCAGCCTACCAGCACCCACGTATCCCCACCGATCTACCCACTAATTCACATACCTTCTACCTTTACACAATTAAACCCAACTCTATCATCCACCACTCAATCATCCAACACTCAAACATCCACCACTCAAACATCCACCACTCAATCATCCACCACTCATTCATCCACCACTCAATCATCCACCACTCAATCATCCACCACTCAATCATCCACCACTCAATCATCCAACACTAAATCATCCACCACTCAATCATCCACCACTCATTCATCCACAAATCAATCATCCACCACTCAATCACCCACCACTCAATCACCCACCACTCAATCATCCACCACTCAATCATCCACCACTCAATCATCCACCACTCAATCTTCCACCACTCAATCTTCCACCACTCAGTCATCCACCACTCAATCATCCACCACTCAATCATCCATCAATCAATCATCCACCACTCAATCTTCCACCACTCAGTCATCCACCACTCAATCATCCACCAATCAATCATCCACCACTCAATCTTCCACCACTCAATCATCCACCACTCAATCTTCCACCACTCAATCATCCACCACTCAATCATCCAACACTAAATCATCCACCACTCAATCATCCACCACTCATTCATCCACCACTCAATCATCCACCACTCAATCACCCACCACTCAATCATCCAACACTCAATCATCCACCACTCAATCATCCACCACTCAATCTTCCACCACTCAATCTTCCACCACTCAGTCATCCACCACTCAATCATCCACCACTCAGTCATCCACCACTCCATCATCCACCACTCAATCATCCACCACTCAATCTTCCACCACTCAATCTTCCACCACTCAGTCATCCACCACTCAATCATCCACCATTCAATCATCCACCACTCAATCATCCACCACTCAATCATCCACCACTCAATTATCCACCACTCATTCATCCAACACTTAATCATCCACCACTTAATCATCCACCACTCATTCATCCACCACTCAATCATCCACTACTCAATCATCCACCACTCAATCTTCCAACACTCAATCATCCACCACTCAATCATCCACCACTCAATTTTCCACCACTCAATCTTCCACCACTCAGTCATCCACCACTCAATCATCCACCACTCAATCATCCACCACTCAATCACCCACCACTCAATCATCCACCACTCAATCATCCACCACTCAATCATCCACCACTCAATCATCCACCACTCAATCATCCACCACTCAGTCATCCACCACTCAATCACCCACCACTCAATCACCCACCACTCAATCATCCACCACTCAGTCATCCACCACTCAATCATCCACCACTCAATCATCCACCACTCAATCATCCACCACTCAATCATCCACCACTCAATCATCCACCACTCAATCATTCACCACTCAGTCATCCACCTATCTATTTACAACCTACCTCTTCACGCACGTAAGCCTACCTGTCATTCTTATAGACTTCCTTTTACACTTCTACCAAACCACCCATCATTTCACCCAACAGCCACCCATCCAACTCACCAATCCAACCAACGATCTACACAACTTCCACCCACTTATACTTCCACCTATCAATTTACTTATTCAATTTACCTATTCATCCAGCTAATTACCAACCCACCCAACCATCCATATATATGTAAACCAATCCATCTACCTATGCCCTATCCATTTCCTGCATCTTGATAAATCCTTGTATGTAATTTTCATCTAATCAAATAACGAACTTGAGATAGGAATTCCTGTGAGCTTTCTTCCACCCCTCAGTCGCCCTCCATGATATTATCCCACAACCAGGGAGCGTCACACCGGCACACAAATACAATGCACCGCCCAAAAGTCAATCCAGTTATCTCTCCCGTGTCGTCACCTCGACCAGCTCCACGCCCCTGCTGACTCCGAGAACATTCTGATGAGGTCATTACGCATCGCCAGGCTAACGACACAAAGTGCTGGTAATTAAAGGTCAAGGACACACAGCATGTCGCCATAGTATAGTCTCCAATAGAATGATCCGTCAGTTTTACAATAAACAATACTATTACAGAAGTTAATTCAGTGAAACGTTAAAGTGGAATTGACAGTTGAAGATTTTATACAACATCACATTGTTTCAGCACCCTAAACCCCCCCCCCCCCCCCCTTTGTTATCATTATATATCGTCAAAAATATTATATCGTTCCCATGCGTCATTTATGGACGGCCTCTAATTATCGATGTTAGTAGCAATGTAAGTATTGACGAAAGTATGCCTATTTAGGTCTTAATGCAAGTGTTGATGTAAGCATTGATGTAAGTGTTGATGTAAGCATTAATGTAAGTGTTGATGTAAGTATTGATGTAAGTGTTGATGTAAGCATTGATGTAAGTGTTGATGTAAGCATTGATGTTAGTATTAAAGTAAGTATTGGCGTAAGTATTGATGTAAGTGTTGATGTAGACATTAATGTTACTATTAAAGTAAGTATTGACGTAAGTATTGATGTAAGTTTTGATGTAAGCATTGATGTAAGTGTGGATGTAAGCATTGATGTTAGTATTAAAGTAAGTATTGGCGTAAGTATTGATGTAAGTGTTGATGTAAGCATTGATGTTAGCATTAAAGTAAGTATTGGCGTAAGTATTGATGTAAGTGTTGATGTAAGCATTGATGTTAATACAAATTAGGTATTGGCGTAAGTATTGATGTAAGTTTTGATGTAAGCATTGATGTAAGTGTTGATGTAAGCATTGATGTTAGTATTAAAGTAAGAATGGGCGTAAGTATTAATGTAAGTAATGATGCAGGTACATGATCTGTCATAGTATCAAAAGCTGTATAAATGACCGCATTCAAGAGCTAAAATCTATCAACCAAACCATACATTGGTTCGCGCTATACTTTAGTGTTCACAGCCTCCATTGGTCATCTTTTCTACCCACCCCACCTTTCCCTCCCTCCTTTCCCAGCCTCCTCCGCCCACCCCACTACCCAACTTCTCCCCTCTAATCTCTCTGGAATTGCAACCACAGACGGAAGTTTAAAACAACAACAACAACTTCTCACCATCATTGTTGTGGTGAGGTTTGGGGAGGGGGGAGGAGGAGGGGGGAGTAGGGAGGTCCCAGGTAGATTGGATACATGGGAGGAAATGAGCGGTTGAATTGTGTGTGTGTCTTTGTACACGTGAGAGCGCGAGTGTGAAGATTAAGGGAAGAGTGGGGAGGGGTGAATAAAAGATTTAAGTGCCGAGGAAGAAGGCGAGGGTATATAGTGGTCTACAGATAGTCGAAAGGATGAGGTGATGAAAGAATGCTGGTGTTTATTTTTTCCAGGAAAACACCTCCACCCCATAACACACACACCCAAACCCCAACCTCAATTCACCTCAACAGATAAAATATACGCATCCGCATAGGGAATGTGTTTCGGTTTTTACCTGCATATAACACATGTAGTTTTTACCTGCATATAACTTATGTAGTTTTTACCTGCATATAACACATGTAATATTTACCTGCATATAGCACAAGTAATTTTTACCTGCATATAACACATGTAATTTTTACCTGCAAGTAACACATGTAATTTTTACCTGCATATAACACATGTATTTTTTACCTGCATGTAACACATGTAATTTTTACCTGCATATAACACATGTATAATTAAAGAAAATAAATCACTTGGGGGATCAGGCACACGACATGAGAAAAACTGGAAACGAAAAAGAAGCGCCCCCAAAGACAGACCTTAAAGCAGCGTCAAAAGAGATTGCCATTGTCTGTGGCACATGGGCAGTACTAGCCACCGACCGCTCCAAGTAGTAGAATGCAATCATTGCAATTGCAGACATAGCAAAGAAAGAGAGAAGGAGAAAGAGACTAGAGCAGGGGATAAAAAGAAAGCAGAAACAAAATACACACACAACAACAACCAATAACGATTGGCTTCAACAGTAGATCTCTAACTGAAAATGACTATTCCAGGAACCTGGGGAAGTCTTTAGTGACCAAGTAGAAACGCTAAACAAATACAACTGAAAATGACTATTCCAGGAACCTGGGGAATTCTTTAGTGACCAAGTAGAAACGCTAAACAAATACAACTGAAAATGACTATTCCAGGAACCTGGGGAATTCTTTAGTGACCAAGTAGAAACGCTAAACAAATACAACCAAAAATGACTATTCCAGGAACCTGGGGAATTCTTTAGTGACCAAGTAGAAACGCTAAACAAATACAACCAAAAATTACTATTCCAGGAACCTGGGGAATTCTTTAGTTACCAAGAAGAAACGCTAAACAAATACAACTGAAAATGACTATTCCAGGAACCTGGGGAATTCTTTAGTGACCAAGTAGAAACGCTAAACAAATACAACTGAAAATCATCATCAACGGAAAGGCTGCACGTTTTCATATTTAACTTTGAAGGATTGACATCAATACATGTATAGTATTTACTTGCAATAATTATACGGCGTATGCGTCGCATTGTACCTGCATTGTACCTGCATTTCATGCTTCTTTCTGCTTGCACAAAACAAAGACAAAAAAACTGCTTTTTTAAAAATTTACTGATTGTTTATATTTATAGAAGAAAAAAGAACAACAACACAAAAGCAGCAAGTAATAAATTTGTAATTAAAAAAAAAAGAAAAACAATTACTTACAACTATGTCAAGCTTAAAGGTTGAAACAAAATTGATTGAGTTATCTTTCTTTAATAGCCTACACGCTGATAATAAAAAATAAATTAGCTGTTAGGCTATTGCAATATAATGTAATATTTGCTTTAGATTACGTATAGATGTAATGGCAATTGAGAACAGGTAAAGTGCGTTTATAAATATTTATACAGTGTTTGGTTTATATATATTATAGCTTGGTTTGCGTGAACTTACGTTCATGAAAAAAATAATTGAGGTCGGACGGACTCCTGGCCAAGACTTGGTTTTTATGGCATGATTTTACACATGGGTCTAATGATTAGGAGTATACAGTACTGGATTGTAAAGCTTCTAATGTTTCCTGAACTTTGGTTAGAAAGTGACTTGTGAGACTTTTTGTTGTTTTTCTTTTTGGCAGGTGTTTTTGCTTAATGCCTCCTTTTTACTTCCTGTTTATATAGATAGTTAAATTAGATTGAGAAAGGGCAAGAGAGAGAGAGATAGAGAGAAAGAAAGAGAGAGAAATGAGAGATAGATGGATAAATAAGTATATAGGTAAATAGGTAGTTAGCAATGTAGATTGATGGGTACTATGGCAGGTATGTAACAGGTATATTGGAAGATAGGTGGGTGGTTATCTTATCTTATATATTACAGACGCTCTATCTATAAAGAAGATTATTGCGTCCTACGCGCATCCGTGATCTGAGCCTAGTCTTGCATTTTTATTAGTGTTTTACATTATGTTAAGTTACTGGTTTTCCTGGTTCGTTCAGGCAACCCATTCCATGCCCGGATGCCACTCGGGAGGAAAGATTACTTAAATGCACTTTTTTTCGCATAAGAAATAAGGAGAGTGTTTTTGGTTATAATGGTACATATGTACGTAAGTAGGTGGGTAGATAAATAGTTCACATAGAAATCTTCGTTTGTTATTTACATACAACAAGAAACCAAAGATACAATGACATAAACCCAGAATTTATAAGTGCCTTAAGAGTAAATGTTCCATGTCATGTCCTCTGTAGTGACACCTGGACAATAAAGACGGACTGGGACTATTAAAAAATACTCGTTGAGGAATGAGCGTGTGTGATATATGTTGGAAAATGATGCGCTTTTGTCATGTTGTGAATCTACCAGAAAGTTCACAATGTATGAAGGACATACTAAATATATTATTATATATAGGTCATATTAAATTTGTATAAACTTCATTTAATAACATAACTTCAAGTTTGTCTATACTTATTCCAATTACTGTAATTACATTATTACTGCGGAACATGCAAACATTAATTCATAATTTTACAAACTGTGCAGGTAAGAGAAGTAAAATAAACAGCCAAAGGGAGAGAATCCTACAAACTCATTCAGTTTATCGACCGCTTTAAAAAAAATAAAATGTTTCACTAATTAGCAAATAGTCGCGTATCTGAAGCTATTTTTCTGAATATAAATCGATACTGAAGGGCTATTTGGTATCGAATTTTAATTTCCTGGATTTACACCAAGGGAAATAATTAAAACCAGACGAAAGAAAAATTAGATTCGTAAAGACTGTTGTTGTTGCTAATTAGTGTTCTATTTCTGTTGATTAAAATAGCATGAATGTTATACAGTAATAGATATAGATGAATATATATATAGTTAAACAAAATTTGCAATGTAATATTTCTTTTTAATGTGGAGTTATCTGTGTTTGAAAATATTTAAACATGTAACTGCGGTGGGGCAGTCCTTGACCTACATATTAATGGTTCCTAAACTAATTTTTCGTGACACAGTTAATTTCATAAGTCTACTTCCTGGCCCACTAACATTTTGTATTGCCCACTGACCTACTTGCCAAAAATTGACATGCAAAAGATATATGTCCACACAATTTTGGAGATCAGTGACGTCGATACTGCGAGTGCTGTAGCTAAACTCAAGGTTCATATAATTATAATATGACAAAATTCAGCCATATACTGTTATAAGTTTATCGTTAGTACATCAGGAGGATCTGACCAACATTTTGATTTAAAAAACAGAAATCTTTGCTATCTGGTAAATTTATTTTTGTCACCGCGTAGCGTTTTGGGAAACTCTATAATAATATTTGGTAAACAAATCAAAATGAAATGATCTTAACCTATTGCATAGTTTAGAAGGAAGAACAAATTGGACCACTATAAAGGGTAGTTTAGAATTTAGAATTTAGAAGGAGGAATACATTGGACCAAGATCTATATAGAATAGTTTAGAATTTAGAAGGAGGAATACATTGGACCAAGATCTATATAGAATAGTTTAGAATTTAGAACACTTAAATATAAAATGTTTAAATAGCTTAGGGAAAACCTGCATTATCAATTATGTGGGAAATTTGTAACAAAATAGTTTATATAAATGTAAGTAAATCAAACTAATTCAGACAAGATAATGTAAAACTACATTTTAAAAATCTAGAATATAGGCTATATATAGTGTATAGTGATTATAGGTCAACGTTACCTATTTCTTAACTTTGATTGAATAGTTCAAATATTATGTAATAGCTACAGTAAGTAAAGGATTATGAAAATACTATTTTAATTTTTTTTTATGTGCTCATGTATGTTTTGTTCAAATAACAATTTTTTTTTCATATTATTTCGATTTTTAAAAATTCAAAGTTGGCAGGACTGCTTATACCAAGAATTCCATTTTATTATTTTAAAAGGAATAAAATTAATAAAACATGGAATTTTCGGATGTCAGAATATTTTACCGTCACTTGAAAGTCTGGCAATAAAATATTTATTTAAAATAAACAAAATAACTTCTTATTGATTGAGGTTTTTCTTATAATGGTTTTGGCAAGCTCAAGGGAGCGAACTCGCTTTGGATTCGAGTGAGAAAATTTCAACAGTATCTGTTCTTGGTTCAGTTGTTTGTACAATAAAAGGGGGTGGGCGCGATTTCGCTGCTCAGGGGTCATCCATATGTTACGTACGTTTAAAAAGTCATACTTTTTTTTCATACCTCACTCTATCTTGTTGCACCCCATATATTCCGCCCCCCCCCCTCCCCATGTGTATGGGGCACTGAAGTCGAGCAGTAGCGCGGGTTCGTTTGACGATCCGAAGGTCCTGGGTTTGAATCATGATGAAGGCTAGATTTTTGCCCCAGGAATTGAGTGTGTCCCTGAGTCTACCCAGCTCTGATGATTACCTGCCATTAGTTGTGGTAAAGTAAAAGCGGCTGGGCATTGTGCTGGCCACACATCCCCGAGTATGCCGTGGCCACAGAAACAGGTGAACGCTGCTTTAACAGCCCTACGATGATCAGTTTGGGCCGAAGGGTACTTTACTTCTTTTCTTAACTTATACTACCCACGTGTTCATTAGATTTCGCCTCGTTACACCCGCCCCCACCCCTACTCAGCATTTATAGACTATTTATAGACATTTGCTTTTACTTAGGCGTAGCGACGTAAAAGGCCAATTCTTTGTTTCCATTTAGATTTGGCCAAATTGTTTTCAAATCCAATGTGTCTGTAATTTCAACCAATCTTCTGTCTGATTATTTTAAAATTGGAAGTATGGGCCTATCGGACTTGTTGGGGGTGGGGTTTACAGAGCGTTGTGTCGTCATATTGGACGTATTTGTGACAACTTCTGTCGATGGAGGAATGAGGGTTAAAAATTGGCGAAAAAAAAAGCTTGACTTCATTTTAAAAGATAGTGGAAAATTATTAAAATATTATATGACTAAAGAATTTATATGTACATTTCTAAACATTACATTAACTACCCAGTTTGAAGGATTACTAGTTATCGATTCCGCTCTACGTGAGTGTTTCATGATTGGTTCATTTGTTTAATTGGGAGATCTGTGGACATGCTTATGTTATTGAATGCGTTCTTTTAAATATGGGGATGCCCTTGAATAGTATTGTACATTTGATGTTATTAATTGTTCATCAAGGGCACATTTTTACTTTCATTTCCGGTGTAATTTTTGTTTTCATTTTCGGTGCGGTGTCTCTTTCAGTGAATGTGAAATCTTGTGCTGTTTTTTCTTTTCTTTTTTTACGCACCACTATGTACATAGTATTTTAAAATAAGTCTTCGGGATTATTTTCTTAATTTTGTTGAATGGCTTAGAAGACGGTATTTTAACTTCTTGGCTTACTACACATAAAGTAACGAGGAGAGAGACTTGGCCTTTTCTGGGTCCGTCTTCGCTTACTTAGCTCCCCTTTTATTACTGTTTTCCTCCAGTTATTCCCAACCTTTCTATTCAAAATTGTTCTCGGTTACCTATCTAATACAGGAAACTTGCGTCTAATATTAATCTTTTGTCTTCAAATTACATTTACCAGAGTGATATCAATGTATAATAAAAGAAGAAGGACTGATATATAAATACCGGCCCAAAACCCCTCTTTTGTCACATTCGCCAGGGTGTTAACTGGTGCGGACCAGTCATCCGGCGACGCTGGCTTAGAGGGGTGGGAGGGTCAGGAAAGTCGGGCCTTCCAAATTCTATGTCACTACAAACAGATTTGTATTTCTTTCCCTATCTTTCGTTCAATAGTTCATGCCGACTGGGGAACGGCTAAACGCTATTTGAAACCTTAAGACAACTAGAGATTTTTCAACTCTTATTAGAGAATTGTACATATTTTTTTTCTCACTTGTGGAAGTCCCGATTGTGGGATTTCCTGTGAATGACACCTTTCGTCACCCGTCTTCAATAGGTGTTTCACTTTCCTTTGTCATATGTGACCCTTTCTTTGTTCTTTATATATACATTTAAGATCGCGCTTGGTGGTTTAAATTAAGATATATATCCCAAGGGATAGAACAATTGAAATGAAATGTACATAATTTCTACACACTTTGTTTTATTTTTCTCCATATTACGTTGTTTTAAATATCTTACAGTTAATAATGGATGTTTACGGTTAATGCATGTTTAAAATAATTTGAATATGTATGGATGTTAAGCATGTATGTAAAAAAAAAGAAGAATGAATGAATTTAAATTTAAAGTTAGAAAACTTTTTGTCTCGTAAATTATTTTGTCTTATATCCCCTTAACTATGTATGTACTGTTCTTCTATCCTCTTCTCTTCATTGTAAAATATATGAGATTGTACATGTAAAATCTTGAATAAACATATTTGAAAAAAAAATAAAAAAAAATCTCAGGCTGAGATCTAAATAATCGGAAAATGAAGCAAATGCTAGCAATGTTCTATTGACGACGTTATTAGTTATTACATTTTTGGACATTAACAATTAGTGTGACAGTTCATTAAATGAAATGTTTTATTTGTAATAAATGGGGAAAAAAACCCACTAAAGATGAAAAAAAAAAAAAAAAGAATATCTCAGTAAGGGATATAACAATTGAAGCGAGATGTACATAATTTCTACCAAACTTTGGTTTATTTTTCTCCATATTATGTTGTTTTAAATATCTCACAGTTAATAATGGATGGTTACGTTTATTATATGTTTAAATTAATTAAAATATGTATGGATGCTAAGCAAGAATGTCAAATAAAAAAGAATGAATGAATTTAAATTTAAAGTTAGTTAGAAAACTCTTTGTCTCATAAAACATTTTGTCTTCTATCCCCTTAAATGTGTATGAACTGTTCTTCTATTTCCTTTTCTTCGTGTAAAATATATGACATTGTGCAGGTAAACTAAGTATTTAAATATTCTCTGCTGTCTTCTATCTCTTTGGAATTGTAAAAATGCAATAAATGTCTCCTATCCCTTTTTCTCTGTGTAAAATAATAATTTTGGTAATGTAAATGCAATTTTTCATGAATAAACATTTTGGGAAAAAAAAAAAGAAAAGAAAATCTCAGTTATAACTGAGATCAAAATATAATCCATACTTGCAGTTGCTAGATCCTTATCTTGACAACCAAATGATAATGTTTACAAAATTATTACCATAAAATATTATTATGTGAAAATATAGTAAAAAAAATATTGTTTTTGGTATAAATGCAAATAAAAATGATGATGATCAAAAAAAAATACTGAGATCAAAATATAATAAATGTATTATATCCCAACAACTATATGATAATGTTTAGATAATATTGAAACAAAACATACATGTAAAGGTTTAGTAATAAAATTTTATTTGGTATAGTCTATCAATCTAGATGTAAATAAAAATGATGATGATCACAAGCACGTAAATTTCTTTAAAATATAAAACGTTTTACTTTAACGATTTTATCTTTTGATACGGCCTTAAATTAATTTTCTTATAAAAAAAATTTTAAAAATATATAATAGAGCAGGATGTCTTTCAGGCTGATGTCACGCTGAATAATTTAGAAATCCTAGTTTGGCACACAATTAGCAAACAGTTGCCGAACCCTGCTATATACCTAAGGGTATTTTTTTTACAATTCTTTAAAACATAGAAGGGCTGTGCTGGAAGAATACAAAAGGGTACATTACTCTATTACATAGCATTCATACGTTAAAAAAAAAGTGTTCTTACTTCCCCTAATTCTTGTCCTTTTTTTTCAAGTAGAGAATTTATTATTGTATAAGAATATTTTGAACTTTTATTTTAATTATTAGGTAATTGGAAAATGTGCACGTCCTACATTTCTAAAGGATTTTTTTTTCTCTTGCTCAATAAACAAATAAACATTTTAAATTGAAAATATTATTTTGTCATCTTAGAAAAAGATAAATTAGTGCTAAAAAAATTAAGCATTATTTTTGTGTACGGGAGAAGTGGGTAACTCGTACACCGTAAGGGAACAAATTAACAATAATAAAACTTACAGTAAAAAAAAAATGTTTATTTTTACGTTAAAATAATTATTGGTGACAACAGAATGAAAATGCATGATTTGAACCTTTTATTATGAAAACAAAGCGCACAATAAATAAAATTTAAAAAAATACACGGTGGTACGAATTGCCCTCACCAGCGTTCAATTCGTACCACTGGGAAGGGTAAAAAGTACCAAAAGAAATGAAGAAAAAATATTGTTTGTAAGGTTTACATGAATAAGTTGAAGTCTCTCTATATATATCTCATTTGTATTTAATAATTAATTCACAAGTATAATTATTCAGTGACCCACTTTAGAAGGCTTATTCAGAGCATGCAAGATGTACCTATGCTCTAGAGATAAAACATTATATCATGTATTCTCAGATGTTGTCACGTACCAGTACCCGGTACCATTACAAAACTTTATTTTTTTTTTGCCTCTAGACCTTTTGTCTTTTTTGTGTGCAGTCTCGGTACTTCTGCACTAGCTCTAACGTAATTAGTACCGGTACGTATTACCCTCTATAGCAAGGTACGATTTAGCCGACTCAGAATTAACATTGTTTATTGCTGCCGTGTTATTATCGGCAATAGAAAACATACATAAATTTATTTATTAATGAAGCAGACTGGATAGTCAGCACACTAAACAAATATAAATACGCTATGTTTAACTAGACCTACGTAGTACGACTAGAGGCACTGGTAAAAAATAACATCAAGTAGTGTAAAAAAAAAAATATATAGTCAGCCTACCGTTTTATTTTCTTGTCCATGTCCACCATTGTTCTATGACACTCAAACCTAATGTGCTGGCATGGTTTAACGGGCTTAAATGTTAATTACCACCAGTCAGAATAGGTAAAACGGCCCAGGTACGAATTACCCAGCGGTACGAATTACCCAACTGTCCCCTACATATTGTTGTTATATTTTTACACTTGATTCATTATTGCCAATAATGTTTGTATTTGTTGTTTTTTTGTTGTTTTTTGTTTTACTGTTTAATGTTATAATATGCTTTATGTGATTTAAAACTATTGATATTCAATTTATAGGTTTATCATTTCTTTTAATTATCTTAATGTCGTAGTTTATAGAAAAATATAACTCTTTACAAACATTTAGAAACTGTAGAGTTATCGTTACTAACACGAGTTAGATTCGTTGGGTTGGGTTTTCTCTAGACTCTAGAATATTCTAGATTTTTAAAAAGTTTTTATAAATAATATAATATAAGTATAATAAGTTGAAGGCAGCCCACATACTAAGATTATTTATTTATTTATATATTTTGTTTTGTTTTTGTTTAAAAAAATATATTTTTACTCGGCTAATCATGTTTTTTTTTTATGTATTTATTTTTAAATTTTAAACAAATAATTTTGTTTTTACTAAAGTCTGGCAAGTCTAAACTGTGTTTTAATTAGAAGATTAAAATGTTAAGTATTTTTTTTACGTTTTAAATTCAACCATAATTATTTTTTTTAATTAATGTTTTTTTGAAAAAAGGAAATGTAATCAAGAAATTATATTAAAAAATGATTAATGAGAAAATTCTTCATACGTTACTATAGTCAATTATATTTGTACGTATTTGTATATGTAAAAAAAAAGTGTGGAAATGAAAGTATCAAGAGTAGCGGCGCAATGTTATGTTGTGTATTTTTTAGACGTTTTCGCTCAGTACAACAAACAATGGCGTCTTCCCAGCCCCAAAATAATTCCCAAACATTTCTTGTTGTAGGAAGAAATAGTATCCGTGCCAATAGTTAACCGAGACTAGGAAGAAATAGTATCCGTGCCAATAGTCAACTGAGACTAGGAAGAAATAGTATCCGTGCCAATAGTCAACTGAGACTAGGAAGAAATAGTATCCGTGCCAATAGTCAACTGAGACTAGGAAGAAATAGTATCCGTGCCAATAGTCAACTGAGACTAGGAAGAAATAGTATCCGTGCCAATAGTCAACTGAGACTAGGAAGAAATAGTATCCGTGCCAATAGTCAACTGAGACTAGGAAGAAATAGTATCCGTGCCAATGGTCAACTGAGACTAGGAAGAAATAGTATCCGTGCTAATAGTCAAATGAGACTAGGAAGAAATAGTATCCGTGCCAATAGTCAACTGAGACTAGGAAGAAATAGTATCCGTGCCAATAGTCAACTGAGACTAGGAAGAAATAGTATCCGTGCCAATAGTCAACAATTTCTGGCAGTAAAATAGTATTCCCGTCGAACCAAATTGATCCTCAGGACCGGCGAAGCAGTGTTTCTGTGGCCACGGAATAATAGGGGGATTGTGTGACCAGCACGCTTCCCGGCAGCCTTTACTTTGCCCTTCAGACCCGAAAAAAATCCCTTCACCAGGATTCGAATCTAGGATTTTGTGTTCTCAGGTGAAACGCGCTGCAACTCGGCCACTGTACCTCATTCTTGCAGTACATGTTCTTGATGTCAGACATGCTACTGAACAAAACATCTGGATATTTCCTTCCATTGAATATGTTCATCCACTTGATCATCAACTCTTGAATCTTAATCAAAGTAATTTACACTGTATGTGTGGGTCTGAGTATGCAGAGGCGGCACATATGACGTAGGATATCAGTTTTTCTTTCGCACCTTTACCCCAACATTTTGTGTATATAATTATACAGGGGCAGGGGGGTGTGGGGGAGGGCAGCAAAGGCTGGTTTCTTATTGCCCTCTTCATCCCCTTTGTTAAGCTAGGTCTACACTAGCGCCGCTCATTATATGTGAATTATAATGTAAATGTATGTTTCAGTCTCGAGTTATTGTTATGTGAAATAATTTATTATTACGAAGTGTTAGACAATGGCACAATAATGTTAGACTAACCTTTCTATTACATTATGTTTATTAAATACTCTATCTCATCAATTCAAAAAAAAAAAGGTAATCTCTATTATTTCAGTGTCGAAACTTTATATAAAATTTAGCGTTTTCGCTAGCACAGTGTATAATATCTTTTGGCATTTTCTTTTCTATACTAATGGTGCCAATTTGGCGTCTTCTTCGTAGATGAATTGTTTTACGGTTAATGAGCGTATAGCTAGACATTGTAATAGCTTACAGGCTTACAGTAATCTAACGACACCTCGTCTAGATAGCCTTCGTTAACATTACACGGATCATCGCTCCGAAAATGTTGGCCCAAAATCTCTGACAAATAATCCCCCAACATTTGAGCATGCCAAAACGGAATCCGGCAACCCCGAAATTAAAACCCAATAACTCTTTCTCAATCTCCATACCAACCTTTACACCAAGAAACAAAAAAATAAAATGGAAAAAAAAAATCTTGTCGGATCCACCATTTAGCCAGGCGTTGCCATGACGACGAGACAACAAAAAATAGTCTAAACATCTTTGTCAATGTTTATCAACACTAAACTTCAGCTTATCTCCCCGCGCTGTGTACGCACTGAGTGCTTTGGAAAAACATTTACAAAACATTGCACAATAATCTTTCTGACTTCACACTCGTGGCGGCGCTCGCGAGCTCCCCCCCGCCAAATCTCGACAAAGTCCGTAACATCACGCGTGTTTGTCTTGCATCTCATTTTTTGCCCAATGTGGCTGTTGTGTTTTCTTTGTATATTTGAAACGTTTTATTGTCATAGATGGTAATAAGCACATGCGCATATAGACATACATACTACACATACGCACATACAGCGTCGAGGAGACATGGCAGCCGGTACATTGCTTTGAGTCACAAAACGTTCAAAATGTCCCTTTGAATAAAACAGTAGGCCCAGGGCCGGATTTAGACTTGATGGGGCCCTAAGCTATTTGAGATATGGGGCCCTTTATAAGTCCAGAATTATATGTTAGTGCAAAATATGATTTTCGGATACATAGAGGGTTAAAATGAAATACAATTAAGAAGTATTGCCTATAGTTAGTGAAATAATACATTTTTTTTTACATTTTTATTCATAACAAACTTAAAATGCAAACTCCGGTAAATAGAAACAAAAATTCTTTTAAAAGGAATAATTTACAAAGACTTATTATCTAAAATATTTTCTTTCTTGCTTATGCCAGAGCAAAGTCACTGATGACATCATCAAATGATAAACTGCGTAGTTTGTCACTTTCTATGCACATGAGACTGAGGGAACATAATTTATCTTGAGTCATTGTTGTTCTAAATTCATTTTTTATCCTCTTCAAGTGAGAAAAAGATCTTTCTCCAGAGCACTTTGCAACCATCATACTAAGAAACACTTAAAATCGCTTCTACATTTGGGAATGCTGATTGGACACGATCAATAAATATTACCCTGAACCATAGGCTTGACTATGTCTAACATATTGATGAAAATTCTTGACTTCTCCAACAAGATTCATTTCCACATCTTCAGGGTATGTTTGGCATAAAGCACTAATTCCTTCACGAATCTCTTCTTCTGTAGCTTCTAATTTGGTTAAGAATAAAACATTTTTCGCAGCATCATTGTATACTGAGGCCCTCTGTGCCCGACTTGACTCTAATGCAGGGGTCGGGAACCCATGGCTCGCGAGCCAAATGTGGCTCTTTTGATGGCTGCATCTGGCTCGCGGACAAATGTTCGAGTGTTTTTTTAGAGACTTTGTGATCTACATAGTTTTTTTTATCAATATTTCATTCTACAAACGAGTTAAAGTATACTGCAGCTCAGCATCAGAAGAATTCAGAGACATAATTATTGTACTTTTAGTGTTAAAATCACACAAAATGCACACATTTACTAGAATTTTTAGTTTTAAACATAATGTATGGCTCTTACAGAATTACTTTTCATAATATGTGGTGTACATGGCTCTCTCAGAAAAAAGGTTCCCGACCCCTGCTCTAATGCATCCATCACTGGTATAAATATTTTGATTCTGAATTTGTCTCTTGGCTCAAGGTTCTCTAAAGCATCATCTTCATCATCGTTGATACGCCTTCTTCTATATCTGCTTTTCTTGTAATCAACATCAGACAATTTTTCCTTTGCTTTTTCAAAATGATCAAACATATCCCTGGAACCTTTAACAAAATCCGCAAGTGAAGCGTATAATTTCCTACATATTTCTAGACTAATTTGGGGGTCTTGCACTGATTGACTAGTCTTGTGAAAATCATCCAGCAAGTAACTCCACAAATATAACATTACCATGCATTCAAACTCCTCCATTTTATTCAAAATGTTTATGGCTTGATTTCTTGTTTCGCCTTTCTCTGTAATGCAGCAATTATTTCATCATAACTATCAAGTAAGCTTATTGCACTTGTGGCCATTGAATGTGCTTCCCATCTAGTCTTTGACAAAGACTTTGGAAATTTTGAATCATCTTTAAAGAATGACAACAGTACTGCCCATCTATGTGTAGATGATGAAAAAATAAATATATTTCTTGAAAAATTCCCAAAAAGTTTATTGCTGTTCTACCAACAAGATTCGGGGATTAACCAAAACATGGAATATACATGCATACTTGTTAATCTTCAATATTATTTCTTGCATTCCCTTGTATTTGCCAGACATATTGGCATCATTATCATATGACTGGCCTCGACACTTACTAAAATCTTTTTTGCATTTACTTTTAAGGTAGTTGTGCACCATCTTAGACATACTTTCCCCTGTGTGGCAACCTATCTCAGGGAAAGAAAAACGTTCAATAGGGACCCCATCATCTGGTGAAACATACCTTACAATAATTTGAATAACAGTGGGCTGATCAATATGGGGCCGGTCTGGAGTGGAATCTACAGAGAGACTGAAGTACCCTGTAGTTCTTAAATCATCTTTATACTTAAGCCGTTAAATGTGATTTTGCCTTAATGTAATCGAATATACAGTCACAACGTTAATTCAGTTGCATTCGCGAAAATACTATGAAGAAATCAATACCAATTATAATCTTTGTCATTTTGGCAATGAAAAAGTTTAGACTTGTTGAAAATATTTACGAAAAATGCTGCTTTTTTAACTAATCAAAGTCTTAGGCCTAAAACGAAACATAGTCAATTATATAGGTCAATGGCAGCATTCAAAAGTATTTTTTTTGTTTTGTAGGCCTTAACATCTTTGTTCTTCTTTTTAAAAAGGAGGCCAATCATGTTAAACAAGCTAAATAGTAGAAACCAGGATTGTGGGGGCCTTTGTTGGACTGGAGTGCTTAAAATTGTAAGGGAATAAATGAATTTTAAATTAAATTTTCAACGAAAGAATGGGGATGTTACTAAAAAATTTCTTTTTGTGATGTGTGGGGGCCCCTGTTCCAGTGGAACATGTGGAACATGCCTAAATACGCCACTGGTAGAAACTTAGAGATGTCAAGTGCTATCGATAATAGATATATCGGTATCCAATATCGAAAACAAACGCTAAATAGAAAAAACTAAAACACATTATTTTTAAAACTACACAATTTTATCTTATTTTAAATCTTTTTAAAAACAATTGGGTGAAGAGTATGGGATGTTCCGGACGTGCGGCATTGGGACAAATAATGCTGCAGTATATTTAAGTATATTATGACAATTGCTCACTCGGACAATTTTTTTTGGGGGGCCCCCAAATCAGTGGGGGCCCTAAGCTATAGCTTGTCTAGCTTATAGGTAAATCCGGCCCTGAGTAGGCCTACATAATATATATATACAAATATCATTCAATCCCAATTTCTAGCTTTAAAGGGGCCCCGATGTCAACCGTTCTCTTCTAGGTGGCTGACATACACATCATACATTTTGCACCCTTTGCCGTCGCCAATAATGATAGAAGTTGTAATAATAAGTAGACTTTGAAACATACAACTTGATTACACTTAAAGTATGGAGTCTAGGTGCTGCGTTACATGTCGAAAACTAAAACCAGCGGGTCGGAAAGAAAGCGGCCTGGTGTGTGACGTCATTAACCATTGTCTCATGGAATACGAATGTCTCTTGAAAATTGGCACGAGCGGCAGCGTGTTCAATTGGCATTCTGAAGGTTCTGGGTTCGAATCCTAGTGAAGGCTTGGATTTGGTCCCTGGACTGGAGGGTGTCCCTGAGTCCACCCAACTCTGATGGGTACCTGACACTAGTTGGGGTAAAGTAAAGGCGGTTGGGCATTGTGCTGGCCACACATCACCTAGTGTGCCGTGGCCACAGAAACTGGTGAACGCCCCTTCTGGCCCCATGATCGATTTGATCCAAAAGGTATTTTACTTTTTTAATTGGAATACACTTGGAATATTCCAGATACTTTTGTTCTATGTTTTTTCCTTTTTTTTTGTCATTGCTCCTTATTTTGACTTACAGACCTAAAGAAAATGTTTTGTTATGGCCTCAATGGTCTAAAGTCTAAAGTTAATTTCAAATGTCCACAAATCACAAAAAAACAACACGAAAACAATAACACTAGAACAAAAAAAGAATAAGATCTCAAGCTAACAATTCAAATGTAGTGGTAAGACTAATATCATATAATAATACAAACCACATAAAGTAATGGTATCTCGTTAAATAGGTGCTCGGCAAGTAATACGACTTTCTTCAACTAAATATTCTATTCTATTAGTTATACGCTTCACAATGGAGGCTGCGAGAATAGATCTTTCTAGGAGGTGACGTCACTTAATTTACAAGTTTACACGTAAGTGACGTCAAACCACAAAGAGATAAAACAATTTTTTTGTCAATTAATAATTAATCTCGATTGTATACAACAAATAAATACAAATACAGTTAAATAAATAGGTGTAGGCTATGTATAATTATATGGGTAGATGAATAGAGAGATAGATAAAAGATAGATAGATAAAAGATAGATAGATAGATAGAAGAGCAGACAATTTTATCACTAGATTTACATCTTTGTTCAGATTGTTATATTTGGTCAATTTTCTTATTCTATGTCAAATTTAGATCTAATTAAAATTAATTTTTAAGCAAAACTGAAAAAAAATGTGTACACAAAACCTAGAAATCGCACCCCTCCCTTCCCCATTCACCAGGTCTATCATTGTAAAAGCACCGTTTCTGAATTGTTATGTACTGCAGGCAATTGATATATTGTAAACAACCAATGTCACATTTCATTGCAAGATATTCCAAAATGTGTTTTTTTTATTTTTTATTCACTGATTTAATTTGTTTCGATGGTCTCCCTTTCATGTTATTCAAATACATTGGACTCTGTATCAGACAATAAAACAGATAAATCTCTACTATGTATATAGATCTATGTAGAGATATTTTTATAAACTAGGAGTAACCCAATATGTCTTTATGTACTCTACTTTTTTTAAATAGAAAATCCGTTCTAAAATATAATTGGATAAACACAGTGAGAATTCAGAGGCGGTGTTGAGAAAATAATTATGTAGTGCTCTTTAATGAGAGAAAGAGAGAAAGAGAGAAACAAGAATAAAGGAGATAAAATAATGGAAATAAGAGAGAGAGAAAGCTACGCTAGAGAGTTAGAGAGATGGGGAGAAAGGAGAGAGAGAGAGAGAGAGAGAGAGAGAGAGAGAGACGATGACAAAGTACACAAAGGACGAAACATTTTGTAAGAAATGATAAAGAATAAATACACGAGAAAATCAGAGAGAGACGGAAGATCGAGAAAACGAGAATGAGTGGGAAAAAAAGATAACAATGATAAGACAAGGAGAGAATAAGAAAAAATGAGAGAGAGAGAGAGAGAGAGAGAGAGAGAGAGAGAGAGAGAGAGAGAGAGAAAAGAGTGAGGATGATATAATATTACCTCTCCATAATAAAGTCATTACGAGTTGTATATTTTTTTGATGATATATTTATTGTTTCTTCTGTTGTTGTTTTTTTTCTATTTTTTTTCTGTAAGAATTGTTTGTTGATTTAGTCCAACTGCCGTTTGATAACTGATAGTATCAACACTCCTGGAGTGCAGTTTATGTTATAGGTATTTCAGCCCACGTCTTAGCTCCCATACCGCCCGACCCTCCAACCCACCCCCTATACCCCCCTCTACCCCAAATCTATTTTACCCGCGACTGCTGTTGTTGGCCCGGTGTGAGTAATGGCTGTTTTTAAAGACATCTAGGGGGGGGGGGGGGGTGAGGAGGGCAGGGAGTTAACGGGGAGCTAAAGTACTTGTGTGTGTTTGTAAGCTCGTGAGTGTGTGTGTGGGTGTGAGGTTAATATTGGTGGAGGGGGGGCCGGGGGAGGAGGAGGCAGGGAGGCTGGGTCCAGGTTTTTATCTACCTGGCTGGCTTTCACGCCTGAGGTGAAATTAGTTCTGGAATAACTCTACGAGGGGAAATCATTAAAGTTAATTTACCAAAGGCTGATGACTTAAACACGTCATAACACATCTTTTATTCTTTTCTAAACACATCATTATATCTTTTTTTTTTCTTTTCTTCTTCGTGTTTTGTATCTTTTCTTTTTTCATTTCCCTTTAGGTCAGAAGCGGAAAAGTTTATGTAAACAAAACACCTTACAATATGTTCATAATAAAATGGGTGGGTGGGTTGAAAAGAGGGGGAGTGGGGTGGAGCTAATGTTGTATCTAGAATGATGCACTGTTACAACAACGAAGATTTTCTTGGCGTCAAATATTGACGCACCATTTTGACCCCTCTGTAAAATTCTTAGCGGGTGAGAAATTCTGTGAACAAAAAAATATTAACCTGGTAAGGGGAAAGATACCGGTAACTCTCGCAGATTTCTCTAATTACATCGACTGCCTTTAGCTTTATGGTGGACTATGTTGCTTACATAGCCTTTTTGTTTCCAACACTTCTTACATACATCAATCTACATTGTTCAAATTAGTTTTTTTTAATTATTATTTTTTTTGTTAAGTTGGCAACTACTCCAGATTTTTTTTCACTATAGTTTTAACTTTTAAATGAACGTAAAAGTTTAGTTTGATGCATCATTCCATCTAGGCCTGAGGTGCTCTTGAACTTGTGCAATTTAGAACTTTTTGTCTTGCAATTACCTGTACTCGAGTCAAGAAATGTATTCCTGTAAGTAGACACGCGTTGCTGTAATGGGTTTGTTTATGAAAGAATGTCTGGTAGACTTACGACAAATATAATATGGAAAGAAAACGATACGTAGTTAGCAATATAATCTTAAGTTTCTAGAAGGAAACTATCAACATGAGAAATTGATTTCCAAAGGTGAAACTCCACTGGAACTCAGGCGCTTGTCATCAGACAACTGCAGGCTTATGCCAATCGTGCTTACCGGATGTTATTAGTAGCCTTATATATAAGTATATATAAATAAGTTAAGATATACTTAAAGATATAATATACAGATAGATATAGATAAATGCCTACAGGCCTATATATTACATATTTAGAAATTTAGTAACTCGTGTGTGTCGTATCCGATCCCCATTAGCTAATTTAAAGACACGTGACCTTATTGTTTAATATTTAACTTTTGCGATCTCGTTTCTGACATGTCTTCCCTTGCGTAGTGGTTAGCGTATTCGACTGCCATGCGGGCGACCTGAATTCGACTCCCCAATGATAGGCCTACCTTTATTTTATTTTTATTAATATTAATTCTTTTTTTATTAAAGATTGTAAAGAATTTTAGGAATTAAAGCTTTCCTAAAATGTTTTCAGTAAGTAAAATATAATAATTATATTTTAGATCTACGCGGAAGACAGTGCTCGATTCTCATCTACATGGATAGTCCTTCTACGGGCAGCGCCGAGCAATATAGCTTTTTGTAAAATAAAAATACTTGCCTATTTTTAACCTGATTACACAATTTATTTCAAATTACTTTCGTAAATGTTTTCAGTAAATAATAATTATATTTTAAAAATTATTAGATCTCCAGCTTTCTGTTCATTGTAGTTTTTGAAATTCGTATCTGTAGCTTATAAAGGCCTTTTTAAATTACCCCGGGCGACGCCGGGGAATTTAGCTTGTATACATATATGAACAAGACGTCATATCATAAAATTAACTATTAGAGGCACCAACTATTCGAGTTCTGCTTGTTGAGGAGGATATATTATAAACATCTTAATTTCTCTGGCTATTGTAGCTGTTTGTCATCTCGTTTGGTAAAACATTTTTAATCAACGGCCTCGTTTGGATAGTCTGTGGCGCCCGTCAAATTTTGTCCACATCTGTTATCGTGGGAGATGCGCCTCATTAACCCCTGCCAACTGACTCAATTTGTAAGAATGTCTATGAAGCTGAAAATCTTACAAATCGAATTAACTCCTAGCCGTGTAATAATGTATTAATGATTGTATCAATCTTTTTTTTTTCTTTTTCTCAAAGACGCTAACACTAAACTTTAAAGAGTGGAACACTTGGAGGTTTGTACAAGGTAAATTTAATGGAACTTGATCAACATAATTTAGAAACAGGTTCAATGGAAATAAATGTACACCATGATTAATTCTCGTATTTTGGAATCTGTGTTTTATGTAGAAAATTGGAGATAAAAGAAACATTAATGGAAACAAAGTGGAGGTAATTATTGCAACCAACAAAAAAACTTTAACAAATTTTAACATTAAAAAAAAACTTCCTCCACCCTCCAAAAAAAAAAAGAGAGAGAGAAAAAAAGAATGAAAAAAAAAAGAAAAAGAGAAAATAAATGTGCTAATTGAAAAGACAGTTGGTGCTAGTAATTCTCTGCCTGTAATGACTGTGCTTTTTTATTTTCTTTTATCTTTAGTTTTTTCTTGTACTCTGCAAATTAAACGCAGAGAACTTTTATACGAAGTTTTTTTTTATATAGCAGGATATAGTGCAGATATATAAATTACTATTTGTACATTATTATTATCTTAAAGTAATTTTTTGCGAGCAGTTGTGTGCTCTGTGAAACCAAAAAGACTGGGTTTTAGACATTTCTGAGTTATACACTAATCGCAATAAAAATAAAACATAAAACAAACACGCAAATTCTAATATATAATAACACTATCATAACATGTATCACAGAAAAAAAAGGAACAAAAAACACCAACAAAAAACTAAAACGAAACACAACAAAATACTTTAATAAACCAATACCTAAGGCTGAAAAAACACACCCGTACTCTTAATATATTTTCGACTGTCTGATAAGAAATATAACATGACAGGGTGTTGGTATAAGTTTAAAGTTCTTGTATTACTTGTGTTTGTATTAGGGTTGGACACATAGTGAAGCCGGCTGGCCTAGCGGTTAGCTCACCAGACTGTCAACCCCCGCCACCGGCAGATCCCTGTCGCCCTACAGGAGTTTTGGGACTAGATGACGTTAATATTGAGTTGTTATCACATAAATAAATAAATAAATATGAGACTTATATAGCGCATATCCCGTTCCTGTTGGGAACAGTTCTATGCGCTGCTGTAAACATGCGCTTAACCGGCAGCAGTGAAACCTCTCACAGATTAATAGTCTTCTAGAGCGCACTGAGCATGCTAAAATAGCATGGATAGAAGCGCTATATAAATTACCATTACCATTAGAGCTGCACCTTATTTTAATATTATTTTATAAAGAGCCACACTATTATCACCATTATCACCTGGCATGAATATAAATTTATATTTCAACTATATTGGTACATTCCATGGTGAGTAAAGTGTACATAAAATATGTAATTTAACGTAAAGAAAAAAAAGCAAAGACACTAATATTTTCATAATCTTAGCAACAATTAAAAAAATTATTATTACAATACAAAGAATTTACAATTTTCAAGGGGTTCGACACTTTTCTCTCATTTTCTTTCATTTTAAGAAAAAACATTGAATGGGACGTATAAATACAAAAAACAAACAATCAAATGTTAATGCTGAAAAAACCACCTCTCCCAACCCCAGTTTCTATAATCTGTTTATCTATATAAATGTGTCTTTAAAAGAACTTGATATATTGACCTATGGCCATCTACTTAGTTTCAAAAGTTAAGTTTGATAAATGCAACCTTTAATAGGCTTGTATATATATTTCTCCGCCCCTTCGCCGGCTCATTTGTTTTTTTTCTTAAAAATGACATTTTCTAGACGCTTAATAAATCTGATCTATGAGGTAGACGCAGGGCATGAATAAAACATGACAAGAATACGTTGAAACTACAGCAGGATAGGAAAGGGACAGAACCACGTCCGGAAAAGATCATTACAAACATATTTTATTTGTTTCTGTCTGGCCGCTGTCCGACATAGATCTTAGCTAGCAAACACAAAATAAATACAGACGTCAACACTGAACAGTGAAAAAAAATATATAAAAAAGAAATAGCCAGGGTTGGGTGGAGGGTGGAGGGGGTGGGGAGAGACATAAATCTCGTTTTTATTGTGTGTTTAAAATGCACACCGTGTGAGCTTAGTGCACTATGTGACGTCTTGTAACATCATTTGTCCTTGGAGTTTGTGGAAACCGGTATGTGTGTTAGTGAATATGACGACAGTAATGCAATAATGAAAATATTTATTGACTGTTAATTGTTACAATTGGGGCCAGCCTTATAGTACGGACGCAAAAAAAAGTCATATTTAAGTAGCCCCTACCTCCAACACCCCAACGATTGAACGACTCAAATGTTTTTTTTCCCCTTCCTCGTATGTACAAAAAAACTCTTTTCGCCCCCCCCCCCTTTTTTTTCCCCTTTATCCTACCCTGATTAAATAAATAATTTTTAGACATCGATCTAGTCAACAAGCATTTGATTTGGTTTACTATACATTGTTTTATAATATTGTATTTGCTTACCCTGAACTTAAACATATAAATATATATATAAATAAGACATATAGAATAGAACATTATCATTTTATTGTCGTGAATTCTGCGTCATAAAATTGATAATAAATAGAACATCTACAACAAATAACAAAACTGGGGCAATAAACAAAATACTTTTTACAATAATTAATTGTAAGTCGATGTTTTGTTTTCCAGAAAGCTATTAACTAACTAATTGTTTCCTAATGTACATTTACTTTAGCTGTTGTTTTTAAATTGTTTCTCTTGAAATAAAAAAAAAAGACATTAGTAAGAGAATTCATTTGTTTCTTCTTTTTTGCTTCCATTTTTTTCCCGTGATGTCTAATAGGTAACATTAACGAAAAAATCAAAACGCCTGTTCAGTGAAGAGAAGTTAACCAAGAAAAATGTTAATTATCTTCCCCTGTTTCATGGTTAATTTCTTTGCACGTTAATACAAACAAGAAGATATAAGCTTATAGGTCAAAACAGGTTTTTGAAATATTTTTGTTTCCAACGGAGTTGATGCTAAACTGTGATAAATACGTGAATGCCTGGTTGGGGTAGTCTGGGTGAATATCAGGGGCGAATCGAGACATTTTTTCCAGGCTTGGCTGAACTTTCGCGTGACAAACATACCATTTTTTTGCAAATTTAGTAGGCCTACATATTTTATTTAAAAAAAAATATTTTTTTCCAAAATTTCAACCTCAGTCCCCTTTCCCTTTCATGTGGCTTTGTCCCTGGTGGATTTTATCTGATATTTCCTGTGTCCATCTGTCTGTTGATACACAAAAAAAAAAATCAGATTAACAGAGCTCACAGTCTTTGTTATTTCTGCTTTAAAACTCTAACTATAAAAACTCATTATTATGTATTTCATCAAAACCTCAGCCTATTAAATATTTCATTGATTCCGAACAAAACTATACAAAAGGCAGACATTTTTGTATCTGTGCAATTCCACAGACAATGTATTCATTTCCCACAATGCAACATCACGAAGTAAACAAAAGTCATATTCTGTAACAAATCGATCGGGACCTAATTGGAACGTGACTCCCTTCCTTCGTCCCTGTCCTCCATGTCCTCCTCATCCATATTTTTTTTTGCCTTACAACTGCACCCAAGATCGAAATAGTAACGAATATGATACATAGAAAAGTCGTGCTCTTTAAAATTGATAAATTATTTAAAATACCACCATCTGCCCTTCTCTATCTCTCTCTTTATGTTGATACTAGTGGCTATGCCCGTCAAAATAACAGACAAACGAATGATTACAATGTGTTTTGTTAAAAGAGAAAGAAAAATCACTAACAATATTACAATAAAAACTTTAGTGAGAACATATCTTTCGGTATTTAGTTTTTGTTCTTTTTTTATTGTTTACGGTCTTCTGGCCTTTGAACATGCATACAAATTGTTCTTAAGGGAACTCCTCACAGCCTAGGCCTGAATGTCTAGATAAAAATTATTAAAAACCACCAAAAATAAAAATAAAATTTAATTAATTTCCAGTCAGATGACCTAGGTTTTAGGAGGTCTTAGGTCAATATCATTATCATTAAATATTATTTAAAGGCCTATATATTTTCAATAATGGCTCCTTCTGTCTCGAGAGACAATGGATGCGCCCCTCTACAACTTCAATGGCTACTTTTGTAAATTCGGCGGTGGCTGAACAGTCCGATTCTTGAGTGCTTTATTTTCTATAAAGAATGGATATCCGATAGATTACTTGATAGTGCTATTGATATATATAATTTATGAGATGCCCAAAGGAGACTTACTAAAACAGCTTTATTGACATTAAATGCAATTCGATACTTTTTACAGTGCATTATATTTTAATTATTATGCATAATAGACATCATTAATCCTACCAGGACGCTTCATATTAATTTTATTATAAACTTGATAACATTGACTAAATGTTAACAATAGTAATAATTAGATTAGATTGGCAAGAAAAAAAGCAGTCAAAGGGACGTAAACAAATAAAATACCAGTCGTTTGAACATAGTATAAGTTACCTCCCTCTAAACAAAATTTGTAATTTTTTTCTTTATTTAATTTGCCACAAAAACATTCAGAATTGGTTGATCATGTTAGATTATGTAGGTCTTCTTTTGCGAATTTTGCTGAGAATTCTTAGTTTTACTGGAATTGGTTAGCAAGTATACACTTTAATTAAATTCTTAGTTTTACTGGAATCGGTTAGCAAGTATACACTTTAATTAAATTCTTAGTTTTACTGGAATCGGTTAGCAAGTATACACTTTAATTAAATTCTTAGTTTTACTGGAATCGGTTAGCAAGTATACACTTTAATTAAATTCTTAGTTTTACTGGAATCGGTTAGCAAGTATACACTTTAATTAAATTCTTAGTTTTACTGGAATCGGTTAGCAAGTATACACTTTAATTAAATTCTTAGTTTTACTGGAATCGGTTAGCAAGTATACACTTTAATTAAATTCTTAGTTTTACTGGAATCGGTTAGCAAGTATACACTTTAATTAAATTCTTAGTTTTACTGGAATCGGTTAGCAAGTATACACTTTAATTAAATAATTGCAAAGAAAAAGGGAGGGGAGAAAAAAAAAGATTTTTTTATGTTTAGGTTCAGGTTTGTATCCTGATGAAAGCTAGGATATTTGTCCTCGGGACTCTATGGTGTCTCTGAGTCTACCCAGCTCTGATGGGTACCCGACATAAGCTGGGATAAAGTAAAGGTGGCTGTGCATTGTGCTGACCCCAAATCCCCTAGTATTTCATGGCCACAGAAACTGGTGAAAGCTGCTTCATCTGTGCTATGATCAAATTGGCCAGATGGGTACTTTACTTCACAAAGTACAGAGCTTTGTTATAACTGTATGAAACAAACAAAATTCAGACTTTTACTCAGACCATGTTTCTAAATGTCAGTTGACCTTCAGCTAGAGCAGGGTAGACTCAGGGACACTCTACAGTCCTAGGAAGAAAGCCCTGGCAATTAATTAGATGTATTAGCTTGTAATACAAACATCCAGAATCACTTCAGATGTATTTGAGGCAGCTTGGAACTCTTGTAACATTAAACAAACTAAAAATTAAAAAAAAAAAAACTAGCCCATAAAAACCAAGTTTTTATTATATTCCCTTTCTTTGTAAACTAAGTTTATATTTAATTTATATTTTGAAAGATTAAAATAAATATAAGTGATATCATATCTTATGAATTTCCACACACAAATTTTAACATTTGTACGGCTTTAATAATAAAACGACACGAATGTAAACATGAATAAATTTTTTCCCTTCATTCACAAAGCTAGAGAGCAAAGTTTGATGACGTCCTTTTTTTTTTTTTTTTTTTTTAGCTTTTTGCCGAAAAACCATAAAAAGTTGTATCGGCATTATCAACGTGAATTCAAACCATAGACCATTTATCTATTACGTGTTTGTTAAATTTTAAAATAATCATAATTATACAATAATTACAATTTTTTAAACTAAAAATTTGATAGAATGTATTGTTAGTCGCCATAAGTCTGCTACCCAAGTTTCAGCTCGATTGGACAACGGGAAAAGGTCGAAAAATCTATGCAAAGTTATACAAGCAAGCAAGCAGACAGACAGTGCGAGTTAAGAGAAAGGGAGTAAAAAAAATATCATGAACTCACAAGCAGAGATTGGTGAGCTTGTCAATCTTATATAGATACAAACATTATTTTTTTGTATGAGGCAACTTTCATTATTTTATAGTAGTACAAATATTTACATTTAAAAGCCACTAATATTTTTAAAAATTATTTTTAAAACAGTATTTCTTTTATAAATGTGTTAATACATTGAAAAAAACTAAAAATAAAAAACATGAATAAAACAAGAAAACCATAAAAACGAAGTTTTCATTATACTCCCTTTATTTGCAAACTAAGTTTACCATCATGTAATTAAATAATTGATTGACTATTGGAAATGAAACGTACAGAAAAATATCTGTGTCGCAAATCTCAAAAATATCTCCTTACTCAGTATGAATTGTTCTAAAAATAATCTTAGCGCATAATTTTTTTTTTCTAGCTTTGTGCCGAAAAAGTATAAAAAGTTGCACAGGCATTTTTAACGCGGAAATCAATATATTTCTAATACTTTCCTTTTAAGAAATGAATATTGTCATAAGTGTAGTATTATTAAGTCGTTTTAACTGAAAATTTGATAGGATGTATTGTTAGGCGCCCCAAATCTGCTGTCCAAATTTCAGCTCGATCGGACCACGGGAAGTGGTCGAAAAATCGAAGCCAATTTTTTTCACCCACGACGATTGCAGACAGACAGACAGAAAATGCAACTTAAAATAAAGGAAGTAAAAAGTTTCATTTTTAAAAACAAAACTTTATTCTCTCTTCTCAGAAAAACATTTTAACAAGTAACAAAGAAATACAAAATAAATTGAGGAGACAAATTAATAAAAACGATAGAATTGAAAGGATGAAACAATTTTAATGGTTGTTCCCCTTTCATCATTCTCAAAATATATTAAACCATATAAAAAATGAACAATACACATTATCAAATTGATAATAACAACTGCAATATGAGATTTTTTGTAAACTTACATACAGATCAACTCACACTTTATAAGCTTCTAGAGTAATACATGTTATAACATTTATAATGAATCTGTTGTTTTTTTTTAAATTTAAACCTCAGAAAAATTTTAAAAATTTTTCACAAATAATGCTATGCTAATGTCTTGGTTAGAAATTTTTACTTACTAAACATTCTTTCATGCAATTGGATAAATCAATTCAGTAAATTATGAATAAATGAACTAACCTATGAGTCTTAAGCCAACAATACTTTCTCATTGATTGAAGTTACAGAAATGTCTCATTTATTAAAGAACATCATAAACTTATCTTTCATTCTTGTGATATCCAATTAGTCACAAAACACTTTGTGCACCAAATACTTTTAATCAATGTCTTGCATTCATTACGGGTACTCATTTAATGTCCATAGAATTTTTGAATGTATGATTCCGTTTTTAAAAAAACATGAATTAACTTCAGGGCTTTTAGAAAAAAAAAGCTACCAAAAAATTACGAAGTCTAAAACAACACAGAACGTAATTGAAATAAAAAATATTATAATTGAAATAAAAAATATTATAAGTTTAACTCAGTAGTGAATTAAACATATTTTAAAATACATTTCCAAAAAGGCTATTATATTACATCAATCAGCATTAGCTAACTACAGTTAATGTTTGCGGATGACTTACAGTCAAAGACTCTAGACTAACATTATAAATTAGAATACATGTTAAAAGCTGAAAAACTTTTTTTTAACATTTGAATAGCATAAAGTTGGGCTTATACATTACAAGTAAAAGTAATACTGACTTTATTTATTTTAAACTTCCCTTTGTTTATGAAAACCTCACATAAATTGATCAAACTTTCAAATGGACTTCTGGTCAAACTTTCACAAGGGCTGGCTGGTCAAACTTTCAAATGGACTGGTCAAACTTTCACAAGGACTGGTCAAACTTTCAAATGGACTGGTCAAACTTTCACAAGTACTAGTCAAACTTTCAAATGGACTGGTCAAACTTTCACAAGGGCTGGCTGGTCAAACTTTCAAATGGAGTAGTCAAACTTTCACAAGGACTGGTCAAACTTTCAAATGGACTGCTGGTCAAACTTTCAAATGGACTGCTGGTCAAACTTTCAAATGGACTGGTCAAACTTTCACAAGGACTGGTCAAACTTTCACAATGAGTGATCAAACTTTGAAATGGACTGGTCAAACTTTCACAAGGACTGGTCAAACTTTCAAATGGACTGGTGAAACTTTCACAAGCATTAGTCAAACTTTCAAATGGACTGGTCAAGCTTTCAAATGGACTGGTCAAACTTTAGCATGAACTGGTCAAACGTTCACCTGGACTATACAAATAGCTCAATTTTAAACAATTACAGATGAAACTTCATGTAATTTTCCCCAAAATAAATTTGAAGAAAGCAAGTAAAATAAAAGTTGTAAGAGTTGCACTCCATGTTCATCCATTCATCAATCAAAATTCGTATGTTCTTCAGGGGTATAAAAAAAAACAAATTCATATTTTGGGGAATGGGTTTTTTAAAATAACTTTGGACTAGTGCATCTAAATCTAATAGGCCTACAGAACAAGGATGGGGGGAAAATTCATGTTCATCTAGACTACAATAAAAATAACAAGTTTATTACAAAATATTACAAACTTATATATTAGAAACAAAATGTACAATGGCTGTTTCATTAAACTTGTATTTAGTACATATTTTTCAAGCATCCACAGCATCCCATTGGGAAAAGAATTCATTTATTGAAATTCTCATTTCATATGTAGCTTGTTGAATCCAAGAGCAAAGAAGGAGATTCGCTAGTGAATCAGAGATTTCAATGGAATCTGGTTGAAGGGGCAACAAACAAATATGGGCAACAAATAATTGTGCCCAGGAATATTTTTTTATGTACCCACACAACAAACTTCCATCTAACATTCCTTCAATCCCCAGAGCATCAATGCCCTTCAGTGCCCATCTACACCAGTCAATGCCCATCAATCTCCATCATCATGTGAACTCAGCATAGCCTTGATTGCCCTAGCCCTCATCTCCAGCTCCAATAGTTCCATCTGGTCCATCATGATGGAAGGCAGGACGCCCTCAGAGGATAGCTGCATGGAACCCATAATGTCCTCTTCCTCCATGTCCTCTTCCTCATCCTCATCACCACCGTCCTCCTCTTCTTCTTCCTCTGTCCCACTCTGGGGTTCCTTTTTAACTTTGACCTCTGTATTTTCATCAAACTGTCATGAAAACAAACCAAAAATATTTTTTTAGTTACAAAATGAAAAAAGGGAAGGTATTCAAATAAATAAAAAAAATTTTTTTGCCTGGATTATCTCCAATGTAAAGGTAAACTATCTTATTCTGTAACAATATTTTTTTAAGTCCACGGGCCAGTTTAAAGCAGGAGGTCCCCAAAATATAGCATCTGGGCCAGATCTGGCTAAACAGTCCTTAGCTCAGCTTATTTGGTGTTCACTATTAGATAATTACTATAAATATTTTGCCCTGGGACGCTATAAAGGCTTGTGTGGGCTCTGTGCACAGGTAGCTTTAAAGTTGGACTTTGTTAATTTTTTTATTTCATAAAGTTCTTCATTTAGTTGGTTAATGTAAATTAAATTTTTCATTTGCATATATCCATTTTTAATTCTAATTCTTTAATTTTAATTTTTAATTCAATAATTTTTTGATTTTTAGATAACTAATATTATTTATAATAATAATATTTATCCATTTGAGAACATCATGGTCTATATAATATAGGGTTAAAGGATTAGAGGATTGTGCTGTCAGAACATTGTTCAGCCATTTTTATCTATCCAGCTAATGTGACCATCAGAGCTGAGTGAACCTAGAAAACCCTTCAGATTTTAGAATCAAAATATATTGTTCTTATGAGGATATGAACAAGAGACTTCTGTTTCATGAACATCACACTTTATTTCTTTAAAAATACTTTTAATATTAAGAAAGGAAAAAAAAAAATTTACAAAAAAATTAACAACTTTTTCTATTATTACATTCATTAAATAACACACACAAAAGAACAACAATACAATAAAAATTTTAACATGGAAATAATCTTGAAAAAAATCATTGAGAAAAGTATTTCACAAAAAAATTATAGTCTAGTTCTGTTAAGTTGGTCAAACTACCCACCTGGTCATCTTTCCTCACCAACTCTCCATCCTCTGATCCGGAAGTGTATGTTTCTGGCTCCACTTCAGCTTCTTCTCCTCCGGAGTCAGGCGGCTCCTGTTTTATAAGTGACAATTGTGGTGTGTCCTGCAATCAGAAGGTATATGTACTAAACTATCAATTGTGGTGTGTCCTGCAATCAGAAGGTATATGTACTAAACTATCAATTGTGGTGTGTCCTGCAATCAGAAGGTATATGTACTAAACTATCAATTGTGGTGTGTCCTGCAATTAGAAGGTATATGTACTAAACTATCAATTGTGGTGTGTCCTGCAATCAGAAGGTATATGTACTAAACTATCAATTGTGGTGTGTCCTGCAATCAGAAGGTATATGTACTAAACTATCAATAGTGGTGTGTCCTGCAATCAGAAGGTATATGTACTAAACTATCAATTGTGGTGTGTCCTGCAATCAGAAGGTATATGTACTAAACTATCAATTGTGGTGTGTCCTGCAATGAGAAGGTATATGTACTAAACTATCAATTGTGGTGTGTCCTGCAATCAGAAGGTATATGTACTAAACTATCAATTGTGGTGTGTCCTGCAATGAGAAGGTATATGTACTAAACTATCAATTGTGGTGTGTCCTGCAATCAGAAGGTATATGTACTAAATTACTAAACTATCAATTGTGGTGTGTCCTGCAATCAGAAGGTATATGTACTAAACTATCAATTGTGGTGTGTCCTGCAATGAGAAGGTATATGTACTAAACTATCAATTGTGGTGTGTCCTGCAATCAGAAGGTATATGTAATAAACTATCAATTGTTTTTTTTTATGAGATATTTTATTTTATCTTAAATATTAGATTCCCTGCTTTTATAAAGAAGATTTGTGCACAATAAGCTTATCCGGGGTATGAGTATAGTATTGTATTTTAATAAGGGTTTTTAAAATGTTACATTGTCAATTTTCCTAGCTAATTCAGGCCACCCCTTTCATACCCCATTGCCAAAATGGAAGAAATATAATATTTATATAAATATAATATTTATGGCACTATCCTTACATAGAAAAATATTTTTTTAAAAATCTATATGCCTTTTTTTCAGTATTATTTAGTTATATTTCCAAGGTTAGAATTTATTGATTTATATAATATTATTACTAGTTGTTTTTTTTAAATCTTTTTTTCTGAAATAATTTAAATAATAGTGTTGCAGTTGTTAAGGTGTGCATATTTGCTTCTAATAAACCTAAATGTTCTTCTCTGAATTTTGTTCTAGTCCGCCCCAGACAGAAGTAGCCCTAGACAGACGTAGCCCTAGACAGAAGTAGCCCCAGACAGAAGTAGCCACAGACAGAAGTAGCCCTAGACAAAAGTAGCCCTAGACAAAAGTAGCCCCAGACAGAAGTAGCCCTAGACAAAAGTAGCACATTTTAGTCTAGATTTAAAAATAATGTAAGTTTGCATTCGTAGTTTTATGGTGATTTTTTACATGTGTTAAAAGTAGTTTTTTAATGAAACATAAAAATAATATTAGTCTATTGTCTTTTTAAATATTTTATTTATTACTTCATCAAGTTAGGAATTTAAAAAAAAATAATAATTTCATTTATTATTACTCCTAAGAAGTTTGTAATAAAAAAAACTTGTTTTTATTTGTTGTATGAATACCATAGCAATATAGAAACTAGTTTCTTTCTATTCATAGTTTTTTAAACAAAGCCTTAAGACATTATAAGAGAAACCATAGACTATTATATACATGGACCGCTTGCTTTAGTATTTCTGCTATATGATGACTCCATAGACTATAATATACATGGACCGCTTGATTTAGTATTTCTGCTATATGATGACTCGAAACACTTGATTTTCAGAATTTATGATTCGTTGTTTCCTTTGCAATTCCGTTTTATTGAATCGCTTCGATTTTCTCAATGAAAAATTAAAATTAAAATTGAAAGTTGTATTAAGCGGAAACATTTAAGAAACAGCGAAGAGCGTAGAAGTAATATAATACAGCCTTATTAGTTGAGCACGGAAAAAAAGTTGATATAAGCTCTAAAAATAGAGCCATCTTATTATAGTCTATGGAGAAACGAACAGATATTTTTTGAAACATGGGACGTAACTTTGTAAGAAAGTATGAGCTGTAATATTT
The DNA here is from genome assembly GCA_949126835.1 of Anisus vortex. NCBI lineage: Eukaryota > Metazoa > Mollusca > Gastropoda > Planorbidae > Anisus > Anisus vortex. Next base: position 24,975,282 of record OX421493.1, read on the forward strand.
ACAGAGTTAATTCCCTTACTCTGTACAAAAAAACAAAGCCTCTCTTGCAGGTTTATTTTTTGTAAAGCCTGTATAAAATTGAACGGATAAAACAATAACAAAACAATAACAAAATATATAATAAAAATAAATAAACAAAAAAACTTTACCTCAGTTGCTCCGTCTATCTGACTTCTGAAACAAAAACAGGGAGCATTATTATTGCATTTTCTATATAAAATATGATAAATAGATTATAGACAAGTACACACAACAGATGTCTTAATAGCCTTACGTCAATTGTACACAGCTTACAACGGATACAGAAAAACATACAATGATGTTGGCTAACTTTTGTTTGTATACCAAAACAAAATAAAATTGTATGGACAAAAAGGGTCGAGATAATTGTCTACATCACACAGCACTTCAGAAAGATAGACACAAGGAGGAACACATATAAACTCAGAAAAATATTTCTTTATTTACTTAATATTTGATCAGTTTGCCACCATAATTTCATTTATGAACTTAAGTCAGTAATCTACATAAGTTTACAAAATTACAGATAAATAATCGCTCAATGGTGACCAAGTGGCGAGGGAATAGTGTGGCCAGGACAGTGACTAATCAACTACATAAAACACTGTCCTCAGTTTGTGTATATGTATAGTCTATTAATGGGACGTGGCCGAATAAATTTGAACCCTCCTCCCCAACACGGGCCCCCTCCAAAAAAAAAAAAAAACTTAAAATAAACAACCGACAGTCAGTGATAAAAAGCAGTTCCAGTTCGTATCAGGTCAGTGACCTTCTCTGCACAGAGGCTTAGGCTGAGTTCCTGTACGCTGGTCAGTTGAATGTGACCGGGTCAAGAAGCAACGGGAACGCACCACCACAATATATAGAATACAAAGTAATCCAGATGTTTGATGAATTAAATGTACTTACAAATATTCATACATCAATATGTATACTGTTATATACATACGGCATACACATTTTCATACATCAATATCTATACTATTATATACTTACAAATACACATACATCAATATCTATACTATTATATACTTACAAATACACATACATCAATATCTATACTATTATATACTTACAAATACACATACATCAATATCTATACTATTATATACTTACAAATACACATACATCAATATCTATACTATTATATACTTACAAATACACATACATCAATATCTATACTATTATATACTTACAAATAAATAAATTTACTTTTTTGTTTTCCGACATAAAGACATATAATAGATTGTACGAGGAAGTGGCGGACCATTCAATTCCCAACAAGGAAATTGTTGCAATAACAACCAACCTACAAATCAGTATACATAACTTTTTTTTTTATTAGACGTCATTCAAGAGTTAACATCTAAATAAATATCTAAAGGAAAGATTCCAAACCCAACTAGGAAACTAAAGGGAAAGATTTCATAAGACAGACATGGGAAACAGGGCACGCTATTCCGCTATTCCGGTCAAAAGGGCTTGCGATGACACATTCCCTGAGCTTGTCCAGTCTGATCCTGTTATCATATCGAGACCTTAGCCTTGGCCGGACTCTAAGGCATCTCTCGGTGACCACTCTCCAGAATACTTTACACCAAACCGCTCGATAAAACTAGGGGGGGTGAGTAGGAGAGGGGTTACGGTCTGACCAATGGCAACACCAGTTATGATTCATAATTCATAAAACGCTGGCTAGCAGCGTTGACCATTGTCCACTTGGACGGAAGATATAACTGGATAACGGCTTCTCTAGAAGAGGGGAGGGGGCGAGGGTGGGATGTGGGGGAGGGGTGCTTTATGAATTTCGGACCATACTGGTAAAGAGAGCCTTCTAAAATAAAATAAAAACACGAATATAATACAACCCGGTTTTTTTTTTATATCTCTGGCTAAGCTCAGCAAGGAAGAAATAGTAGAAGCGAATTGGGCGGGTGAGGGAGCGGAGGAGGGCGCACAGTTTCCCCGTTCAGGATACAGCTGTGGGCTACACAGAGGTCAGAATGCTATACTCACACACACATTTTCATTACCGTCATTAACACACATACACACACTCACACGCGAGACACGATAACACTTTGGTCCAAATGTTTCCTACTAGGGCCCCTAGGGCAACTGAATGAAAACTAAACGCAAAAGGTCTCCTAACTTTGTCCTGATAGTCATTGGTGACGTAATTAACTTACGTCAGCTCAATAAATAAACCATCAAACGAAGAATTACTTTTTGCTTGGTCGCTCTTTTTTTAAAACGAGTTTTGCGTTTTGTTACCAAATAACTCAATACATTGTTTTATCTAGATTATGTCTAGTCAATATTGGTGTGAGGAAGTCAATCATGGACTATGTCTAGGTAAGAGGAAGTCAATTTGTGACTATTTCTATGTGTGAGTAATCAGCCTCGGACATTATCCAGGTATAACTTACCTTATTGGCTCCTGACGTAAGCATGTAGAGTCTGCCTGGTGGTTCTCCATATCTGTTGGCGCCCCGGTGGTTTGTTGCGACGCCTCATCTGTGAAATTAAAGAGTACATGTTGTTATGTAATGACATTGAATAACTGTGCCATCAGAAAAACTGAGACAATAGAAACATCATAGTGAGGTCACCACAAGTTCATATAAAACAAAACAAGGCTCTTGTCCCAGAAGAATCATTCCATTGCTAAGACCAAATTTTTTTTGCAATTTAATCATGTTTTTTTAAAGCATGACATAATATTTCCATACTAGCATACTAAAAAAATAAATTGCCAGCAAGGATGGAACTGAAAAAGATAACATTTTTAGTCCGCTGAGAAACTAAAGTACAAAGGGTGCTCCTCTTTGAACTCACCGTGGCATGTTGCAATATTTGAATTCAACGTGGCATGTTGCAATATTTCAATTCAACGTGATAAGTTTCAATATTTTAATTCAACGTGAAATGTTGCAATCTTTGAATTCAACGTGACATGTTGCAATCTTTGAACTCAACGGGATAAGTTAAATCTTTGAATTCAACGTGACATGTTGCAACCTGTGAACTCAACGGGATAATTAACAATCTTTGAATTCAACGTGACATGCTGCAATCTTTGAATTGACCGTGACATGTTGCAATCTTTGAATTCAATGTGACATCTGGCAATCTTCGAATTAACCATGACAACTTGCAAACATTAATAAACCGTGACATTTTGCAACATTTGAATTCAACGTAATAAGTTGCAATCTTTGAATTCAGCGTGATAAGTTGATTTCTCTGAATTCAACGTGATAAATTGTAATCTTTGAATTCAACGTAATAAATTTCTATATTTGAATTCAACGTGATAAATTGCATTCTTTGAATTCGACGTGATAAATTGCAATCTTTAAATTTAACGGGATAAGTTGCAAGTATTGCCTTTAACGTCGAAAGGGTTGAGTTGAACGTGACAGGAAACATGATACCACCTCAACGGGACCTCAACACTAATGGTATTCAGCGTGACATATTATAGTCTATAAACTCAACGCAACATGCTACAATCTAACCGAACAAAAAAAGTATGTGAAGCTATATGTATTGCAGCTCTCCTTTTCCTGTGTAAGTGAACCAACGGGGTTGTGGGGACGTTTTCCTATTACCCGACTGAATTCAATTATACAAAATGTATATTATACACAAATATAAACACAATGAAGAGACTATTATATAGTTTGTTGTTGTTTTTTTGTTGTAAAGCACAAGAGAGAAAAATGAACGTTTGTGTATGTTTAATTCTCTAACGAAAACAAAAAGTTATTTTTTCTATTATGATGATGTTTCCAGACTGTTGGAGCTTGTAATAGGATTGTTTTGTTTTATAACTTCTTTATAATAGAAAACACATTGTGTAGAATAGCTGACTACCCCCCCCCCCCCCCCCGCCAAAAAAAATAATAATAATATGTATAATATAAACCTAAGGAATGAGCAAAATAACTAAACATACACACACATACATACAAACGATAAAATTTATAGCATACACATATATACATAAATGACACATATACTCATATACACAGACAAACAATAAAATATATAGCATACATATACATACATACATGCTCACATACATGACACATATACTCTTATACACACACGCATACAAACGTATTAGCAAATAAAACACCCACATATATACTTAGCATACACACAGAGACACACATTTATAATATTGATATATATAAATATATAGATAGACAACTAGGAATATACAAATAAATACATGCAGACAAAGTATATTTGTAAAAAAACAAAAAACAATTGGCAACATATCGTTTTAAAAACCAACAACAAGCATAAATGAAAGAAAAAGCAACAAAGAAAAAAATGGGCAACTTTCATCTTGTCCAGCATGGGGTCAGTAAAAGAAATCAATGTCAACTAAATCAAATTTTAAAACATTCCTATGACAAGCAGAGATCGATCTACGCCCCTCAGCGTGGCCTGCTCCAATTTCAACAACAATAAAACAAAAATTCCACCCATCCTGCATTCACATTTTTTTCCACAATTTTTTTTTTAAATATAAAAATAAAACATCAAATAGAACATAAAAGGCTTCTAGCAAATATAAAAAAAAATGAAAGGGGGGTAGGGGGAACAATGAAGTGGGGCGGGAATGGGGGGTGGGGAGTGTGGGGGCCCATCAGAAGAGCGTACAGAAATGTTGTCTCCAGAGAATGAGCCTTGCGTGTTTTTGTTGTCTTCCAGCTCTTCTGTGAATTTAACAACTTTTGTCTGTACAGCTCTAAATGGTGCTGGTCAATTTCATCACGCCTATTTCAACATTTTATGTCTGTGGGTGTATGTGTATGTATCAACCTGAGCAAGAAGAACAGATGAAACATTTTTTGTTGGTTTTGTCGACGTTTTATTTTATTTTTTATTTTTCTGTTAGATTTTTTACAAATATTTGAAACTGAATCCGGGATCAGATTTTACATTTTACATTTAGATAAACCATTGAAAAAAGAGGATTTGAAAGTTTTCTTGATCACAAAAAACGAAGGTGTGATGCGTTGGAGCCACGTTAAATGAACACTCATTGCCTTATAGTAGAGGATAAGGGCCACTTGTATCTTCAGCATCGTCTCAGACAATTCCGTATCCCAGTGCACCAAGTCACAAGTTTCCATCAGGTGAGTACACAATAAAAGAATTATCGAAAGCGTTGAGACTGGCGTGGGACTTGACGTGACCTCGCCAGATCAAGGAGTAGATCCAGGCAGCCAAGGACGTATTCCACAACCGATGAATCAATGTAACGGTTATTTGTCTTCAGTCCAAGTGAATGGTCAGTTACTGGATGCAGATAAGTAAAGTAAAAAAAAAACGTATCCCGTCGCACCAAATCGATTCATAGGGTCTTAGCCTCAATCAGAATTCGAACCCAGGACTTTCAGTGCGCCAGCCGAACGCGCTGCCGCCCGGTCACCGTGCCATGAATGTAGATAACACCTCCGTCTTTAATAGTGACGGACACCCATACACTTTTGGGGCTCAGGACAGTTATAGCTTTGGAACAGGGGCGAGGGGTCTGAAATAATATTTTACGGTATATAATGTCTGATATATTTAAATATTTCTTCTATTATATATATATATATATATATATATATATATATATATATATATATATATATATATATATATATATATATTATTACAAGGCAATTTATTCACCATAATAAATTATGGATGAGACCTTCTATTTAGATCACACAAGTATAATTATGATTTATAATGTTATTACGGCTAGAGCCCCCATTCAATTTATGAAAATAATAGTTATAGTATTGTTATTATTAGTGTGAGTATCCTTGTATTAGTGAAGATCTTATTATATTATTCTGAAGTTTATTTGTAGTTGTCTAGAGTATTCCTGGTTCTTATAATCCCCTGGCAATTCACATAGCGTAGTTTTAGAGTTTTCAGTTGATTTACTTCATGTATAATTATTTATGTGGCTCATATTATACAGCAAGAACCTCGATGTCGAGTGGTAGTGTAGATTATTAATATAGTTGAATAAATATTACACATACACACATGTATATAACTTTGAAATATTGACGCTAACCAAGTTGTGTAGAAAGCAACGATAAATTTGGTTTAATTTACAACATCAATCCAGTAGGAATCCAAATAATATTATATACACAATCAAGAAATACACATATTCCAATTAGTAATGAATATCCTCAATGAACATATAGCATTGTAGTTAATAGTAGAATAATAAATTTTCCATAATACAACTCAAATAGAAATGATCCTCAGAGCGGAGAATATTTGATGTTACTAGATCGAATGTACGCCAAGAACTGAACTAAAAGTGTCGAATCGCGTAGAAATATATCATGGGTCAATCGTTGGAAAATCCAACCAGCCTAGTGACACGAGAATTTTAATCAAGCCTGCGTGCTGACTGCGTGATCAGATTGTTTTTTTATTAAGAACAAGCAATAATGCTCTAACAAAATAAGGAGAGACCGGACGACCTTGACATGCTGTATTCGCGTGCACAGTTCATGTTTTTATCGAGGTTAATAAAAAAACAATAATGCTCTCATTAGGTTAGGAAAAACCCGGGGGAAACTTTGAGCTGAGAAATATTTTATATCGTTTAAACGCAATTCGCTTAAATGATTTAGTTGGTTTATTAACATTACAATGTAGGGAATTTACGTTTCGTAACAGTCGCCCGTACCAAAAGGAAAAGAACATTGCACACTAAACAATAGAAGTGTGCAATTTCTTTTAGAACCGCCTGCACTTAACTTAGTTCTAAACAATATACAAAAAAAAAACTGACTCCACCTGGGTAGTCCTTTAAATAAGACAAGTAAGGGAAATAATTTATTCTATTAAACCCTCATCATATAGGATCTTAAGTTATCCTTAGACCATAACACATGTTCGCGTTATTAAAAAAATTATACTCTCTGAGATATCATTCCTTATAAACATCATCATCTTATTTATAAGGTAAAAATCAACATAACTAATGTTATCATATTAAACAATTCAATCATTAATTAATTCAACTTAAATGAAATTAATATTTAAATAAACTTAAGAGTAAGAATTTAATCTTAAGTGTGTAAGCATGTGAAGTGTATGCACATTACTCTATTTTGGTTTTTACATAATCACAACTATAGTTTGATTGTTTCAAAATAAGGATGTACATTTCTGTTCATTCATTATCTTACTAATAAAGAAAAATTATGTTCATAAATCCATAATATTTATAAGTAACTTATTAGGTTCTTTTTTTTTTTTTTTCTACAACAATAATAATATTTGTTTTAGCAAATGGAAATATTCATGGCATAAAATAAGGCATAAGATATTGCATAAAATAATCACAACATATTCATATATTCATGCATTAATATTTTAAATGATCCAATTCTCTTAGTTAGGACTATCAGAATATATACATAAAGTTATCTATTTCCTTATACATTTGTTACATGCGCGATAGGGTGTCCGCGACGATGTTATCTTTTCCAGATAAGTGAGTTATTTTTAAGTTGTAAGCTTGAATAAACAAACTCCATCTTAGAATGCGCTGATTTTGTTTGATGCGGGAAAGAAATACTAGTGGATTGTGATCAGTGAATATCTCGATTGGGAACTGAGAACCATTTACATAGTAATTGAAATGTTTCAATGCTTGGATAAGTCCTAGTAATTCCTGCTCTATTGTGCTATAATTTACCTCATGTGGGTTAAATTTTTTTGAACAAAAGCTAATGGGATGTTCAAGTGAATCATCTCCTATTTGTGAGATTACCGCGCCCATTCCTGTATTACACGAGTCTACCGTTATTCTGAAAGGTTTAGTATAATCAGGTGAGACTAATACTGGTGCCTTGGTCAGTATGTCTTTTATATCGTTAAAGGCTTGGTCACATTCCTGAGTCCACTTAAATTGATTTTTCTTTCTCAAGAGATTTGTCAAAGGGCAAGTGATAATAGAAAAGTTTTTACAAAACTTCCTGTAGTACCCGGCCATACCCAGAAATCCTCGAAGTTGTTTCTGCGTTTTAGGGACAGGGAATTCCTGTATAGCTTTGACTTTGGCATTCACTGGTTTTACTTTGCCATTACCCACTACATGACCTAAATATTCAATTTCTGCATGGCAAAATTGACTTTTAACTAGGTTTATAGTAAGATTAGCCTGTTTTAGTTTTTGGAATAATAGTTTTAACTGATGTAGATGATCATTAAAGTTATTACTGAACACTACGATATCGTCCAGATATGCATGGCATTGTGGGATATCATGGATAATAGTGTTTATTAGTCTTTGAAAACTAGCTGGAGCATTGACCATTCCGAATGGCATTACTTTAAACTTATATAATCCATCAGGAGTAACAAAAGTTGATACCTCCTGAGCCCTATCTGTTAATGGGATTTGGAAATAAGCTGTTAGTAAGTCAATCTTAGTTACATAGTTTGCAGTGCTTACTCTATCGATTAAATCATCTATCCGTGGTATGGGATACGAATCTGTTTTTGTCACTTGGTTTAATTTCCTATAGTCTACACAAAAGCGTAGTGAACCATCAGATTTGGGAACCAACACACATGGGGATGACCAATCACTGTTACTGTGAGTAATTATATCATTGCTCAGCATATAATCAATTTCTTTACGGATGTGTTCAAGTTGTATGGGATTAACCCTATACGGATGTTGTTTGACAGGTTTAACATTATCATCTTTTAAAACTACATCATGGGTAACCAAAGTTGTTTTGTTAGGAACATCACTAAACAAATTTACATGATCATAGATTAAACCCTTGATAGAAGTCTGTTCACCTGAGTCTAGATGTGCCAGTTTATCATTGAGGTTTTTAAGTGCTTCAGTGTTTTGAAGTTTACTTTCTATGATTGTCTTTCTAAATTTAGGCGGGGGTGTTTCAACAGTTTTGATAGCACTCACTGGCCTAATGTCAGTTTGTTCTTCCCTAACAACATAAGGTTTTAGCATGTTTATATGGCACAGTCTCTGTGTTTTCCTTCTATCAGGGGTTTTTACAAGGTATGTTACATCACTGATTTTATCTAAAACCTGATATGGTCCTGTATATTTTGCACTCAGGGGTTGTCCAGACAATTGGGTCAACATGAGGACTTTATCACCAGGATGGAAACATCGGGATCTGGCCTTGACATCATAGTACCCTTTCATTCTTTTCTGAGCCTGCAAAAGATTATCTTTAACATGATTAAAAGCATGATAGATTCTATTGCTAAATTGTTCCACATAAGCTACGAGTCCAGTCTCTTCATCAGAATTTAACAAGGTTTCCTGCAACAGTTTTAGAGGTCCTCGAACTGAATGTCCAAACACTAACTCGAACGGACTGAATCCAAGAGATTCCTGCACAGTTTCTCTAGTCGCGAAAAGAGCGAATGGAATACCGCGATCCCAGTCTTCAGTGTTCTCAAAACAGTATGTGCGGAGCATGGTTTTCAGAGTCTGATGATATCTTTCTAGGGCACCTTGGCTTTGCGGATGGTACGCAGTTGAAGTTGCATGTTGGATGCCTAGTTTCTTTAAGACCTGGTTAAACAGCTTTGATGTAAAGTTAGATCCTCGGTCTGACTGTATAGTCTTTGGAAGACCGTATCTTGAACAAAATGCAATCAGTGCGTCAGATATCTTATCTGCGTTAATGGTGCGTAGCGGAATAGCTTCAGGATATCTCGTGGCAGTGCACATTATAGTGAATAAGTACTGGTGTCCTGTCTTTGTTTTAGGCAAAGGACCTACACAGTCTATTAGCAAGTGGCTAAATGGTTCTGCAAAGGCGGGTATTGGCTTTAGAGGTGCTACCGGTATAGTCTGGTTAGGTTTACCAACTATCTGGCATGTATTGCATGACTTGCAGTATTTTGTGACGTCACGATGTAGTCCAGGCCAATAGAAGTACGGAAGAATTCGACGGTAAGTCTTGTTCACTCCTAGATGACCAGCATATGGCGTGTCATGAGCCATGTGTAAGATGTCATTACGATATATGGCTGGTACCACAATCTGACTTCCTTCTCTGCAATTGTCATTATCACATTTCACATCTCTCCATTTTTGCATTAATATTCCCTCCTTCAGAAAAAATCCATTTCCGTTCATTTCTGCCTCCTGTTCAGTTATCACCTTTTTCTTCAGGTGTTTAATTCCTGAATCTCTATTCTGTTCTAATAGGAGTAATTGTCGAGGTGACAAATTACTTTCAGTAGTCTTGACTGAGGGACCACTCAAGATGTCAGCCAGGAAAGTTGCCTGTAGGTCAATTTCTGGTTCTATTTTTGACTTTGACATGGTTTCGACAGACTTTTGTTGTTGGGCCATACCTCTAGTGACGATGCATATAGGTTTGATAAAGCTCTCACTTTTATTAAGGTATTGTTTTTTCTTGGATATGGAATGCACCACATCTCCAGCAATATCATTTCCCAGTATTAAAGAAACGCCTTTAAACGGAAGTGATTTGTATACACCCACAACTACATTTCCAGTGAAGTACGCACTCTTCAGCTGTATTTGATGCAAAGGAACTTGTACATTTTTCCTTGATACACCTTGAATAGTAAGATCCTGTCCTGTATATGTCGATTGTGACGTAGGAACAGTATTCTCTAAAAGTAGTGAAACCTCAGCCCCTGTATCACGGAGTATTCTGATGTTCTTTTCACTAGTGACACCATTTATTATGGATGACACGGTACCTTCTTCAATGAATGGTAAACAATTGCTTGGTATCTCAGTATCGATGAGATCTGTATCCAAGTTATTTTTGTAAGAGGTATGTTTAGTACTCATGGTGGTTCTATCTGATATAGACTCCTTGGAGCTCAGATTAGAATTAGAATTATTGAAAACCATTGTCTCTATTTCAGGAACTATTTCTGGTTTCAAGTTTCCTAGATACGTGTGTTTTGTCAGGTTATCTGCATTAGCACTAGGTATCTCTGTTTGAGTTCTAATATCCTTCTTTACATTTTCATGAGTTCTTTGTTTTGGCATTGCTACATACGATAAGACAACATTCTTTTTATTCGGGTTCCCATTCAATATCCAGCACTTTTCCTTAGTATGTCCAATTCGTTTACAATGGCTACAGGTTGGCTTGGAATTTGTTGGACCTTGATTGCTCTGCTGATGTCTCTTTGATTGATAGGATTCATTTGGATTCATGGTTTTCTTTTCTACCTTCATATCTCGATTCTGGAATTTAGATTTATCAACTGTTGTAAATTTATTGCTGGAATGGATAATAACATATTCGTCTGCCATCACTGCTGCTGTTTCTACTTGTTCTACACCTTTGTCTGCTAAATGTATTCTTACATCACCTCTGATGTTATTGTTAAAGTCTTCCATTAGCATAAGATTAGCTAATTTATCAAAGTCTTTGTTTACACCTTTGGATCGAATCCATCTTTCAAAATATTTCTTTTTCTGTCTTAGAAAATCAACATGGGATTGTTCCTGTTCTTTCTTAGACTCACGAAACACTTTTCTATATTTTTCAGGTGTTAATGCATAACTTAGCAGTACTCTATTCTTGATCAGTTCATAATCATACAATTCCTCTTCAGTAAGACTTAATACAACATCAAGTGCCTTTCCTTTATTCAGAGCTGAGCGTAGAAGTATAGCTTTCTTGCCCTCGGGAAATTGATAGTCTCTAGCGTTTCTCTCGAAAATCATGAAGAACTCTTCCACCGAATTATCTTCAAAAACTGGAATATGTTTCTTAAACTTATACAGTTCTGCATCTGCTTCAGAGCTTGCATTCGAATGATTTGACGTACGAGACCTTGCTATCTCAATTCTTTCTTGGCTTGCTATTTTCTCTCTTGCTATTTCTCTTTCCATCTCTAATTCCATCTTTCTTAACTCAAGTTTAAATTTCAATTCTTCACTTAAGTCACCAGTTGTATACTTTACTCTTTGTGTTATAGGAAAAAGTAATTCATCATCTGATTCATCATTAATGTTATCATTAGCAGTAGTTTCTTCAATAATTAGTGTACCTTGTTTTCTTAAACACTCAGTTACCTCTTGAAGTAATTTAGTTTTTGATGGCCTAGTTTCTGTGATAGAAATGCCCAATGATTTAGCCAATTCTTTTAATTGTATCATTGACATTTTATTAAGCTGTTCTGAGGTTAGATCAAATATCTCTGGATCCAATGTAAGATTATTTGTGGCTTCCATTTTATATTATTAAAAGTTACTGTAAATCTTGTTAATAATACAATAAAAGTGTCCAACTTACTTTCTGTCCTTTGAATAATTCACTACACCACACAGTTCAGATTTTTCACAAGGTCATAAAAATAATACTTTCTTAGAGTTACTTTGTTCGATAAGGTAATACACCAGATAATTTTCCAGGCTGAATAGTTAAGTTTTCCGATTCTCAATAGCAATGTTCAATTCAATCACAATCTTTAGTATATTGTATATTGTTCATATTTTCCAACACAATCCATCCAAGTTACGAGTATGTATTACGGCAGTTGTAAATAGTTTGTGTAAATAGTATAACGATTCTTGAAGTTGAAGTAAATCCTCTAAACGTTTGTTAGTAAATCACTGACGAGCAAAACCCATTTTATTACAAGGCAATTTATTCACCATAATAAATTATGGATGAGACCTTCTATTTAGATCACACAAGTATAATTATGATTTATAATGTTATTACGGCTAGAGCCCCCATTCAATTTATGAAAATAATAGTTATAGTATTGTTATTATTAGTGTGAGTATCCTTGTATTAGTGAAGATCTTATTATATTATTCTGAAGTTTATTTGTAGTTGTCTAGAGTATTCCTGGTTCTTATAATCCCCTGGCAATTCACATAGCGTAGTTTTAGAGTTTTCAGTTGATTTACTTCATGTATAATTATTTATGTGGCTCATATTATACAGCAAGAACCTCGATGTCGAGTGGTAGTGTAGATTATTAATATAGTTGAATAAATATTACACATACACACATGTATATAACTTTGAAATATTGACGCTAACCAAGTTGTGTAGAAAGCAACGATAAATTTGGTTTAATTTACAACATCAATCCAGTAGGAATCCAAATAATATTATATACACAATCAAGAAATACACATATTCCAATTAGTAATGAATATCCTCAATGAACATATAGCATTGTAGTTAATAGTAGAATAATAAATTTTCCATAATACAACTCAAATAGAAATGATCCTCAGAGCGGAGAATATTTGATGTTACTAGATCGAATGTACGCCAAGAACTGAACTAAAAGTGTCGAATCGCGTAGAAATATATCATGGGTCAATCGTTGGAAAATCCAACCAGCCTAGTGACACGAGAATTTTAATCAAGCCTGCGTGCTGACTGCGTGATCAGATTGTTTTTTTTATTAAGAACAAGCAATAATGCTCTAACAAAATAAGGAGAGACCGGACGACCTTGACATGCTGTATTCGCGTGCACAGTTCATGTTTTTATCGAGGTTAATAAAAAAACAATAATGCTCTCATTAGGTTAGGAAAAACCCGGGGGAAACTTTGAGCTGAGAAATATTTTATATCGTTTAAACGCAATTCGCTTAAATGATTTAGTTGGTTTATTAACATTACAATGTAGGGAATTTACGTTTCGTAACAATATATATAATCCTAATATATACATTTATGAAATATGCTATGTGTAGAAAGGTATAGTAAAGAATACCACAAGACAAGCTTGATGGTGGCTTAGCCTAAGTAACCAGGTCCAAAGGGACGTCCCAACTTGCTTGCTAGAGACTATTGGGAACGGGGGAGGACCCGGGTGTTTGTGGTAGAACCTCGCTCTGGACTGGAGGACATGGCTCGAGACTTACTTACGAGAAGAGCACACAGAGAAGAGGAGAGTGCATGAAGCGGTAGGCTGTGAAGGTAAAACCCCACTGAATCTTAACTATTAAGAGCAACGAGCTCTGAGGGTACATGGTTTATCACGGCTTGACCGCCACAACAACTGGATAATGCCATCAGTGATTTACAGACTTTTAATTATCTGAGTCAGAATTGTAAAAAAAATAAATTATTGCCGTGGATTATACGGAATGTATTATTCCGGTACTATATAAATGTATTGTTCTGTGTATTTGATGTGACAATCAAATAGATAAACTCTGATGATAAACGGAGCGGCCATATTTTGTCTTTATGTGTAACAAGGAAAAAAAAAACAACAACCCATAAGTCTTGCTCTAGGTTAATAAAATCTAAAAGGTGACATAGATTAAGTACTATAATATCCAAGCTGATAAAACAAATGGGTCAAAATAAATACAAGAAATGGCGTATGTACGTAATTCAACCAACCCCCACTCCCCCCACCCCATTCCTTCCTAATCTATCCGTCTTAACTTTAATATTCAGGGCGGAATGGGATAGAGGGGAGAGGTGGGGGGGGGGGGGGAGCGGGAAATTAACGGACTCACATTATTTATAATGACCCAAAAAAAAAAGACAAGGTGGCCATTTGAGAAATATAAAGCTGTCACGTGACAAGACATACCATAAACAGCTGCAGCTAAACGCATATGGGGGAGGGGGGACAAAAAAAGATAGCTGGGGAGGGGGGCGCCGCGGAGGAGAAGGTTAGCAGGGCGCAGTCAGATCTGCTAAAATAGATAATAAGATAAATCAAAAAAACAAAACAAACAGAACAAACAAACAAAAAAAGGGGGTGCGAAGAATTGGGGGTGGGGGGGAGAGAGAATTGAGTGGGGGAGATGCAACAGATGGCTCTGATTTTATTTTTCTATTTGTGCACATTTGAAAAAAAAAACACCGCTGTTCCCTAGCATCGAGTAATAAACAATGAAAATAAATGACTGGAAAGGTCAGACATACACACACACACACATACAATCTCACAATACAAAACTGGCCAGAGCGCACAGCATTTGTTCCCTAACTTATGTGGACGTAAAGAACATATTTTAATTCTGGACAACTCTTGCAGATCGATTATAGAAATACAGTTTCCAGTGACACCATTATGCCGGCGCCTTCCTGCACCGCCCCCACCCTTAAAACCCCCTCCACTGGATTCTGCAAAGCCCATAAATTTTCTTTATGACAATAACAATTTTTCCCCCGACTTTTCTTTTGCATATATTTTTGTTTTGTTTTTATGTATATAGATATAACGCTTGCCCAGAAAGTACACTTTTCGGCTTCCATCCGTTGAAAAATCTGGCATAAAGGAAAAAGAAAGTGGAAAAAAAAATGCAAGCACAAAGAATACAATGCAACCAGTCCTGTTAATGATATTCATTTTCATGTTAATGAGACCTACTTCTCGTCACTTAATTACACACAGATTCATTCATTTCTCTTCTCGCCACTACAGCGTGTTGCCAGGCTTAATCTTGGCGGCCCCTGCCCCACGGGGGTGGGTGGGAGACAATCTTGGGGGAGGGGGAGCCCATCAAAAGCACCTGGAGATTAACCTACAGCCCCATACATCATCGTAGACTAGAATACTTGTCAGAAAAATCACAGAAGCAGCTTTTTTTGGTTTTTGTCTTCCAAAGTTCTACATATCAAAAAGAAACAATAATTTATAATCAAACGAAACAGCAGAGAGAAAGAAAGTAAATGTGAAAGAAATGAGACGAAGAGATAGACAGAGGGAGTGGAAAATAAATATCCAAGAACAACAGAAATATAATTTCTTAGAGATATCCCCACTGTCCGTTATTTTTCACACATGAAAAAAAAACAAAAAACAAGGAGGCCACACGCCCGCACAGAATTCGGGTTCTTATTTCAAGAACAACATGATGTAAATGGGTTGCCATAGCTCCACGTTCTCTTCTCGTGACTCGGTTATTTTTATATTTCTACTTTATGAATCAATAACATTTAGACCTTTATCACCTGGGCTAAACTGTAAGTAATAGATAGTTGAAACGCATTGCCACACAACCACACAATTATCATGTAATATAGTAAGGTCTACGCTGGGCTGTGGCTAAAATAAGATTTTAATACCACAAAACGTTTAGGCCCATCTAGCTACTGCATGGCTTCAATCTGACTTAGATTTTGAACTTTTCCCCTTCTTTTGACTACCTGGTTATTTGGGAAACTCTGCCGCTACGTATCATTTTGTGGGTGTGTGTTTGTTTTTCATTACTCTTAGACTTGAACGTTGTGTCATAGTTTATCATAGGCAAGCAAGAATATGTCACCGATTTAAAATGGCGATTTACGATTTTTATTTACATATATATTATTATTATTTATATGCGCGAGTCTGCGGCGGATTCTCACACGTGGCGGGCGCACGGTGACACCGCGCGCATTTTCCCGCATTTTCACATGTTGCGAGAATAAATTGCAGTTTAAACTTGTGGAACGCTTGGAAAAGCGTATTATTTAAATGAAACGGATGGTGATGGGATACGGGCTGGGAATCGGACAAAGAAAGAAAGGAGAGGGGGAGCATACATCTGACCCCCGCCCCCCCCCCCAACCAATCCCTGCAATTATTAGGTATAAAGAAACAGAATAAGTCTTTCAAAACATGTAAAATATAAGCCATATCTGGTTCACAAAAACACTAACGTACAACCATAGTTTATAGAACATAGAGCTCTAACTGGGCTGCAGAAATTACACCCCGTTTAAGAAACTCTCTCAAGACGGGAATAACTTTACGGCTCTATAGTCCAGTCGTCTATAGGGCATGTCGCAAGTTAGCAGACATTGTATGCACAATGACATTTTATCAATTATTGCTATAGTTATAACTACACGGTGGTCTGGTAATAGTGCAAAGACGCCAAGTTGTGGTACCGTTTTTTGACCTGGTCTTCCTTCCACCCCACCTATAGCTTGGTGGGTTCGATGCTCGAGCAACGATCAACGGAGGTGCAATGGGGATATACCCCCCTCCTCCCTTCCAGGCGTTAGCCCACCGGTTGCCTCTAAATGAAATCGAACAGATTTTAAGTCTACGGGTAGAGAAGTGGACATGACCATTAAAGTTTTAGTCACGTTTTTGTACGATCCCCCCCCCTCTCCCCAGCCCCCCCAAACCAACACGTCGTCAAAAACACTCACTCGGAAAGTTTCGAGAAATGCTGAAATAAAAATGATCATTGAAATAAAATTATAAAGAGAATATAAGATACATCATTCTAAAAACAGATTTGTGGGTGTCAAGATAAATAAACAAACAACAGCAACAACAAAAAATATAGCACGCTCTTCAAATCGAGTTTGGGTCTATAGTCTATAACATCGTTGAGTCCCGTGCAGCAGGGAGTAGGATCTTCGTTATGATTTGGGGAGCCATTCAAAACACAAAATAAAGAACACAACATCAGACCCCTCCCATCAAAATAGTAACGATTGTTGGTATCTACGTAAAACTATCGACTTAAAAATATGATCTTGACATACAACATGTATGCGGCAGCGGGGTTCGACCGGCGTACCAAAGGTCCTGGGTTCGAACCTCTGATAGAGGCTACCATTTTTCCGGGTTAAGGAGAGTGTCCCTGAGTCTACCCAGCTCTGATGGGTACCTGACATTAGTTGGGGTAAAGTAAAGGCGGCTGTGCAATGTGCTGGCCACACAATCACCTAGTATGCC
Organism: Anisus vortex; assembly: GCA_949126835.1. Lineage (NCBI taxonomy): Eukaryota > Metazoa > Mollusca > Gastropoda > Planorbidae > Anisus > Anisus vortex. The sequence goes on from OX421493.1 coordinate 24,993,005, forward strand.
GTGGCCACAGAAACTGGTGAACTCTGCTTCACTGGACCTATGATCAATTTTTACCCGAATGGTACATGTACTTTACTTACTTACTTATTTAAACACAAATTATAATGCAATAAGTAATTTACGTCCAATCACGATTTTTTGGAAGTTTCATAAAGACTAACGATTTTCTATATATCTCATTGTTAATATTTTATCAAAAATAAAATTTGTATATAAACATGTGTAATAAAAAAGAAAAAGATCGTTGTCTAATGTGAAAAGGTTTAACTGCTAACATTTTCCATTGATAGTTCGCCATTACTACTGTACACATCAAAGAATATACATCAGACATAATAGTACATCCAGTTTATTAAAATATAACACTGTTCTTCTGTCTTCACACATTTTGTCATTAAACATTGTTCCTATCTCCTATCGGCTCCACCTCTAATGACTGTATATTATATATTTGACTGAGTCATTTAGACGATGATGTTAAAGTATTAAGAACGGCATCTGGCCGCTCTGGCCCACACGAAATCACGCACACATTAATAAACGCCCACTCGTAGAGACCTGTCCTGTACGATGCGCATAAGAGATAGTGTGGTTAGCACACAGTCCCACCCCCACGCACAGTAAACGATAGGTAGATATCTTCGCCACCAAGAGCAAAAGCATTCCGCTCTATCCCTCGGCCTTTATGATCTATAACTGATAACGATGAAACAAACAAAGCATAGATAGAAAGAATTTTTTTTTTAAATTGAGGACTTATTCATGTAAATTCTTTTTTTTTATTCGAATGGCACTTGTGACATGGAATGGGTTGCCTGGACTAGTCAGGAAATGCCAAGATAGGTTGAGTATAGAGGCCGACTGAAACCAAAAATTTGGTTTCGGTCGAAAATAAAACCATACCGAAAGTTATAAATTGACTTTCGGTCAAAAGATAAACCGAAATAGCCAAATAAAAAAATTCAAAGACGACTTATTTTTGTGTGATATTAAATAGTTTATGGGTACTCTGTTTACTTTAAAACATAGAATATGCAATATATAGTTGTATATACATCTATTATATGTCATTTTATTTATGATTGAATTTTTCCACGAAGGAACTTTGCCCCCCCCCCTCCCCCTATTCCTTTTTAAGTATCCAACTACACGACAAAAAAAAACGTTGCAGGTCACATTACGTAATTCAACACGCGAGATACAGGTACTAGTGTGGGAGCGCGTGTGGATGGGATGAAACGGCTGCGCGTGCTCACCTGTGAAGGACAATGCTTGGTCCCCACTCCAGGGGTGACTTCACAACGGTCGGGCACAATGACAAGGCGCTGGAGGGTGGTGCGGAGGTGTGTATGTGGGGGGGGGGTCCTCTGGGCGGCAGGTTGAAAGAAATCAAGGTTTTCATTAGAATTTTAAAACCAGTAACCGATCCCATCGCCAGCTGCTACATTAGCAAGGAGGGGAAAAGATCCATAGGAGTGAATGCTGGGATAATGCTGGCCTCGATGGGGGTAACAGTTGGGGGAGGGGGAGTGGGAGGCTTCAGTAAGATGGTCAGATCGGTTTCATGGAGAAATAGGTTTAAGATAGATGGAGGCTTGGGAAAGGGTGGGGGGAGGGGGGATGTGAGGATGATGCCCCCTCCCTTGCGTGCCACCATAAACACGAGTCCAATAATTTGCCCTTGTTTCCTGTAAGGTAACTATTGTAATTAAATACAATACTATATGGCGATGTATCGAACGTCTATTATATATTACTGCTTCTCGTTTAACCAGTATCATTGACTATACTGAAGAAAATAAAACACATCGAGATAACTTCATTCATTTCTCATTTTAAACAAATAAATAACCTACACACCGAGTAGTGTCAAATGAAGATATCCTGTATAATTTTTTCATGCAATCAAAATTTACCAAAAAATGTATGTATTTATTGATAACCTATTATTATATATTTTTATAGCTTTTACACAATGCAGTCTTTGAGGAGGACACATAATTTACTAGATTTCAACCAAGGCTTGCACACAGTAATAATTTATTAATGAACATTCGACATACATTGGCATTACATATTATATATAAATAACTCAAGAGTTATAATAGATATTTTACTTACAAATACAATAACGTCTATGTGTAACTGTTGATTTTTTAAAGCTGAAAACTATAAAATAAGTGAGCAAACGCGTAAACTGCGATGTAAAGATAAAACAAACACCATTGCACTAATATAGAGTGAGCACACCATGTGATTTCTACAAGAGACGTTTCTTCGTTTAGCATGAGTGTGCCTTTTGAACATAGTCACCAATATGAGTTAACAAAATGTTGTTTTTTTTTAAGAACTTTAATGCACTGAAACATAGTTTTTAAAAATGAAAGATACCGATGTAATGTGACCGTATGGAAACAAGGTTTTATTAAACTTTCCACTTTTTGAAATACTATTGAATCACCAGAAAATAATTCTATGTCGATCAAGAGGGAAAAAAAATCATAAAAAGAAAAAGCCCAAGAACTGCAATCAATGGAAAACAAACCAACACTGTAAAAACTAGTAAAAAGTTGAAAATTACTTTACAGAACGAAAAATCTAGAAATCGTGTGAATAAAAAGTTCACTGTATGTCAATCATACAGTATGTATAAATGTAAAATACAGGGTTTAAAAAACACAAATCGAAAAAGAATATCAGAACAAATATTACTGTGCTGAATCAAATTGACTAGTCCGTGAACTCATGAACTGAGAGACCTGTAGTAAGGATACTAAAGCATAAATTACACAAAGAATACAGTAATGTCATTTTTATTTCAGGAATTATCTTTGAAAGTAAAAAAAAAAAAGAAGATATATTTCATTGAAAGATTATTCCATTCTAACATTCCTATCTTGATGGACCGCCTCTAAGTTTAAGAGATGATCTCATTAAGAAAGAGAATAATCTTACCATCGAAATGGCCTACCGAGACAGTGGTGGCTGTAATTGCCCTGACATTCGAAAGGCGAAATTAGTTTGGTAAGGGGTGGCTGTGGGAGAGAGGAGGGGGGGTGAATAGTTGGGGGGGGGGGGGGGAAGGACTGGACCGTAAAAGTGGCGCTGTCATCCCGACCCCTGCAGACCCTTAGGGGGGAGGGGGAGAGAAGCTGGAGGTCACCGATTTCAACCAATGTCTCTGCCGCGTCCAGTCTGAGATCTTCAAGTCCCAGACAACTGTCTTCGCTGACAACAAGAACCATAATTCGATAACCAGAAACAAAAGAAAATTCCTAAACGAAAAGAAATGAAAGAAGCTGTACTAGTGACTTTTTCCTTGTTTCAGTAGGTTGTCACGCTGAGATCTCTCTCGTGTGTGTGTGTGGAGATGCCGTCCTGAGGGGAGAGGGCGAGAAATTATAGCCACAACAAACAACTCAAAGTTAACTTCTCCCTCAACACTCACCTTCTAAACAACTTTTCAAAGGACGAATTGGATAGGACTAGACGAGGGAGTTAACAAAGCTGTGAAACTATGCTAACTCTATTCAGGGGCGATTACCAGCTAACTGTAAATTGTCGAGTAGCCCTAGTCCTTTTCATTTTTTTTTTGTTTTGTTGTTTCTTCATTTTGTTTTTTAGTTTGGGGGCAACCAATTCTTTCTACCAACCTGGGAGAACGGAAACCATTATTTTCTTCGTAAACTGGTTAACCGGTCAATTCCAGTACTAACTAGTGCCTCGATGAGAACTGATACAGGGGAAAAGGAGAAAGGAAACTGGACAGGAAATCTTGTTACCTCAAAATAAATCTGCTCTCATCAGCAATTGTCAAAACCAGGGGCGGAGTTTAAATGAGCGGGAGGAGGATGGGACAAACTTTGGGAGGGGGGGGGGGCGCCTTGTTCCATTCCTCATAATCAACATGCGATTATTCAGCCATGCTCGACGAAGCGTTCTTGTCAAAATTAAACCTTTGCGTGTGTGTTTGTGTTTAGGATCGAGGTCCACGCAAGCTATGGGACATTTTGTTTTAAACAAAACTTTGTGAATAACTTTCTTCGGTCCGGAGTGACGTTAGGGACACCATAACAATGTTACAAAGTTAACATGAAGAAATATTCATAAATTTAACACTAAGAAATGGTACCAGAGACCGGAGAGAGAGAGAGAAAGAAAAAAAATCGGCAATGAAGATATAATGGGAAGAATTTGAAAATCTGAAAAGAAAGAAAAATTGACCAACTCTGTGGAGGCCAAAAGGGAAAAAAATGTTGATGAACTAACGAGGAAACTGTCAAAATGGTTGAAGTCGAGGAAGCCACGTCCATCCGGAGTGGTCAGGCAAGTCGCGCATACAGGAATTTCAATCAATTTCTATCTGGACAAGGGTCGTTAGGGTCAAGAAAGCCGCCTCCCGCCGCTGGACATTTTCCAATAAATCTAATAACTGACCGCTATAGGAAGAGAATTTTCCATTATGAATTTCATGCAGGCCGGAATAAAGACTTGGGACTGGACTAGGCACAAGAAATTTGGAGGGAAGGAGGAAGGGAGGTGTACAGGAGTGGGTGGTGGAGGGGGAGAGGAGTAATACACAGGGCTAAGGTTGCAGGGGCAGAGAAGTGGTGGGGGAGAGGGAGCGAGGGGGTGATGTGTTCTCTCATCATCCGTTGCATGTAGAGGACAATGTTCGGGTAGATGCGTGCGCAGCCGGTCATCAAGCCGGACGTGCCCCTAGTCTTTGGCCATTCCCCCAGTTTCATTTCCTGCGGGAGAAAAAAAAACTGACCCATCCCCCCCCCGTTTCTTTTCGTACCCATTTTTTTGTTTGTTTCGTATAATTTTCTTTCGACACTCCTTTCCTTCCATACACACATACACACAAACACACATACACTCGCCCAATTCCTCCCTTCCTTTCACTCTCCTCGTCCAATTCAATTTTGAAATAGTAAAATCAATATATTGCGAGAGAAGCTGAAGAGTTTCTGGCTGGACTCAGCGACGTGCTACAAAAGTCCGAGCCCCGGCCTGTGTCCACTACACGGAGTGGACAGTATATCGACCCAAAAAATAATACAATCATACCGCTGGATGAGAAAAAATGGCATTTCATCTAGAATTTCCAAGATCCCCGCACGGTCCCCTTACCCCTACCCTACCGAAAGAGATAAGACAAAAGAAAGAAAGAGAGAGAGAGAGGAGGAAAAAAAAAACACCTCACAGTGTTAAAACCAATCCCTCCCCCTAACCCCCCACCAAAACCTCTCCCCCCAAAATGCTAAAACATTCTGACAGGAGGAGGAAAAATTTAACTAATACATCTCTGTAGCTGAAAACTGTATTATAATAACCATATTCTATATGGAGAGTTCTATTAAGCGCGCCGCGCGTGTGTGTTGGAATGATCTAGTGAAATTGTTTTATGTTTCCACGAAGTCTTACTGAAATCGCCTTGGCGATCTAACCGTTGAACTGGCAAGATAGGGAAGTCCAGTAAAAAAAATATAATGACATTAGCATATGAAGGTGTACTTAACCTCATAAAATATATTCGTTATTGCCAATTCTTTTCTCAAACACCTTCTTTGTCAGTTTTGTTTGTGTTATGTATTACAATTGTGAAGATTGTTCCTTTGCATAAGTCAAAGAAAGTAAGAAACAAAAACGATTTACATAATCAACACTTTTGGTAAGCATTATAAATGAACGCACACTCCTCTTTTAAAACAGATTAGAAATTGTTCGAGGGATGGGACTGAATATTTCAATGTTTATGTCGTCATTGAGAAGACATCTATACGCCAAGTTTCGGCTCGACGGTATGACGGGAAGTTGGGTATTTAGCGTCCAGAAAGTCTGGTCACCAGGAGTAAAGAAAGAAAAGGGAATTTTATAAAAGAGATTTCCAAAGGCGGAATAGTTTTAAAAAAGGGATTACACAGGCAAAACAACAAAAACTTACAATGTTGAAGAGAGAGAGAGAAAGAAAGGAAGTTGAGGAAAAAGGGAAATTGCGAGAGAAAGATATATTTTTTTTTTGTCTTTGCATTAATAATTACATACAGAGAGAGAGAGAGAGAAAGAGAGATAATATATACGACAACAGTAACAGTGACAAAGATAACGTCCAGAGATTAGAATGGTACAAGATTAAATTTTGCCCTTCGTGATGCCTGCAACAAACCCATTAAATTGTATGACGAAAAACCAGCTCCTTACATGGGCAATACAAATACAAGTGACTCAAATCTTCAACCTCGACAGGCCGTCACATCACTTTTAGGGTTTTTAGGCAAACTAGATGCGTGCCGGGCCACACCGCAGCGCACGTTCTCTCTTACGTACACACCAAAGTCATCCCCGCGCAGCTATCACGAACGGGCGCATGCGCCATACGGCCCAAGAGGAACAAATTAAACTATTCCTTTCAGCACTACTCATAGCCCAGGATACCGTTTCATATGCTGGTTGCGATACCAAAAACACAGAAATGACACATAAAAATATTTTAAACAAAAAGGCAAATAAAGCAGAGAGGTCGGTGGAGGTGGGAGACGGGGAGAGGCGGACAGAAAGTGGACATTTGAGACTATTTTATCACTCTATATCCTAAAAAAGGCCCACCACCGTCTCATCCCCCCAACCTTTGGGTGTCGAAAACAGCAGGCAATAAAATCAGAGTTGCTAATAAAGTGTCCATTTGTTGAAAACAAACTGCGTCCAGACACGGCATTTCTTCAACCGGGTCCACGGGAGACTACAATTAGCAGTGGTTAATGCTGATGAACGAGCTATGGGACAGGGGTGGACACGTTTCTTTCAATTTCTTTATTTCAATGATAGGGGGGGTGTGTGCCTCGGTGTGGGACTAGATGAAACTGTAGCGGCGGACATAAAAACAAAAGCTATATATCGCGTCTGGTAGGATGGCCAGTTTGAAGTGCCCCACCCCCTCCCACAAGCCTGCCATATTCCCCCAACAGTAAGATGTATTGTGGGCGCAGGCGAAAGATGTCGATTGCGTCTAACGTTGCAGTTCAGACAATAGTTTCACTGCAAGATGAAATGATAGGGCGCCTCGGCACGCCACTCACCCACCAGTAACTAAATAACCCAATTAACAAAGGATTAGTGAGATATACCCCCCCCCCCCCCAGGTGGTGGTGAATGGGGGGGGTTTGGGGCGCCAACGAGGAAAATACGTGGTGTGTGTGTGTGGAGGGGGAGATGAGCGCTTGACAATGACGAATAGAAGATGGAAGCGGGAGCCGTCAGTCCTCCGTGTGGAGGCTACAGGTAGCAATTTCCACCTCATGCTGATAATGACAATAATAATAATCCTACTATGATAGATAGTGACGTTTTCATCACGGCACACTCAGTGGCTCTAGTTACGTCATATATATATTGGAGAAAAAAAATCCACCGTCAAGCGTGGTGACAAGAAGGACGTCATTAAGCTCGTTAATATCTTGGAGTAAAAAAAAATATTAATCTAAGTGTATCAAAAACATAAGTCTTTAGGTTTAATCCTGATATGCACAATTCAACCTGCAAATGACATCAAACTTTACCAGCGGCGTAAACGTCTTTGATCGCCGTAAGTCTTTGTTACCTAAACAACCGATCTTCCGCCGCTCTCTTTTGGCTTCGGATACGTCGGTGGTAGTTGTAATTAAAAAGTTAGTCTTTCCTCTATCTCAAATTGTGGGTAATCACGACTTCACTCTAGACCAGGGGGTCAGCAACCTTTTCATAATAGTGTGCCAAAGTGGGATTTCTAACTCATTCAGGGTGCAAAGACGCCCTTCTTTCGCACTATATTTCTAATAGAAGATACCTAATAGAATATACGTGAATTGTGTTTTTTTAGGAATCTTCACCGCGCCATTGAATATCGTTCTGCGTGCCAAGTCTGGCACGCGTGTAGTAGGTTGCCGACCCCTGCTCTAGACAACCATTGCTCTCATTGGGACCACCCTCATACGCCTTTGCAACCGGCGGAGCTTGGTATTGCCTATCGTGTTCATAGTTCACACAGATTACCAACGGGACCCGTGGGCCAGAGAAATAAACATTTCCGCCCATGGGTGGCCATGTTGGAATTGAAATCTTTGAGTTTGCCTCTTGCCCAATCATTTCTCAGCGCTTTCTTCATCTTTTCTCTTCTTCTTTGTCACCTTCTGTATCTCATTACATCCTTCTCTAACTCGATCATTTCATTTTTCTAACCAATCTTTATTTTGTTTTAAAGCTCTAACATTTGAAATTTCGATTATTAGTTTAAAAAAAAACAAAAAACAATTTCTCTATTTGGCAACACGTCATTATTCCATTGCTCCGTCGCCAATTCAAATATCTACAGAGCGTCTTTTAAATAAAATAACTGTAAACAAAAAACAACACATCCTTACAGCTTTCATATTCTGCTCATATCCAGATTCAGAACAAACATCAACTTCCAGTTCACGAATGATAAAAAAAAAATTTATATAAAAAAAAGAGGGGGTGGGGGAGCATATTGCCCGTGAACTCAAATAATATTTTTTTTAATGTTTAGGAGGGGTAAAGGGGGGGGGGGGGCAGGAATGGTGAGGAATAAAGCGAGAAAAAATGTGTAGATTTTTAACAGCTTCATTAACCCTAAAGTTTGTGAAACAGACTTGCGGTTCTTTCCCCTTTGGCAGTCTTGATGGATCCGGAAAACCCATCTTGAAACATTCGTTTGCTCGTCTCCCTTGCTCGCTTTTTTTTTAATTCAAAAAAATAAAATGTAAAAAAAAATATATTTAAAAAAAAATGGAAAGTTAGAAAAACGACTAGCCATTAAAATGCGATAGAGATACGGGGGTTAGCCGCCCTTGTTTATTTGCTATGGGGCTCTGCTGAAGACAGACGTTATCAACAGATTTCGTCCATCATTTACACCGTGACGCGAGGGGCAAATTTGGGGAAGGAAGACCCACGGGTTGGGAGGAGCGGGAGAGGGGGAGCTCTCAGAGGTGTTTACACCCACAAAGGTAAATTCTTCACAAGTGGCGGCAGAGGTGTGGCAAGGAGGAGGGATCGGGGTGGGGGGAGTTTGTCTAAGTCAGGACTGATTGCTAAAACATGACTGTGTTTTATGAAAAGAGAGATGAATTGTTATTTTTTTTTGTTCCAAGCAAAAGATGATGTCATATTTTGTGGTGAAACGCGTTAATTTATTAATGAGATTTATAACTTGAGATGTCGTAGCGTTATTCCATTGTAGAATACATGAATACGTTTAAATGGGAGATGATGATGACCAATTTCACTGCTAGTGAGGGATGGAAGACGGAGTTATGGCTTTAAAAGACAGAGAGTGCGACCTATAGATAGCTGGAAAGTTTAAGAGAGAAAGAGCGTGATGGAAGACAATTTAACTTTAAATAGTAAGAAAGATAGTCATGAACAGATATAAAGACAGAGAGAGGATAGACGCATAAAGAGTCAAGTAAAGTCGGACCAAATTGATCATAAGGCTGGTGAAGAAGCGCTCACCAGTTTCAGTGGCCACGGCATACTAGGGGATGTGTGGCCAGCACAACGCCCTTCCGCTTCTACTTTATTCCAACTAATGTCAGGTACCCATCAGAGCTGGGTAGACTCAGGGACACCATCGAGTCCAGGGAAAAAAATCCTAGGCTTCACCAGGACCTTCGGAACGCCAGTGGAACGCACTTCCACTGGGCCACCGTATAGAGAAGTATAGACGCATAAAGAAGGATATATATATATATATATATATACGTATACATGGGCTAGGGATATAGAGAGAACTGAGATAGGGAATACACAGAACAGGCGACGAGTCTGTAAGGAGAGTTGGGTATATGCGAGTATATAAAGAGAGAGAGACATGATTATGGTAAGAGATATACAAACAAGTGAATAGAGAGAATGAAAAAACAGACGAGTACGACGAGAGAAAGAAGGGGATAGTTCCTATAGACACATACAAAATATGAATAAAGAAGGAGGAGTAGACCCGAACTGGTGGAAATAGAGAGAAATAGAAGGAGAAACTAAGTGAGAGATGAAATTAAAGCAGGAAATGAGTAATGAAAGAAGAAGGAGAGAAGAAGGAGAGAAGAAGGAGAGAAGAAGGAGAGAAGAAGGAGAAAAGAAGGAGAGAAGAAGGAGAGAAGAAGGAGAGAAGAAGGAGAGAAGAAGGAGAGAAGAAGGAGAGAAGAAGGAGAGAAGAAGGAGAGAAGAAGGAGAAGAAGGAGAGAAGAAGGAGAGAAGAAGGATAGAAGAACGAGAGAAGAAGGAGAGAAGAAGAAAACAACGACCACAGAATATGGTGAAAACTTAAGAATGTTTAATGGAAATGACCAGAGCCGGCCAGGCTTAGAAACTAGTCTGAAAAGTCATGTTTAATTCTGAGGCTGGACAAGACCTCTGGGCAAAAAGTAATAACAAGAAAAGAGAGAGAGAGGGAGGGGGAGAGAGAATTGGGGAGTGGCGTGTGGAGGGGGAAATAGAGAGGGTGGGGCGGGTGTTGTAAATAGAAATGTGTTCATAGGAGAATTATTTTAGGGTCAGTGCCAATGTCGGGTTGGTAAAAACTTGGTGAGTGGGGGGGGCGGTTGGGGAAAGAGGTGGGGGCTGATGTGGGGCGTTTTGACACAAGCTGGATATGAAAAATCTCAAATATGAGATACGGGAAAATTAAGTATAAAACTTTTCTTTTTTAAGTTAGGGTGTTGGAAGAAAGGGGGGGAGTGGGGGTCGGGGTATTATAGTGAGTGGCCTTGAGTGGCTAAGAGTGGAGGGTGGAGATGGGTGCCGATGAAAAGGAGTAGGGAAAGGGCTGGACTGGACATGGGTGTCCGGAGGTGGAAGGATCGATAGAATTGAAATACTGGGTCCCGGCCAGTTAATCAAATTTTATACTATAGTTGGACCACGAGCGAATACAGCTTAGCCGTGTTGATCTACAGTGAAAACTGACCAGCGGTCAGACATACAGACATCGGAGTCATGGCGGGAGTGGGGTAAAATAGGGGGAGGGGGGTTAGAAAAATAGCCTAAATGGCCAACTAAACGTGGACACGTTCAAAAAGAACAAAACAACGGTCAAGCATCTCTGAGCTATGAGTAAGTACGGAAACGGGGGCGGGGGTGTTGGGATGGCAACAAGCATCAATTTTACTTCGTGGCACCAAAACGAGGCTGATCTTTCGATGTTTACAAAATACAAAGCTATATCGTAAAAAAAAAAAGTTTATTAGATTTATGTACAGGATATAAAAAAAATGTGCCTTTAGCCAGGGGGTGGGTAGAGAAAGTACATTGTTGTTTGTTAGTTGTTATTTTATTGTTGTTGCTGTTGTTTTTTAACATTGAACAATATTACCTTAAACATGACAAGACATTGCATATTTTATCTTTGAGTGTTGTGGTGTATATCACAAGCAAGCAATCAGAGAGCCTATTTCAGACTGTTCTCGAGAATGACCAGTTGCTGTGGCCACGATATTTGGGCAACACTGTCAGTGCCCAGTTAGGGCTTTTACTATCATTAACTGATGACAGCATATAGCAGAGTTGCTTTATAAAAAAAAACAAAGAAGACACGAAGACAAGCATCTGAGTGTACCAGAATGCCACCTATTCCCTTTTCCCCTGCATTCAGTTCTATATATTGATTATAAAGGCCGTGTTATAAGATTCGGTGTGAGGATGCACAATGTAGAATGGAAGTTCAGGGTGTTTACAGATAACAGCACAAGGTTAAGTTTAGGATTACCAGAATAAGTTCTCAGAAAAGGGAGATAACGGATCAATAACCTGCAGATCTGGTGGACCCTTGGTGGACATCGGCCTCAAAAAATGCCAGGTACCCACCAGAGCTGGGAGGATACAGGTACCCAATCCAGACACCGGAAGTCTGACGCTTTAAACTTCAGGAATGACGATCCGAACCCTCTGTCTGCCTGACACCCCGCGCCCCTATTTCAATGCATTTGTAAAGTAGAAGCATTTGAGGGGTGGGGGAATGGGGGGATGCGCAATACGATTTAAAGGTGGGGGTGGGTGGGTGGGTGCGGGATCGTTCAGTCGTTACATTGAAAAAAGAAACAAAAATTCACCAACAGCCGGTCTCATTAAATACGGTTGTTTTCTGAATTAGCACCTATAAAAGTAGCTCTGGTAGTCTCGCTTTATGCGCTAACGACTTTACCAGAGAAATCAACATCATTAAAAAAAAATATATACTAAAAAAAAACTATCAACAGCGATGAATTGTTAACATTGTTTCGAAATTCATATAGATCTAGTTCACAATATAGAATAGAGAGATAGATTTGTTTCTCTCTGTATAGTACTCGTTGCAAATTGCAATGATCACAAAAAGGACACACACGCGAAAAGCGGCAATAAAAATGTTCTTCAATAACAAAGCAACAGTTTTCGGTGAGTCTAAATTAAACAGAAGCGTTGCCACGTGCCCCGCGACCACCATCGTCGTTACTATGGGGCGGGACTCGCTTGGTCTTTTAATCATGCTTCTATGGATACGGACGGTTGACACATTTGCGTTAGAACAAGGCAGATACAGAGAAAGATAGTAGACAAAAATAAAAAAAGAAAGATAACAAATCAATTATTGTAAAGAGAAGATAAATAGATAGATTGATTGAAAAATAGATATATTCATAGATAGAGAGTCTGATTGATTTATATATTAATTTATTGAAAGATTGATATATTAATAGATTGATAGATAGGCTAAAAGCTAGATTGATACATATATTGATTGATAAATAGATAGATTGATTGATTGATCGATACATTGATTGATATAATGATAGATTGTTAAATAGATAGATAAATAGAAATAGAAAGTGAGAAGCCAAGAACTCAGAAATAGAGTGAGTCTGCTACCATCTGGTCTAGAAACACCTTTATTGTGAAACGTCCAAGATGCACATATGTATTCTGGGGTTAAAAAAAATACAAAAAGGAAAAAATAACAACAACCACATACAGAGAGAGAGAGAGAGAGAGAGAGAGAGAGAGAGAGAGAGAGAGAGACAGAGACAGAATGAGAAAGGACACCCCGAAGAGAATAAAACAACACATCTCACCCCCTGGACCAACAGACAAATTTGTTATTTGTAGGGCGTTGATAAAATGTTATTCAAAGGAGTGTTCAGTTGAAAAGTAAGAACCGGAAGGGGGAATGGAGGAGAGCGAGAAGGTGAAAGCTGGAAATAGAAAGAAAAAAAAGAAAAAATAACAACAGGCTTAAAACTAAACTTTTCTCTTGTCTAAAAAAAGAATGTCTTCATTACCCCAACTAAACATTCCTTTTGTTTATCTTTTAGTGAGTCAAGATTTTTTGTTTCCTACGTTTTCATTCCTTCAAGGAAAAAAGAGGGGGGGGGGGAACTAGATCTACATAGAGTACAAACATAAACGTAGAACAATAACATCAACAAAGAACAATAATTTCACCGAAGAATCCCAACATTAACATAGAACACATACATCTACAGAGACCATTAATATCGAAATGCGACACAAAACATAGAGCACTAAGATCAACATAAAACACCAAACAGCAACGAAAATTTTTAACAACAACATAGATCAATAATACCAACATAGATCAATAAAGCCAACATAGATCAATAACACCAACATAGATCAATAATACCAACATAGATCAATAATACCAACATAGTTCAATAATACCAACATAGATCAATAAAACCAACATAGATCAATAACACCAACATAGATCAATAATACCAACATAGATCAATAATAACAACATAGTTCAATAATACCAACATAGATCAATAACACCAACATAGATCAATAATACCAACATAGATCAATAATACCAACATAGATCAATAATACCAACATAGATCAATAATACCAACATAAATAAAAAAAACAACGTAGATCAATAACACCAACATAGATCAATAAAACCAACATAGATCTATAATACCAACATAGATCAATAATACCAACATAGAACAATAACTCTAACATAAAACAATAACACCAGCATAGATCAATAATTATAACACCAACATAGATCAATAACATCAACATAAAAGACAAACAATAACATAAAATACTCCCCAAATTTTTCTGAATTTGTGTGCACATTTTGTCCGGAATTTTTTCTTTCCAAACCAAGGCACACCCGCCCAGACTAAATCACCACCCCACGTGATTTGCACCTTTTTTTTTTACAACAACCAAAACTCCATAAAGGTGAAAAGCTACCAAAATATTGGTCTATCCCCTATCACCACCCCATTCACGAGTCGCCCCTTCCCCTCTCCACCTCCATGTTCACCGCCAGGCATATGTTTTAAAATCCAGTTCATCAAACAAATGTTGGCAGAAGCAAGGCAAACTCTTCTTCAGTCACCAAGTGGTGTTTTTTTTTCAGGTTTTTTTTGTTTTTGTCTTATTTTCCAAACATTTTCTTAAACTTTCACTCCAAAGAAGAGAGAAAAAAAAAAGGTCAGACTTTATTAGTGAGAAAAACAAGTGTAGGGGAGGGCCCGGAGGGATTGTATACACAAACATGCCTGTTTGTTCGTATGAGTGAACAGAAGGTAGACAACTCGCCAAGAATGAACTTATTTGAACTTTTAATTGAAAAAAATAAAGATTTCAAACAATTTTTGTGTTGAACTCATTTTTGTACGTACTTGCTTCCTTATTATTATAAATGTATTTATAGGTTATAAGATTCACACAGTGCAGGAATGGCTTGCACTAGAAGTGATGAGTCATCTCCATAAAGTTTGTCCGAGAGGCATCACCAATTCTACATGTCGCCTTTCTATTTTTATACGACACACGATTGAATTAAAGCCGATTCTTCCAGATTGCATTACAATGTCAATACATTAACAATAACAACATATCGCTTACAGTGGAACAGCAACAAAACAATACTTACTATGCACTCATTGATACTTCAACTAGAATTCTGCAGTTAGAACGTAAATAGTCTATTCATCTATTCCACTGGCTTCAGTGTCCAGTGTTACATTTATCTTTCCTGTTTTCATCAAATATTTCCCCCTTTTATTAACTCATTGTAACTTATTGTTTCCACACAAGTTTTAAAACAGGAAAAAAAAAAGGTGGGAGGGGGTATACCATTAACCTTAACGGTTCAATTCTTGATTTTTTTAAATATCAGTTTTAAAATACTATCCACCTACCACCAGGACACGCCCACCAAATCTTCCAAAACCCCACCCTGGAAACATAAAGTCAAGTGAAAAAAAAATGTCAATTAATATTTCACAATTTATATTTTTGAGCCCCGGTTATTTTCCTACACTTCTTCCTAAACAAGCTATTTTTTCTATAGTGTTAAATAGTGTAGTATATAATCCATTAAAGTCCTGTTGAAATACCACAAAATGTCAGAAAAATGCTTTTGTTTTACTTTTTTTTTGTGACCCAGAAATTTCGCTTGCGAGGCCCGGTGGTGCATTTGGGACTCGCTGAAGTAAAGTATCAATTTAATACCTTGGTGGTCCTTGAGGCAAGTGAGGCAGCGTTCATACAGCAATGAAAATACCAAGACCACCTGGTTAGTATTGTCTGCCTGCACCTTTTGTGCAATGACTAGCTGTTATCTGGTCATCCGTGCACGGTTTCCTTACAATCTAACAAAAAACATACAAACAAAACAAACAAAGGCAGTGTTGTGTTATACTTCCACAAGTCAAAGTACGTGGTTCAGTGGGTTCCATAGTTCACCTTCATTGGCGTACTATAGCATTGGGGGTAAAGATTTTAATTAAACTTTATCATCGAGACACATACACTTATAGGCCTACGTTAAAAGGGAGAGAAAGAGAGAGATAGACAAAAAAAGAATACGAGTGAAAGAGAGCGGGATAGCGAAAGAGGGCTAATGCAAAACATTATTATTCTGAATAAATCCCATTACAAGAAAACAATATTACCTTAGTATCAATATTGAATAAGTACAATGTGATGCGAAGCTTTATATTTTAATATAAATATTCAAAGTCGCTGGCTGATGAATCCGTGTACCACAATCTTTACTAGAATCTATATCAAATGAAGGTCGTACCGTTAAATGAAAAATAATATATACATCAAAAAAGTCAAATCCAGTAGTTTATATAGTCATTATGCAATGTTCTAACAGAGTTTAAATCAACCCCATTTTTTTTATAGTAGCTACTAAAGCACTTACTAGGTTAATCAATATTCTCCTATTTAAGTCATTGTTGTACATTGTATAAAACTCATTATTTGTAGCCTAAAGTTTTTGTAAATTTAAAATACAGCACAGCATTTCAAGAGGATGATGGTCTTCAATATTGAAAACTACAATAAGTCGGTCATGGGCCATGGGTGCAGACCAGCAATACTTGATCCACGTCTAGGTAAGAATAATTACAACTCAACAATAAAGTATTAACAAAGAAACAACATACACACAGAAATATCAACTAGACTAGTATCGTACATCAACTAGTTATTTATGAGTTTACAGACGCCAGTTAAACGATAAAATAAATGTAGAGTAAGAATTAATATAAACAGAAACAAACAAAATTGATTTCTATTCTTTTTGTTCGCATTACGTCCAATGAATCACATTATGTTGTTTAATTATGAAACTTCGAAATGATACGATCTCTGTGATTTGTTAGGACGAAATCCGTCATTTACAAGCTGACGCCACTTTACATCTTTTATCTGTCTTCTCCCCACAACGTTTATATATGTATTTTGTATTTTTTTACCTACCGGGATTATTACAACGACCTCATTATATCCCACATTTCCACACCACACCCCCCGGAGTCACCCATCTCTTACATTCTCTCTCTCTTTCTTTATCTCTCTATCACCTCCCCTCCACCCAACTCACTCACCCATCTCTTGCATTCTCTCTCTCTCTTTCCTTATCTCTCTATCACCTCCCCTCCCTCCAACTCACTCACCCATCTCTTACATTCTTTCTCTCTCTTTCTCTATCACCTCCCCTCCACCCAACTCACTCACCCATCTCCTTATGTCCTCCGCTTGTTTCTCAATCTTTTGTCACTGGTCTAGAGTTATTTTCACGGTTACTTCCCTTTGAATGGGACCCGCGTGATGAAGTAAAGAAGATGAGCAGCTAAACGAGATTGTTAGCAGGTAGATCGCTAGATTTGCTCACACTAGCGTACGGGTGAACAGTTCGTATCATGTTAGTGCTTCTAGGTTTTTCCTTAAATGCTATATAGTAAAAATGTGTGTCTTTTACATAGATAAGCGAATGAATATTTTAGAGAAAGAGTCGTTCATAATTTTTTAACCATCTTATTAACAACAAGCTAAATTGCCAGGCATCATTTACAACGCTTTTTTCAACAAAATCAAGAGTGGAAGCTAACCACGGTTAATCGCAAATATAGGCTATAATCTTCTGTATAGAATGAAAAATGTACAGACACAAAAAAGCCCATCAAGTAGGCCTAAAAATAACACTTAGTAAAGAAACAGATTTATTATATGGGCCTACCTAATAGTGAAAAACTTTGCGAGTAAAATTCAACAACACTCAAGAATTATTTTTGTATTACAATTATTTTTTTTGTGCTCAGGTATGCAAGAAAAAAAAGAGTAATACATTATTATCTTAATTAAAAATGGTCGGATGGAACATGGTGGGCCCACTATTGAAAAGTGCAGTCTAGGGAAGGATAGAACATAGTTTTCTATTTCTTTGTTTGTATTTAGCTTTATGCTATCGCACATAATATTATGAACTGCCTGACTAGGAAACAATTATGCTTATATCATTTTTGTTAAATAATTAGTCTTGATTTACAGACGATCTCCATGACCTTGTACGTGAGTGTGCCACCACGTGGAGCAAGAAGCCCTCGCCAAATCATCGGTCGAATCTTTACGCTTTGCTTCATAATTTTCGCACACTTATATTATTTCGTATTACATCGCGATCTCCACCCCCCCCCCCCCCCGCTCTCTCTCTCGCTGACAACCGCTTATTTGTACACTCTCATATACTTGACTCCCCACCCTCTATTCCCCCACAAACATATTCTAGGGAAAGTTTTTCTTGTTTTAACATTCTTAGCTCCCCTACCCTCTTTTTTTCCTACGGCATTCTTGCCCTTGCCATCTTTCCTCCCCTCGAGCACTGCAATCATCCCACGATAAAATGCCACTAAGGGGATATGTGAAAAAAAAATCTACAACAGAAGAAAAAAAAAGAGAAAATTAGAAACAAGTTTCTCATTGTAATCTAACTCCTGCTTACAAGTCCAATTTGCTGTTCGGTTATATCCCCCCCCCTCATTCCCCAATCCACCCTTATACTCCCCCATAAAAAAAGAATACCCTCCGCCAAAGAAGAACTTCGCCACCGACACCAGGCGGCGTCCCTAGGCTTGCTGCTCCCAATGCTGACTAAGCATTAAGCTGTTACAACAACACGTGGAGCAAAAAAACAACATAAAATGGCAAGTCCCGATCACATCCTATTTAATTCAACAGCGTCATATTCACTTGAACATATCACACGCATCCATCATGCCCGGGGGAAGGATTGGGGGAAGAGGGGCGGGGGGACACGAGAGACGGTACCAGCTGAGCACGCTTTCCGGAATTTGTAAAACTTTACAAAGTGGGGGGAAAAGCTACTTCGGTAAGAGGTACGGGATTGGGGGGGGGGGGTGATTGGGAGGTGACTGAGGGTTAATGTCAGTAGTATGGAAGGCATTATAACGGCATCAAGGGGCGGTGAGAATGTGAAGGGAGAACACACACCCCTCCCATCAAACAACGCAACTGTTCGCCGAAGGTCTAAAGTCTAAATGGAAACATCAATTTAGAGTGAATCAAATGCATACAGACGATTACAGACCCTCAATGCTATATAGATCAAATGTTCTGTAATTAAAATGGTTCCGTTATTTTTTATTATTTCAAAACCCAATTGAAAAGCTTGTTTCTTTCAGAAGGATATTTAGAAGTGTAGCCTCTTCTCGTCTATCACTCAATGCCAGTTTCTTTTTCAAAGTCGACAAAAACAGAATTATTTTTGTGACCAGATATATTGTTTGTTTTTTTTGTTAACGTTTAAAAGTCAGCTAGAATTACGTGGGACAGCCCCCCTCCTAACGACGACCCTCGTGTCAGACGGAACCTCCCCTCCCTCCATCACGGTCGCAACCCGCAGGGCAGCGCCCCTATACTCACATCCCCCCTCCCACGTCCACACCACGTCAAGGTTTGAAACCCCCCCCCCCACGTGTGTGGCGTAGTCCAAGAGTCATAAACCTCACCGCCCCCCTTCCCTACCTCTTCGCCCCTACGCTTGCTCGTGGAGTGGAGTGGGAGGGGGAGAGATAATTTATAAGTCAAAAATGTCTACTTGACGAAATGGAGGCGAGCTGCCAGAGTGGATATACAATATCATACATTTGTCTAGCTAAACCCAACAAAAGGATATGATTAAAACTATGTTATATCTACATGTACCTTCTTCTGTCTCACTCTCGTAAATCAAACACACTAAAGAAAACAAAAACCATTATCGTCTCATCATCAGAGTTATCTTAATCCATCTAACTCCTCCCCAACCTTCTTTTTTTTGTTGCGGTTTAGGTTGGTAAAACATCTTTCAAGTTCTATCATTGTCAAATCTGACTCGTTCGGTCGTAAATATTCGTGTGTGTTATATTATTGCTGCTGGTGTTTTTTTAATAAATAACCAAACAAAAAATATATGTGCTGAAGTAAGGAGTTTAGATAATATAACCAGATAAGGTTAAAATGACAGATGTTACATTTAATAAACTGTGTAAGATACACGATGAATGTTCAAGTAGGCCTACATATTGGGGCTTGGAAGTGGTCTTTAAAATTTTACAAGGAAGATGTATGTTTAATATACTTACTTCTGTTGCTCTTTTTATTTATCTATTTATCGATCAATCGATCCATCCATCCAACCAGTCAGCCACCCACCCATCCATCCATCTATCAATATATCTATCTATCTATCTATCTATCTATCTATCTATCCACCCATCCATCTATCAATATATCTATCTATCTATCCACCCATCCATCTATCTATATATCTATCCACCTATCCATCTATCAATATATCTATCTATCCATCTATGTATCCACCCATCCATCCATCCACCTACCCATCTATCTATCTATCTATCGACGCAAAAATCATGTACGTCTGACATATGATCGTCCTTTATGGCCCAATGAAGTCTTTCAAATGATAATCTCATATCATATGTTTTCAAATGAAGAATAACAAATATAAAATAGTCTTGCTATATATGACCACTTCACTGCTTGTACCTTTAACGCTGTACATTCTATTGGCGTGCATATGAACGTGCGTGCCTGTGTGTCAACACTCTCTGACTCCCAACCTCCCCCCGCCCCCCGCACCCTTCCTCCCTCCCACTTTCAGCCACCCAAAAGAAGGAAAAAAAGTTATATTAATGAGCCTATTTTATCATCACAGTTTGAAGTGCCATATCTGATAAATGAGGGGGTGCGTGTGTGCGTGCGCCAGTGTGTCTGTGTGTGTGTGTGTGTTTCCGCTGAATCTAAATGAGTGCCTATTACACGTGTGAGCGTGTGTGTGTGTGTGGAGTGCCTTTGTTGAATGGGAGAAGGAGGACGTGGGGAGGGGGGAGCGTGTGGAGTGAATGTGCGTCACAGCTATTAAAATGACAGCGACAATGAAGTTCAATTCTCCCTTTTAAATGAAAAGTCTCACGGATAGGGTTTGTTTAGTATTGGTCCCTTGCTACCCCCTCTCCATTTCAACATTACGCGCACCCCTTATCCCCAAGTCTGCCAAAAAAAAAACTCACCCCCCCACTCCTACTTCTCCAGCCCCCCCCTCTCTTGAGTTCTTTTATTTCCGTCAGACCCAACGATGACACTGTGTTATCTCCCTTGTCTGAATTCATCATCAATTTCAAATGCAAACAAATATTTTTCTCTCTAAACGTGTGTGAGAGTGTATGTGTGTGTGTGTAAGTGCGTCCGTGAGTGTGCACAGATGCGCGTGTGTGGAAGGCGCACATAGTCAAGATAAAGTTAAAAAAAAAAAGCTAAGGCTGGAGGGTGATGTGTGTAAAGATAGGGAGCGGGGGGGGGGGGGGGGGTTTCGGGGCGCTGCCGTTAAAGGAGGAGGGAGGGGGCGGTAGGGTGGCAGATATATGAAACGTGCATTGGTGAGTGAGTATTAGGAAAAAAAAAAGTACAGGGTGATATGACAGAGAAGGAAAGAGGGGGTAGCATAGGGGGAGAGGGTGCATACAGATGGGGGCGCGGGGGGGGGGGGGTATGTGAGGTTCGAGCAGTCGTTTATCTCAAGTAGGGACATGTAACAGTTGCTGAGTCCTAATGTGACATCACGCGCACACGACCTGGCCGTTGAGATGAGCGATGGCACAATGATACTTAAGTCAGTGACTGGGAGAGCAGTGTTTGGGCCTCAGGTGAAGTAAACCACTACAGTCATCATATCCTAGTTCACTTAAAGGGAGGGGGGGGGGGGTCGGATGGAAGACCATCACCGGACACTTATGACGACGTTAAACAGGAACACCAATCTGACGTCAGTGTGCAATTTCTTTCTTTTCAACTCCAACAAATTAAGCTTTTACAGTTATTGGTTTTTTTTACACGTTCACATTATAATCCGCAAATTCCTTTTCCTCCCTTAAAAAAAAAAAGAAACTAAAAAAAAAAACGCAACAAATAGCCATTTTACACCTGTAAAGTATTAAGGTTACATTCTAATAGCAGATCTAATTGTCTCTCCATAAAAAGTAGTATTTAACAAAAATTTTTTTTTAATTACTATAAATCACAAATTTATTTGAATCTAAAAATTACTATGTATTGCAATGTACACATAGATTTAGATTTAGTTTGGGTTTGTCTTTGCATTCTGTTGTTTTGCTTTATTTTTGCTTTATTTTTGCAACGTCAATTGAACTACATCATCATGTTTTTGAATACCACCCTCCCCCCCCCCTTTTTTTTTTCTTATTCTCGTTCTATAGTCCACACTGACTATTTTCAAAATGTTCGTTACCATACAGTGTGATACTATAATTTCATAGAGTAATTTCTCTGAACCCGGATTCTGTGGATTTGAAAACTTCTCTATATAATACTTGGCAGTCTAAGACTTAGGTGTATCCAATCCTTTTATAGTACCGCGATACTAATCAAAGATCAAATAAGTACAATTTAAACAAAGACAGAAAAAGACAAAAGATTTATTCACAAACATTCTGTCAATATAATATTTAAAAAAAATTGTTTTTAAGTAAGGGGAGACAATTCGTGAGATTTTTCATTTAAAAGGCCAATAATTGAACTTCATTGTCGCTGTCATTTTAATCAATGGTTTGAACTGAGTTAACTCCTCTTTAAAAAAAAAAAATTCCACGTTAGAATTTAAAAAAAAAATACTTGAAGCAAAACATATTTCGGTATTGAAAATTGTGAATTATTTCTCAATGACAAGATTTAAACGGCAATCCTTTTAAAGGAAGTTTGGCGTGCAACTGTAATTGGCTAAGGAAAAGCAAAGGCGGTTGGGAATTTGTGCTGGCCGCACAATGCTTTGGTATGTGGTAACCAACCCTTCACCTACACAACAAGGTCATTCTTTTTATTTTGTTATGTCTAGGAACTGTGCAGCAAGTGGAATAAACAGCAATAAATTATGAAAGGATGTGTTCTTTTGAAAATGATGTGTGTTTGTGTCAATTGTTTTTTTTATTAAACTCTATAATAAGATGGACCATTAGCTCTATTTTTATTATAGTCTTTGGTTTTATTAAAGTGAACTATGGATGTCATTTTTTATTTTTTATTTTATTAATAGTTTTTAGGGTGACGTGAGACACATTGGCTTATCATAAAGAAATAAGAAATAAAAATTTAAAGCAGACATTGTTACCATACAAAGAAAGTCTATAACATAAACTAATAATTGTTTCAGTGATACTGGAAAGAAAAACAAAGGGAGACGGCGGACTAGAGGCAGCGCGCTATGGATGTTGTACCATAGGTACCGGGTTCGAATCCAGGTTAACACCAGTTTTTTCCCCAATCAGGAAGTCTACCCAACTCTGATGCTGCTTTCGTCCAAAGGATTCTGGGTTCGAATCCTGGTGAGGGCTAAGATTTTTTTTTCCGGGACTTGTGGGTGTCCCTGAGTCTACCCAGCTCTGATGGGTACCTGACATGTGCAGAGGTAAAGTAAAAGCATTGTGCTGGCCACACATCCCCTAGTATGCCGTGGCCACAGAAACTGGTGAACGCTGCTTCACCAGCCCTATGATCGGTTTGGTCCGAAAGCTACTTTACTTCACTCATGATGAAATAAATATATTGATATGGATTTCTTTGTTAAACTTTTTTTAAAAATTTAGCAGCCTATTTAATAATAATTTATTTTCGATACATTTTTGTTTAAAGTTTCGAGGGAACGTGTGGAGTGACAATAACACAATGCAGTTCAGTGGAACCCGTCCTATTCATCCACCAACTTATTAACATGCAAAGGCAGAGACACACTTTATCGCTACTTTTTGTGTGTGTGTGTGTGTGTCTATAATTTAATCCACGTGCTAGAATGAACGTTCGCGCATGCACGAGAGATCGCGCGCTTGTGTGTATATGTGTGTGTGAGTGATTAGAACTGGCTAAAACGTGAGAAGGGACTACTGAAGGAAAGAGAGAGAGAGAAAAACCCCAGGAAAAAAAAAGCAACAGATGGACAAAAACAGCTGACGGCATGCACTTGTCCCAATCTCCTCCATATCCCCCCTCCCCCACCTCTTAGTTCTCAACCAACCCAACCCCGAACCCGGGTCTCAAATCTACAAATATTCACTTGACAGTAATAATATGGATAAAAAAAAATCATAAAAAAATTGTACAACACATACATTAGTGCAGTATTTCTCCTAACCTAAAAGTTGTCACGTGCAATGCTATCAGGGACAAAATCATAATTATTCATATAATATGAGAATAATAATTTCAACAACAAAAAAAACACGGAAAAAAACATTAGCACATAATATTCATTTTTTAATGTCATGGGTGGCGCACCTGAATGTATTCATTTGAAAAAGAAAATGGCACTCCGACGCATGCGCACTCATTTACTGTTTTTAATTATGTCACTCCTGCGCATTCGCAGTGATTTCCTTTTTAAATTCTGTCACTCCGACGCATGCGCACTCATTTACCTGTTTAAATTATGTCACTCCGACGTAGGCGCATTCAACTTTTTTTTTCTTCAAATAACTAAGAAACTAACACACACACACACAAATAACTTATAAAAGAAATTTTAATAATGACTCCTTTTCTTAAATGCACGAGAAATGACAAACTATATCCCCCCCCCCACCCCATCCACACATTCACAAATGACATCTCCAGTAAAGATTGGGTGGGGTAGGTGGGGGAGCGGTGACAGGCATTAAAATTTCAGTAGTGACCAGCCTAATGCTGAAGCAGTGTAAGGACGTCCAGTGGGAGGAAGTGGACTCGTGTCCGATCCATCTTTACGACAGGACGTGTGTTTGTGCTTTTTTTAAAAAACCTGACTGCAAATAAAGGGCTTATGTCACAAAACTGATTTAAATTTGTCACAAACTGCTCACGGTGTGTGTATGTGTGTGTGTGTGGTTGGGGGGGGGACACTTTAAATTAGAAGAACGTAAAATAAAAACAAAATAATAAAAATCCCAATCAATATTTTTTTTAAGCTGGTTAACGTTAATAAAAATATTTTAAAAAAAACATACAATTGTTTAAGGTCAAATGATATGGAAACTATTAAAGCAACAATAAAAGCCCAGTCCAGTTGACCAGTTGACCTTCTCAATTCTTACTAGTACCCAGCGGTGTATATTGAATATGGCGCAGGGGCGGATGGGGCGGAAGGTCTAAATTGGCGCTTATCTAGAATGATAGTTTTAATTATTATTTTTTTTAACTTAGCTAACGTAAGCCTACCTAGAGGTTAAGACAAGATGCTATTGGTGATAACTTTGCTATTCTTTGATCTGTATTAAAAAAAATAAATAAAAAAATAACCAACAACAACCCCATGTTTGGAAGGTGTTATTAAATAAGTATCAACAATATAGTTTACCTTAAAAGAAATGAAAGCAAGAGTAAATGAGATTATGAGATACAAAAGCCAAACCGAACAAATTAAAAAAGCACAAACAAATAGGTTACTTTTGTATGTTATAATGGTTTTCTGTGTGTATGTGTGTCTGTTTTGTGTTCAATAATGCTTCAAAACACAATGCATATTAAATAAATATTTAGAATGATAATATTCTCCTCCTCCACCCCTACCCCACACCCCCAGCCCGCTCAGTTTGCAAAAGACTTTTTTTTTACTGCAGTGCTCAACTTGAAAACACTTCACCCTAAAGTCAACAAAACAAAACCAAAAAAAAATCTGAAGTGGATCAATAATTTAAGCCCTAACTTTAAGCCAATAGTATTGCGGGCTATTAACTTTAAACAAACACTACGAAACACACACACACACACACACACAGAGAGACACTCTGGCATCAAGCGGTCAGCAAAACCACAATGATAGGGAGAATGGGAAGCAAAAAAGTGGAGAAAAAAAAGAAAAAGATATATTGGTATAATTACTGCAGTGAATGGGATTAGTTGCACACAGATTGTGTGTGTGTGTGAGTGTGTGTGTGTGTGTGTCAGTACGTGAGAGAGAAAGAGAGAGAGAGAGAGTTAAGCGTTCACGGCTCGCCACATCCATATTGAAACTTTAAGGTCACTTTGTTTAGACATCGTCCCGTCCGCAAACAATGCCATCTGGCAAGCCTCAAAATAAAATTTAAAGGCAAAAAAAAAAAAGGGTGCACACTGTGACACAAACACACACACACCACACACACACACACACACACGTACATCTGGCTCACGGCAGTTGGTTGAGATACTGTTTTAATGGTTGGAAAATAAAATAATAATTGCTTCTTTTACTGGGGGTGGGGTGGGGGCGGTAGTAGTGAAAGGCACTGGTGCAGAGGCAATGAAAGTAATAAAAAAACGGTTAGCAATAGTAAGTTATAGTTATAGTAATTATAGCAATAGTAATGATAGTAACAATACTGATAGTTTTAGTAATGAACGTTTACTCTACTTTATACGCTTTTGGAGATTATCAGACGGCACGTGACATGTCTTGTGTTGTCTGGGGCAATTTTATTTTTACTCTTGGAAAGTGGCCAATGGGATATGCTATAGAGCAATAACGATCCTAAATACCTGTTTTGATTTCATAAATTCATTTCTATGTATATATATATACACTACTCTCTCTGAAAGATTGCCTTGAAAAATAGAATATTCTATTTCTAATTCCGAAATCTCGGCGCGATTATGAATCGATACTTATATAATAAATAATTTAAAAAATCATCAAATACATTGTTACTTAAGCGAAAACTACGGAATTAATATTTGTTTCTATTTTTTTTTAAATTTCCAATGTAATCTACAAGTGTGGAAATTGATCTGATTAGAATTAGCCCACACATACACACCGAGTGCGTCACCGACATACACACTAACTCAAACGCCTCGCACGACATGCACACCGGCGCACACACACATACACTTGCGCGCATGCTATGTTGCTTGTAACTGTAGCAAATGGAAACTTTGCAAAAAAAAAGAAATTACAAGTTTGACTTTCTCAAAAAGGTTTGGAGAGAATGGTGCGTAGCGGATATTAATCGGTTGAGGAGTGGGTGGGGGAGGTGGCAGGTGGTCTGGGGGGCTGGGAGGGAGAGAGATGGGGGAGGAATATTCATTAATCAATACAACAGAAAGGGAACTTTCCCGTTCCCCTCCCAGTCCTACCCCGCTACCGCAGACTTTTTTTCTTCATTAAAACAAAAACAATTAAAGTCACGAAAGCCAATTACTGTTGTGAGTAATTGCAAAATGAAACTAAAATGAGAAAGAGAGAAAAAAAAAAAAAGAAACAATAAAAAAAGGAGTGGTATAATAGAACATTTGTATGATTCATATGTTGTTTGGGGCTCGCGGGCAAAGAATCTCAGACTAGGCGCATTCATGAAATTTCTCATTACAATTACATTTAAAACCAATACTAGCCACAAATCTGTCGACCGGGACATTAGAACGAGAGAACACGTTACAAAGAAAATGAAATGTACAATAAATGGTTTTAAAAATCCAACTGGCGAGTTGGTGAGAAAATATAAGGGCAGGGAGGGGAGGGTAATAAATGAATGAAAGAAACATAATTTTCCACTTTTGAACGTGTACACTTTTCACACGTATTTAAATGGATGCAACCAATAGCCAATTACGTTTTACTGGACCTGCCGGTTCTACAATACTGACGGAAAGCTGGATAGAACAAGTCCAGAGAAAACTTTAGGACTTACGGGCTATCGAGAGCTTTTATTTAAAGACCGTCATTTATTGGCTACACTCCCCTCTCCCCACACAAACTTATCCTCCACCAAAAAAAAAAGTAAAAAAAAAAAGGATTATGAAGGCCCTAGTGCATTCGACAATGTGTGAGTCGTTCTGACGAAATAGTACAAAAGTGTTGTTATTTTGTTTTTTGGTGGAAATTTTGAATTAGATCTATGTATAGATCTATGGTTATAATGGTCTTTGCAATGGCTTTAATTTCGTTCCTAAATTAAAAATATATACATGAACTCATTGTCTTTCAGTAAAACTATCATACGAATAACTAGAGTTTTGAGAAAACCAGGTTTATAAAAAAATTTTTTTTTCATAATTTTGTTTAAAACTGGGGAAAATAAATATTATAAAGTGTGTGAAAAAGGCATTTCATTTCCTTTCTAGAGACAGTTAAAAAAAAAAAGACGCCAAAATAGTATTTTAAAAAAATGTACTTCGCAACTTAATCATAAAATAAAGTTATTCAATTTTTTTTATGAAACAAAGCAAACAAATTACATTGTCAAATTTCACTAGCTTATTCCTTTTTACTAAACTTTCCCAAACTTGAAAAAATTACGTAAATTTCTCTTATTTTTAACTTTTTTTCGAATGTAGGTCAATTTTCGCGACTTTGTCAACCAGTATGACCCTTGCTATAGGTTTTTTAAAATGTATCTAAAATTGAGCATCTCAACAATGTCTGTGTTCTGTAGCAGAATATCTATAGCAGCAGTCACATGACTACAATTTGTCTATATTTAAAAGAAGACAATACTTTTTAACCACTCATTCAGAAATGTATGTGTACACACACAAAAGTAGGAGTGTGTAGATTAGGGGTCGGGAACCCAAAGCTCGCGAGCCAGATGTGGCTCTTTTGATGTCTGGCTCTGGCTCGCAGACAAATGTTCGATTATTAAAACAATATATTTTTATTAGACTTTTTGATCTACATATTAATTGCATATCAATATTTAATTCTACAAATGAGCTAAAGTCTACTGCAGCTCAGCATCAGAAGAATTCAGCGACATAATTATTGAACTTTTAGTGTTGAAATTTAAAAAAAAATGCACACATTTAGACTACTTGAATTTTTAGTTTTAAAGATAATGTATGGCTCTCACAGAATTTCTTTTCAAAATACGTGGTATCCATGGCTCTCTAAGACAAAAAGGTTCCCGACCCCAGGTGTAGATATAGAGCGTACACTTCATCTTCAATAAACGCCTGCTTAACATTTCAATTTGTAAACTTTTTACTGTATTCTTTTTACCCAGATCCCCTAGTTGGATAATAAGAGGAAGAGTATGGAGAGAGTGATAGAAGGATGATGAGGATAAAACATCAGAACGAAGAACAATACCAAAACCCTGGGCTGCCTGGCCTGGGCTAACAGTTCCCTGTTGTTTCCGTCTAAATACCAAGACATTCACTTTCAAATTGTTCAACATGTCATGTTTGTGTGACAAGTGGCCCTCCAGGGAATACCCGTCGGAATATTCCGATAGAACTGTTGAAACTCTTCTCTCCACCCTGCCACCCCACCCCCCTCCGACACCCTCCCTCACCCACCACCACAGAAAACAACAACAACACCAAAATATTTAATAAGTCGTGTTGCAGTTTTCTCTTCCCGCTTTCCACTTTCACGAAAAAGTGTGGGGGGGGGGGGGGGCGCACAAACTGCAACATGACCTATTCATATTTTCTAGTTTTTTCTATTTCTATAAAAGGGTGGACACTCACTTTTTTTTTATATTATTATTATTGTTGTTTTGTTTGTGGGGGAAAGAGGAGGGCGTGAGTGGAGTGGCGGGGGTTGGGGCGGGGAGGTGGGGAAAGGGGAGGTCTAGTGGAAAGGTCGAGTGTAGAATTGAAAGTAAATCTATTTGCCAAGGTGACTCCCCCGAGGTGGACGCCCCGCCAATGTGTGAGCACTAGAGACACGGGGCGCTCAAGCAAAGGTCATGTGCTGAAGTTTGACAGCTCATTAAATAATGGACCTTCCTCAATGGACACACACACTCACACCGCCGACACGACAATGAACAAAATATATATCAAGAATATTAATAAAGAGATCTTGTTTTTTTTTGTTTTTTTTTGTTAAATGTGGAGTTATGTTTGGCCGATTGGACAAGGGATGTGGAGTGGGATGGGTAAAAAGGGGCGCCTGGGACGGTTGGGAGGGGAGTGGGATCATCTTTTCACTACTTGACCTTTTAAAATGGCGCCGTTATATACAGTGATATCCCTTCCACCGTTCAATACCTTATAAACAACCGTATCAACAAACGAAGAAATTGAAATAACGATACCGAATAATAAATGTAGATGCAACGGAGACTAAAGAATTCAAACATGTCTCGCTTAGCATATCTTCAAAAGCTAACAGATTTGTTATAATGCCATGCTTATTTGTTGGAATGAAAACTCCCATCGCAGTTTGCAATTAAAAGTTCTTTCAATGATTGCTTAGCATCTGGCGCTTTCAAAATTCAGCACGTCTGTAGCGACTTTCGAAACAGAATAGACCTATTGAAGATAACAAAAGAAACACTCACACACACATATATAAATATACTACGGTATCCAGTACATGGTTTGGTCATGTGTTGCGACACAATAGCCTGCCAAAAACAATCCTCCAGGGCACGGTGGAAGGTGGGCGTAGGAAATGCCGTCAGCGGATATGCTGGTTCGACAATGTCAAGGATTGGACAGGGCTGCAGTTGACTCAACTATTGGCGACCGCTCAAGATAGGCAAAACTGGAGAAAGTTGACCGCCGAAATGTCCTATCGCTCCACCCAACGACCTCAACGGTAATGGAATTGATGATGATGATGACGGTATCCAGTAACTAACTTACCTGGCAACTCCTCGTCTGTTGTATCGTCTTCCGTTCCGGAGGAGGAAATGTTGCACGAGTCTTCCCCGGCTAGGATTCGCCGGATCCTTTTCTTGGACATAACCTCCAACTGCTCCAGGCAGAGCTGCTCCAACTCGCCCAAAGGGATACTCTGAAAAAAGAAAAGAGACCTGTACAGCCGGGAAGTGTTGGTCATTGAATGGCCCTAACACATAGTTATATCTATGGCTAAGTTTTTGGTAAGGCAACAAAAAAAACGTACTCAGTTTCTCTAAAAGATTTTCTATGAAATAAATCGAATTCTGTTGACTTAGGTGCAGACAGATAAACAGTTTAGCGTTGAGATAAAAGCGAATTTCTTTAAGTAAAATGCTCACAGAGGTACATTAAAAAAAAGTATTTGTTGAAAAACGTTTGGATTTTTTTGTAAAGACCAAACAATGGTGTCTTGAGATGGTTGCGATGGTCACCCTTGCTTCATAGAACTACTCAGAAGGGAAGAAAAAGAAAAAAAAGGAAGGGAGAGTCATCATTTTTTAACAAACAAGTCCTTCTATAGAATGACAGTATGGTTTTGTACCAAAATTATAACTTATTGTAACAAAACAGCCAATTGACAAATTGTATAGCATGCGTACAGCTAGTTATAAAAGAACCACTTTTCTCTTCATAAAACAACAACAACCGAACTAGACACTTAGCTCCAATTTTTTTTATTATTCTCCATTTTCTTTTAGTTTCAATTCATCATTTTTTTGTTTTGGAGTAGTTTCCTGCCCGCGTCAAATTACCATGTTTATTAACAAAATATAAAAAAAAAAAAAAGCAAAGAAAAAGTTATAAAACCGCAACACGCCCCCCCCCTTACCCCCCCCCCCCCTTCTTCGCTTTCTCAACCACCCGCCGTCCCCCATCCTATTGATCCTGTATTGAGTCTCTTGTCCGCGCGATTTCCACAATTCTAAAACACACACACACTCACTTTGTAATTGACGTGGTCGCGATATTAATGACCAGAGGAACAAGACGCCCGATGGGGAGGGGGGTGCAAGGCGTGAAGGAGTGGAGATTGTTGTGGGTGGGAGCGAGCGTAAGTTGGGTGGTCGTAAGGAACAAACATTGAATAGAGAGAATAGCGGAAAGTGTCCCCTTGATGGCGCAACTTTTATTTTTCTTCTGGAAAGACCCCCCCCCCCCCCCAAACCTCAATTAGAAATGTGGTGGTGGTGGGACAGGGAAACGCTGGACGACCAGAGGACGACAATTGGCCTTGCGATGGTTTCGACTCGGAAATGGAGAGGGAAAAAAAAAGGCGTCGCTCTTATTTTGTTTGTTATTTTAAAATGTCCGAGGGCTGATGGGGATTTAAATTTAAAATAAAAACAGAACGGAATGGATCAAAGAAGAGTTATTTGAAGATTAACTTAAGGAGGGAATATGGAAATGTCGAGCGAATGTTGCGGTAAGATGGTGGGCCGAAGGAAAGAGAAAGCTAATTAATGACAGATGCACAATAGTGTGGGCGTGCGTGTGTGTTAAAAATTATTTATTTTATAATCGTTTTTCTTTTTTTTTAAAGAAATTTGGACGATTAGCGAATGGATAGAATTTATTGCAAATGCCCATTACACTATGGAAAATTAAAGGGGAACAAACGTAATTTGTTTTTTCTCAGAAAGGGGAATTGATGTTTTTACAAATGGGAACATAACGACAAAAGGACTCGAGAAGAAGAAAAAATGTATGATATTAATTCACAAGACATTTTTTATAAAATGGATTGAAAAGAGGGGTAAAATTATTTTCTTGGGATTTTCTCAATTTGCCTCCCCCCTCCCCCCAAAAAAAAACAAACTTGTGTTTATTATTGAGGGTCTCTTTATTTAGACTTTCTTTGTTCATCACGTTTTGTTTTTAAATTCGGCTTTTTGCAAGTTCAATAATAGAAACACAATAATCACAAAATTTAGACAAACAACAAAAAAATGTGGAGATATATTTAAGAATTGTCAAGCTATAGGTCTAAAGGGTTGGACATGAAGATGTTCATGTCTAGCTTTTTTTGTTCCATCTCTTCAACCTTTTCTTCAATCTTAAAGCATGCCTTCTGAGTGTGTATTTTCATGCCCCCAACTGCACTCGTGCACTTAAAAATCTTGTTTTGTTTTTTTTATAGGCAGACATTCAAGCAAAAGGCCCATTCAGTAGTGCACGTAGCTTTAAGGGGGGAAAAAAGTATTAACTTTTTAATTATTTGTGTGTGTGGCCCAAACCTGCTTTTGACACAATGACACGTGATACAAATATACACGCGCAAGCACGCACACTCACATTCGTTTAAAAAAAAAAGGATAAGTGGCGCTGGCAAAAACGGACATCCTTATCCTCCTCAAACGTCCAAAAAAATAGTTAGTAGGCTTAAAGCATGAAATGAAAAGGAAATATGTATGTAAGAAAAAGAAAACTGACACATTTATATGTAGAGCAATGAAGAAAACAAAAGTAAGTATTCCAGTAAGACCAATTTGACCTGTAGCGGTGCCTGCGAGGCGGCGTTCACAAGTTTCCGTGGCCACGTCATACTAGGTGATTGTGTGGTTTATCACATTGCCCATCCAAATACACTTTGCCCCAACTAATGTCAAGTACTCACAGAGCTGGGTAGACTCGGGAACACCCTACAAACCTGGGAACAAACCCTAACTATCACCAAGATTCAAAACCAGGACAATCGCAAAGGCCAACGTGTCCCATGAACAAAGGGCCTATTAAATAAAAAAATCAAACTTAAGAATATAGGCCTATTATGTAAACAACAAAATTGTTGCTTGTTCACTAATTGCCCTATTTCACATTTATTTTATGTATTAGATATATTATATCTCACTATCGAGTTATTCTACTGGGTTTACCAAACAAACACAACAGACAAAACATCAAAACGTTTTTTTTTTGGAACTTTATAGTACCGGTACTGATTTAATAGTGAAATGTGTGTATCATGTACAGTTTTTACAATTGAAATAATAAACATGACTTTTATGTCCACGTGTGAGATGGATAATCATGGATTGGACACACCATGAGAAGCCCAGTTGATGGTGTGGCCAGACAAGCACTAGACCGCCAGGAGAAGAAAAAAGTAGGCAGATCAAAGCAGATTTGGAGGAGGTCGGTTGTCAGCGAAGCAAAAGCCGTCGGCCTCACAAAAACCCAGCCGAGAGAGCCACCCAGGCTCGAGTGAGCTGGAGAGCTGCAATAACGATCCAATGCTCCTACTAGGACTAAATAATAGGACCCACAGGAATAATAATATGTTATTTCATCCTTTTTTTAAATTTTACGTAGGCGTTCAATTCTTTAAAGTGCATAGCTGGTACACCACTGCGATCCATACTTGTAGTGTAGCTAGACTGTATTGTCGTATTTCAAACGACTTATCCTCAACCTAGTTTACTCGTGTTTTTATCCTAGTTTTTATCCTAGCCATCTGTGTCATCATACATACATACCACTGTCGAACAAAGACCATATTATTACTATTGCTAAGAGCAATGGAACGCCGCTAGAAAAACACTATAGAAATTAAACCTCTAAACTCGAGACAAACAAATGTAATAATCGTTTAATCAAGTCCGATCGGAGCTCAGTGTGGAATTGTTGGGGAGGGATTCAATAATGGTGTTTAATGTTCACTTAGGTGTTTAATGTTCACTTACGTGGATTTGTTCAACTAATGAGATTGCAGGTGTTTCATCGGTAAACAAATTTTCTTTAAAAACAAATGAACGCATAGGACAAATTCAAACAAAACAGGCATAACTGTACCCGAAAGACCTTTGCTTATTTTTTTTTTATTAAATTACTCCAACAACGGGGGTAAAACTCGGCGCATGCGCAATTGAGCGTTTTTTATCTGTAGATCTAGAGTTATTTAAACGTGTCAAGTATTTAGGCCTCAACTATATCATGTATTGACACTATCCTAGACTGACCTAGACCTACAATCAAGTCTATACATTATTTTTACGCTATTATGGTAACCGTTCTTTATATAAGTTCGTATAACCTGCCATAGCGTCATAGATGAGAGATGTCATAAAACCCAACATAATTAACTCACTCAAAATATAGGCCTAATATAGACACAATATAGATATGAGCAATACGGTAGATTAACATACAGAAGCTAAAGCTACAAGTAAAGCATATTTACTATGGCTTTTAGATTCATGGCGGAGTCTCTTGCCTCCTACGGATTTCGCATGTCCCTAAAATGGTGAATTTCTATGACAACCGGGGTCAGATTAAAAAGGTCAATAGAATAATTTAACCGCATCATGGTAACTTAAACATTACTAAATATTCCTTTAAAAAAAAAACAAAAAAAAAACGAATATCGTTGAGCATCGGTTAATGTTAATTACAGCAAATACCTTCATTTATTGTGAATATGATATCTGTGGTATGGCGCAGCTATAATTAATTGAAGTATTTATCAACATAATGACGTTGACGGCTAGAGAGCTTAGGGTAGACCTTTCCCATGATCTCGGCTTGAAATACGGGAAAGCTGAATTTTTTGTCCCTGTGACCTCACTGTTATTGTTTCCCGTGGTGGTGGGGGATTACTGGCGGACACACATTTACTCTCGGAAGTCATGTCCCCGAAGATTGCATTGACGGCGCACTCCCAAGTTCCAAGTTCTGGACCTTTTCCTGTGTGGGCTTGGTGGAGGTATAGTCCCACATTACTAGCATTTGACATCATTAGTCAAAGGCGGCTAGGACATTGTGTTTGCCACATAGTCCACTTGTCTGTTGTGGCCTCAGAAATCGGGCGTGCTGCTTAACTATCCTCAGAGACTAACATTGTATGTAATTAATACTTTACTATTATAGTGGTGAGGCTAAAGAAATTGTTGACATCGGCAACATCAACCATGTATAGATACTTTTAAATACCTTATCGAGAAATTAAATTGTCACCCATTCCTTCCCTAACGACCATTCTTTTTGTTTAGACATTTTTTGACCGTACGCAGAACGTAGTGGCATATATTTTCTTTACTTTATAAATAAATGTTAGATTCTTTTTCAAATACTCAATAACATTTAAAATTCTCGTAGCTAAAATATTATTCCCAATAACCAAAAATGACAGAAACATGCAAGATTCACTTATGTTATTTATCTAGTTATTTCTTTGACTAGACTCTATGTCTGCCTTTATAGTAATTATGTAATAAGTGGCAAATAAAATATTGTTCATTGTCATCCGTAATTTAGGGTCGCCAGACGTCCGGCATAAGGAGAACATGTCCTCCTTTTAGCAATGTGTCCTCCGTTTGGCAGGCAAAGCTAAAAAAAACGTAAAATGTCCGGCTTATATAATATGTTATGTCTTGTACTCCAACGGTTTAAAAAAAAATTAGTGTACATATTTTTTCTTATGTATTGTCAATAAGTGGCTGGGTCGGGTAAAACAAAACATCGGAGTATTTAGCAGGAAACGGAAATGTAATGAATTAGATTGTGTAATCTAATGTTGTGTTAGGTTCATTGTTCACCCATCTTATCTTTCCCCACATCACCGTCCCTTACTCATATATTGTCAAATGTACCCATGTCACAGCTTTATTGTTACAGGAGTTAGCCGGGGATAACATCTCAACTGTTAAGTTTAAACAAACGGTAGGCCTACTCTGCAAAGGGCATTATTCTTACAAAGTAGAACTTAAAAAAAATAATTAAAATCTTACAAGTGAACAGTTTTGTGCATTTGTGCTTGCTAACGAGGATCTTCTACAAAAGTTGGCTCGTCAGAGAAATATGTTATATAAATAACAAGCTACATTGCCCGGCGTTGCCTGGCGTTGCCCGGGTGAAAAAAAAACGTAAAAAAATGTGCAGATAAAAATGTTATAAACTACAATTAAAAGAAAGCTATAAATCTAATATTTAAATTATTATTGTTTTTTACTGAAGACTTTTAGGAAAGTAATTTTAAATAAATATTGTAATCAGATAAAAAAAATAGGCAATTATTTTTATTTAACAAAAATCTAAATTGCCCGTAGATTTACAATGGCTTTTGTATTTAAACGTTTGAAAAAAAAATTGTACAAAAAAAAAAGGTATTGTCTAACTGGAGAATCTAACCCGGGTCACCCGCATAGCAGTCCGCCACGTTAACCACTGAGCTAGCGAAGACACATGTGGGACGTGAAAAATTATTAGACAGTGTATAGGCCTAGGCCTAAGTAGGTCAGTGACACAAACTCACGTGTTTTCAAATTGACCAATGGGATCCGTGGGGACACAAATACGATCTTTATATAGATATAAATAAAAAAAGATGATAATGTAGGCCCTATATTGTAGAATCGACAATTTGATTTAAAAGCAAAATATGTTGTTGCATTTCGAAATACAAATCGTCAATTGAATTTATATTTCATTTTATTGTTTACAAGACTTTTCTTTGTCCGTATATCACTAAATACCAATAGATAATTATTGACAGCTATTTTGTAATAAAATTGTACTGAATGCTGGTTAAATCAGCATTCAATTAAAACGAAACAATCAATATGTCCCCCTTTGTCCTCCTTTTTTGTCTCTATACGTCCTCCTTTTGGTTCCCAGGTATCTGGCAACCCTATCCGTAATGGACATGACTTATTATGCTCCTTTCACCACGCATTAATGAAACATTTCAGGCAACCCCCACTTCTTAAGTTCAATTTGGTTTCATGGGCAATATTATGTTTTATTTTACAATGGGAAGTTTTCGGACCCAGCATAACTATTCTATTTGTAACAGGTCATGGGCCCCATAAACTCAATGTATAAAATAAATATTAATAAGCAAAATGCTTAATTTTTCTTTTTATGTACGACAGTCTCAGATATGTTTTCTTGTGGAGGAAGGAAGGTTCTGTTGGGATGATTGAGGGCGGTGGGCGACCGATTAATGACAGAAAAAAAAGTTTTCCCAAAAAAAAATTAAGAACGTGAAAAAAAAAACGGATGAGGGTGGAGGACGTTAGGGATGCGTGCCGCCGTTGACAAAAACAAAACAACAAAGGTGAAGGGAGAGAAAATGGGGGGGGGGGGGGCTGAAATAAATCAAATGGGTTTTCTGACAAAGGATTACAAAATAAAATGTATGATTTGAATTCAGAACAGCAATATAACACAGGACGGCTGTTTCTGACTGGTTCTGGTAATGACTCACAAGACACGTTCAATTGGTGTTGTTAAAAAGCCATAAGGTTTCGGGGTGTTTGGAATATCATAGTTGTACGTAAACAGTTATAGAATATGTCTTTTTTTAATTCAATTTTTAAATTATGTGTTAAAGTCACTATATGTTTGTCTATCTATATTTGGGTTGTAGAGTTGTAGGCCTATAATATATATATATATATATATATATATATATATATATATATATATATATATATATATATATATATATATATATATATATATATATATATATATATATATACACAAGCTACATTACCCGGCGTTGCCCGGGTGAAAAAAAAAAGGACTGTCTGGGGTGCAGATAACAAATTTATAAACTACACTTACTGAATACTTTTAGGAAAGTAAATAAATATTGTAATAGGGTAAAAAAAATAGTCAAATATTTTTATTTACCAAAATCTATATTGCCTATAGATTTACATTGTCTTTTGTTTTTAAAAGTTTGAAAAATTAATTGTCGAAAAAAAAAAGTAGAGTCTAACTGGAGAATCGAACCCTGGTCGCCCGTATAGCAGTCCACTACGTTTACCACTGAGCTATCGAAGACACATGTCCGATGTGAAAAATTATTAGACGGTATATTGGGCTAGGCCTAGATAGGTCGGTGACGCACGTGTTTTCAAATTGACCAATGGGGATCCTCGCGGGGCTTAACACTGTCTTTATATATATATATATATATATATATATATATATATATATATATATATATATATATCATATGCATACTAGAAGTAGTAAATATTTTATCTTCCATACATTTATTTGATATACCACCCATCAACATATTACTGTATGGGGAACAGTGTTTAACTTGCTTACAAGTACAAGCCGAAATCCCGCTCAAGCCGCAACTACCTTGCAGATATAAAGGGATTACGAAATTCGATATTCTCAATAATAATTTGCTTAGTATTATTCATTCATGTACACTAGGCCTACTATACACACTAAATTCGAGAGAGTAAAAAAATACAACTTCTTTGCTTCTTTAGTGAAATTTAAAATATGAAATTCTTCATTAGTCTATCAAAAAGTCTAAATCATTGGTTCTTCAAACTTTTTGGTCATGCGCCACATTATAAGCCTTTCTAAAATAATGATGATCCCCATTTCTTTTTTTCCACACCTTTTCATTCGAAAATCAAATTAGCGTTCTGTGGAGGATATGCGCCACGTTAGGGAATCAGCAATGTATCCAGCCCCAGTTTTTTTTCAACCACACTTATGTATCTGTATGTGTGTTCCCCCGTGTGGGTATCGGGGTCCTGGAAATGACCAGGTGAAAGAATAACCCCACTGCTAAGTCCCACTTGCATGTCGAAAAAGGCGACTAATAGTGGGTTGTGCATTGGGTATAACCAGGGCACGTAAAACGTTAACCCCCCCCCCCCCCTTTGTGGTGCTGTTCGACAGAGGTCCAGATTGCACTATCCTGGATAGAGGTTTTTCGCGGCTCCTGCTGGGGGGCTCTGGTGTTGGTAGCAAGGAGATGGGTGGCTGTAAAGTCGTGAAGGGGCCTGGGTCCAAGATGTGACAATTCCACAGAGTATTCCCAGAATTAAAAAAAAAAAAATGGCACAACTGAGTGTCTTGGCCGTTTGGAGAGCTCTGTGGATGGCGGAGATCGGACCATAGGCCAGCCCCACCTCAGCACAACTCAGCCCTGACTCAATGCAGCCCGATCCCGGAGTATCACTCACAGGTGCTTGGCGCAGAACCGAAAACTCTCTTAAACTGCGGGGTTTGAAAAAAGCCATTAAGGAAAACCCAGTTTAACAATGCCAGTGTGTCTGCCATTGACTGCAAGAGAGCAAACTGCTCTGCAGGCTGGTTAATAGAAGAAGAAGAAGAAGAAGAA
Source organism: Anisus vortex (assembly GCA_949126835.1). NCBI lineage: Eukaryota > Metazoa > Mollusca > Gastropoda > Planorbidae > Anisus > Anisus vortex. The sequence goes on from OX421493.1 coordinate 25,032,594, forward strand.
GAAGTATCTGTATGTAACAAACGTTTGAATACATTTGCATGAAAAATAGATTATAATTCTATTGTTTTTTTTTCTTCCATAAACTTTAAGAGCTTTATTATTTGGTCCACGACGCTTGTCCTCTTCAGGGGTTTGACACGCCTGGTTTCCATCCTAAAGTTCTGGGATGTTTACTACAGCTCCAGGCACGATACGATAAAACAGAAACAAAGAAAGGGGGAATACGGAGTGGAGCCATAACAATATTCGATGAGGCAATAAATAAATATAAAAATATATTGATGTGAAATATATCATCACACGTGAACAAAGAACAGATAGTGAAACAGACAAAAAAAAAAGATCAAGAAATGTTCACTTCAAATATAACATTTATCTGTGTATGTGTGAGTTTCGGAAAATCTACACGACAGTTATAACAATGATTGTGTAGGGAGAGGGACTTGGTAAAAACTTTAATCCTAGTAGGTTTTCATTAACGCAACAGATTGGCAAGCAGTGGAGCGAGAACAGCCTGTTGATGTTATTGCTTCCAGCGCCCGGTCCGTCATGACATTTGAAACAGGTGTTACCCCAAACCTGGACATTCATATGTGTACGCGTAATTAACATGTTAATAATCAACTAGAGACGTCCGCGGAATGATATAACCGATATAAGGCTTTTATCAATTCCTTATAGGTCTATGAACTACTTTGAAGGCTACGTAATTTAATCACTACTTTGCCAGACCTTACCTTTTGTGTAACTTACAATCTTTAACATTATATTGCCAAAACACTATCTCGCCTTTCTTTTCCATTAAACAGTAAAGTTAATTCAACTCGTCAGACTCTTTTCAATTTACATAAGCCAAAACTAAATCAAGTGTAGTGATTTTTGTTTTGTTTAGAGTTTAGGTCCGTGACTTGGGATGACTGAGACACATAAACCCTACGCCCTACGCCGTTTAAAGTTGGGATGACTGAGACACATAAACTCTACGCCATTTAAAGTTGGGATGACTGAGACACATAAACCCTACACCCTACGCCATTTAAAGTTGGGATGACTGAGACACATAAACCCTACGCCATTTAAAGTTGGGATGACTGAGACACATAAGCCCTACGCTCTACGCCATTTAAAGTTGGGATGACTGAGACACATGAACTCTACGCCCTACGCCAATTAAAGTTGGGATGACTGAGACACATAAACCCTACGCCCTACGCCATTTAAAGTTGGGATGACTGAGACACATAAACCCTACGCCATTTATTTTCATATCTGCTTTTCTTTTGGGTCCATTTTAGTGAAATCCACTAACGTTCCCATACCTTGGTGTGTGCTTTTTTAAAATTTGCCAAAGTGTATGAACCCTGCTAATGTAGTAGTTACAAATGGAAACCCATGGCAAGCCAATTCAGTCACTAGGGATTTTAAAAAATGCATTAGACAAACATAGACCGGACAGATTTTTTTTTAATTAATATAAAATGACAGTTTTGTTTTTGCTTTAAAATGTTTAGTGTGTTGTGTTTTTTTTTTGTGTGTGTTAATTTTGAAAAAACAATACAAAAAAACAAACAGCCTTTAAACAAAAACAACAAAGATATTTCTACGCCTATAACAACAGCAAACAATCAGGTGAGTCTCCTACTGACTTCGCTTCAATCTGGGCGTTAAGCCACGAAGGCTCATAAAATAACAATTATTACAATTTATACCTTTACATGACTTATCTATGCATAGCGAAAACAAAAATATTGACGAAATTTGAAATGCGAACTGGGGGAGGGGGTTGAGGGAGAACATAATGAAAAACATACACAAAATAATAAGAAGCTAATTAGTTTTTTGATAGGCTTTTAAAAAATATCATTACCTTTCTCTGATTACAAATAAGCCAGGGTTCAGATGAAACTGTAAATGATTAACCCCCTTTCTACTCTTTTTTTCCCCACTTTATGTTTGGTTTTCCGGGCCTCCAGAAACAAAGATAAGTTGTGAAAATAGCCAAAAGACTAACAGGCGCTAAGAAATGGGAGAAAAAAAAACGGAAAACAAAAAAAAAGGAGGGGGGGGGGGGGGCTAATAAGGGAGAGTTCCAACTATGTAACTAAACATATCTGAACTTGCAAAATAATTTCATTAAGCTAAGAAAACAACAAAAGACCCCCCCCCTCCCTAACTTTTGTCCCACTTTTTCTAAAACTACCATGTTGGATAGATAAAGCACAGACGTCTGTGATTTAAATCATGTTGTAATTTTGTCTCGCGATAGTAGACATTAGTCTAGCGTGTGAGTGCGTGTGTGGGTGTGCAGACGTAATTTGTGGACGCTGCGCACATAGTGTGCCCAACATGCTGTTCAGTTTTTTAAAACAAGACTCACCGTGTGGGAGAGAAAAGGGCTGGGTTGGTGGATAAGTGATACCTGCATGTAATTAAATATAACATTTTCCTTCAGCGTATAGTAACTATATTTTTCAAATGTATGAAGATTTATTGACTAAAGAACAAAGCACTAAACAACAACATACCCCCCCCCTCCCCTAAAAAACAAAACAAGAACAAATCATACCTAGTATTGCTATTTGGCAATTCATTAGTTGCGTGATGGCATGGGAGCTAAGTTAAACCAAAGAGAACGTTTGAAAAAAATGTGCACACATAGAGAGAGCCCCATTATGTTTTTCCTGTGTGAACTTATAACCATGAAATATTCAATGAGGTGTAAATATCAGGGTCCGCTGACCTTTTCCAACCATACAGATAAATACATAGAAAATGTATTTGAACTCATCAACGCGCCGGCATCCAAAACACACAGCGGGCCCAATCCTCCAGGTTCCCATTCTGGCCGGGAGCCAACCCTCCCTCCCTCACACCCCACCCTTAATACATATGCCCCGAGAAACTAGCCATCAAACTAACAAACAACGATATAGCCTCGTATGTTCCTAGTGGTTTAGCCGTGGTTCCTTGATTCAATTGTGCACTCACTCACAGTACAAAAAGGAGACAATTATCCTCATTAATACATACTACATATGCCAGTCACAAGCTCGTTATAACGTTATCAATATTATTAATGGAGGAAAACAACAACAGTGGTTCTTACATTTCCAAAAACAAGGAATAGTGGATAAAGGGAAAGCTCATTGTACCCTGGCATTAACACTCAGCAAAATATGTCTGCTTATGTCTTAGACAACCCTGATAGGTGTGTTAAAGCTTTTACTAGCTGTACATGTATTTGTTATGGCTGTTTTAGAGCGATACCTTAGCGAGTTAACAGACAAGGGTTCAACTTTCAGTCAGCAGCATTGTAACGTTCATCAGTAAGCTGTTCTCATAGAAAGCTTGAGTTCGGAGTAAACCCATTGGCTTACATCTCAATCTTCTATCAAGTTTAAGTTTCCTTCTTTTGCAATTTGCCAGTTATTTTCTACATGTCCTACCCTCCCACTATGACCTGGTAGCATAAAGTTCTCTGCATTTCCAGTGGGGGACATTAATCAAAATTTCACCCTCCTTCAAATGGACGATTAGAGGCATGACATGTTCAACACGACAGTCCGGCTTGTTAGGCCACCTGGCAACATCAAAGGCCGACTTCTGATGCCTGAATGTCCGTCTGAGCTGATATCTTCGAGGAGATCATCTTACAAAGACAACATGCTTTTCAACAATGATGTTAAAGTAGTCTAGTCTAAAGTGTGAGTAAGTGATTTCTTCCAAGACAGCAGTTTAAAACAGATAATTTTTTTTTCCCCACCGTCTATTTCAATGTTTTCGTACAATAAGTGCAATGGAAAACATCTTCGCAACATCATTATAACTATTTACTGTCAAAGTAAGCTAGACATCTATGTGTCAAAGTTTTAATATTCTGTAGATTCAGTTCTATCTGTCGAATTTATCTATTTCTGAACTGTTACAAGTTTTTTCAACACAAAAAAAACAAAAACAAACAAACAAACAAAAAACAACGAACAACTTTTTTTTTTAATTAAAAAAATAAAAGACCCATTTTCAAAGTTGATTTTAGATACTTTAGACAGATAGAATTACCATCTCTTGCAGATCTTTTCAGTTCAAGTTGCCTGTCTATGATTGATAAAATCCTCCAAGATCATGTACACCCGCTTCCTGGTAGTTACATAATATCTAGTCGAAGTGGTCGCCTTCTTTAAATAAGGGCAGGAACAGAGAGATTTAGGAACTCTTTTGTTCCACTATCAGTGAGACTCTTTCAAAAGAATCATCATTCAGCCAGGAAATACAACGGCTCAATAGCTGACTCCTAAATGATACCCCTTTTTTTTTTCTAGTATGATAAATGGTATGATAGTTTGCGCGAATGTCTATTGTGTTTGAGTACAAATGGTTCTTTAATATTGTTTTAATTACCGGTACGCTGATTCGCTGAAAGACGGAATTATGTAATCAAATCAAATTTCCATTTATTTGGATCAAAAAAGCAATCTTATCTTATCGTATCTTAATATATTTAAAATAGACAAAATATACAAAATAAACATTCACCACTGTTTGCTTTTTTTTATATTGTAAAGTTTGCACGAATCGTTAAATAATTTTAATAACATTAACATTTAAAATTACATTTGAAACGGATTGCAAAAAAAAAAAATGTACTGTATTGTTTAATTCGTATTTTTTTGTTGTTTGGTTTTGTATTTAGTTTGTTTCATGTTGTTGTGTTTATTTTTTTTTTTGCTGCTAGAATACTTTTTTTAGACTAAGATTAGTAATTTTTTTAAAAATAAATTTGCTTATTAAAGTTAAAGAGACGGCACACACTATAGATCTATATACATTTAAAACGTGATAAAGACAAATAAATATATATTCAATGTCGTTAACGTATCAGGACAAAAGTTAGATGTATAAATTGGAAACGTCCTCCAAAGGAAGTTTTTATTACATCAATTATATTGATTTATTCTTTTTTTTTTTTAAAGGTATTACTAATCATAAACTGGAGCGCCATTAACAAAATATTAAGAATGATGTCACTTTAAAAATGCTTTCAAATTATGTATGAAATATTATATACTTTTATTTTCTTTTTGATAGTATTATTGTTAGTTTAATATTATTAATAAGAAATTAAGTCAACACAACCGTTAACTACGTTTTAATACCAGAAGCTTGACAGAAACAATTATTATGCATATTATGCTCATCCCTGGGCGACCGGAAACAATAAACAAGAACAAAAACTAAATACCAAACAAAACGTTCTCACTACAGTTTTTTTGAAGAGGGGGGTGGGGGGGAGTGTTCTTGGAGGGAATGGGGACGCACTTATTTTTTTTTCAAACACCAATATCAACAATATACATAAGGATTTGAAGTAAAATGAATACGCAATATACAAATTTAAGTTACATGTAGTCCCATTGACTTTTAGATAATCACATTTGTTGACATCTTCACATAATAATACTACTTACAACAACAACAGCACAAAAACAAATGCATGGTGAGCAAACGGATTCATTTTTTTTTAAATATATAAATGCTAGAAATAGCCCGTGGGGAAAACCACGGGGGTAAAGAATTTCGTTTTCTGTGTTTTTATCATTTAAAAAAATGTGTTTATATATTTTGTATGCTTTTTTTTTATAAAGTCGGGAAACAGGCGCTAGACGTAAAGTAGGCCTGAGTCATGGTTTTAAATTTAAGAAAGGGCTATTCTGATTGGTGATATTTGAATTGTATCGAATTACTGAGATAAATAAAAAATAAAGATTGTTTGCTTTTACTGACTTTTTTCACTGTAATAAATTCAGATGAAACTTGTCATTCAAAGCAATATTGTAATTTCTTGTTCACCATGAGTAGAGCCTAGTTGTCTGTTAATTGTTATTTTCTACATGTTTGTGACTTTTTTTTACCTTAAAAAGCGACAAAGTTAACCATAGATGAAAACATCGACATAATCGAATATCTGTCATTAAATTTTTTTAATTGCCTTCACAAAAGCCAGAATGGTTGGAAATTGTTGACGTCATAGACAATAGGGTAGTGTTAAGTGTTGATGTACCAATTGATAAATTTCTATTGAAAGGTTTTTAGCTTTATTGTATTCTGAGAAGATTTCTGAAGTGTTCGAATTGCGATGTATTGCCTTTTGCAATGAATCAAGAGCCGTTGCAAAGTCCTCTTTGGAATGAGATTTCTCTAAAGCATAATGATGACATTATCATTATTGCTGTCTGTTTTGGTGTAAGACATTATTACTGTTGGTGTCATATTTATCACAATTAGTTTCATAACAGACATTATCATAACTTTTTTTTTGAGCTCGAGCTTTCGGCTGACGTACCGAAGGTTCTGGGTATGAATCCTGATAAAGTCTAGTGTGTCTCTTAGCCTACCCAGCTCTGATGGGTACCTGCAATTCGTTAGGGAAAGTAGACTGGGCGTTGTGAGCTTTGTGCTTGTCATACAATCTTCTAGTATGTTGATGGCCACAGAAACTTGTAAACACTGCTTCACGGTCCCTATGGATCAAAGTGGTCTAACGGCGATACTTTACGACTACTCGAGTAAGGCCAGACATTATAACCACGTGAAAATGGGTTTGTGTGTGCGCGGGGGGGGGGGGGGGGGGGGGGAGAAGGCAAGACTAATATATAGGCTAAAATTTGTTCATGAACAACAATATTCAATTTTATACCAAGTTATTGTTCTTAAACTGCTGTATCTTTCTCTTAAACGATTTAAATGTTTTTAATATCTTTATAATATCCATATATAATATATCAAAATCTCCTTTATTTCCAAACAATTTTGTTCCATGTTGGGAAAGTGGGTAGGCCTATAAGGATAATAATTCTAATTCTAAAGACAGTTATAAAGTTATTATATTACTCTTTCAAAATACTTGTGTACGTTATACAAAAGTGAGAAACCTAAATGTTTTAAGGTTTTAATTTCTTAACAAAAACTTCTAAGAATGGTCAAAGCTTAAGAATAAAAGATTGGGTGAGAGGAAAAATTAGAAATTGACTATATAAATACCTGCATGTATATAAGCTTATAATATATGTTTAGTCTTATATTTGCTAAATTGATAAAGAAAAGAATAAAAGAGATGAAAAGTTATAAAGCTAAGGATCGAAATTTAGAGATTTTACTAATAGATATCAACAGACGTTTTAAATTTTCTAAAAAAAAGTATGTTTTGTTCCAATCTTGCATACATGTGTGTATGTTTGCGTTTGTTTGTGTGTATGTATGTGTGAGTGAGGCAGGCAGACAGAAAGGGATAGGCTATATTTAGGTAGAGACCTATTTAAAATGCTAATATTGAACATCATCTGCTATACATTTTTCAAAGCAGGATTTACATACTCTTAAAACCTAATCGCTATGCAATTAAAACACAATTAATCAGAACAATTAGCCAAATTTAGGGGCCTTATTCAAAACTGTGTAGATATACACACGTAAGCGGTCGGGGCATATTAAAATTGTTTAGATCTATATATTTCCAAAGATTGTGATAAGTTGGACCGCTTGCTTTGATATTACTGCAATTTGATAACTCGTAAACTCCTGTTTCGGAATTCACGATCACAAACGGAATTATAGACCTAGGGTTTAGTAATTTTCTATGATTGTATGAATGAAAAACTATTAACTATGTTTATCCCAGTTGCCAGTTATTGTCGGAGAATGTAAAGAAACATTAGAGACGTAAAATGCCGACGAATAGGAAAATTAAAACTTAAATTATGTATTTGTAAAAGTCAATGTCTTATTTTTTCAATTTCTTCGTTTCAATAATTTTCATGTAGAAATTTTAGAAGAATACCTAATAAAAGGATCGTCTGAAACATATTATAAGATAAGAACTCTAATAAGGATTAAAATAGAAAGTTGCATAAAGTGGAAGTATACGCGTTAATTGATGCGCTCCGAAAACACGATTCTGGAGTTCTAAAAATGGCACAAGCGGTCCTCTTATTGCAGTGTTTGTTATTACGTCATGTGTATGTACTCTCAAAACCAAATCGCTAAGCGTTCCGATACACAGACAGATTTCTTTGGGCTATTATTATATAGAACATTTGAAATTCAAACTGAGTTTAAATAAATAAAAAGTATCCTTTTTTTAGTTTGGCGGGATGTAACGGTACCAAACCTTGTTACGCATTTCTAAAAAAAAATTACAAATAGAAATCGACTCTGTTGAAGCTGCGCTACCAGTTTCTGTGATCCCAAAGTACAAGATGATTGCATGGCAGCTTAATGCCTAGCTGCTTCTACTTACATCCAGGGTTCTCACATTTTTTCTAAAAAAAAATTCAAGGCTGTTTCCAGACTATTTCAAGGCTATAAGAGCCAAATTCCAGGCAGCTGGAACAGGTTATTTGGAAAATGGTCCCCCTAAGTGACCTAAATATTGCGTGAATGAGGTATTAATCTAAGGCTCGGTCAGTGGGCGTTTATGGCGTATAAAAATGGGATTGGCGTTTTTTGTCTGACCTTCATTTTTATAATAAATTTATATATAAATCAAGATTTAGATAAATTTCCAGGCTGACAGGCTATTTGTTCAGGCTAAAATGCCAATATTCAAGGTTGTCCAGGCCTTGATTTCTTTTTTTGAAATTCCAGACTTTTCCAGACTGTGTGAGAACCCTGTTACATCAGAGCTGAGTAGACCAGAGGTCGGCAACCTACGGAACGCGTGCCAAACTTACTTGGCACGCAGATAACTTTTCAATGGCACGCGGGAGACCCACAATAAGACAATTCCAGACGCTTCTACAAGAAATGGATTGGTGGCGCATGTTGAATTTTTAGGCTGCCATCACGCTAAATGAGCTGGAAAACCTATTTTGGCACACTATTATCAACAGGTTGCCGACCCCTGTAGTAGACTATTACTCCACACCCAGAAATTGAATTGGGACTTTCACCTGAATTCCTACCCGACACCTTTGAAATGTGTATCCAAAGAACGGAACTCTGGCACATCGTGTCTCGTATCTAAGTAATCAGAGAAGCTGCGCACTGTATTTAGAAACTATAACTACAGGACAACGAAAAATAAAAATTAACTGAACTATTTGATCAATGTTGTATTATAGTAAGAGTACAAAATCAGAACACAAAATGCAAGTGACATTCCACACCACCGAAAAGCCCCGCCCTTTTTTTTTTTTTTTTTCTTCTGTTGTCTTCCTAACACCATCATTTTGCACTGTTGTCCAGAGAGATACAATTTTACATAAGGTCACGTCTGCTGCCTCAGACATGGAGGAGAAGAAGACACAAAAAATAAAAGAAGACCAAGAGTGGGGCACGGGGAGGGGGGGGGGAAAGAAAACAAATAGAAATTCCCGACTAGAATGGATTCAAGTAAAACAAACTTGTAATAAGAGACAGACAAAAATGCATGTACCGTCCCACCCCTCTCTCTCTCTCTTGTATTCTTCCACTGTCGTCTTCCACTCCTATTTCCCACGTTACCTCTTCTTCCTCCCTTGACCAGCCTTCTCCTCCCCCCTTCCCTTTGTCATAGCCCTTACTCTCCGTTTCTCTCGTCCCTCTCTTCCTCTCTCTCTCTCTCTCTCTCTATCATGGTGGGCCCATCAAATTTATCAGAATTACTATTCGTTTTATTGGAAAGAAGCTTAAAGCTTAACAAATATTAATAACTCCTGCTCCACTGGTATTGATTATGCCCCCTGGCGGCCCGAAGGATGGACTTGGGGTAAAGGGGGGGGGGGGGGAGATAGGGTGGTAAGGGGAAGGGTTCGGGAGAGGGGGGGGGGGGGGTAAGGGTGAAAGGGGGAACAACTCCACTGTTATAAATTTCAGAACAATTTCTGAACAAACATTCACATTTTCCGTTTGATTCCTTTTCTTTTCTTTTTTTTTTATTTTGGCACAAAGGCCAAACGGGACGATTGTGTGTCTGTATATTTGTGTGTGAGTGTGTACATGTTTGTGCATGTGTGGAGAGGCGGGAATGGGAGAAGGTGGCAAATATAGCGATTTAAGAGAAAAAAAAGCGTATTGGCGGGGGTGGGAGCCCATAAATAGGTTCTATGTAAATGACTGTTTCCAGAGTTTAGGGGTTTTGGGGGCTCTAAAGGGGAATCGAGGATGGGGAAGGGAAGAGATAAAGAGTCTGCGTATATTAAAGGCGGGGGGGGGGGGGTAGCGCAGAGAGAAAGGGGGGGGGGGGCGAGTTTAGGGGATCGATATGATATCTTAATTTATTTGGACAAGTTGAATATTTTCAATGATGAAAAGAACTTTGGGAAGAAAAACAGGATCCAACAAAAACACAACGATAAAAAAAAAACTATAAAAAAATAATTTCAACAAGGAATAAAGAAGGAGTTGGGAGGGAGAGATGGGAGGGGGTAAAATTAGGATAGGTGCTGGACTAGTACTGCCCCCTCAGGAGAACACTTTCACAACCGGGGAATACAATTTTCATGTTTTGTTTGTTACGATGGAAAGGACGTTTTTATAAACTATATTAATCAGAAGCGAATGGATAATAATAATATCTATTTTAAATAGTTGTCGTCCCTTGACTGCTATATGGCGACACGGAAGCCAAACTCTGTCTCTGTGTTTATATGTTGGTATGTGTGCGTGGTGTTGTATGAGACGGAGATACGGTAATTATAGAAATTAAGCAAAGTTTAATCAGCGGGATGATATCTCTCTATATACCATACAATATTTACAAAGTTAATTATTAACTCTACAAGTATTGCTTTAATTTCAATTTTTACTGTCTATTAGTTAGTTGTTGTTCTATGTGTTCAACTCATTGCATGAGACGAAATGATGGAGTCTTTAGTCACAAGATACGCTTTTGAATTCATGATACGTCGCTAGTCATCGAAAGTTTTTTTTTAAACCTACTTTTTATCTTAGCAAATTATGTTTAAAAGAAAGTGAATTTCATCGGTGTACTAATTATTGAACTCTTTTCACAGTCTTCCAGGAGGGCTAAGCTCATCGGGACGCCGCCCAAGCTTTGGGAATGGCACCAGTTTCCAATCGCATTCGACAGTATCTAATATCTTTTTCTTTCTTTTTTTTCAATTTTAAGTTGTTATTAAAAGAGGCCATTTTCTCCCCTATTTCAATATGTAGAATACATGTTTAATTATGGTGTATTTCATTTCCATAAAAATTTTTTGGCTTGCAACAGAAAACCTTTCTGGTCATATACGTAGTCGTAGATAAACGTGTGATGTCAACAGAGAAAAAAAAATTCTTTAGCAGTTTATCTGTTTCCTCAAGACGAAAGCCGCAAACCGAGCATACACGTAGGGTCGTAGTGTAACTGAATGGTTGAGGAAGCAGGCTGGATCCAGGGACATAGCTATAGAGGCAAGAGTGAGACTTTGAAGAAGCATTTTATTTTTATTATTTCAATCCAGAACTATGGATATAGAGTTAGACCGTAAGCGTTGCAATGGGCAGGGTTAAAGAAGTCGTAAAGAGTTTACTTGACCATAGGGCATTGATGCTAGGAACCCAAACAAAGGCATAGTGCATGTTAAGATTCGATAACAATGTTCAGGCCATGGGAAAACTTTGCAAATGATAACTTACAAGAAAAGGTTTTTACAGACTATGATATTTCGAAGATCAGTTTGTACACCTGTTTAAACAGCCAACTAACCTTAAGCAGGTCTGGCAGCGCCCTCTGCAGGCTGGCGCCCCTGACGGCGCGGAACATCTCCCTGATCATGGCCGGCCTGTCCTTGACGAAGGCGACGATAGGCTTCAGGTCCTTCTTAAGGTCAAGGTCAGAGTCCTCGTCTTCGGGGAGGACCACTTTTTTACCTGTCTGTGTGCAGCAAACAAAGGTTACAACTTCTAATTACATACAGTTGGACAAACGTAACGCCAAATGCTTTATTTTTTAAAACTTTATATTTACTTTGAAAAACAATTTAAGAAGATAGCATGAGCTTTATAAGACCTAATATTTAAAACATCAATTGCCTCTCAATCCCCCCCTCTCTCTCTCTCTCTCTCTCTCTCCCTACACTTAGTGAGAAGAGGGAGCGGGGTAGAGAGGGGGTTCAGGAATAAAGAAGAGGGGTGAGATAGAGAAACGAACAGAGAAACAGAGTCGCAATTAAATAGAGAGTAAGACATAGAAAAAGGTTGACACAAAGAGAAATATATCTAAATAGAAAAAGAGAGAGAGATGGGGTGAATAGCTATTAAGACAAATGCTTGCTTGCTTTCATTTTGGTAAACGTATTCTTTCTTTTTCGGTTGTGAGTATTCTCAAGCCTGCACTAAGTGCCTCAAATCACGAAATGTACAAAAGTGAAAGCGACCTAAGCAGCGCGCAACAGTGTGTGAAGTAGAGAGAGAGAGAGAGAGAGAGAGAGAGGGAGAGAGAGAGAGAGGGAGAGAGAGAGAGAGAGAGAGAGAGAGAGAGAGAGAGAGAGAGAAACGGAGAAGGGCTAGAACAATGAGTGAGAAGACTAACAGTCTAAGAGTTAGCGATAAAGAGGGTAAGAAATGGCAATTTTATTAAGAACAGTATAAAGCTCCAAATATAGGCCTACTGTATTATGCAACGCTGACAAGAAGTCTTCAATATTTATTGTCTTTTTATTTTATATTAAAAAAAAAAAGAGTTACCTTTTTAATCTTTTTTCTTTTCTTCTTCCCGTCCGCTGTGTCGGCCAGCTCTGACTGGGTGGAGTCAGCCACCATTTTGGCAGCACTCATGGTCGCCTTGTTAGGTCAAGTGGTCTGTCTGGACGTGCTGGTGCTCGTCCTTCAAACTTGATAGCGCGAACAGCTTAGTACCTGTTGAGAAGAGAATAATATAGATATACACAAACAAATTATTCACAATCACTTATTGTTAGACCGTTTTTGGGGCTTATATAAATACCCCCCCCACACACACACACACGCACACGTATTTTAATGTCCCATAATAAAGATGCGGGGGGGGCGGTTGGAAAGGGGGGGGGGGGTGGATAGGAAGTGAAATCTGATTTTCTCAAAGGCAATAGAAAAGGGAAAGGGTGAGAGAATACGTTTAAAAAGAAACTTATACAGTCCACCGATACATGGCTAGTATTTTGGTTTGTTTCAATAAAACAATATAACATAAATATGTGGCTTAAAGCATGTGACTAAAGATCCTAACTGGTAAAGACTAAAAGTCTACCGTAGTTCGTCAATCCTGGGTTATGTCAAGATACATTTTTCTAAGCGTTACTGAAAGCATATACTATCTGTTGTTAGCGCCTAACTCATGGTTTTAACACTGCCAGAGTTTTAAGTGCATCTCTAATCTCTACTTGCGTTGGTCAAAGAACTTTCCACCGCCATGCCTGGTGTTCATGAAACCACTCTCACGCGGAACCACTGTACTCGGGGCACGGTGCCTGTCAAAGCAGAAGGTGCTTAAGCCACGTTAGAATACTCCCAACCCATAAATGGACTAACTAATCGCCGGTGAGAAGCAAAAAGCAAGCGCCCGTGAGAAAATACCAGTGTATCGGGACAATGTTCTTGCCACACTGTCCCAAGGTAGGCTATGCTATGAGAATGGAAAAACTATTGATCTCCGCTTAGACTGCGCTATAAACCAAACGGTCTGAAAAACGTGAGACATTTCTTCTTGACAAATACAGAAAGAAAAACTTTAAGAAGAACTGTTCAATCTGACTAAAGTAGTACAAAGAAAGCATAAGCGATAGCCAGTGTACTGATACAGTCTCCAGTTTAAAGTACTCCCATCATTCAACCACTATATAGTACTCTTTCTCACTTGAGTGTATTCATACAATTTAATCAGATGCAAATTAAAGTCTGACCCTCAGCCCTGGCAATCATAAAGATGCTAATATTTTCTTCCATACACTATTACAATGTTAAACAAAAATCCAAACTTTTTTTTTTATACCATTGTTATTTTTTACTGTTTTATTTTTAAACAAAAGCATTTTTTTTAAGGTTATATTTTTTTCTTTTCATACTCGGAGCGCTAGTTTAGATACAGATAAAGGGTTTGCCTTTTAGAAGGTCTAGAGTTAATATTCTATTGTTTTTTTCTATGCTTTGGTGACTAACAGTCTACTATGAAGAAATGAAAAATAAATTATGTTGGTTGTTATATCCCCTTGTATACAGAGACAAATGAAACTGGTGTAATCTTCTTCACCGGGCCTATACACAAAAGAGCAGCTGATTTTAGAATTCTACTCACTACATCTCCTTACACTACCGAATGTATAAGTCTACTTTGGCTCTTAAGTGCAAGGGGCGACGTGTAAATGGGGTTGCTCATGCCATTTTACATCCAAGATGGGACACGCCATCATCTACGTACAAACTCGCCCCTACATTTAAATCTCCACGATCTGTGCTCCGCCTCTGCCCAGACGCGAACTTCTCGTCAAATAAAGTCTACACCTTCATACATTTCATCACACTAATGTAGCATACAAATAATATCTCTCTGTTTTTGCGACACCCTGGGATATCTCATGTCACGTGACACCAGTCCGGCATTCTTCTTCCCGCCCAGCGGGTCGTTGTGACACCAGTTCTAACAATGAAGACACTTTAAAGACGGCGGGAGCTTGAGATGACAAAAGGAACCGGGAGTGAACTGAGTGGCTGCACGGTCAATGCCAGCACACAACAAAGAAAGCGCTAAGCGTTTGTCATTGTAGCCATTACAAGTGGAGAGTAAAGAGCATCATGCCGCATTATATGGCTCTCTTGGGTGAAGGGGTGGAGCTCATTTAATAACAACAACTTTGTTAACTAGTCTTTCTTAGCTGGTCGACGGCAGTGCCGAGTCAAGATACCGGCAACGTGGGGAGTTGTTCATGGCGCTCACTGTGTACATGGGTGCACTAAGGATATTTAAAAGCATGAATTTAATTATTATTTTTCAACATGACGTAGTTTAAAATAAGAGAAAATCAGAATAGATGACGGAGGAAGGGGTGGGAACAGAGAGCGAGAGAGGGAGAGAGAGGGGGGGGATATAGAAAAAGAGAGTCACTTTTAACCACATTCAAAGCTGCCTGGATGTCAAATCTCATTGCACAGGTTCCCAACGAGGGTGAACTCGCCCGCCCTTTTATATGATCGACGATCTAAAAGGGCGCAGATGTTCCAAGGACATGAAAGTAGCGCCAGCAACCATAGGGACGGGCATGGTCAGCTCTTACCATTAATATACTACTACATGACGTAAATTGTTATGGTAAAGTTTAAAATATGCGCACCAAAAAAAGACAAGAGATCATGGTGCCCTATTGCTAAATTTTGGAAGTGAGTCTACGGGCATGAAAGCTTTCTCATGGGGTGGGGTGGGGGGGGGGGTGCAACGTTGGTGCTCACTATCATTTAAGAGCAGGGTTCGAGGAGTGGATAATTCCTATATCCTAAAACCGTAACAGTTGTGCGTGTGTTTTGTTTTTTTATGTAGGCTATATTGTCACGTAGGCCTACACTAAATGAAAGGAATAGTTACAAGATGTTGGAAAGATGTTTGGATCGTTAAATACATACGCCGCCATGTCTTCTGGAGTCTATGCGTACATTTACATAAAATAAATAAATATATTATATATAGGATCACAGGACAAAAAAAAAAAAAGAGTCAAATAATTAAAACTGTGCCAACTTCATTTCTTCAATTACGCCAATGTATATAAACTTGGCATAGTTTTCTGTAATTTTTATTGTTTAGCCTCAATGCTTGTCTTTTCAAGTTTCCATTTCATTTGTTTTTCCTGGTGCCAGGGGAGACAAGCGCTTCAGTTCAACCTAAGACGACGTTTCAAAATCACGGGGAGGAGCTCATCGCAAGTGACAAATATGCCGAGCATTTTAGGACTCAGCCGTGGACCTGTCCACGTGTGTTTCTTTTTTTTTTTTTGGGGGGGGGGGGGGGGGGGGAGAGCTCAAGAAACTGATAAGAGAAAAATAAAAAGGAAGATTTGGGATGTAACGGAACAGGAGGGGAGGGAGGTGAGGACGAGGGCTGGAAGAAATAGAGGAAAATCCGAAACGTACAAAGTCTGTGTACCTTATGTTGTTGGCACAGACATTTGTATTTATTTATTTATTTAAAACAAAATGGAGACGGAGGATTTGGAAGGGAGGTAGGGGGAGAGAGGGGGGGGGGGTCGAAACAGGAAAGGAAGTCTTGTACAAGATTTTTTGTTTGTTGAGAGGTTGATGGAGGGAAGTAGTGGAGAGAACGCGACGGGGGTAATGGAGTGTTGTTTATTAACCTGATAGGTGAAGGGGTGTGGCAACATGGAGGAAAGACGGGGAAAAGGGGCGGGTACGGGGGCAAAACAAAGAAAATGGTTCACTTAACTGACGCAATGGAGAACAAACAAAACAAAAAATAAAACAACAACAAAAATTGTGTGTGGGGGGGGGGGGGGGTTAAAAAAATGAACAGTAAGATGGGAGCTGTAAAGCAGATGTGACGTAGGGTTATTTTAGTTTTATTGTCATGTTGCATTTTCTGTTCCCTCACACGTCGCTGCCATGTGCCATTTTTAAAGTAATTTGTCTTTTGAAGACGAAATGTCATAAAACAGTACGCGTGTAGTTTGTCACTACAATCGCTATGTCATGAAAAATGTTTGCCTCGAAAATTTTCTCACAACCGAATGTCATAAAAATTCTCTAGTTATGTGCGTGTGTGGGGTGGGGGGAGGGGGGGTTGTTCTTCTATAACCAACAAGAAGTATTATTCTTTGTCAACGCAGACCGACAGACGGACAGACAGATACGCACGCACCTCCCATACACTTTGCACCCACACCAACATACACCCACACCAACGTACACACACACACACACGCGCGCGCGCATGGATAATCCAAACAAATCATGCTGCACACAAAGCTGGTTTAAGGATTCTGCACTTGATCTGGAATTAATCTTCACTAAGAACTATTTCTACAGCCGGATTTATCCATACGTTAACTGGTCTGCTGAAGCATGGGGACTCCAACCAAATCTTCGTCCTTGGGGGAAGGGGCGGGGCTCCAACCAAAGTGCATTGCTATTTATATATTATATATAAAGTAAACAAAATAATTATTCATTTAAGTTCTCACTTTTCTTTAAGACCGTGGCAGAAGTGTGCGTTGTTATTATTATTACAGGGTGCCAGTACTGAACCTTCATTCTATTACCTAATAGTTTATGACTTGGCACGCAGAGCATTTTTGCAACGACACGCGGAAGAACCCCACCTCCCTAAATTGCAATTTAAATTTCTTCTACAAGAAATTGGAGTAGGCTACTAGAGCAGGATGACTTTTAGGCTGTTGGCACGCTGAATGAATTAGAAATCGAAAATTGGCACACGTTTGTGAAAAGGATGCCGACCCCGGGCATAGAGTGTAGAGAATCGGTGGGAAGATAGGAGATGAAGGAGGGATTGGATTAAACAGGAACAGTAATTTAAAAACAAAAATCATTTGAAAAAAATAAATAAACAATTTGAATATAGTCTACATATCATTGTATTTACGTCATATTTATCATAGCCTCCGCCAATAATAACTTCTGTAATGGTAAAAATAAATCTGACCAGCATGTAGGCTTTAGCAATTACTTCAATTTTAATACAATTTACACACCAAACAGACGCATTAAGTGCTAAGAAGAAGAAGAAGAAATAAAACCACCATCCCTGTCTACTGCTTTTAGGTTAATGAAATAAACTGCAAATATATTGAACACCAACACATCGTCTCGTCCTCCACCACCCACAGTTTTTTATCACCAGACAGTACATTGGAAACATACTAAGACAATGAAAATCGTTACAATCATCGGCCAGGTCAGTTCCACCTAATCCCCCTCCCCATACCCCCCTTCTCCTCTCACTTCTTCCCCCTTACGCTAAGCCATGAGTTGTCAAGTATAAAAAATATATTAAAAAAAAACAAAATCTAACAAAATACAAAGCTAACAAAAAATTCAGGCCGGCCTAAGAATAAGAAGATAGCGCGTCACGTGATCTCCATTGATTGGCTATCGAACTGTTAGCCGATTTGTTTCCAAATTAGTACTTAAGGACCTATCTGAAAAACGGAGTTGAGAGAGAAAGACGCAGGCGGGAATGGGAGATTGAGGGGGATAAAAAAATGTTAGAAAAAGTATTGGGGGTTGGTGGGAAGGCTGGGGAGAAAAAAGTCTAATTTCAGTTGACGTAAATGGCTATGGCTTTAATCGATGACCAAGCAAGACAATATAAGTCGGTAGAGATAAAAAAAAATAGGAAGAAGAGGGGGGGGGATAAAAACTTAACAACTTGACCACGACAAAGTTGTTTTTTTTTTTTTGGAAATCGAGGCCAGCGTTAACAAGAAAGAACCAAGAGAAGAAAAGAAAACAAAGGCAGCACTAGGGGCAAATGTTTGTAAGAAAATAAGCACTTCTAAATGACAAGATGGAAAAACTAAAGTTAAGTTTGAACCCCAGATTTACTGAATTAGTAGGATAACTGTAGAATTTCTGGTTTCATTAAATGTCCTGGATTCATGAGAGGAGGAAAGTGAGTTATATGTAGCCAATTGTCTGCATATCGTCGTAATACTTTTGAAGAACACTCGGGAAAGAAAGGGTTCATTTCCTTGAATTGAAGATCTCTTGGTGTGGATTGTGGATGGACATTTTTTTAACTGTTGCTTAGGTCTTAATGTAACGGTCGTAAAGAACAAGAGCAAATCTGAGCAATCAAAATTTGACCCAACAATCAAATTGTGTATATTGGATATTTGCATTCACCACTCCGGTGTATGGAGGGTCTCTATTTTTTTTTCTTACTTAAGGAATCCGTGATATTTTACCCAGCTCTTGTAAGAACCCGACATACGATTGCCAATGAAAAAGCGGCTGATCTTGTGCTGATCACACAATCCCCTCGTATGCCGAAAAAGCGACCTTATGAGATGTAAAAGGAGTGGGGGGTTGGGGAAAGTTTACTTGGTATATATTTTTTTAATTGAAGTGAATACGTGTGTGAAAATGTCCGAGACACAAGCGGCACTAGACGAGCAAAAGAAGTTTGTATGGAATTTAAAACCTAATTGAAAAGGACAAGCGAAGAAGAAATAATTTTAAAAAGTTCAATTCGAAGCATGTCAGGTAAAGAAATGAATTGATTTGGCAAAGTCTTTCGTAAATTACAGAAACAACTAAACAAAGAAACCAAAAAAAAAATAAAAAGAAAAACTCCGAGGTCGCTACACCAGAATGTACTCAAGTTTATAAAAGTCAAACCAAAAGGCTTAACACTAATGCTGTCGCTCGCCAGAATAACTTCATGCCTCTGATCTGATTCTGGCGTACCCATTAACCCAAAATGAAATGACCCAACTGGAGAAAAATGTCAGCGGTTATTTTATTTAAGTGCAGTTATTATTTGCATTTTTTTTTGTGCCGAACCACACACACATACAGACACGCACACAAACACACACGGTTAGAGTAGGCAACAGTAGTATAGTAGGGTCTTTTCGGTTAGGATTTGTGGCGCGCGCCACAACCGGAAGTGACCCCGTGACCTTTGACCTTTGATCCGGAAGTGCCCTTTGACCCCGTCACCGGAAGTGACCCCTACCGGAAGTGACGTCATCCAAGATGGCGTCTTGTCGTGTTGTTACACGACCGACCGTGACCTAGTGACCTAGTGACCCCTACTGGAAGTGACGTCATCCAAGATGGCGTCTTGTCGTGTTGTTACACGTTCGGCCGTGACCTAGTGCCCTTTTGACCTAGTGACCTAGTGACCGCACGGTTATTTTGTGGTATTACACGTGCTTTGGGCACGTGCTTTAATTAAAGATGGCGGAACCAAGATGGCGGTTCCTCGTGTTGTTAGCACGGGATTTGATCATATGATTATTTTTGTCTGGTATTATTTTTGTGTGGTATTATTTTTTCCCATTGTCTTACAATGATTGACACATGTCCTATTTTTTTTCTCCCATTGTTTTATAAGGGTCTTTCTAAGGTTCAGCGGATCTAAAATTTTATAATTAATTAATAATATTAATTAAGTAATTGATCACTTGTATAGTGTTCTTAATAATTTTCAATAGTAAAAGGCTTTTTTCAATAAGTTTATTGTGTTTATTGCCCTAATTAGCACCTTTGAATCGATAATTGTCTTGTAAGGGTCATTTTTACTTACTTGGAGGCAGTATTCGTCTTAATTTTATACTTAACTAATTAACGAATTTTAATTTTTATAAACATAATGAGCTTGTAAAGAGGTGTTTATTAATTACAAAGGGCCCTAATTATTACATTTGATTCAATAATTATCTAATAAGGGGCACATTTACTTATTGGGATAGAGTAATTTTATACTTAATTAATTAACTAATTATTATTTTTATAGCCATAACTATCATGTAAAGGGGTGTTTTTAATGACTAAGGGCCGTAATTATCACTAAATAGACAACATTTTAATACGTTTTTACCTTATTAATTACATGGATACATTAATTGTCTCTATTTTATACTTAATTGACATATTATAATTTTTATAGCCATAATTATCTCGTAAAGGGACGATTTTAATTACTAAGGGCCGTAATTATCACTAAATAGACCAAATTTTTTACATTTTTACTTACTGTGGTACATTAATTGTCTCTATTTTATACTTAATTAACATATTATAATTTTTATAGTTATAATTAACTTGTAAACAGGTGTTTTTAATGACTAAGGGCCGTAATTATCACTAAAAAGACAACATTTTAATACGTTTTTACCTTATAAATTACATGGATACATTAATTTTCTTAATTTATTCTTAACTAATGAACTGATTATAATTTTTATAGCCATAATTATCTCGTAAAGGGACGATTTTAATTACCAAGAGCCGTAATTATCACATTTTAATCAATAATTATCATGTAAGGAACGCCCATTTACTTACTTCGATACAGTAATTTTCTTAATTGTATTCTTAACTAATTAACTGATTATAATTTTTATAGCCATAATCATCTCGTAAAGGGACGATTTTAATTACTAAGGGCCGTAATTTTCACAGTTCAAGCAACAATTCTCATGCAAGGAACGCACATTTACTTACTTCGATACAGTAATTATCTTAATTTTATTCTTAACTAATTAACTGATTATAATTTGTATAGCCATAATTATCTCGTAAAGGGACGATTTTAATTCCTAAGGGCCGTAATTATCACTTTTCAAGCATTCTCATGTAAGGAACGCACATTTACTTACTTCGAGACGGTAATTATCTTAATTTTAATCTTAACTAATTAAATAATTATTTTTATAGCCATAATTATCTCGTAAAGGGACGATTTTAATTCCTAAGGGCCGTAATTATCACATTTCAAGCAACAATTCTAATGTAAGGAACGCACATTTACTTACTTCGTTACGGTAATTATCTTAATTTTATTCTTAACTAATTAACTGATTATAATTTGTATAGCCATAATGATCTCGTAAAGGGACGATTTTAATTCCTAAGGGCCGTAATTATAACATTTTAAGCTACAATTCTCATGTAAGGAATGCACATTTACTTACTTCGTTACGGTAATTATCTTAATTTTATTCTTAACTAATTAACTGATTATAATTTGTATAGCCATAATTATCTCGTAAAGGGACGATTTTTAATTCCTAAGGGCCGTAATTATCACATTTCACGCAACAATTCTCATGTAAGGAACGCACATTTACTTACTTCGATACGGTAATTATCTTAATTTTATTCTTAACTAACTAACTAATTATAATTTTAATAACCATAATTAGCTTGTAAACGGGTCGGTTTTTAATTACAAAGGGCTGCAATTTTCCCTAAATAGACCACATTCTATATAATTTTTACCTTTTTACTTATTGGGATAGAGTAATTATCTTAATTTTATTCTTAACTAATTAAATAATTGAATTTTTTTTTTATAGCCATAATTATCTTGTAAAGGGGTGTTTATTAATTACCAAAGGCCGTAATTAACACTAAATAGGCCACATTTTTTTACTTTTTTAACTTTTTACTTACTTGAATATAGTAATTGTCTTTATTGTATACTTAATTAACTAACTAATTATAATTTTAAGAACCATAATTATCGTGTAAAGAGGTGTTTTTTAATTACTAAGGCCACAAACTTAGCACTAAATAGGCCACCTTTTATATACCTTTTACATTTTTACTTACTTGGATATAGTAATTATCTCTATTTTTTACCTAATTAAATAACTAATTTGTATTTTTATAGCCATATTTATATTGTAAAGGTTTTTTTTAAATAAGATGACGTCTATTTTGTTCTTACACATGATTTTAACACGTGATTTTTTAAATTTAAGAATGTTTAATAATAATATTTCGGTTTGATTAAGCCTTTTCCTTATTTATTGACAATAAACAAAAGTACGACATAAAGTACAACAGGACAACACTACAACAGTACAACAGTACAACATATAGAAAAAAAAAATAGGTTTAAGTTCTTATGTGATTTTATTCATAGTATTATATAGACATAGTACGTACATCAATTAAATAAGTTTATTTTTAATAATAATTTCATAGTATGTACATCAAACAAAAAGTTTATTTATAGCAATACATATATACATACAATAGCAACCAAAAAGCTTTATTTAGATCAATTCATATATACAGTATAATGTATTTATAGCAATCAAACAAGTTTATTTATAGCAATGCGTATATACAGTATAGTGTATTTATAGCAATTCATATATACAGTATAGTGTATTTATAGCAATCAAACAAGTTTATTTATATCAATTGATTTATACAGTATAGTTTATTTACAGCAGTAAACAGGAAGCGTTGACAAGATCTGAAATAAATAAATGCTTGTCTTATAAAAATTTTAATAATAGTACTATGTATATATTGTAAGCAGGTTAAAAATAAAGCCACCACCTATCTATATAACGATACAAGCTAAATTAACATATTGTGATATAAAGGCAAAAAATAACTTACCTTTTTTCTGTATATAACAGCGACCTAGACACAAAAACTGGAACAAGGGTAGATTTACGATGCTAGAACAAGTGAAATTTAGCAATCTGCCTCGGACTATATATAGCGTATTTTGACCACACCTGTATTTATCAGTATCATCTTAAAAGCCAACACTGTCTAAACCCATTTAAACATTACGTCTGGTTACGTATATTAAGCATAGGCTGAGAGTTTCGGTGTACAGGTAATTGGATTTGACTGGCCCTATGGTCAGTTTCCATTAGTTGCACTTGGCTAAGTGCATTTTACGCATTGCTGACCGAAACAGACCTGGTCAAAAATTTACTTATCTACCAACCTGAATCTCGGCTACGGCATCTGGCTCGTCACGATGATGTAACAATTCAGACATTTTTAGTTCGCCAGCTGTTGCACTAAGGCACTTGGTACAGAGCTAAAGGTCAACTTTTTGCACTAATGGGTTTTGCTTATCAATCAAATCTTTTTTTTTTTTTCATCCATGTGGTCAGGTTTTTACATTTTTGCACTAAGGCACTTAGTACAGTAAGGTCAATCCTTTTACTTATATACTTTATAATTACATGAGTCTACATTTGTATTTTGTACATTTTCTTTAAGTTTTTATTGATAATACATGTAAATACAGTTTACTTAACTCGTTTAAATTTAAATTAAATTAAAATTAAATTGGTTATTTATATAGCACTTCTATCTATGTTATTTTAGCATGCTCAGTGCGCTCTGTAAACACTTTTAAACATAAATGTTGCATATTTTAACTATTCTCTCGTCCAGATGGTCTTTAACTATTAAAAATCAGTTTGAAATACGTAAATGGTTGTATCTTTTCATTTTTGTCGTGTAATTTTTTACTTACTAGGGTTGAACGTTTTAAAATTTAAGTAAATTAAGTCTTTCAAGTGGTATCCAATATGACGGGTCAGAAGGAGGCGGATCCAAGAGTACCGATTCGAGTGTTCCACACACCGGTCAACTGGAAAACAAGATAACGTCTAATCCAAGTAATATACAAGGGCAGTTACCGTGTAATAATTTCTTAAACAGTAAACATAAAGAGATTTCATTTTTTAAATTTTTATTTGCGCGCAATTACATCAAACAAGGAATAAAACAACAACATGACTGGTAGTTTTTTATTATTTTATTTTTTATTTTACATCTAACTAAAGGTATATTTACATTACGAACAGGATCATTTATAATATAATAAATAC
Source organism: Anisus vortex (assembly GCA_949126835.1). Taxonomy (NCBI): domain Eukaryota; kingdom Metazoa; phylum Mollusca; class Gastropoda; family Planorbidae; genus Anisus; species Anisus vortex. Next base: position 25,056,893 of record OX421493.1, read on the forward strand.
GATCATGGTTAATTTCTTATGTAGGCCTACATGAAACAAATAATTAATCGACAATTATTAATATGTACGTGTAGTCTGTATTTGACTGTGTGTGCGTGTGTGTAGCACATAGGTCCTAGGGGGTTCCTAAAGTAAATTATACTAGTAATGGTATTGTCTTAACATTGTCTGAGTACATCTATCAAGTAGTAGTCTATACCCAACTTACTTGTTTCTGTGACAGGGAAGTTATTTTTAAAACAACTAGGCGTAGCATCTTACATGTTTATAGAACGCCTCTTGGTACATTACAGTGATGTTAATTTTTTATACAACTAAGACAGGTCAAACAAGCCCAACATTTTTTGTTGTTTCCACAACTAGAAACATTTTCAGTTTGACAAACATTTTTAGAGACCCTTCCGTGTTTGACAGACAATAATGTTAACTTTTACAACACGAACGACTAGTTTCTTTTTATGCCTTGCGCAATCTTTGTATCGCTTACTGCTTTCTTCTCTCGATCTCTCTCTCTCGACAAACTTGTTAGGGCAACTTTTTAAAAAGCTTTCACACTATGGAAAGCGTTGTAAGGCAACTTTTAAAAAAATCTTTCACACTATGGAAAGCTTTGTAGGGCAACTTTTTAAAAATCTTTAACACTATGGAAAGCTTTGTAGGACAACTTTTTAAAACTTTTTAACACTCTCCATGTTATCCGAAACCTAACCATTTCTCTTTCAACAACATTCTCTTTTTTTTACTTGTTCAATATCGCTCCCCTTTAATACATTCACCTCTCTTTCAGACAATAAAACATTTTAGGACACCTCTCTATGGACTTCTTTCTAACAGTATTCATCTCTCTGTCTCCAACTATTTCTCTCTCTCCGTCTCTTTCTCTAACAAAACGTTAGGTCACTCCAACCTAACCATTACGCGTGCTCTTTTTTCTGCATTGCTCATTATCTGTATCTCTTACTACATGCTTCTATCTTTCTCCCGCTCTCTAGAAAAACTTTATGGTCAGCAAAACCTAACACATAATTTGCTACACAGCTTTCATTATGTCTTTCGTTTTCTTTTTTTTTCCGCGTGCCATCGTTTACATTCTTAGTCTCTGTGACTCTCTTTCCTTACTCTTGTCTCGAGAGCTTTCTCTCACGAAACGTTTAGTTACTCTAAGCAGCACTCTTTCAACAGCGTCCCCTCTTTCTGTCTTGTTCAATCTCTACCTTCTTACTTACTTCTTCTCTCTTTCTAAAATTGTCTTTCATTTTATGTTTTATAACGTGCAAATCGTTAAGCATGGTCACTCCTAATGCTAAAACGGTGTGAACTTTACACGTAAACAAGGTTTTACAAGGAAGAGATATATAGCAAAGGCCAAGGTCAACTGACACTAGTGTGAATTTGGGAAAAGTGGGGTAGAAGAAAAAATTTATTTTGTTTGTACTAGTTTGGGGTTAATAGTCAATATTGTAAAGAGTTTTGTAAATCACTAGAATTAGTTTAAAGGAATTGTGATAAGTTTTAGGATGTGTATTTATTATTTTTAGCAATTACTACTATAAGTTGGATAGGGTAGTGAAAAAGTAATACTTTAAACTGAAGGTGTAGTGTTTTGTAAAGTTAGTGTTTTGGACAGGACTAACTATAGAAGTATTATAAGGGTTTGAGTCAAGCAAGATTGCCTAAGTGGGAAGGTATAATTGGGTGTTGTAGATATATGTTTTGGGTTGTAGTTTGGACAGGGATATCTATAAAGGTTTTTTTTAAGATTAGTGTTTTGGACAGGGCTATCAATAAAAGTATTAGAAGGTTCGGGTCAGGCAAGCTTTCCTAAGTGGGAAAATTCACTTGGGGGTTGTAGATATGTGTTTTGTAAAGTCTGTGGTAGGACGGGGATATCGATAAAGATAGACTATCAGAAATCTTCCATGACATCAGTCAAGCAAGATTTCCTAAGTGGGGAAATTCACTTGGGGGTTATAGATATGTGTTTTGTAAAGTCTGTGGTAGGACGGGGATATCGATAAAGATAGACTATCAGAAATCTTCCATGACATCAGTCAAGCAAGATTTCCTAAGTGGTGAAATTCACTTGGGGGTTGTAGATATGTGTTTTGTAAAGTCTGTGGTAGGACGGGGATATCGATAAAGATAGACTATCAGAAATCTTCCAGGACATCAGTCAAGCAAGATTTCCTAAGTGGGGAAATTCACTTGGGGGTTGTAGATATGTGATTTGTAAAGTCTGTGGTAGGCCGGCGATATCGATAAAGATAGACTATCAGAAATCTTTCAGGACATCAGTCAAGCAAGATTTTCTAAGTGGGAAATTTACTTGGGGGTTGTAGATATGTGTTTTGTAAAGTTGGTGTTAGGACAGGGCTATCTATAAAAATATTCTAAGGATTTAAGTCGAGCAAGATTGTCTTAAGTTGGAAGATATATTTGGGTGGCGATGGTATATGGTAAGATTGACTAAGTTTGAAGGTATATTTGGGTGGCGATGGTATATGTTGGGGTTTTGTAAGAGTAGTGTTGGGATATGTTTGTTCACGGTAGAATAAATCTGTCATGGCATGACTGTAGTCATAGAGGGCTGTTTCTCCTATTGGGTCATAAAACAATTGTATGTGAAATTAAGAAAATAAAATTGTAGATCTATCTTAAAAGACCTAGGAAAATAAACAGGTCTAAATTTCGACTACCTTGGCACTGTAATCATTTTGATATGTAATTGATTTAGGAGATATTTCTATGATAGGTCTGAAATAGTAGTGGGAATGACAAGGGTTGTATAGGTGGTGAATAGCATTAGTAGTAAGTTATTCCCACTACTATTAGTAAATGTTGGTTTTGATAATTAAAATTTCCGTAGATAGTTTGGTAATATTTGGTAAGTTTTAGACAGTGTTAGTTAGGTAGAGCGAGGAGGAGCTTTTCCCAAATTCACACTAGTGTCAGTTGACCTTGGCCTTTGCTATATATCTCTTCCTTGTAAAACCTTGTTTACGTGTAAAGTTCACACCGTTTTAGCATTAGGAGTGACCATGCTTAACGATTTGCACGTTATAAAACATAAAATGAAAGACAATTTTAGAAAGAGAGAAGAAGTAAGTAAGAAGGTAGAGATTGAACAAGACAGAAAGAGGGGACGCTGTTGAAAGAGTGCTGCTTAGAGTAACTAAACGTTTCGTGAGAGAAAGCTCTCGAGACAAGAGTAAGGAAAGAGAGTCACAGAGACTAAGAATGTAAACGATGGCACGCGGAAAAAAAAAGAAAACGAAAGACATAATGAAAGCTGTGTAGCAAATTATGTGTTAGGTTTTGCTGACCATAAAGTTTTTCTAGAGAGCGGGAGAAAGATAGAAGCATGTAGTAAGAGATACAGATAATGAGCAATGCAGAAAAAAGAGCACGCGTAATGGTTAGGTTGGAGTGACCTAACGTTTTGTTAGAGAAAGAGACGGAGAGAGAGAAATAGTTGGAGACAGAGAGATGAATACTGTTAGAAAGAAGTCCATAGAGAGGTGTCCTAAAATGTTTTATTGTCTGAAAGAGAGGTGAATGTATTAAAGGGGAGCGATATTGAACAAGTAAAAAAAAGAGAATGTTGTTGAAAGAGAAATGGTTAGGTTTCGGATAACATGGAGAGTGTTAAAAAGTTTTAAAAAGTTGTCCTACAAAGCTTTCCATAGTGTTAAAGATTTTTAAAAAGTTGCCCTACAAAGCTTTCCATAGTGTGAAAGATTTTTTTAAAAGTTGCCTTACAACGCTTTCCATAGTGTGAAAGCTTTTTAAAAAGTTGCCCTAACAAGTTTGTCGAGAGAGAGAGATCGAGAGAAGAAAGCAGTAAGCGATACAAAGATTGCGCAAGGCATAAAAAGAAACTAGTCGTTCGTGTTGTAAAAGTTAACATTATTGTCTGTCAAACACGGAAGGGTCTCTAAAAATGTTTGTCAAACTGAAAATGTTTCTAGTTGTGGAAACAACAAAAAATGTTGGGCTTGTTTGACCTGTCTTAGTTGTATAAAAAATTAACATCACTGTAATGTACCAAGAGGCGTTCTATAAACATGTAAGATGCTACGCCTAGTTGTTTTAAAAATAACTTCCCTGTCACAGAAACAAGTAAGTTGGGTATAGACTACTACTTGATAGATGTACTCAGACAATGTTAAGACAATACCATTACTAGTATAATTTACTTTAGGAACCCCCTAGGACCTATGTGCTACACACACGCACACACAGTCAAATACAGACTACACGTACATATTAATAATTGTCGATTAATTATTTGTTTCATGTAGGCCTACATAAGAAATTAACCATGATCGTATTTATTATATTATAAATGATCCTGTTCGTAATGTAAATATACCTTTAGTTAGATGTAAAATAAAAAATAAAATAATAAAAAACTACCAGTCATGTTGTTGTTTTATTCCTTGTTTGATGTAATTGCGCGCAAATAAAAATTTAAAAAATGAAATCTCTTTATGTTTACTGTTTAAGAAATTATTACACGGTAACTGCCCTTGTATATTACTTGGATTAGACGTTATCTTGTTTTCCAGTTGACCGGTGTGTGGAACACTCGAATCGGTACTCTTGGATCCGCCTCCTTCTGACCCGTCATATTGGATACCACTTGAAAGACTTAATTTACTTAAATTTTAAAACGTTCAACCCTAGTAAGTAAAAAATTACACGACAAAAATGAAAAGATACAACCATTTACGTATTTCAAACTGATTTTTAATAGTTAAAGACCATCTGGACGAGAGAATAGTTAAAATATGCAACATTTATGTTTAAAAGTGTTTACAGAGCGCACTGAGCATGCTAAAATAACATAGATAGAAGTGCTATATAAATAACCAATTTAATTTTAATTTAATTTAAATTTAAACGAGTTAAGTAAACTGTATTTACATGTATTATCAATAAAAACTTAAAGAAAATGTACAAAATACAAATGTAGACTCATGTAATTATAAAGTATATAAGTAAAAGGATTGACCTTACTGTACTAAGTGCCTTAGTGCAAAAATGTAAAAACCTGACCACATGGATGAAAAAAAAAAAAGATTTGATTGATAAGCAAAACCCATTAGTGCAAAAAGTTGACCTTTAGCTCTGTACCAAGTGCCTTAGTGCAACAGCTGGCGAACTAAAAATGTCTGAATTGTTACATCATCGTGACGAGCCAGATGCCGTAGCCGAGATTCAGGTTGGTAGATAAGTAAATTTTTGACCAGGTCTGTTTCGGTCAGCAATGCGTAAAATGCACTTAGCCAAGTGCAACTAATGGAAACTGACCATAGGGCCAGTCAAATCCAATTACCTGTACACCGAAACTCTCAGCCTATGCTTAATATACGTAACCAGACGTAATGTTTAAATGGGTTTAGACAGTGTTGGCTTTTAAGATGATACTGATAAATACAGGTGTGGTCAAAATACGCTATATATAGTCCGAGGCAGATTGCTAAATTTCACTTGTTCTAGCATCGTAAATCTACCCTTGTTCCAGTTTTTGTGTCTAGGTCGCTGTTATATACAGAAAAAAGGTAAGTTATTTTTTGCCTTTATATCACAATATGTTAATTTAGCTTGTATCGTTATATAGATAGGTGGTGGCTTTATTTTTAACCTGCTTACAATATATACATAGTACTATTATTAAAATTTTTATAAGACAAGCATTTATTTATTTCAGATCTTGTCAACGCTTCCTGTTTACTGCTGTAAATAAACTATACTGTATAAATCAATTGATATAAATAAACTTGTTTGATTGCTATAAATACACTATACTGTATATATGAATTGCTATAAATACACTATACTGTATATACGCATTGCTATAAATAAACTTGTTTGATTGCTATAAATACATTATACTGTATATATGAATTGATCTAAATAAAGCTTTTTGGTTGCTATTGTATGTATATATGTATTGCTATAAATAAACTTTTTGTTTGATGTACATACTATGAAATTATTATTAAAAATAAACTTATTTAATTGATGTACGTACTATGTCTATATAATACTATGAATAAAATCACATAAGAACTTAAACCTATTTTTTTTTTCTATATGTTGTACTGTTGTACTGTTGTAGTGTTGTCCTGTTGTACTTTATGTCGTACTTTTGTTTATTGTCAATAAATAAGGAAAAGGCTTAATCAAACCGAAATATTATTATTAAACATTCTTAAATTTAAAAAATCACGTGTTAAAATCATGTGTAAGAACAAAATAGACGTCATCTTATTTAAAAAAAACCTTTACAATATAAATATGGCTATAAAAATACAAATTAGTTATTTAATTAGGTAAAAAATAGAGATAATTACTATATCCAAGTAAGTAAAAATGTAAAAGGTATATAAAAGGTGGCCTATTTAGTGCTAAGTTTGTGGCCTTAGTAATTAAAAAACACCTCTTTACACGATAATTATGGTTCTTAAAATTATAATTAGTTAGTTAATTAAGTATACAATAAAGACAATTACTATATTCAAGTAAGTAAAAAGTTAAAAAAGTAAAAAAATGTGGCCTATTTAGTGTTAATTACGGCCTTTGGTAATTAATAAACACCCCTTTACAAGATAATTATGGCTATAAAAAAAAAATTCAATTATTTAATTAGTTAAGAATAAAATTAAGATAATTACTCTATCCCAATAAGTAAAAAGGTAAAAATTATATAGAATGTGGTCTATTTAGGGAAAATTGCAGCCCTTTGTAATTAAAAACCGACCCGTTTACAAGCTAATTATGGTTATTAAAATTATAATTAGTTAGTTAGTTAAGAATAAAATTAAGATAATTACCGTATCGAAGTAAGTAAATGTGCGTTCCTTACATGAGAATTGTTGCGTGAAATGTGATAATTACGGCCCTTAGGAATTAAAAATCGTCCCTTTACGAGATAATTATGGCTATACAAATTATAATCAGTTAATTAGTTAAGAATAAAATTAAGATAATTACCGTAACGAAGTAAGTAAATGTGCATTCCTTACATGAGAATTGTAGCTTAAAATGTTATGATTACGGCCCTTAGGAATTAAAATCGTCCCTTTACGAGATCATTATGGCTATACAAATTATAATCAGTTAATTAGTTAAGAATAAAATTAAGATAATTACCGTAACGAAGTAAGTAAATGTGCGTTCCTTACATTAGAATTGTTGCTTGAAATGTGATAATTACGGCCCTTAGGAATTAAAATCGTCCCTTTACGAGATAATTATGGCTATAAAAATAATTATTTAATTAGTTAAGATTAAAATTAAGATAATTACCGTCTCGAAGTAAGTAAATGTGCGTTCCTTACATGAGAATGCTTGAAAAGTGATAATTACGGCCCTTAGGAATTAAAATCGTCCCTTTACGAGATAATTATGGCTATACAAATTATAATCAGTTAATTAGTTAAGAATAAAATTAAGATAATTACTGTATCGAAGTAAGTAAATGTGCGTTCCTTGCATGAGAATTGTTGCTTGAACTGTGAAAATTACGGCCCTTAGTAATTAAAATCGTCCCTTTACGAGATGATTATGGCTATAAAAATTATAATCAGTTAATTAGTTAAGAATACAATTAAGAAAATTACTGTATCGAAGTAAGTAAATGGGCGTTCCTTACATGATAATTATTGATTAAAATGTGATAATTACGGCTCTTGGTAATTAAAATCGTCCCTTTACGAGATAATTATGGCTATAAAAATTATAATCAGTTCATTAGTTAAGAATAAATTAAGAAAATTAATGTATCCATGTAATTTATAAGGTAAAAACGTATTAAAATGTTGTCTTTTTAGTGATAATTACGGCCCTTAGTCATTAAAAACACCTGTTTACAAGTTAATTATAACTATAAAAATTATAATATGTTAATTAAGTATAAAATAGAGACAATTAATGTACCACAGTAAGTAAAAATGTAAAAAATTTGGTCTATTTAGTGATAATTACGGCCCTTAGTAATTAAAATCGTCCCTTTACGAGATAATTATGGCTATAAAAATTATAATATGTCAATTAAGTATAAAATAGAGACAATTAATGTATCCATGTAATTAATAAGGTAAAAACGTATTAAAATGTTGTCTATTTAGTGATAATTACGGCCCTTAGTCATTAAAAACACCCCTTTACATGATAGTTATGGCTATAAAAATAATAATTAGTTAATTAATTAAGTATAAAATTACTCTATCCCAATAAGTAAATGTGCCCCTTATTAGATAATTATTGAATCAAATGTAATAATTAGGGCCCTTTGTAATTAATAAACACCTCTTTACAAGCTCATTATGTTTATAAAAATTAAAATTCGTTAATTAGTTAAGTATAAAATTAAGACGAATACTGCCTCCAAGTAAGTAAAAATGACCCTTACAAGACAATTATCGATTCAAAGGTGCTAATTAGGGCAATAAACACAATAAACTTATTGAAAAAAGCCTTTTACTATTGAAAATTATTAAGAACACTATACAAGTGATCAATTACTTAATTAATATTATTAATTAATTATAAAATTTTAGATCCGCTGAACCTTAGAAAGACCCTTATAAAACAATGGGAGAAAAAAAATAGGACATGTGTCAATCATTGTAAGACAATGGGAAAAAATAATACCACACAAAAATAATACCAGACAAAAATAATCATATGATCAAATCCCGTGCTAACAACACGAGGAACCGCCATCTTGGTTCCGCCATCTTTAATTAAAGCACGTGCCCAAAGCACGTGTAATACCACAAAATAACCGTGCGGTCACTAGGTCAAAAGGGCACTAGGTCACGGCCGAACGTGTAACAACACGACAAGACGCCATCTTGGATGACGTCACTTCCAGTAGGGGTCACTAGGTCACTAGGTCACGGTCGGTCGTGTAACAACACGACAAGACGCCATCTTGGATGACGTCACTTCCGGTAGGGGTCACTTCCGGTGACGGGGTCAAAGGGCACTTCCGGATCAAAGGTCAAAGGTCACGGGGTCACTTCCGGTTGTGGCGCGCGCCACAAATCCTAACCGAAAAGACCCTACTATACTACTGGCAACGTTTTCCTTGGCATGCCCATTGAAGGTCACAGGGATTGGCGAGCCCTCGGGTAGACCTCGTAATTTTTCGTCCAATCAATACGGGCGACAATTAAGGAAATGCAACGACCGCTGACTTTTTCATGAAGCATATTTAATATCTGGCCCTGTAATAGTTCTTTATGATCTTGGCATACAGGCTAGAATTTAATATCTTTTTAATGAATTATTTTTTTTTGCAAGAGTGACACTATAATGAATTGGCCCAGTGTTGTTGTTTTTTTTTTTAATCTCTAAACTGTAAAATGATTTAATGTAGTAGTGTATTTATTGAAGGGCTTTTAACTGAACGTTTATTTTATTCTTATTTAGCCCAAAAGAAGACATTCAAAAAAAAAAAAAGAGTAAAAAAGGGAAATGGGAGGAAGACACTTGGTTGTTTAGGTGTGTGCAATGGTGAGTTAAGTAATGTGTCTCACGGTGGCCCCAGGATCGGTTTCTAAACAGCATAGGTAACAAAAGACTCTACCAGATCTCAATAAAAGATTGCACATTTTTTTAATTATTATTTTTTTGCAAAAATTACATTTTATTGAAGGTATAATAATAACGTGGCAAACACTGGGTGCATTTTGAACTGCAAAAGATCAATGTAGCGACTGTCACGATGTGGCAATTGAGAGGGGGGTAATAATGGCTGGTTGTCTTAGAGATATGAGGTGCCGATGCTGTAGTTGACCTGGAATATTTATTTGTTCTCTACTGGCTCGCTTAGATGTTATTAAACACACACAGACAGACAGTTCTAAGTTAGGCAAGCAAGTCTCTGGTTACGTTTCAGGTGTTTATTTATGATTCAAATTCAATATCCAATGATGAGATACACATACTAACATGCAGGGGAGATACAATGCTTGAGATATATGCACAGGAACGTCTAACACTCAATATACTGTGTTGTTACGGAATCCAAGGTTAGGCTACGTAACTATAATGAGGGAATTACGATTACTGGCTAAGTATCTGCAAGTCCGAGTAACAATTTGGGAGCTAGACCAAAACGATGTATCTAGCTCGGGAGCTGGGAGAGATCTGCCTTAGTTTAGTTGGGCGGGCTTTTTCGTGGACACTAGTCACCTGACCCAAGGTTAATTTGGTTGGCTTACATTTAATTACATCCTATTCTCATTGGCTAGATTGAATATACATTTGCATAAGAAAAGCTTATTGGAGCCAAAAATGGATTGGGGGTCGGGGTTGCGAGGGCGGAAAAGGGGGGGGGGGAGAGAGGTCTAGATGAAAGACAATTGAACAGACGTCATGCTGAGTGGGGAAATTTATCTCCCTTTGGTAGAATTTTAAGTAGTTAACTCAAGTGGCTGGGGGGGGGGGGGGGGGGTTCGGACGAGAAGTTGGTATATGTGTGCGAACTGGGTTCTCTGGTCAGCGTTCAGGGAACGACCGTCTCAAAGCAATTGCATAACATGCCGCTAAGCTGAGGGGATATAAAAGGGGATGGGGGTGGCGGGGACGCGAAGAGGAGGGGGCGAGTGAGGGATCGAATAATGACTCGCTCACATGCGTTAAATAGCACAAGATATAAATACATTAAGACATGATATGAATACATTAATATAGCATAGGATAAAATATATACATTCTAACTAACACATTCGTACCCATTCAACCAAGATGTAGTACCAAGTTGAATCGTATTAGTCAGTAGACTCTGAATTTGGGCGTAGTACAAGAGTATAGTGACGGATAGAGAAACAGGTGAGAAAGAGTGATGGGGAGATGTAATTGCGTAAGGGAGGGAGAAGATAGTGACGTCAGACTAACCTTCTCTCTATTCTAGCTAAACTTAAGCTAATCTAAGGTTATAGTTATACACTGCTATCTATCTAAGTGCTAATAGTCACTATTAAATCCAGAATTGTGACATCCCTCCGGGCCAATTTGGAATACACTTGAGAGTGGATTCATACCTAATTTACTGAGTCTGAGGCCTGGGAAAAGGGGAGTAACTACACACTCATTAACAGTGTGCGCGCGTGGGGCCGTATTACTGAGTATGCTGGGCCACGAAGTGTGTAGGGGCACTAGTTAGTGTCCGCTCTGCCGCGTGTGTCGAAAGGGGTTTTGTCCTAGGCACTGTTGCAATGTCTCGAAAGCATCAGTAGCGAGTTTGTCCCAAGATAATGGGAACGATGTGGGTGCGTTTAGCAATCTAAATAACGGACGGGTAATTTTACGGAAGTTTGGTATAAGGGTATTCTGATAGTTGCTAAATTCGCCCAGTGTTTGCCTTAGTTCGAGTCTCGTCGTGGGCAGCCTTGCATGACGGAGCTTATCTTTAATGGACATGGGGTGGGGGAGAGGTGTCTGGTTGGGGGTGGGGCGGGGCGATCCGTAGGTTGCGGGTGTAGGCAGGCAATGCGTTTGTTTACCTACAATCGGTCTTCCGAGTAGGATGTCTACTTGTAGGCCTTCTATTACGGCGGCCTCAATGGGGCCTGTAAAAAGTGCTGAGCTGAGGTTTACTAGTGCGGTCGGTAGCTGCTGAATAGGAGAGTTATGAGATGGACCTTGGAGTCGCACATAGCGTCCTGTGTAGTCGCGGGGGTCGATTTTTGATTGCGTCACTAGGGCCTCAAAGCTAAGACCGGAATCATACGTACAAGAGGCGAGTCGGCCGTTGATTCTGACTATCTCGTCGACGTAGCTACGGGGGAATTGGTTATGTTTGTCTGCCGAGGAAATAGAGAACACGTGGTGGACTCGATCGTAGTCACTGCTTGAGTACTGGTCACGCCCCTGATCGGCGGGTTCCTGTTCGGGAGCTAAGTGAGGGGTGGGTCTGGCGTGGCGGTGATCCCTACGTCGGGAATCTTGGAGGGACGGAGGGGGTCTGGATTGGGATTGACCCGGTCGAGATGACGGGAAGCTGGTTTGACTGATTAGTGGGGGAGGGTTGGTGCGGTGGTTGTCCCAGTTATTCCAGGGTGACTGTGGGTGTCCCGGGCGGAAGAGAGGACCCGGTGGCCTTGTCGACCTACCGTTTTCTCGTCGGGGAGCAGGGGGTGGTTGAAATTTTTCCCGGGGGTGGGATGACTCTACTAGGTTGGACTGCAGAAACCTATCTGCGCCCTGCAGGGAGGGGTTTAAACCGGTGATTCCTTGTTGAATAAGGAAGGCCCTTAGCTTAGGTGTCATCTGTGACTCTATTTGCTCAGTCATTACGAGGGTGACCATACCGTCGAATGACTGTTCAATATTGCCTAACTCAACCCACTTGAGTAGGTAAGATTGTATTCGCTCCGCGAAATGTGTATAGTTTTCCCCCGGTCGTAGCGTGGACGACCGAAACTTCTTCTGGTAGTGGGATGAGTGTAACTGGTGGCGATTTAGCAGCGCGTTTTTCAGTGCCACGCACGACTCCCTGTCTTCTGGGGCCAGTTTACAATAGGCGTCATAATCCTCTCCCCTTAGAGTGGAGACGAGGATCCTACAATGTAATTCTGGGGGGACCTCATTTAACTCCATACAGTCGCTAAACCGTCGGAGGTAAATGTCGAACTGTTCCAGTCGGGGGTCGTGAACTTCAGTCCATAGAGAAGCATGTCGGGGGAGGGGATGGTTGCTGGGGGTGGCTGAGCTAAATGATGAGGGGGAGTTTGGGTTGTCGCTGTTGTCCGGGGGCCTAGTGCTTGCGGCTAATTCAGCTAGTCTGAATTCATGTGTCCTGCGTGCCTCCTCATCTAGCCTATTTTCTTCTCTAACCCTCTCTTCCCTAGCTAACTGTTCTGCTCTAAGCCTATCTTCTCTTTCTATTTGTTCTGCTCTCTCCTCTCTAGCTACCTGTTCTAATCTAAGTCTCTCTGTCTTGGCCTCCTGGGCCGCTACCTGCTCTACTACGTATTTAGTGATGTCTGAGTCAATGTAGCCTATAGCTATAGCCTCTTCTCTCAACTGCTTACGCAATAGTACACCTTCCGCCATAGTAACAGAGTGAGGCGAGATTAAGATACTAGAGGCGGACAGAGATATAGCGAGATAGGAAAGGAAAATATAGGAGGGGTGTTGGGGTTCAGAGTTTAGCTAACGTAATACAACTCAAAATGGTACTCACCAGACAGCAATTCCAGAATTTTACACACATACACTAACACACGTATATCCAATCGTAAAGTTATCGTTTATATGGCGCTCGGCGCTGTTGGTGCAGATCTTCGGGCTGGTTAGGAATTCTCTTTCCCCGTGCCGGGACTGGATTAGCGTTTAATGTTAGTGTCTATTTTTCCGGGTTTGGATACCGGGAACTACGGCGGGTTCCTACGGGGAGGTTGACAGGGCAGTTGTCGGGTTCTCGGCGGTCTCTAGTTGTCGGGCAGGCTGATGCGGCGGCGGTGGGTCTCTCTGCTGACGTCTCGGGTGCCGGTACGTTGATGCGGGGCCAGAGGGTGGCGACCTGGCGGTTGGGGCGGCAAATCTGACGTAATGGGGTGGCAATTTGGTTGCTGGTGTGTCTGGGGTGACGTAGGCTGGCGTAGTGTGGCGAGCCTGGCTTAATGGGGTGAGCTGGCTGGGGTGGCGTAGATTGCTCGGAGTGGCGAATCTGGGGTGGCTTAGGTTGGCGTATCTGGGGTGCGTAGGCTGGGGTGACGTAGGCGTAGGCTGGGGTGGCGTAAGCGTATGCTGGGGTGTCGTAGGCGTAGGCTGGGGTGGCGTGAGCGTAGACTGGGGTGGCGTGGGCTGCGTAAGGTGGCGAGCCTGGTTTGATGGGTTGATGGATCTGGTTGCTGGCGTTGGGATGACGGGTCTGGTTGCTGGCTTAGAGTCTTTGTGTTGTAGAGAGATGAGCCCCCATCCAGGGTCGGTTTCAGCAGAATCGGCGTAGTCCTCGGGTTGTTGCTGTTGACAGTGCGCTGAACGGCTTGAAGTTCAGATAATCCCGGATACGAGGTCCCACTTTGTCACGATGTGGCAATTGAGAGGGGGGTAATAATGGCTGGTTGTCTTAGAGATATGAGGTGCCGATGCTGTAGTTGACCTGGAATATTTATTTGTTCTCTACTGGCTCGCTTAGATGTTATTAAACACACACAGACAGACAGTTCTAAGTTAGGCAAGCAAGTCTCTGGTTACGTTTCAGGTGTTTATTTATGATTCAAATTCAATATCCAATGATGAGATACACATACTAACATGCAGGGGAGATACAATGCTTGAGATATATGCACAGGAACGTCTAACACTCAATATACTGTGTTGTTACGGAATCCAAGGTTAGGCTACGTAACTATAATGAGGGAATTACGATTACTGGCTAAGTATCTGCAAGTCCGAGTAACAATTTGGGAGCTAGACCAAAACGATGTATCTAGCTCGGGAGCTGGGAGAGATCTGCCTTAGTTTAGTTGGGCGGGCTTTTTCGTGGACACTAGTCACCTGACCCAAGGTTAATTTGGTTGGCTTACATTTAATTACATCCTATTCTCATTGGCTAGATTGAATATACATTTGCATAAGAAAAGCTTATTGGAGCCAAAAATGGATTGGGGGTCGGGGTTGCGAGGGCGGAAAAGGGGGGGGGGAGAGAGGTCTAGATGAAAGACAATTGAACAGACGTCATGCTGAGTGGGGAAATTTATCTCCCTTTGGTAGAATTTTAAGTAGTTAACTCAAGTGGCTGGGGGGGGGTTCGGACGAGAAGTTGGTATATGTGTGCGAACTGGGTTCTCTGGTCAGCGTTCAGGGAACGACCGTCTCAAAGCAATTGCATAACATGCCGCTAAGCTGAGGGGATATAAAAGGGGATGGGGGTGGCGGGGACGCGAAGAGGAGGGGGCGAGTGAGGGATCGAATAATGACTCGCTCACATGCGTTAAATAGCACAAGATATAAATACATTAAGACATGATATGAATACATTAATATAGCATAGGATAAAATATATACATTCTAACTAACACATTCGTACCCATTCAACCAAGATGTAGTACCAAGTTGAATCGTATTAGTCAGTAGACTCTGAATTTGGGCGTAGTACAAGAGTATAGTGACGGATAGAGAAACAGGTGAGAAAGAGTGATGGGGAGATGTAATTGCGTAAGGGAGGGAGAAGATAGTGACGTCAGACTAACCTTCTCTCTATTCTAGCTAAACTTAAGCTAATCTAAGGTTCTAGTTATACACTGCTATCTATCTAAGTGCTAATAGTCACTATTAAATCCAGAATTGTGACAGCGACCACACAGTAAAAGTAGAGTACCATTCGGACCAAAGGACTGGTGAAGCAGTGTTAACCAGTTTCCGCCTTTTTCCTTTACTTTACCCCAACTAGTGTAAGGTCAGAGCTGGCTAGACTCAGGGACACCCTCAAGTCCAGGGAAACAAATCCTAGCCTCCACCAGGATTCGAACCCAGGACCTTCGGATCACCAGTCGAACTTGCTGTCCCCCGTGACCACACAGTGCATAGTATTTTAAATTTCGTGATGAATAAGTTGATAATGTTTATTGATATCTTTCTTCTGCGATTATTTTACTGCATCAAATTATGATTTAGATAGAAGAGAGACCAGGGAACTAATGGGCCGTATTGCTGCTGAGAGTTAACACCCTTGCCCCTTTTACAAGTCAGTCTTATATGATAAAAGGGGCCAGGTGTTAACTCTCAGCAGCAATACGGCCCATTGAACTATTGTCTCAAACTATACTTGCAATCATTATTTACCCTTTCAATTTATAACGCAAACATAAGGACACTTAAAATCAATTTTTTAAAAAAGTATATTAAGTTAAGCTATTATCGTGATTTTTTTTTAACCACTATATTGAGATAAACATTTTTGTCATTGTTGAAACAAAACGTTTGCTCTATTGTCGTAATTTACATAATCAAGAGAAATGAAATAATACAGGCCTAGTCTACAAGGGGGAAATAATTCATTGCTGAACGCTACCGGGTATAGTGTCTTGTATGTCATTAATATACAATTAACACAAGAACAAAAACAAATATATAGGTTATATATATATTGTGAAACTGTATGAATATATAATATATATATATATTTCAAGTTTGGCTTCAAAGTAAAGTTAGCCTACATGTCGATATTTACCATACAAATGTAATATAAACTTTCCAAAACATTTGATCAGTTTCTGCTTCAAGTCTGGCATGTGTATTTTATTCCATTTCTCTTCCTGTTCATATCACTTTTCTTCATATTGTTATTTTTATTTTTTTTTAAAATTATTTTTATATTTTCAAGCAAGATTACCAACTAATAAAATTTTTCCCCTTTTTTTTTGGTCCCCTCTTTTATTTATTCTGGCAAGGATCGATGTCGTTTTTGGCCCAGTGGCAATCACAAATTTTACTGGAGCAGACACAATAAATTTAAACCTACGACTCAAAACAACTCCCTCCTCCCTCATTCCAATCACTCCCGTGACATTAACACCCAACATCTATAAAAAAAAAAAAAAAAAAGTCTAGGGGAAGGGGCGTCGGGGGGAGGGGGCGTTGGTTTGGGGGTGAGCTTAAGGGGAAGAAGAGAGTGTGCGGAGCGCGGCGGCGGTGGGGGTAGGGTGTGCTAAAGAATCATTAATTCAAGTGTCCAGTTGGCCAAGAAGACTAGAAAACGAGGGGTGGTGTTGTTTTGTGGCCGATGTTGGTATCAGTGCGCCCGTGTGTGTATGTCCGTGCGCACGTGTATAGGCGATTGTGTTAAGTATGTGAGTATCAGAGATTCCGTATGTTCTGTCTGTCCAATCCTCGCGGACATCTCCTCTCCGGAGCTTTTAAATTACAACAAAACACAAAAACAAACAAAAAAACAACAACACGAAAGCAGCTTCTACTTCCTGTTCCGCTTTTGCAAATCCTACCAATCACCCCACTCCACCAAGGGTATCTTCTCATCCTTTAAACGAATGTTCCACCCCTAAACCCCGTCACAACCCCCCTCCCCTTCCCACCACCCAGTAACTGTTGTTTCCTTGTCTTACGTGACACTCCAATTACAGTTAATCTTATGAAGTGAGATTTTAGACAAACTTTTTTTTTTAAGTTAACAGTGGATGGAGCGTAATTTGTAGACTTGAAACAGATTATCTTTTACATTACAGACGCTCCTTCTATAAAGAAGATTATTGATTGTGTCTCTGAATTTAAACAAGTAAAAAGAACAATTAGATCTAGTGTGAAACGATAAGCCCATAAAGCTAAACGGTTAAATAAATGATATATTTCTCTTATTCTCGATGTACGTACGGCCCCAGTAGTTAAAAGTTGTTTTTGTTTTTTTTTCAAATTGCTGAACATGGAAAGTGAATTGATTGTTTAAATAGTTGCATTCCAGAACCAGAATTAGCAAGAAATATATTTTTTTTAAATGAACGGTTGTTGTTGTTTTATAGTACTGAAAAACCCATATTAATCATTCAATTCAATAAGGTACTTAGTGACATTGATGCTTTTCAAAACGGAAGATACTATAATTGCAAACCTTATTGTAGCAGGTCACCCATTCAACCCACCCTGGCTACTCACTGCTCAACCCTTACCCCTTCCTTAGGTAGCCTTTCCATAGCCCCTACCCACCTTTTGTTCGACCCCACCCCTTTCCCAAACATTTAACTTTACCAAGTCATCACTGAATGGATCGATTGAGACCTTCTGCCAAAGTAAAGCGGGGGGGGGGGGGTGGAGGGGGGGGGTGGCAGCGGAGAGAATGACCTTCTAAAAATTCAGGGCCAGGCAGGCCAATATTTTTTTGTTCAGTTATTGCCCTTAGAATCGCCGACCCAACAAGGATCACGTTATAGAGCTCCAGAAACCCCCCCCCCCCTTCCCTTTCCGCCAAGTATGTTTCATTCTCTCCCTCTCCATCAAGATATTTTATTGTTTAAACTTTTTAGTCAATAGAGAGAAATAAAAAGGAAGGGTATTAAGTATTAAGAACCAGCACCAGACAGTAAAATGTACAAGTCTAAATCCACACTCTGTGCAATATGTATTGTTGTAGTTTATTGTTATAAAAAACGTTACACACCCTTTGTTTTATGAAGAAGAAAAAACTCTTTTTCACTCCTTTCTTAAAAACGTGTCATCGACTAACTAATGTGGGCAGGTACAAGCACAAAATATCGACTCGGAAAGTTTACACTCATCCACTAATTTCACATGTTTCTAACAAATTCTTCGAATATTTCTACAACACTAGTAGAATATATAATATATATATCTTTAGCCTCTTTACTTTTCCGCCGGCCCACGCACAAGAATGCGTTCTCAATGAAGGACACGCATGCCTCATATTATTGGTGTGTATAGTCTTTTGGCATTAAACCAAAACTAACTTTAATACATATAAATATGGATATAGTCTTCAACAAAACAAAAGAACAATCGACTGGGACAAAGCAAGACTTTAAACAAACAAAAACTGTAGATACAACAGCTACCCCTCTCCCCTCCACATTGTCACACATACGCAATTCGTGTCTTTATTGCCTCCTTAAAAAGACAGGAAAAGAAAGAATATGTAGAGAAGAAAAAAAAACATAATAAAAACTAAACTAGAGGGGTGGGATTACGTTACCCAGACAAAAAGGCAGCGCCCTCACACGCGCTTCCCAAACGCCCAACTGATTTATTTGTTTTATTCCCCATTTTAATTTCTGTCTTTGTAAATTTGTAATAGGATATGTTGGAGCTGGGGAAATGAGAAGAAGAAGAATGGGGGGGGGGGGAGGGGCGATAGGGTGTTCAGAATAGACCGGGAAAGGGAAAAAAAAGGGATGGGTTGAAGGGGGTTGTGATGGCAACACCGTCCTACAAGGGAAGTGGGTGGGGGGGGGGGCAAAATGGAGTAAAAGGACGGTATGAATTTGGACAGCTAACATAAAAATTGAGAACATTGCGACCGTTGGGGATTTTTAGTGTTTTGGGGGCAATGAGGAAAACTGACGTAGTTTTGTTAAGATGTAAAGCTAATAATCAGTAGGATGGATCCTTGTTATGTTATTTTGTTGTTGTTTTACTTTTCATATAAATAATGAAGCCATAAAAGACAATTAAAAAAAAAAAGCCCTAACAAAATCATGTAAACTTTGTTTAATAGTAAAACTTTTGTTCCAACTCGTGCTACATTAAGGATTGTATTGTTATTGAAAACTTAAGTAACCCAATAACAAAAAAAAAATAACAAGACAGTGTGAACTATAATGCTGCAGCAAAATTGAAAAACACAGAAACAAAGCGATTATATAGTTCGACAAGAAGTATAGATTTATCAATGTGTTAAAAAATAAATAAAAGCATGCAAGAAATAAATCTAAGTAGGAGATTAAATACAAAAGATAATTTAAAAATTGATACTATGGTTGAACGCTAAGAGTGCTGCGTTAAATCTCTGGAATTACAAGAAATAACGAAAACGAATGTCACAAGTTCATTATATTCTAAAAGATACTTAACGTGAACAAAATAGAAAATTATTGGAAATTCAAAAATCCATTCTAAAACAAATATGACTGTGGGGAATTATGTTTAATATAGGTTTGGCCACGAGGAGCTAAGAGAGGACCACTTAGTTGGATTCTTTGTTATTAAACACAACACTAAAATCTTTAATAGTTCAACGTTCCCTATGACTAAGTAAAGAACTATTTCCCATGGGGCAGATTCTGTCGATGCAGAAAAATGGGCAGGCACGAGAAATGGTCAGTAATGTGTAAATATCCCCAAAAGCCGGAAATGACACTTTGACCTATAATGAAGCATTTCGAGCTTCTTATCTCTTGTTTTCATTGGCAGAAAAAAAATGCGGTCTCCGATTGGTCCCTTTTTATTCCATCATGAATTGTGACAATGTAAATGGCAATGGAAGTTGGGAGTGGTCATGCAACTTAAAGTGTATGATGACAATGTAAATATAGAGAGTAAGAAATAATATGAAGAGCAAGCAGTCGGATACAGAAAGGATGGATAAATGGATAAACGGACGGATAGACCGGCAGATAGGTGGATAGATAGATAAATAGAGATAGAATTAGATATATAGATATACATATAAATAGAAAGATAGAAGAATAGATAGATAGATAGATTGATAGGCCTAGTTGAATAGATAAATAGATAGATAGATGGGTTTAGATAGATAGATAGATAGATAGATGGGCCTATATAGATAGATAGATAGGCCTAGATAAATAGATAGATAGATAGATAGATAGATAGTTAGATAGATAGATAGATAGTTAGATAGATAGATAGATAGAGTGATTAGATACAAGATATACGGAAGCGAGATATATTTCTATATTGGCTGATTTGACGAGTAGACTAATTTAATAAATGAAAGTGTTAACGACTATGATATTGAAGTAATAGTATTTTAATACTTAGTGTGGTTAGAATATCGGCAATAGGAGGTAGCACGTGTGCACCGAAGGACGGAAAGAATATGGCATGGGGCGAAGGCGTCCTCCTCTCTCTACCTCACTGCCACTAGGACGACGACAACAACAACAGCGACAAACAGATTTAAAACAAAGAATCGCCTGTCAAGTTGTGATGACCGCGCCCTCCATCTCCATCACCCAGACAGCGGATTGAAACCGGCCCTTTGTCCCTCTAGGCCGACCAATCTGCTTAAGATCGGACAATTAGCTCCGATCCCCGTAAGAATGTGGCGAAGGAAAACAAAAAAAAACCCACACTTCTATAAGAAAACAAGGAAAAAAAGAGGGGGAGGGTGGATGATAGAAAGCCGCGATCCCCCCTCCCACACACACACACACCTCCCTGAACCCCCCCCCCCCCACCCCTTACTCCGTTCCCGACTCCCGTAAGAGGTTAGTGAGTCGAACTCTGAAAGACGTTCTTCACCTCACTGTTACGGAACAAGCCGCCACCATAGTTCTCTGGCTTGTTCAGGACAATCGGATTTTACCGCAGAGGCCAAAGACGAAGACAAAGACTGAAAGCCTTAACCAGCCCAGGAGGCGTAAAGCCTGTCATTGAGTAGAGTGGGCAAACAGAGTTAAAAAATTTCAAACCTGTCAAGAATAATACCTTCTTAAGACTCAATCGGGAATAGAGGGGCGGGTATTAATATTTATACGATAAATAGACAGAGAGATTGATTGATTGATTGATATATGGATGGGTAGATATGTTTTTATGGGTAGATAGATGGATAAATAGATAGATAGGTAGTTAGGGAGATAGGTAGATATGAAGATAGATAGATAGATAGATAGACAGACAGAATGACGGACGGACAGACAGATAGACGGGCAGACTGACAGACAGACAGACAGAGCGACAGATAGACAGAGAGATAGATATATATATAGATATATAGATATATAGATATATATAGATAGATAGATAGATAGATAGATAGATAGATAGATAGATTGATAGATAGATAGATAGATAGATAGATAGATAGATAGATAGATAGATAGATAGATAGATAGATAGATAGATAGATAGATAGATAGATAGATAGATAGATAGATAGATAGATAGATAGATAGATCAATATTTACATAAAATTGATTTATTGATTTATCAAAAATATCTTGAAGAAACAAAAAAAAGGATTTGCAGATTATATTTTTATTCCACCAGATTTTAATCGATTCATCGATTTTGACCAGCTTTTCCTTTCAAAGAACAAAACAAAACAAAAATGTGTATGAATAGCTCAGAAACTGAAGGCTTGTTAAAGTGGACGACAGTGTAAATAATTTGCTCCTTCAGGCGAAGATGAAATCTTTTTTTTTTCAAACATTTAAAACGGGTGTCAGTGCGGGTTTGTGTGTACACGTCAGTGTGTTTGTCAACTTGTGTAGTGTGTGTGTATGTCAGTGTGTTTGTCAACGTGTGTGTGTGCATCTAAGCGAGTCAGTGAGTGCGGCGTTCGTTGTTGAATTAAGTGATTCACGGGGCTTTTGAATTGTTTTAAAAGAAAGAATAAGATCGATTCTATTGCGATATATGACATGCGTCATAATGTTTATTTCTCGAAAAACTGTGTAGGTGTGTTTGCTTTGACTTTGGTGAGAACGGTTGAACGATATAGCTTTTAAACAATGGCAGCAAACAGCTAAAAAATCACTTTTATTATATTATATTGATACTTAAGACTCTGAAACAAAAATAAAATAAAATAAAAAAACAAAAAAAGCGGGAAGGTGTTTACATAAAGGCCCCGCGTTGTGTCAAACGCATTTCATAATTGACCTACTTGTTACAACACTTCGCCCAATGGCAGGACGCTGAAGTGGAGACTTCCGGTTATGATCTTTTTGACGAAGAACATTTTCTTTCTTAATTATTTCAATTAATTTCAATAGTCTTTTATAGGATTCTTACTGTCTGTGAGACGCTGGTCATATAGTTTTGTTTAATACTAATTAACGATGTAAGAAATCATCAGTAATCTATTAGAGAAAACATAACTCGCAGCTAAAGAGTATAGACTTTTTATACTCACAGACCCTCTATTGTAATCTTGGTGGCCTAAACTCAAAACTTCGCAAAGACACCGAAATCTGCTCACCCATTACTACATAACGGTAAGAAAAATGAAGATCAATGAATACTTTTTATACAGAAATCTGTTTCAATACGGATTCTTCGGGTTATAAATCAGGCGTTCTGACCGGGGACCACTTCCCCCGAAATCTGATATTTAAACTGTCGAATGCCATATGTAGCCACAAAAGCCAGAAATAATAATAACCACGTATTAATACGGTTATGTTCCAACGGCGTTCCTATTTACTGTCTACTGTATGCTTTAATAACAAACAAATATTGTGTGACAATATTTAAAGGAAACTGAAATAAAATGTCTTCAACAAACATAACAAAGTACTTCAACACTGGCTCACCCACAAAACACCGCGCACGGGTACACACAGCTGATAAACCTCCAATGTCAAACCCCCCACCCTCCTAACCCCATGTCCCCCAACGCCATAAAATGATAGCTGAGATAAACGATGTAACTGAGGCAGGTCATTTTGAAGTTTATGGCCAGCACCCCCCAGTGCCCACCCCACCCCAGTGGGTTATTATAAAAAGCGAAATGTTGATTGCAAGTCAAGTAGACGTTTAAAAAAAGGGGACAACCAAGCAATAGTCCCATTTTTTTAAATTTTGAATTCTCTCCCCTATTTTTTTTTCTTTTCTGGGTATAATTCCAGCGGTGATGTAGGGCAAAGGGAAGGAGATGGTGGGGAAACTAAATGACGTCCATGTTGGTCAGACACTACAGAACTTAAGATAAAGCTGGGACCAAGACAACCTAAATCTGGGTTGATTTCTCTGTAAAAAAAAAAAAATACACTGACCAAATATACCAGACATTGAGTGCCTTGTACAGCCATCCCCTCACCCTACTCGCTCCCAACCCCTCGCCAAACAATGCTTTCTTCCACGGTGCTATCCAATCTCATTTCCAGAAATTGAAGAATCACCAGAAGGAATAAATGAGATAAATTTGAGAGTAGCATTGGTATCGATTCTAATTGACAGCACACAGTTAGAGATACCAGTGTATTTACAAGTCGACCGAGCCCGGATTTGAGTTTTAAATAATAATAATGTTTAAAAAAAAAAACTTTGTTCTAGGAAACGTGAGCTATTGAAAACATAACGGAACTGGCGACCTTAATTGAAGTATTTGAACTCATTGGCATGCATTGTTTGACAGTGGCGTGGCCAAGATGGGGCATAAGGGTGGTCGTGTGGGAAAAAAAAGGAAGGGGGGTCAAGTATATCACAACCACTACCAGAAAACCCACGTTTTATAAGCAAAAATCTATTTTTGACTTTTTTCGTTTTGTTTTATGAATGGAGGGGTGGGGGAGGAGGAGAAAAAAACTAAATTCTATAGACAGTTATAAAGGGTTGACAGATTTTCATATAAGATAAGCATTCATAATTTATATCTTTAAAACTATTTTTTCTGAAATGTTTTTATTTATATAATATATTACTAATTTATAACCAACATATTTTGCTAAAAATAATAGTATAGCTTTTGCTTTCCATTGAAATGGATTAGATCAGTTACTTATCTCAATGCTGTTACTAACTTGTGGATAAAACACAAAATTTTCAGAAAAAAAAAATCTAAAACTTCGAAATATTTTTTTTTTTTAATTTCAATAATTGATAGTCAGATCAAATGTTACGTTTACCATAGTCTAGGTTGAAATTATTTTAGAGTTCTCCATTGTTGTTCCCTTTTTACAATTCGCTATTTCCTCTACCCGTCTACCCCACACCCTTTCCCTTCCATCAAACATTTTTGTCCGCCTCTGCATTGCAATCCTAAAGCCGCTGTTGATTATAAATCGAAATGTCATCGTGAAGATATAAACAGTGTCTTGTCAATCATACACATCACACAAACAAACAACGAACTGAACGTGTTAGCTCAATAATTAAATGTACAATACGCAGGCAACTAAAACTACAAGAGAGCTTTCATAATCCATTTAAATGGTCTGCTTATATAAGCTTAACTAGTTGCCCATTCGAAATATTCAAGAGCTGTCTCAAAATTATGAATAATGTTAAAGAAGACAAGACGTATATTATTAGCCATGATTCTCTCTCTCTCTCTCTCTCTCTTTTTAAAGAAAAAGACATCTAGATAACGTTATTGATCCAAATCAATATGCAAATCACGTCATTGCACAGGACAGATATATAGCCTGACAACAACTGGCGCAGAAATCAGATCATGCAGCGACAAATGGAACGATGTTATGTCAAGTATCTAGTCTATCAGCTGTGTTGGAGGAATGTTTTCTTGAAAACGCACAGAACGATGCAAAGAATGAATATATATGATCTATTCGCTGTGTTGGTACACCCAGAACAATGCAATATCTGTTATATGAGCTCAGCTGGCAGATTCAGCCCCCAACTGCATGATGACCTAAGATGTCGTTCTATTCTATTAATAGTTGTAACACTGGTCTGATGCAAGTTTTTTGGTCAATTGCAACGCAGCAAACGATTAGCGGCTATTGAAAGGAAAATGGGTTCTAAAATTATACCTAACTAAGAACCTTTGTTATACGACAATCTGCACTTAGTGTTTCTTACAATCCTCCATAGACCTATATCTTTTATCGATCTTAAGTTTATATAATGCGTAACACCAAGAAACAAATGATTTCTTTTTGTTTACTATTATTCACAATTAATTCACAATAGAAACATTTGCATACAATGATTACAGATCCATACAATAGCTACAGATCAGTACAATAGCTGCAGATGCATACAATAGCTGCAGATCAGTACAATAGCTACAGATCAGTACAATAACTACAGATGCAAACAATAACTACAGGTACAAACAATAATCAGATAAATATTATAACTACAGGTACAAACAATAAAGACAGATGCATTCAATAGCTACAAATCTAAATAAATGCAACTAAACCACGCTTAACCATTAATCTTTGCAACCAACTGAGCCATTAATGGTCATTTAATAAGGATACATCCCCTCTTCCTCGTCTCAGAACCTTTTTTTTCCCCTCGGTAATGGTAAAAGTATACATTTGATAAAACTCTCATCTATAGTGTGAGATTTTGAACCAGAAAAGTTGGACAACAAAACATAGAGTCAGTCACAAACAATTTATATTCCATACAGTAAACTAACGAAAATACGGACAGAGAGAAACAATAATGAGCGACGGTTGAATAGACAACGACCCAAAGTCGGAAGGATGATTAATATATAGTTGCATAGACAGAAACGCGGTCGGGTAGAATGATCAAGAGACGATAGACGGACGGATAGATCTAGAATCTAGACCATAGGTTCTCAACCTTTTTCGGCTCACCGCCCCCTTTTACATTTTTTTTCCGCTCACCGCCCCCCAACTTAATTTTAGCGGAAACATTTGTTAATTAAAGGGAGATAATGAACCCTTTTCATTTTAGGTAATATTTCAATTTGGTTTTTTTTTTTAATAAAAAACTGAATGGCTTGCATTTATAACTTTAATATGATATGACATAACTGTAAAAATTATTTGAAAATTGTATAAATATTATATAACTAAAGAATTTATATGAATATTTTCAAGCATTTTAATAACTACCCAGTTTGTATAATTACTATGTATCTATACCGCTCAGTTATTGTGGTTACCTCATTACAAAGGAGTCAAACGCATTAAAGGACATCTCAGTAAAACGAGTAAAATTAGTAATATTAGCCGATGTTAAGGCGACAGTCCGGTGAACCAACCATAACATATTGACGGCCGCATAACATATTTGCCAAGTAGGCCTACTAACCCCTACTTCATCGAAAAGTCATTGCGATTCTTATTTGTTCAATAATATGTATGCCTACTGTTTGGGGATATCAGATATTTAGTAGCACTTGCGTTTACATCATATTTCATCCAAAAACTAATCGATTCAAATAGCTGAGTTGTTGAAATTATAGCAGATACGTATGTACCGCCCACTTGCCCTTCATCGCCCCCCAATCGCCCCCGGGAATGTTATCGCCCCCCTAAAGCTTCTCATCGCCCCCTGGGGGGCGATATCGCCCCCGTTGAGAACCTATGATCTAGACAGACTGAGAAGGGGGACCAATATAAAGAATGTAGGATAAGAAAAGAAAAAGAGTCAATCTTAAACGACATAATAAAGACTAAACGGTTAACGTGATTCCATCATTGCCACACGCCCCTCCTTTCTTTCCCCGGAAGTCTTTGGTCAATAGTTAGTCACCAATTTAAAAGATCCCATTTCACCGAATTTCAGGAATTCATTGCTTTTAATGTAACACTGGAACCTCCTAATAACCCCCTTCTCGCCTCCCTACCCTACCCCTTTCTGGACCATTTGGTCAGTAAATCTCTGAAACAAACATAAACATACCTCCCAACTGTCTGTGTGTGCCTGTCTGTGTGGGAGTTTGGGGGGGTCTCGCGCGCATCCCAATCTTCTTATCAATTAAAGTGGAACTGTCTGAACTGATCGCTGCTTCAAAACAAACACACAAATACACCCACAAACAAACACAAAACAAAGGAATAAAATAAAAAAGCAAACAAGTTTCATAAAGGTAAGAGATAGACAATAGCCGTTAGAACACGGATTGTTTTCTTGTATATTTCACAAAGTGCCTATACTCTTTCCAATATATTGAGTACATCCAATAAAAACTATCCATACACATTAAAACATACACGTCATGTAAATACTTCCATTCATTTCTAATGGGCCGTATTGCTGCTGAGAGTTAACACCCTTGCCCCTTATACAAGTCAATCTTATATACCGTAATTGTAAAATGGGCAAGGGGTGTTAACTCTCAGCAGCAATACGGCCCATTGCACACTTTCCAAAATATCTGTACATCCAATACCCAACAAAAAAAAAAGCATGCCCACTTTAAATCAAATTAGTTTATTCAATCGAAAATGCCTAATTTCACAATATTAGTACATCCATTCAAAATTGCTTTAAACACATTCAACCATATACCTACACCCAAATCAAGCAAAATAGCACCCTCCCCCCCACCCCCTATTTTTTTCTAAGGAAAATATTATTTTAAAAAAAAACAGTAGGCCCTATCGATTTTTCTAAAACAAATTTTGGAAAGGGTATGGTATGAGAAAAAAAAAAAAAAAAAAAGAGGACTATATCGCCTACACCATGAGCCTGACTATAATAGCCAATTAAGGTTGAAGATATTTAAACAGCGACCAAAGCTGAGAACCAGTAAAGTGGACTTAAGCCATGGTTCAATTCGTAAACATTGACTGATGATGAATAAGATGGGGGGATGCTGGCTTTTTAACTTTTAATATGGCGGACCCCAAAATAAAAATAGTGACTACCCCCCACCCCTCATGGCTAATCCCGAGTCTGCTGGCTATAAGATACGGAATTTTCGGAATATGCTTTTATAGAGCATCAGTCCATATTGTCTTATTTAGTCAACAATTGTGTGGTCTACATTTGGAAACACATTCAATTTATTACATTAGTCTATTTTGCATTCCCAAAAAATTAATATATCAAATAATTCGTTTTCATTACAACCATTTTAATATTTTAGTTTCATATATGTATAGGTTCTAGTTTTGGAATTCATCTTTCGGTTTAAATCATTCGAGTTGTTAATATATTTTAAATGATTCTATTTAATAATACATTAATTAATTATTTTAAATGTTAACATTCCTGGGGATGTGCTAAGTAAACTAATGTTCAATACCACCAAATCTCCACGCCATTAATTATTATTGCCCTATTTCAGAAATGTGGCGGTGCCCATGGGAGTTTTGTTGTTGTTGTTTTTAAACGCCTAATTCGCAAATACGTCATAGCGATTAAGACGCCAGATGGTCAAAGCAATAATTTCTAAAAGGGACCGACACAGAAGCAATTTTCAGTTCGCAGAAGCAATTTTCAGTTCAATAAATTTGATACAATAAAAGAAAAGATAACTAAAATTTCACTAGCAAATTAAAAAAATAATAATACAAACTACAAACTACAGATTAACATCATTTAAAGTCATTATCAAATGCAGGACAGAAGGACACGTCCTATTTTTTGCCGGGCGTCTGGCAACACTAACATTTGCCGAACTAATGTTTCATCTGATGTCCCTGATATTCTTAGTATTCATTTTAATGTGTCCTTTTTTGTTATAAGCAAAAAAAATAATTCCTCGAAATCTGTGCTTTTACTTTTTAATTAAAGGCAATACAATACAGGCTACATTCTTTCTTGCTATTTTTTGTTTCTATTTGATTTAAAGCTAGAATTAATACGTTATATCGGCACCCCACATCCACTACTTAAAATAAACCACCCTTCCAATTTAATATTCATATTAGAAGAGAATTTTTAAAAAGTAGTTTCAGCTGCATATTTCCCAGTGTGGATAAAACTATTCATTGGACACGGCGGGGTTTAAAGACAAACGTTATAACGCTCCCCTGGCATCAGATTCTCTCCCTGTTATCATTCCCATCCCACCCCTGCGCTGCAATGTTTAAACGCCGAAAAAAAAATTCAATTAACCCTTTGTGTACAAAGTATCCAGAAATTGACAAGCGGCAATAAAAAAAAATAAACAGGCTGCCAGGGGTTAAATGAAAAATACTGTAACGCCAACAATATACTTTTTGGTTTTAGAGTACAAAAGAAAATCTTCAATCACCTTCCGCTCATTCTGTACAGCGTTTCTGGCATTGTGTATTGAGCGGTTCTGGTAATGCTGTTGTTTTTTTCAGACTGAGACTTTTGTGTAATGTTTAACAATATAAAAAAAAAAGGGGGGCGTAAAAAAAGGGGGGTAGCGGGGAGGACATTGTGTAGGCTACTCATATGGTGAGTTTAACAATTATTCTCTTATCAACTAGTAATAATTTGTATAAAACAACGCACACACAAACAAAAAGTCCCACAAATGTCAGAATGTTTTGTTTTTTAAAGTTTATCTGATCTATATAATCTAGAACGCCCTGTGTATTGTCTGGTATAAAAGTATAAGGTAAAAAAAAAAAACAGAACAATAGAAAAGAAATCAAGAACAATTATAATCAATGTGCCAGTTTGTTTCTTGTTTACTTTTGTTTTCCTGTTTATATCTTAGCTGTTTTCATTTTCCCAGGAAAACCCTGAACAGACTCGTAGACTTAAATCGTTTAAGATTATAAATGTTTCTGCCACTAGACAGTGAAATCCCCGAGGGAAAGGCCGAGGCGCCTTGAATATTTTATACGCCCCCCCCCCCACACACACACACCCTTCTTCCCAAATATTAATGTACTCAGGGGATGTGGCTCTTAAAACTTGACATTTGTTCAAGTTAGATAATCGTCTCAATTATCAATTCACTCCAACACAAATTAAAAGAAAGAAAACTAAAACACAATGAAAAACACAAAAAAAAAATATATAGGAATGGAGAGAAAAACAAACACCTAATGAAGCTGTGCGGCTTCGAATAAAAATTCTTTTCCCTAGCTTACATATTGCTATAGTTTCATTCAGAACGCATGTGTGGTGAAAATGAATGCACGTTGGAGCCAGGTTCCGTTTAAAGTTAGAGTGAGAACCTTTAACAAAACAATGTAACTGGGAAAGTGTTGTGTGGGGGGTCGGGGTTGAAAGATCAATCTATGGGCTACATGCGGTTGGACAAGGACAAGACATGTCATGTGAGCTACATAATGAAGTGAGAAAGGTAGGACAGACAGGTCGGACAGTCGACGCCAATTTCAAAACAAAAACCTTCAAGCATATTTGGAAGGGGAGGGGGGGGGGGGGTAAGGTGAGACTTGAAATGGGATGCTTACTCCTCTCCTCCTTCTTCCCCCTCCCTCCCCAGTCCAAATTACCAAAAAAAAAAAAACAACTGGGAGACCGGAGCCTGGCAATGTTCAAGATCAAGTTGACAACTTATCAAACATGTCCGTGGAAACAGGTAATTCTAAGAGTTTTTGACTGGTGCCTTGTACCACGTGGACAGAACAAGGAGAACAAGGAAAAAGTGAAATTGGGCTAAAAACAATGAAACGAGGCCGAAAGGGTTAGGCCTGTGTTGAAATTCATCCGGGCGATTTCGGCAAAGTAAAGTTAAACTAAAGGGTCAATATTAAAGAAACTAAAGAACAACAGTAAACAATAATAAATCAAATGGGACCATAACTTTCTATAAAAGTTGAACATTTATTCTTCAA
This sequence comes from Anisus vortex, assembly GCA_949126835.1. Lineage (NCBI taxonomy): Eukaryota > Metazoa > Mollusca > Gastropoda > Planorbidae > Anisus > Anisus vortex. Next base: position 25,087,753 of record OX421493.1, read on the forward strand.
TGCAGGTAACAACAAGAAACTTCTTTACTTTAAATCCATTTCTATTACTAAATATGACACCAACACAGAAAAAAAAAAAAATTCTTTAAGGAAACACTATTAAAGTAAAAAGTAAGACGATCCTATAGAAATTTACCAGACGAAAGGTGGACTGAGCCCTGGCTGCTGCCATATGGAGATGAATCCCACAAATTCTGATGGTGTGTTGTGGAATATTGTACAGTATTGAAAGGTATGTCTTAAACATTACACTTGTAGTCACCGGAATGCCACCATAGGCGTCAAACACTTTGGGAGGGGATGAATGGCATCCTGGCATATGGCAAAAAAAAAAAAGGGAGGGAGGGGGTTTAGTGACAGCCAGGTATCGGGCTGACAGGTGCGAAATGGGCTAGAAATCGTAAGGGAATCACTGTCAGTAGGGTGTTACTGAAGACGCGAGACAGCCCCCAAGAAACCTTGAGTGAACATTTTATCCCCATATCAATAACTGTGTATGTGTGTGTGTGTGCAAACGGGTGGGTCGCCCCACTGAAAATGGCGATAGAATCGCTTAACAAAAGAATTGATTAATCAGGAATATTTTCTGAGATAAGAAAATATTAGGGGTTCGGGCCTGGGCGAAGGGGGGAGACAATCATACACTAAAATTGCGTGTCCCAGCTCTAGACACAATGAAAACATGGTTTCTAATTACCCCTTTGCTACTTGCAAAAAAGAAAACAAATAGACGTCTTATGAAAGGATCCTCAAACGTTTGTACCGGTGGGTAGGACATTTAGGTTTTTGTAGTTTGCACACAAAAAAAATGGAAGTATTTTTCAGCAAACTTCTTAAATCTTACTTTTTTTGCTCAGGCAGAGCGGTGTCTGCCTGATGTCACGGACCAGAATCTGGCCCGCGGGCCGTATTTTGAGACACCTTTATCAATGTCCCTCGTGCATTATGTTTTGATATACTGCATGTTTTCTCCATTTTCCCCCTTTCAATTTCAACTGGAAACCTGCGTGTATGTGTGTGAGGTAGTCAAGGTAACTTCCACACTATAACAAAAGCCAGGGGTGGTATTAATTAAAGGCTTATCGCTCCTAACCAGATAAATGTAATCAACTTGAGCACTCTGCTTATGTTTTCTTCTTCTTTGCTGTTCTTGGTGTTGTTATTGTAATCAACATAAGAATTCAACCAAATATTGTTGGATGAGATATTGAGAAATGTCAATGGCATATAGGAAACAAATGTCTTCTTCCTTTGTTTATCAAGGAGAGCAATGAGATATTACTTCAATAAAGAATGTTAATGTTGTTGCTTTTTATAATTCTTTTGACGGTAAAATATGTTTACCTTGCACAGAGCGTAAAATATATAGATCATATAGATAGAATAATCTTTAATTGAACTTTGTAATAGATCACGAAAAGCCTCTGATTTCTCATAAAACAACTTGTTATATAACAGTTATTATAATATAAAAACGTGGATTATGATTGATAAAAAATATAGAACAAAGTTGTACGAACTTGTAGAATTTAGAAATGTTGAACTGCTCAATGATCATTTCGTTGGCTATAATTGAATAATTCCAGTCATTATTTATTTTTTAAAAGTAGGCCTAACTGTTACATATAACCACTGCAAGATATTTTGTTTTATGTATTTCCAGCATGCGGGGGGGGGGGGGGGGGTCAAAAACTAGACTGCACATGCAATCTCTATTTATTGGCGTAGGCATAAGATGGGGATGGTGGGGTAGGAAAAGTGTAACAACGATAAAAAATATTGTTCATTACAGGGTAACAAATAATAATTCAAGCATTTATACATTTACGAATTATTTGTAGACGAAAAGACACAGACTAAAGCAATATAATAATAAGAAGAAGAATAAAAGAACGTTTCAGAGTATTGTAGAAGCAGAATAATAAGTCATTAAGAACTTTTTTCATTACTTTGCTATTATTCTAAAAAGAGGGAGACCAAAAAAAAAATAAAGAGGTAACGTTGTAATCAGTCTTTAATAGATGTTAATAAATCAATTTCATGCAAATTTAAGCGGTTGGCAATAAATGTAATACATTGAATTAAGGGGAGATAAGAACTTAAAAGCTTTCTTTTAATGTTGTTGTGAAACTTGGTAGTGCTTTCTTAACGTGTTTACTTCTCGTGGCTGCAGAAACAATGCTAGGACAGGGGGGGAGGGGGGGGGTGGAAAGCAAACGGGAGGACAAAGACAACAACAATCTAAATAGCTGGCAACATTAACAGTGTTATCTCCATAATATACTTTCTCTTGCCTACCAACTTAATACCAACAGTACGCATTAACTTCTTACTTCTTCAAAAAAAAAAAGGTTAACGTGAGAGTGCCCCAGCTCACAAACACACAGATTTCCTTTACAGCTTTGGTAAAAGGAGGATGTATAGTTTCTTTTAGTGCTTTAAAATAGATAGATGGACAGAGAGACAGAAAGACAGACAGACAGACACAGTAGGTTGGGTGGGTAGGTAGGTAGGTAGATAGATAGATAGATAGATAGATAGATAGATAGATAGATAGATAGATAGATAGATAGATAGATAGTCGATAGATAGAAACACGGACATATAGCCTATGCCTTGTCCGCTTGATTGATATCAGTGTTACATCATGTCAGAAAATCATGGCAAATACGCAATTAAAACAGCTTTTTTTCCTGTAAAAATAATATTGGAAACAAAGATTGAAAAAAAAAAGGTTGGGGGGGGGGGGGGGCAAATGAGAGATATAAGAGATTACGTTTAAAAAAACAACAATAAGTGCAATGTTCGTTGCGCCATGCAGTACAGGGTAACAGAAATGCATAAATTACACACAGGCAATCTTTATTGCAACAGACTATTAGTGAATTTATAGCGAGAAAATAGATTTGGGTGGATAAAAAAAAGGTATAATTTATAGGCTTTTGAGAATAGATTTATCTAATACTGGGTACAATACATATCTATAATGTAATGTCAGAGAATAATATGGGGAGAGGGGGGGGGGGGGGTTCGACGTCCTAGTAAAGCAAGCGTGAGTTTTATTTGTACAAATCATAATCAAATAAAAATCTAAGTAAATTTAAAAAAAAACAATCAACCAACAGAGTGCTGGCGTCAGTTCTGGTGAGTTCATACACATAATCTGGAAGCAGACATGGTAATTGTGCAGGCCCAGGAAAAGTTGTATTAAAATGATTTGTTTAAATGCGGACCTTTCCACTCTGATTCAACTAAGGTCAAATTTCGACAACATTTGCAGAGGGCCCCAGGAGTCTAATTAAATAGCAATTGTAATTAGTTATAAAAGCTAGAAAGTTATAAAACAGTGGCAAACTCCGACTTTGGAACATCGTTCGGAAACGAATATAGTGGATATAGTGTTCATATTTTAAATTTCATCCGAGGTAAAAATTAATTAATAAAACTAATTAAATAATTATTCGAAATTCCCAATGTTATTTTTGAAGTTTGGAACAGATAGATGGATCCAGCTCCGGGCAAAGAACGCCCTGCTCCGAACATCGCCGACACCCTAATTTAAAACGTTTTATTATATTGGATGGTAAGACAAAAAAAAGGGAGGGGGGGGGGTAATTTCAGAGGTGAAGAAGAATTTAAAAAAATATATATATATATTTAAAAGATGAATTATTTCCAATAACATGTTCGGAATGTAAACTGAGTAATATATAATTATTTATGAGAAAAATATTCCAATTGAAGCAAAAGCCAAAAATCTGTTCATTTGTCAAAGAATCTGCTGCAATCATGTTTGGAACATTTCTCCAGGTAACTTAATGAAACGGTAAGTGTCAATGTGGTGGCAGCGGGTACACGCTTGCTGCAAGTAGAAACACACGTTTTTGGTGAAAGGGTAAACCCATGCATAATAATATTTCAAGGTGGTCAGGTACGTTAAGGCCTAAAAGAAAATAATCAAACGCTTTCAACTTTTAAAAGTGTGCTTTTCTAAATAAAGAAAGGGGTGTGGTGGACCCACACCATCCGCTCTTTTCATGATGATGAAAAATTACAAGCTAATGGAACATGACCTACCGGTAGCCTACATAAAAAAAAAGGCCATACTGCTAAATGGGAAAACACGAAATTATATGAAAACGTCAGATGCATAGTCGAGATGTTTATTATGCATTACTTTTTATTTATAGTAAAAAAATCAACCGTTCAATTTTAAATATAACTTATTAGGTTGGGATTAGAATTATAACTTAAGATTTTTTTAACGTAAATTGCATGAAAGAACATACATTTATTTTTTTAAATTTCTTTTAAGCAACTATAACTCCATAATTAAAGAGGATGGCCTACTACAATAATACTAATTACAACAAATAAACAACAAAATTTCATATGACGAAGATATAATTATTGCGTTAGTAGGCTATATAATATTGTACGAAGGCAACCCCAAACTCGAGAAACGAATGACACTCAATTATGCAGTGAATAATACTGAAATAGGAGAAGAGGGGGAAAATGTAAAGGGGGGGGGATAGAGAGAGAGAGAGAGAAGATCGCAAAATTTAGAAAAACAAATATATTCTATAGCAGCCGAGATTAAAGGATTGGTATCGACCGAGGCAAGGTCAGGTCAGAGATAAACAATTTGTTTAGGGTGAAATTTTTTGTTTCTCACAATGTGTAAATCTCAAAAAACGAAGCTCAGATGTCACAACAATGGATGGAAGCATGCAACGAGGGCTTCATTTTGTCCGCCTAATTACCGAGATTTTTTTTTTCTTGTTTTTGTTTTTTTGTCTACGAAAACAACAAAAACAAAAAAATAACCAACAACCGAAAACAAAATGATAGTTTGGAAGTTTTAAAGCCGTTCGAGTGGAACAAGTGGAGTAGAGGTTTACACCAGCATTAGCTACAACCCCGCGCCACAGCTATCATATGATCGTAGTATAATCGTAGCACCAAAACCTAAGCCTGGCTTTAGCAAAAAAACATTTAGCTTGAAACATTTACTTTAAAAGAGAAAGAAAAAAACTCCTACAAAAAGCAGTTTGAAAACATAAATATGTAACGGGTATATGCCAAAATAACCCATTTCTTGGTCCTCTGAATTTCTTTTAAACTATTTTTTTTTAAGTTCTCTCCCCTTACTCTTGTTTTTTTTATATTTTATTGTATCATCCATTCCAGTATTTCTTTTATTCTATATACAGTTAAACAAAAACAAAGAAGAAAAACAACAAACAAAAAAATCCGCAAAAGTTGTTTTCTTTTAAGAATAGATCCTGAAATTGTAAAGGCAGATGCACAAATGAACGGATTCAGTCACAACGAGAAGAAAAAAAAAACATCAACAAAAAAAAAGAAGAAAAAGGTTCACAAGGAGCGGTAACATTTTCACAAAACAAAAACTGGTGAGCATTACTCGAAGTCACGCTCGCGACTTGATGCCTGGATTTTTCGGAAGTAATCCGAGAACCAGTGTCGAGTCTTAAGTGTTATGTACCGATAATTAACTATCGCGCCAAGTAGAAATGTCTCGTCTCTCGAGACACAACGATTGGCTCAGTTTAATTAATTAAGTCTTAAGGAAAACGACCTCGTTCGGCTTACATCTACATAAGCGTCGGGTAGATTTGATGAACGACGGGAGAGAGCCGAGATTTGTGTTCAATCCTGTGGGTAAAACGCCATGGCATGATAATTAGGGTAATCTACAAGGGCGCGAAACAAAGCGCTACATGTAAAATGTAAACCCGATATGTGGCCCTACGCGTTTAAATGTGGGAGCTCACTGAATCAAGTGTGGTTTCGGTTAAGGTGGGCTATTTTCAAACAAATTTTATCCGTTCGGTACGGTGAAACTTAATGGGTCAGGAGGCTGTGTCAATGAGTTTACTCAGCTATGATGTAGACCTATACCTGGCAATTATATTAAGAAAGTAAAAGCACCGGGCGTTGCGCTGACCACACAATCCCCTTGTATGTCAAATTCAATGGAAATATCGCTATTCGAAGAAAGTAAAAGCGCTGGGCGTTGCGCTGATCACACAATCCCCTTGTATGTCCAAGTCAATGGAACTATCTCTGCTTTATTGTCCAAACATGGACTGAAAAGTTGTACTATTTACTCCAAACGGGAAATATAGTTGTAAGATGTAAAATTATCCTTTTAAATGTGTATATCTTCGTTTAATCCCTCCCTCGAGTATTGAAACTATTTCAATAGCATTACCTAACGTAGCACCCCGCGCCCCACCCCACTACCTCTACCACACACACACACACACACACACACACACACAGAGATAAATGATAAATCAAGAAAACAGAAGTCGGTGTAAGTTTTCACATTTACGAGGCGAGAAATTTTTACCACTAAATAATAGGTGTCTTGGTTCAATGTACACACGCCTTCAATTTAAAGTCCAGCCGGAGGGGGAGAATCTGTTCAACTCATTTGTGGCTCTGTGGGTGTGTGGTTGAGGTGGATGGCAGATGAGGAGGGGGGAGGGGGGCTCTGATAGACTAGGAACACTAACGCATTGCAACTCTGGATGGATTCTTGTTTTCCTTTCCTTTCTTTTTGTTTTGTTTTTCTTTTTAAAGATTTACAATTTCTAGCGAATTTGTGTTTTAGTTCCGAAAGAAGTCATCTTCCTAGCATATGTTTTAATACCAGGTAGAAAGACTTTATACCCAAAAAAAAAAGGGTAAATTGTTACGGTAGTTGTTGTTTTTTTAATCGAGCTACAAATTTTACTCTTTCAGCATCACCCAAGAGTTTCCGTGACAACGACGTACAGTGGAAGAGTCGCCACAATCTCAAGCCATTTTTGTTTTCTAACAAACGCCCAGGGACTAAGCCCTCAAAGGGATACCTTCCAGATGAGCTCATTTACCTAGGATACAGAAACCCACTGGTCGGCCATTGGACGTCCATCCCCCATTAGAGTTTACTGAAATGAAAGGATCAAAATAATTTTACTCCAGATTTAAAGTGTAACAACTTAGCTTTATATATTGTATTTGAGAAAATCTTCAGCAATACAAATCACAGGGTGACATCTTAAGTCAGACATATTATGGGGAAAAAAAAGAATCTAGAAACGGACTTCGTTAAGCAGACAACTTGAAGCAGACATTGTAAAGAAGACATCTTGAAACAGACAACTTGTAATAGGCATCTTTAAAGAGACATATTGAAACAGACATAATATATAAATATTATAAATAGCCATTATTATTATTAATAATAATATTATTATTATTACTAAATAGACATCTTGAAACAGACATATTGAAACTGACATCTTGAAATAGACATCTTGAAACAGACATCTTGATGCAAATGACTTAATGCAGACATCTTGAAACAGACATCTTGATGCAAATGACTTAATGCAGACATCTTGAAACAGACATCTTGATGCAAATGACTTAATGCAGACATCTTGAAACAGACATCTTGATGCAAATGACTTAATGCAGACATCTTGAAACAGACATCTTGATGCAAATGACTTAATGCAGACATCTTGAAACAGTCCTCTTCATCTTGAAACAAATAAAAATTCAAATACCATGACCACTCACATCTAAAGACATAAACAACTTCTTTACTAAATACATGTACATTGAAATTATAGCCAATTTTGCTGTTACCTTATTATGCTAAATACATAAACAAATGTTAACCACTTTACTCGGGACTTTAAAAATAAAACTGGCATCATACTAAGACTGTTTCTATCTTTATATCAACAACAACAACAAAAACCCAAGAACTGGCGAATGTGAAGAGGGAGAGCGTGGTAAAGAAAAAAGAGTGCAAAGGAGAGAGTGAAAGAGAAATAGAGAGAGAAAGAGATCATTTGATTTTTTTTTTAAAGTAAACAAAGCAGAAAAAGGGAGATGCCTTTGTTTTCATGCTTGAAAATCTGGAAATCTTTTGGCCATCAATAGGTAACTAACAAAAGGACCCGGCTGTAATACACTACAGACTTAAGTACCGAGATTCCCTAAGGACAACTCAACATGTTCCAGGTGTTATCCACATGCGAGCTCTAAATCCCGAACAATGCAGAAGAAAAATAAAATACAATACGAAAAAATATATTTATAAAGAGAAAAAAGTAGCTTCTTTAAGTACCTTGCCATTTCATTTTTTTTTTCCGGGTGTTTTTCGCGCGGCTCGGTTCCAAATGTCAAGAAAACTTCAAACGCGAGAGCTGAAAAGATACTGAAATATTAAATTTATTAAAATGCACTTTCGGGGCCCCCGCGTGTTCCTGTTGTTGTTGTTTTTTTCGGGGCCGATGTTTAGATCAAGGGGCTTCTACCTGAGGAGAAAAAAGACGCTCTTTGGGTGCAAGTCTAATTCGCAGAGGGGTTGGCGGGGACAAGATACAATTTCAATGAAACCTTGAATTAAAAGAAAGGATGAAAGAAAGACAGAAGGGTAAATGATGACATAAGTTGTACGAGGCTCAACCTGCCATGCCTACATAATACACACTAAGCGAGCTTTTCTTCTCACTCTATCTCTCAATCCTATATCAATCTTTATTTCATTCTACATCCCATATCTACATTTCCCTCCTCTCCCCACTTCCTGGCTCTATCTCTTTTCTTCCCCTCTCTATTTCTTCCCCGTCTCTCCGTCAATATCCACTTCCTGACTCCTACTTTCGTTTTGCTTCTCTCTCTCTCGACATATCTATCTCAAGCCGCCTTTCTCTCTCTGTCTCTCACTCTCCATCTCCTCTCGAACCTCTCTGTCTCTCCGTTCCTCTTTTCTCTTTCGCCAAACATCTCTCTTCTCCAGGTGTCTAAAAAAATCACCATGTATCGTTTCACGCCCCCCCCTTCCCGGGCACCGCTTTAATTTAGGCTCACAAAAAAAAAAAAAAATACACCAGGCGCGTGCAACTGTTTCGGCCTACACTGTACGGTCCATGGTTTACCTCCAATGACGACACTGCTAGGCACACTCGCCATTAGTATCCCATTCAAAAATAAATGTATATTATAGAATTATTTATTCCAGGGAGCTAATTTATTTTATAAGGAGAAGTGCTACAAGAGAAAAGCTGTAACCGTTCCAAAGAAATACGCCACATGTAAAAAAAAAAAAAGTTTACAACAGATATGCTCTTAGTCCTGTCGTCTCAATTGAAACAGATCAACAATAACATGGATAAGAAATTGAAATATAATTGGTTTTTAATTTAATAATATATTTATTTTTAAATTACACACACACACACACATAAAAAAGTTGGGAAAAGATTTATGAGTTTGAAAATGAGGCGAATGGAAAAAAAACAACTACAGAAAACGGAAAAATGCCCGAGAGTGTAAGCATCTGTTTTCTGTAGACTGACATTTCAACGCAAACGGAGGGGGAGGGGGGGGAGGGTATGGGTGGAATGAGGGAGGGGCGGAGTTTTCCAACTGGGAAAGGGGTAGGCGTCTTCATCTACGGCACCAATAACAAGCGGTAAATTTTTATTATAATCCCTTGCGCACCGTGCAGAATTTCACCAGTTCACTTGAGCTGAGCCAGGCAGAAGCAAACAACGAAAAACAGTCTGGGGGAAAGGAAGGTAGAATTTATTACAATTGTCTTGCAGTGCAGATTACCTGGTGCCTGTTCGTAACCTTCTTTTTTTTTAATACACTCGACACCCAAGCACCTTTTTATATATAAAGAAAAAAAAGAGGACTTTTTCTACCATACCAGTTATATAAAACCATTGCTGACTACGGAAAATCCCAATAGCCAGAAGCCCTTTAAGATATCCAACAAAAAGTCAACATGTCATATTCAGTGTAATGGCTCTCAGCAAACCTCTTATCTTTTTATATTTCCCTTTCTTTTTCCTTAGTATTTAAGTGGAACCCTTCATTGATTTGCATTTCAACCGTTAAACTGTTAACCCCCCCCCCCCCCCAAAAAAAAAGGAAAAAAAAGTGGCCAAACAAAATCTGCTTAGCCACAACCCCATAGACATAGCGATTCACAATTGAATATCAGACACACGAGCGTTGCGCTCATTTGAAATCGCTCTCTCCCGTTATATATCCCTTCGGCCACATCACTAAACCGACTCTCACTATCTCTCTCTCTTTCACACGTTTTAATAACAATGTAGAAACAAAAAGTAACAAAAGAGAAAGAAGAGAGAGAGAGAAAAAGAAAAAGGAAGGTATAACAGTCTTACCTACTCGGTCTGGAAAATATGTGATACTAGACAGGGAGGCGAGGGAAGGGGAGTTTGGGGGGGGGGGAGGGAGCTAGGGTGGAGCTGCTCCTAGATTGCGCGCGCATGTGCTTACGCGCGTACTATTTAAACCTGGAAATCCCCACTCAATAGATTGTTGTTGATGCTTTTTTCTCTTCTGCCTTTTTTTTTATTCGTTTGAAAAGAAATGTAGAAATTCCTTTTTGATACGCCTTTGTCTCTTTGCCGCTCAGGGATTCTCGTGCTATTATCGCCCCTGAGGTCCCCGTAACCCAAATTGGTGCCAGAAATAAAAAAAACAACAACCTGGAAATCCCACCCAGCAGAATTGAAAAGCAAGAAGGAAAACAAAAAGAAAGAGAAAAAGAAACGGCACAAACCATTTGTTGGTGAGTTCTGAAATCTCTTGACAAGGTATCACTTGGCTTACAATGATATGTTTACTGAAATAACGGGAAGCTTAACACCACATTTTGTTTAGAATGAACTGTCCAAAATGTCGGATTATTCACTTCTTCCATTTTACTATTATTTATTTTTTTATCTTTTTTTTTACTATTTTAATTTTTCTTCTTTGACGTAATTTATTTTGCCTCATTTTTTTTTCACTTTTCAATTGATGATGTTATTTTAAGTTATTCTTTCTTGCCTTTATTATGTGGGCAACAAACAATTAGCCTACTGAAAAAAAAGGGGAAGAAAAGGAAGAGCCCTTCCAATTGGATATTGGTTATTTCCATCCATTTGTATCAGCCCAAGAGAAGACATAATACAGCGATTCTGGTGTTCTTTAAACACACGGTCGGCGAAGTCGTCGTTGGGGAAAGGGGGGCGCTCTGGCTTGGGTGCGGGGAGGGGGCTGCTCTAGGAAAGTTAAGATAAAGGCGATACGCTATCTCGTGGACAGAGGCAATATGCAACCGTTGAAAGGTGATTTGAATTTGAGAAAACGCGAAATTGGTTTTGAAGAAAAAAAGGGAAACAACGCCAAGACCACAATACTATGTGTAAAGGAGGAGTGGATCACTGCAAGCACAACGAGTGAGGAGTATAGAAGCACTCACGCACACACGTACACTAAAGAACACACACACACACTCACGCAGACAAAAAAAAGGGGAGGTGAGGGGGGGGCGAATAGCTATTGGTGAGCATTTTAAGTGAGTGTGACAGGCAGCGGCAGTTATGACATGAAATGTATGGTAGATTCCAAGTGAGCCAGACTTAGATGACAGTTGTCAAAATGTCAGCCCCCTGAGAGACCCACGCTATTTGGTAAGATCACACAATACTTAACAAGGGGTGGAAAAGGGGGGAGGGGGCGCTGAACAAGGGGGGGGGGTAGTGGGGGGAGAAGGGAGTGCGTTTCTATATCAACACGGTTCAGAGACAACAACAAAAACTATGTACAAAAGATTAGTAAAGTGATCTTAATCTTTTTTTTTGGGGGGGGGGGGGGGGGGGGGGGAGAGCGGGGTGGTATAGGTGCGCCCTACTGCTTACAGTGAAATAACACCTAGCCCCCCCCCCCCTTCTTTCAAGCTCCCCTACCCCTAAAAACACAACCCCAAAAAAAAAAACATCCCACAACAACGAATGTATGAAAATGAAATGTATGTTTACATAGCTGTAAGCATAAAAATGAAGTGTGCCAACATAGTTATGCGATTCTTTGCCCCCTAGCTCTTCTAATTGCTGAGTTAGAACCTGACGGGATTTTATTGGTTTCGTATGTTACAAGCTAGGCTCCAGTCTACATTGGCAAGAAGGGGGTAAGGGGGTGAGGCGGTTTGGGTAAGGGTTATAACCGAGCTAGCTAGTCAGTACTTGTATTATTTGAGAAATAAAAATGTTGCCAACTAATTAGATTTAATACCGGGTTTTCCACCCGCATCCCTCCCTTACGACTACCCCTTCGTCCCCAGAAAGTTTTAATACCTTCTACAGCTGTATATTTAAATGTGTGTGTTTGCGTGTGTATGACATGAACCGTTGAGATTTACATTTATAACACTGATATACAATGAAGCACAGGTCTATGCATCATCCAGTTATCAGAAACCAAGTAACTGCGTTACGACGAAAAAAGTTAACTTGTTTATAAAGCATACTAATACACAAAATAGTCGGCCTAATGCTATGACGTCAGGCAGTTTTAACGCAAACTGTGCTATGGCCTTCAACACTACGTATGTCATACCGTTAACCGTTGTTTTATCAAAAAGTGTTGTTGTTTTTTAATATATTTTCTATGTGCCAAAAGATAATGGCTTGCATAATTTGTAATGCACTTCTTTAAAATAAAACGATGGGTATTATACGGGTATTTAAATACAATTATAAATTCCAAATGTTTTTTTTTAATGGTTACGTCAAAGAACATCCAATCATATCTATATAGTTTGGAAGCGGTGAGGTGCCATGTTAATAAGTTGTTTTTTCCCCCTTCTCTCAGTAGGCCTATACCGTATTATCTTCATCATCGCATTTAATGTGAGCTGGGATGGGGCGAGAAAGGAGAGTCCAAATGCATCACTTGGCGAATCAATGAGAGAAAATTGCTCTTTATTAAACAAAATTGAAATTAAAATCTCGCAGCTGGAGATGTAAAAACAAAAAAAAAAGAAATAATAATTAAAATAAATAGATCCAACAACAAACACACACACTCTATAAAAAAAGAAACGCGCCCAAAATTTAATAACACGATATCATCTTTCTGCCTTTCAAAATTAAAGATAAGGGACGGCCAACTCAAAATTGTGTATTTTTTCAGGGAAAAAAAAACGAAAAAAAACAACTCCACAGAAGTTCAGAAACAGACACACAATCACTCACACCCCAAACGCACATACAGACACACACACACCCACAATATAAAAACGCAAAAGAAACATAAATTGAAAAATTGATAATTAATGCGATAAGAGTGAATATTTGCAGTAATAAAATGGGAAGAAAAATGAGGGGTGCATTTTTTTTTCATATTTAAAACAAAAACTAAAAAACAGAGAAGGGGGGGTGAATTAAAATAAATAGAAAAAGAAACAACATTATTCAACTTTTTGTTATAAAGATAAAAGTTTTCGATAAACAAGAAAATTAAGGCAAAAATAAAAGGAATATTTTTTTGAAGAAATATGATTAACAAAAAAACTATGGGTTCATAAAGGACTGCAGAAAATGGGAAGAGATAATTTAATAAATTTAAAGAAAAATAATTACATTTCAAAGAAGAAGAAAACACAAAAAACTAAGGTTATGAAATGAGGTAAGATATTAAACTGCTGTCATCGAGATGAAACATCAAAACGAAATATAGAAAAATGTGGAAGAAAAATTGGTTCGTTATTAAAAATAATGAAAGATTGTAAATTGAAGATATAATGTTGATAAGGAGAAAATAAAACGTGCATATTTGAGATGAGAACTGCGTGCTCTTGAAACATTAACATGAAGACATTAATTTAGAAATAATAAAAACCCTAGAGAAATTGAGATAAGAATGTAAGTTAGCTTCAATTCTTATATTACGTTTCAGACGTTCTGTCTATACAGAATATCATTGCGTCACAGACTTGCCTGTGGTTTGATTCAAGCATTGCATTTTGAAATAGTGTTTTGAATAATGTTAAGTTCTCTTGGTTTTACTGACTAGGTAGTGCAACCTATTCCATGCAACAAGGTCACTCACTAAGTGACAGGCAATAATTAGTCTTTCATATAGTCGTGACCATAGTACACATTCCATTGCAGACCATGAATGTCTATGGAGATGATGAAGCGGAGACCTAGCGTTTCATTGGCTGTGGGAGTGTGTGATTCGGCGTGATGTCACAACCGGATGCCGATTATTTCTTGCGCTTTAAGTCTGCTTCACATAAATGAAACTTTATGTTTTGATCGTAGCAAGTAGCCTATAGATTAGCCTATAGATGATTTCGGATATTTCTCTCTTGCCGTATTAGCGAATAAGACTCTGACCGGAAAAGGCTTTCCAAAGCTCTGCCATACACTAGCGCGTCCTAACAGCTTTCATTAACAATCAAATGATTATTATTGGTCTTTTAATCCTTCACCAATATAATTGTAAAAAAAATGACCAGATAAACAATATTCATTAATGTTCTTTTAAAATGGCTTAAATAAATTATTGATAAAAAAAAATACAGATTTTGGGCAAATCCACAACAAAACATTACAATAATATCTACATTCGAAAAATTTAATAGTTAATTGCAATTAATACCAATTTTTTACCACGTTACCTTTTGCATGGAATGCATCGACTGATTCAGCGTGTCATGGTGTCACCCTCTGTCCAAAATTATCCTATTAGAATACTGCGTTGGGAGATTTGTTCGTTTCTTTCTTCTTTTTTGTTTTAGTTGTATTTATTGTAGTTTTACACTTTTTTTTACCATTTGCAAACACACAAAAACATGACTTTTTTTATTAAATAAAATATTAAACAGGTTGTCGAGGATTAAGACAAACCGAAACCAACATTTGGGGCAATTTTTGACAAATAACCCAAACATAAAAACTTAATTACAAAATAAAATCGAGGCATCAATTTTGTTTTTTTTTTGTTTGTTTTTTGTTGTTAATTATCTTTTTTTTTTCACTTTAAACGGCCACTGTAAAAAAAAAAAAAACACCACAACTTTTTATTCAATAAAAAAAAACTGCAACCATTCCTCATTCAAAGCACAAACAATCAGACACATTCCAAATCAAAACAAAACTTGGTTGTAAGACAGATAGAAATATCTTCTAGTATAAAATATCTCGTAATTCTTAAGTTCACGATAGGATTAGGATACATTCAGAAAATCGCCGGCACACACGACATATTAACCATTTCCAACCCCTTCGCGAGATTAGAACCACACTCGGCACAAGGGCTTAAAAATCCCAAGCCATTCCTCTATCCCCACCCCTGAGAGATTCCCGTGCATCCAATAAATCATTGCAATTCATTGTTACTAAAAGTCTTCCGCTTTAGAGCCATTAAATTCTAACTTATAAATATAACACCATAACAATCTATTACAATGCTCAGATAGACATGGGAGACAACAATACTTTTCTTATCTAATTTGCAAGAACAAATGCATCTATAAACTCTTTTTGTCCGAGTGGCATCAGTGCATGGAATGGGTTACCTGAACAAACCAGAAAAACTAGCAAACACTAATAAAAACTACGGATAAGCGTGGGGCGAAATACTCTTCTGTGAAGAAGGAGCGCGTGTAACAAGTAAGATAAGAAGATAAGGGGTGGGGGCCACCAGGAGTGGTGGTATCCCCCATCACGACAAACCCTAACATCTCATGATGACATAAGCTATCGATGTTCTTCTTTTATGTTGTCTCTGTTACAAAAATTTATTTTTTTTTGTTTTCGTTTTATTTATGCCTATTTCCCCCACCACCCCACACTTAGCATTAAGCCCTAATTTGGAAACAGTCTCCAATATCCCTTTTGTTTTTAAAGTGCAAGGCTCACATAGCCTACTATACAACCCGTATTGCTATTGTACTGAGTTGTACTTACTCATCTCTTAGAGCCCTGAAGTTTAACCCCGAGACGTTAAGCGCCAATAAATCCCAGAAGTGCTGAAGTGCGAGTGGGTTACCCCGACTTATCCTGCCTCTGACTGGCAAACCGGGTGCAAATATGTAGGATTATGTGCAGCTGAAACAATCCGAACCCCCCTCCCCCCAGTGGATATAGCTCTTTACTTGAACGCGCAATCCCATACCACAGAGGGCCCAAAAGATTCAACTATTGACACCCTTTCCTCGAAAATTACGAGGCTTGTTGCCAACTTTACGCGTTGGTATTTACAGAAATATAAGTTAGAAAAAAAAATGGATAGGGAAAAAAAAGCCAACTCTAAAGGACGGCTGGAGGTTTTCTTTAATAGCCACGAGAGAGAAACGAGTAAATAAAAGGTGTAGTGAGAGAGAGAGAGGACTAAGAAAATATACGAAAGCGAATGAATGCAAGAAAGGGTACAAATGTGACCATTTTAATAGATTTCATTCATACTGTTACTATGGTAACAAGAGGCTGCTGGACAGATGTGCCATGTTAATAGCCCCCACTCCTCCACCCACCCACCCCAAAAAAGGAAAAAAAAATTGCTATGACCCACCGTACTAAACCGACCAAGTCGTTGTTTTTTATTTTCCTCCCAAACCAAAAATATCGTGTTGTCTGCTTAACTATCCCAATCGTTTCCCTATCCTACCCCCCACATCCCAAAAGTTTCACTTGCAAGCCTCCACACTCCACACATACACACACATCCCTCTAGCCGGCCATCCCGCCACCGAAGAAGAACAATAACAATGATATAAAACAAAAACAAAGAAAGAAAGAAAAAAAAAAACGAAAATCATCAAATTTCATGAGCCGTCCTATAATTCATACTTTGTTTCTGTGGGCCACGAGACAAGAGGGGGGAAAAACAAGAATTTAAAACAGGGAGAGAGAGAGAGAGAGAGAGAGAGAGAGAGAGAGAGAGAAAGAGAGAGAGAAAGAGAGAGAGAAAGAGAGAGAGAGAGAGATGGGTATGGAAACGGAGATGGGGGGGGAGTGGAGTTTGGAACTTTGGTAAGGGGGTAATGGTAGAGAAGCGAAATGGGTGTGTGTATGGGGGGGGGGGGGGGGGGTAAGGGCGAGGATTTATATAGCACGCGTAGAATAGAGTGGTGAGCGTCATTCGTGACGTATTCGTGACTTTTGCTAAATAAACAGGCCTGAGTTTGTTTTAATGTTAAGCGAACAGGATACCACGACCCTAAACTTAAACCCAGGATCTCTATCACTAAACACTCCCCCCCCCTTTTTTTTTTCCAATAAGATGTAGGCCTATGTATTTGATATGAAAATAAAAAGTTGACTTACAAGTTTCAATGAATGCCCAAGGTATATGCTTACCATATTGTACTTAACGATGCTAATTAATCGTTTTCTATTTCACTAAATTACTCGGTCCAAAGGTCAAAGTAGAATGGTGCTAATTTAATCCAGTGTATACTGTACGGCTCACTATTTACGACCTGAAGTCATATATCAATGGTTCACTGTTCAAGCGGTTTCCGATGAACGGCGCAAATCTTCATGACGTTACTCAAGCGGTATATCAACGGCCCACAATTCATAACGTTACTCAATCAAGGGCCCACAATTCATTATCCATGGCCCTAATTTCATAATCCATGGCCCACAATTCAGTTACTAAATTATTTTCCCTCACAAGTCATAACGTTATTTAATCCACGCTCCCATAATACCTAACGTTACTCAAATGAATGGCCCATAATTCAACTCGTTACCTAGTCAATGAGCCACTTTCTATTTTGTATAAGAGTAAACAATTACCTGCTATTCGTGGCTGTTCATAAATATGACACGATTGGTTAGGAGATTAAAAAAAAAAGAAATCTAAGATATCTTCGGAAAAAAAGTGTAAGACCTATTGTGTTGAAAGCAAAGAAAACAAAACTTGTATCTCCCGTTCCGTATAACAGTGGGTAAGGTGGAGGGTGTGTGGTATATGTGTGTGTGTGTGCGAGCATTAAGAAAGTCTTAACAGCGATCTATACTGTTGTTTTTTAGATGCCAAGCCCAGACCAACGGACCATCGAAATCTTCTGGTCGATGTCAAATTGGCGCTCAGGACAAACACTGACCGCTCTTTTCCCTTGCAGTGTAGGACCTACATGTCATTACTTCATTAAAAAAAAATTTTGCGATTTCATTCCATTGTATTATTACTTCATACCGTAGGGTAGGTAGGCCTACTTCACTGTATGGCCCAGAAGTCACAGTGGAAATCTGAGCAGTTTAAACTTGAGGCCTCTGAGTAAATCTTTGATCCTATTGTAAGACTTCATCACTATATAAGAAATATCCACTAGAGATAAAAATGAAACTCAAGTCTCAAGTATTGCATTACGAAAACAAACTAATGTGTACATTTCATTTGTTAAAACACTATTTCTAAGTCCTAGTTTCAGTTACGTTGACAATGCTATTATAGAACCAGTCACGTGAATTGCATAGATCTACTTTTAACATAATGTAGGCCTACATATAAGAGAAAAAAAATTAAGAACAAAGAGAGTGGGAGAGAGAGAGAGGGGGGAGCAACCATCCATTGCACCCTGCACCCTTTATGACAACAATAACTAACCATTAATGGATGCTATATCGTTAGGCTATGTTTATATATTATTTAACATTAGATCTACATCCCGAACATGGCAAACAAAAACAGCAGAAAAACCAACATATAAAAATACCTCGCGATAAAAAAAATAACACCCTGTCATTAACAAAATATTGGTTCGCCGGTCCCCCGCCCCCACCCCTTCCACCACTACCCCACACAAGCAACACCCTGATTTTCTGACATGCGATCTTAAAAGTGTAAGGGAAAGAAGGGGGGAGTGTATGAGCAGCTACAAATAACAAAACACACACACACAAGCGCACAGACATATGCAGATACGTACGTTATAACACACCGTCCTTCTGAAAAGGGATGCAACTCATGTTAAACAGGGGAAATAAACCTCCAATATTTTTTGTTGTCTCGTCCGTTTGTTTTATTGCCCTTCGTCAGATTAAATAAAAAAAAAGATAGCAACAAGTTAAAAAAAAATGCAATTTTTTCTCCACCTCCATATCTGTGTGTGTGTGTGTGTGTTTTTTCAGTCTCCGCGTTACAACAAAATCTTCACAATTTTGAACCATATGGTCCGCGCTCACCCTACAATGTCCCACCCCAACTCCCGATTCGCATCACCCACTTTTTTCTAACATATACACACTACTAACACACAAACGTTTTTAATACACACACAGACACATACATTCATACACGGGACACCCATTCAGTATACACCCCTGGTATTTACAGCCTTTTATTCTCTTCTTCCATCACTCACCCACACACACACAAGTTTCGAACACACGTTAACGCTCTCTCACACACACACAATCACGCCACACACACACAGTAACCGGGTGTTACACCTAGCGTGGACTGCCAACAAAGCATTATTTACTTTCAATAAACTGAGAGATGGGGCTGATAGCGGTAACTCACTAGCAACAAAACAAAAACAAAAATATGAAGCTCTCGGGGAGGGGAGAAATAGGTGGGCCCGGGAGGGGGGTGGGGGGAAAGAGGAGCGAATTGACAGAGTAAAATTTATGTCCTTCAACTGGGTAGACGAAATCAGTGCCGAGCGGACAACGGAGCCAGGGCCGGACTTCAATAAAAATCCACTAATTAAATCGCACAAAACAGATGGCGGGCTCAATTTGTAAAAGTATAAACCTAAAAAAAAAAAGACAATATAGAAAGAGAGAGATGGCGGGGAGTGGGTGGGGCGACAGAGATAATAAAATACAAAGAGATAGGATTTGACTTCTATAAAAGGCGGGGGGGGGGGGGGTGTAGGGAAGAGAGACTTATGGGTTATGTAATTCCAAGACAAATGACTGTACAGTAGACCTATATGTATTGATCTCAGTTTTTGAATTGGCAATTTGTTTGAAAAGTAATTGGGAAGGGGGTAGGGTTGGAAAAAAATAGATCATGTGACACAGGCACGCAAAATGTCATTTTTCTATTTAAAGATCTTCGTCACTTTATACTTTATACCCCGTCATTTTTTTAAAATGTATTTCGTTACAATTTTATATAAACATTTGTTGTCATATTTAATTTTTTAAATTGTTTTTGTCCTAAAAATAGATTTACATAAAATTAGCATCTGTCGGTCTATTTAATCTATATGTATGATACATTTACATACATTATATCATACTAGTTAAATTACCCAATGACGCCCGTGGAAAGTATCAGTTAAGGGGAGAGACTATCCACTCTGCTAGAAGGGGGGGGGGGGGACATTTATGACGCGCAATCGCAAAAGTGACGTGTTTTAAAATCCACCAATGGGGATCGGACTTTACACACACAGTCTACTTTAGAATATTTTATACTAGTGGTTATGCCCGTCAAAATGACGGAGAAAAGAATGACTACAATGTGTTTTGTTAAGAGAGAGAGAGACAAAAGATAATATATTACAATAAAAACTGGAGTGAGAACGTTTCTTTTCGGTATTTACGTTTTGTTCTTTTTAATTGTTTTTGGTCACCCTGACCCTGGCATATGCATAAGAATTGTTGCTGCCAAGCTTCTGGCCTAAAAGACTGGCGTAGTGTGTAAACCGCCGATACATTCCCATTAAAAATACACCGGCGGGCAAACGCATGGGGGACAGCCCCAGCAGCGGGTCCGAGATCCATTACACTGCCGAGAAGCCACTGGTCTCGGTGGGGAGGAAACAATGGACGCTGCAATCCCGTCTCGAGAAACACCCGGTGCCTGGATGCATGTACCTATTGTATAGGATTTGTGCTACTGGGTGGCAGTGCAGGTTTACTGGCGAGCCACCACGATAATAATCCTTAGGGGAACCGCAGTGAACGATCACTGGGCTGCGGAAACTTTCCTGTTTCAAGGCACGTCACGCCTTCGGCGTGACGTGGGGTGGCTGGAGCCCGGACAGAGATTGCTCAATCCTAAGCGTTAAGCCCTGGACACAAGAGCCGAAAAGCTCGTCCGGGTTTTTTTTTAAGATACTGTTTAATTCTATATTAAAATGTAGCGAACAGTTGTGTTTACTTGACTTGTTATTAATAATATTAATTTAACAATAGTATACTATCTAAACGAACAAAAAACACAAATACAAAACAATAAAAAAGGTAAATAATAAAAACAAAATTAGAAAATAATATTTCAATGCAATAAAAACTATAGTGATAACGATTTTTTCGGTATTTAATTTTTTTTCTTGCTTATTGTATCAATAAAACAGTATTGAGAATGTTTCTTTCGGTATTTAGTTTTTTATATTGTGTCCAGTAGCCCTGCACATGCATAAAAAAATTTGATGTCAGGCTTGTGCTATTTAAAAGTAATCATTTATAACTTGTTACTTGTCCTTTATAATTAGTATAATTAAATTTTAGAGTGTAGAAAGTCGCCTATTAAAGGATGCTCTCAATAGCGACGTGCATCCATTAAATAATTGAAACATTTGGCTAATTTTACTTAAAAAATAATGCAATTAAAAAATAATGCAAACATCTATAGTGAAAAAATAAATTATTTGATAGACATTACGTCATACGCTAGTATTTTTTTTTTTAAGTAGGCTTACACCATTCAAACTTTCCAAGCCAAATTGCGGTGCGTAACTTTTGAAAAAAGGTCTCGCCACATTTAAAAAAAAAACAGCAGAATTGGGAAAATCCAATAAGACCCTCGCGTTCAAAATAGTGAATCTCGCGTTCAACATAGTAAATGAGCGGAAATGGCCATTTGTTCCGTAAGGTTTTATGTATTTGTATAGCTGGATATACTTTTTTGATTTAAAAAATCAACACATTCATGATTATAAGTCATTAAAAAAATATATTTTGTTTGGCATTTTCAATTTATACGTTTAACTTTTGTCTTGATTAGTCAAACGGCTTAGGAGCCTATAGAGGACAAACATAATATATATATTATATATATAAACAAACATATAAACAAACTCACGGTAATTATATAGATTGATGATTGATGATTGGTGATTATACAAAATACAGTGTATTGACTAACAGCATTTTCTCATGATATTTATAGGGCTACAGATCTAGTTATTTTTTTTCATTGTGTTTTAGACAGATACTCATTTTGTTTAGATCAATGATGAAATAGTCATTTGCTTTTATACAGATTTTGTTCTTTTCGGTTTTGGATACATACAAAAACACTCCCACACGCACGGACAACAGTCACGTGATAGCAAATCCATGCGCAAATGCAGTCCGTTGCCATATAAATAGGCCTACTCCCGAAAAAAATAATTCTGAATGCGTCGTCGCGTTCGTGCACACTAATCCGCATCAAAATGGCATCCCGCTTACCAACGACACACAGTTTCATTAGTATTGCGTTACACGTGGTCTTTTTTGCGTTTAAGCCCCTAAGCCTCCTTTAACTAATGATAATTCTAACGACGTTATTTAAAAAAAAAAAAAGGGAAACATCAAATAAATTTAAACATTAAAAAAAACAGCAATAAACGAACCAAACTTTTATTATGAGCTGTTTATGGTTGCATATAAAACATAATACAGACATATGCAAAATAATTGTGGTAGAATTATAAAAAAGAAATTAAACTTCAAAACATATACCACCCCCTCCCTTAATTTTTTGTTCCCCATTGTATTCTTGTATTCTTCTTTCCCCCCCCCCCCCCCTGAAAGATAAGAAATACTAGGAAAGAATGGTAAGCAAGAAGAAGGAAACGAGAGGGCAGGGAGTACCGACAGATGTTAATTTGGGAGCGAGCCAGACCAATATAAAATATCCACGCAAAAATGTATACACGTGAAAAAAAAGTTGGGTTGGGAAGGGGGCGAGGGATCTAGTAGTTTCGGGTGAACAAATGCTTTAGAGGGGTCGAAATGGAATGGGGACGGGGAACAAGTCAGCGTTAAAATATGAACGGTAATCGAAAAAGATAGGTAGATGTCTCTTTTTCTATTCTTCCCCCCCCCCCTTTCCTTATATTTATATTATTTCAACCGCTTGCCACCAACGTCTTCAATTATAGTCTACAGTTGTGTTACTTGCTGGGAGATGACTGTAATGGAAACCTGGTGGATCTCTCAATATCATGATATAGCGAGCGTTCAGAGACAAGAGATAGTTGGGAGAGGGCTGCACCACTGAAGCCCATATTATTATGTGTGTGGTATAGAAAAAGGTACCTAGACGCATACCTACGTACAGAAGGACAGGTGTGAGTTGGTTTAGGAAAGAAAATGTCCAAATTTTTTCAATATTAATATTACGCCATTTCTGACTTGGAAAGGAAAAGAAACCAAGGTTAAAATTTAAAATTTAAACCTTTATAGGAATACTAGTCCTAATTTTGAAACTGATCAAGTCTGATGGCACTTATGTGTGCATTATTGGCCTCAGCATACATATTTTTTTTTAAAGATGACGATGATATCCCATAATATCTTTAGCATGATCAGTACGCTTTATTTCTAGAATGCATTGACAGATTTTGGGGTGAGGTAGGCACAAATTATTATCGTGTGTGCTTCTTTCTCTTTTTTGTAGAGGTTCATTGGAAACAAACACTAAGCCATTGAGTTGATTTTGAAACTATTTTTTTTATTATTTAGATCTATATTGTTTTCTTCAAACTCATTGGGAAAAGTCCATAAAGTTAAAAGAATATTCTCTATAGTATCGATCGGTCAATCAAGGGATTGATTCATAGATAGATAGATAGATAGATAGATAGATAGATAGATAGATAGATAGATAGATAGATAGATAGATAGATAGATAGACAGACAGACAGACAGACAGACAGACAGACAGACAGACAGACAGACAGACAGACAGACAGACAGACAGACAGACAGACAGACAGACAGACAGACAGACAGACAGACAGACAGACAGACAGACAGACAGACAGACAGACAGACAGACAGACAGACAGACAGACAGACAGACAGACAGACAGACAGACAGACAGACAGACAGACAGACAGACAGACAGACAGACAGACAGACAGACAGACAGACAGACAGACAGACAGACAGACAGACAGACAGACAGACAGACAGACAGACAGACAGATAGATAGATAGATAGATAGATAGATAGATAGATAGATAGATAGATAGATAGATAGATAGATAGATAGATAGATAGATAGATAGATAGATAGATAGATAGATAGATAGATATAAGGTTGGTAAGTTGGTATGTCGGTATGTCAGTAGGCAGAGAGTAAGGCAAAGGACGGACAGAGGGACCAGATGGGCAGGAAGATGCTTGGATGGATGGGTAAATGCGTGAGAGAGAGACAAAGAGAGACACACAGAGTGAGAGAGAGATTGCAGAAGATTTGTATAAAAGATTCAATGAAATATTAAAATATATAAATTCAACATTTTGTGTACGGAATTTTCCTCTGTGTAATTTGTAGTAGCATTTATGTAAATATTTGTTGTTTTTGTTTCAAGTTTAAGCTAACCACAACCTTTATAGGTAGACAGTATCTAAACATTGAGCACTAGCCAGTGTAGTCACCTCGATATTGCTAGCATCGGTGTAACATCCCTAGTGCATATTTTATCCAAACCACCGCCAGCTCACTCACACATAAACACACATTGACACGGCCCCTTTGTCATATCACAGCCTCGATCCCCACAACGGCTTAATTGTTGTTCTTTTTTTAAGGCATTTTTTTACTCTACTTTTTTTTCATTACCAAGTAACAGGTACAATTTATAACGAGTGTGTGAGCGTGTAAGGGAGAAAGAGAAAGAGAGAGAGAATATGTGTGTTGTCCCTGAGAAGCTCTTCCATCTAACACCTGTACAAGACATAAAGAGAGAGAGAGAGAAAGAGTCCGCTACGAGGTGACAGGGGCGTTGAAACAGAGGGAGGATGAAGCAGGTTATTAATTTTAAAATACAATGTGGATTGAGTAGGAGGGGTGTGGCGCCGCATCCCACCCCTCTACACACACAATGACGCCCAGCAGGCGCCCCCGCGGTGCAGAGTAAACTTAATGAAACATGGGGCATTGATTTTGGTTTTGATTCTCTATTGTTTCCATATATTGATTTCAGTGGACCCGGCGGGGGGGGGGGGGCGTGATATTTTCAATTGACAGCAATTAACTCACACAGATTTACACGCAACATCTACAGCTCATCCACTAGGGCTGTTGTTCTTATTGCTATTGTTGGGTTTTTTTTTTAATTAAAGCTGGGATATTTTAACTGACGTGCGCATGTTCGTAGTGTACAACTTCAAGCTATGCGGTCCAATAAAGGGACCACCAAGGCCGCCGAGAAGATTATATAACTATAACATGTTGAAGCAGAGCAAACTCTGGACCCATTTAAAGGTAAAAGATAGGACCGAATGATATTTTTATATATGGAGTAACTTTATGGACGCCTTTTGCACTTCAAGGGCCCCGGAGCAATGTACCGACTGCACCCCCTGTCCTCTGCAGATCATGTTTTACTGACACTCTTCATATAAAATGGCTTTTCACTTGGACCAATAGTTGGAAGACCTCAAACTGATGCGCAAGTATAATGCTAAAAAATAACAATGGATAGGGAATGTAGGAGGAATACCCATCTGAACGCGAATGTTCAATAAGAATAAGAAAATATAACCAATTTTTTTTTTTTAGGCATGACAACCCAAGACAGTCAAGGATGAATATCTATTAGAGGGTAACGCTGAATAACTAATCGTACGGTGGCAGGCATACAACTAATTTCCACTGGCTAGTCCAACATTTTAACAAGTAAACGTGAATGCATCGCCGTGGTCAGTAGATTGCCATATTCAGCTATATCGTTGCTATTAAATATGTTGGTGTTTTTTTTGTTGTGGGGGTGGGGGCAAGGGGGGCGCTCATAAAGGCGTGTTGTGAGCTGCGATAACAACACAACCCGGTTCACTTTAGTTTATCCAAGTAAGATTATTGGTTGTGGATAACACATCATCTAAAACATACACACGCACATTCACGCAGCAAACACTGACTCACACACACACGCACATTGTTTAGTTTTCATATCATAATACAATGATGTAAAATAAAAAGTTTCCAGTGTAGCACTTTCAACAAAGCCAACCACTTACCGGTAGCTGTCAGGCTACATATTTGGTGATGTAATTGAATAGGGATATTGAGTTGGGAGGGGGGTAGAACTAATATATATTAACTTGAGTTTGTTTAGAAATGTAATATATGTTTGTCCTCTATAGACACCTAGGCTGTTCAACGGATCGGGACAAAATTAAATACATAAATTGGAAACGTCATTCACAAGAAATTTTATTATATCAACTATTGACAAGTCTTAACGATTATGCATGCATAAAAGGTCAAAAAGAAAAACATTTCCGGTCTTATTCGATCATTTGCTTCGAAACATGTCTGTATGCTACGTTACTGGTTGTACGAAAAAATGTAAAATTAAATTTTATTTCATTTCCAAAAGATGGCACCAAAAGAAAACGATGTATTGTAAATGTCAGATTTGAAGAATCATCTATTTATAATCCCAAACTAATTGCTTGATGCAACATAATTTCTGTGTTGTTTTTTAATCTCCGCATTGTGCTTTTTTAATTACCAAGGATGCAACTCTTGACTAACTTATTTTATAAACAAAAGCTAAACTTAACCTAACGCGACTAACACTTTGAGTATTAATTATGGCCTACTCACTTTTGATGTTAAAAACGGATTCCTCATAACTAATCTTGTAGTCGTTGTATATTTCTAAAAGACCAGAACTGGCTATTGATGTTGAAAAGAATTGTCAAACAGCACCAAAAGCATGGTTTTTGTTTAAGAAAATGGCATTAAATTTCACCGGAAGTTCATGATCTCTTCCATTTGAAAAGGTCACTCTCATTAAGACGTGTCAATATTGCTTGATTTGTTGTTGTTTTTCATAAATAAACGTATTCCTAATTATGTTAAGATTATAAACTGGGGCGCAATTTACAAAATATTTAGAGTGATGTTTTTATTAAAATGTTTTAAAATTATGTGTTGTTTGGTCCTTCTGGGTTTTCCCTTTGAGCGAAACTTTTTTATTTTTAATCGTTTCGTTCTTTTCCCCTCATTTTGATTGTTTTTATTCTTATAACAAAACATATTGTAGTCATTCGTTTCTACGTCATTGTGACGGGCATAACTACTAGTATAATATATTTATCTATCCAAGTATAATGTCAAATAGATTTATTATATTGTTAATTTCTATTCTTTTTTAACAATAATTTTCAAATTAAGTCCAATGGCCGACTAAGCACCGTGGCCAATATATCTATCTCTGTGGAGAGAGTAATTTTTTATTACTTTCATTTTATTACTAATATTGGTTTTACTATTATTGTCCAATTTATTATTCACAAATGCTATAATTTTCTTATGTTTTTGACTATGCCTTTATTGTACCTATGTACTATGTGGCAAAATAAATATTGTTCATTGTTCATTGTTCATTGAAGACAATGGAAACTGGAGAGTAGAAGGACAAAAATATGTAGAGGGGTATATGGATACTGGGACTAGGGAGTGGATTGACCAGCTAACGTTTATCTACCACTACTGACCTAAATAACTGGGAGAAATATTTAAAAAAAAGGCGCAAAACAAACAACTCAACATTAAAAAATATAAGGACAATGACTCATACCCCTAGCTATCCCCTGCCACACACGCACGCCGGACATAAATGGTCAGCCCACACAACCAATTGACCAACAAACAAACTTTCATCGCCGTTAAACCCTCCTCCCGCCCCTTACCTTAAAATTAACGCGCACATACGCACGCACTGGACGCGTTGAGGCCTTTGTCTTTATTTTTTGTTTGGCCAGTAAATTATTTTCATCTAATTCATGGCCGATACTTTGTATAGGCGAGGGACAAAAACAACAACAACACAATACATACGCACACATTGTTCAATGGAAGTTGGTGGGGGAGGGGGGGGGGCTGTCAAAATTTGTTTGATAACCTAGCTTAAAGAAAGGGAGATGAGGATAATTTATCACTATTGATTTTTATAATAATGGACAAACGAGGCGTAGGGCCTCCCCCCCCCCTTCTGATATACATATAAATTGGTTGGTTGTTGTGTTTTTCTTCTTTCATTGTTTACTACTAACTGTGATAGAAGAATAAATGAAATAATATATTAAAAAAATATAAAAGTCATCTCCAATCACCGAGTCCAGCTGTCACCGCCCAACATTTTTGTTATATCATTATTCATTTATTTTTCTCCACAGTTGTCTCTTTGTGTGTGTGTGTGTGTGTGTGTGTGTGCCTGGCCTTATTTGTGTAATGACTTCTATTTTTTTCAACACTCTATTAATAATGTATATATTATACACATCGGATAGACAGCATAGATGTTACAGTTTTAAAGGTAGCTGGCCATGCTTGACGTGGCAAGAGGAGGGGGGGGGGGGGGGGGGGGAGTTATGCGGTGCAACGATACTTGTTTACCCTTACGTGTTAGCACATCCTTTTTAAATGCGCTTTAAAATGGAAAGTCTGTACATTTGAAGCCCTGCATAATATAAGACCGCAAATCGGGCAGAGTCGGACAGCCCCCCCCCCCCCCCTTAAGCATGCCAGATAACCGTCTCATGGCAGAGGTCGCTCCATGTCGAGCTAGCCAACGGAATACGTTTCTGTGGGAGGCAGAAAGAACAAGGGTTTTAAACAACGCTCTCAAGACAACTGTATTTAAGAAAAAATGATCCACAGATCAAAATGTTTCTTTTTAAAAGATGGGAGGGGGAATCTTGTTGTCCTGGATGTCCACAACATGATGGTTGCATCATAGTCATCAAAAGGCGTCCACTAAATGGTCAAAGAAACTACACAACCTCTGTTAAACATTCCATCACTGCACCAACACACATAATAATAACTGTAATGCTTGCTTCTGTGTCATAGTAAATAAATAGACTATATCAACTGGCTGTTGCTGCTATAACTATAACTTTTTTTTCTCTTTCTAGGCAATGTGAATTCATAATGTACGCGTGTCAATCCTCAGTGGGTACAAAGTGTGTCACTTTGCTGTCTGCAACATCAACTCCTTTCCCGAAAGAACACGCCATGTGGACAATTAAAAATAACCGAATAGCTGGATCGCGCAAAGGTCAGTTCTAAAGCGGCCATAATTCATAGAAGGAAAGGTCACTGCTGTCGGCCACTAAGACGGACTGTACACACACAAAAACACAAAATGAAGGGGGATGGGAGGTTTGAAGCTCGTTAGGCTCGTCTAAACTGCCATACTAATGTTTGTGTGAGTGTCTGGGTATGTCTGTGAATTTTAATATCGAGCACATAGTAGGTCCCCTAAATTTTGTTTGCCATACAAGTTATACAAACAATAGTAAAAACGTTGGTTCTCTCCATCCACTCCGGTGTTTTCTAAAAACCTATATACCTATAACGTGTATTTATACGGCTATACGTAAACAGCTATATGTGCACACAACTAGAATAATTTATGCGGACGACAATAACATATTATTGTATGAAGCCGGATGAGAAATAGTTCCACACAAAAAGCCGTTATGAAACAAATAGGAATAGCAACTCTTTAGTAAAAATTGTTCGTGCATTAAATTTAAATTAATATAAAAATCATCAGAAGAAATGCGCGGTTGAATACGATCTAATAAAATGCGACCAACAAAAAGGTGATGTTTTTTTTAATGGTGAACAACAAGATTTTGAGTTTTAAATATTGAATAATTAGAAGTCGGGGCTTTAAAGATGTTTTAAGGCAGCCCCCCGAAAAATAAGGATGAAAACCATGGGTGTACGACTTTTTCTCTCTTACCCGATTTTCAAATCCTTTCAAAACATTATTTGGTTTCAAATCTAAAAGTATAGGCTACGTTCCATATTATTATACTTGGAGTCAGAGAAGAAACATAGTCAATGGTCACGCATTGGTTTCGATATTAATCAAATCAGTTGCAAATCTAGTTCCGAGTTCTCCTACTTTTTGTTGCAGTATTAGGAGGTGGGAGGAGACCATACCTCATTAAGCATGTCTTTAACACATCCATCAAGGTTAAACTAACACAGGGCCGCACTGACGTGGAGTACGGATAGCCCGAAAGATCATCTGGACTGTGGACCTGTCACTCAGCACTGACCGTGATAAGCAAAAACCGCCAGCAGGAAACAGAAATGGTGACAAGCAAGCGAGATAACAAAGATATCGTTTGTATAATAACATTCATTTGGAAAAACTACACGGATAAATACCATCTCTAACACGGATATATACCATCTTTTACCTTTATGTTATTCTCCATTTTGTCATATGAGTTTCAGGGAACGTCGACGCCTTTTCGCTACCCAAAGCAAAGACATTCACATAATGTGGGTACAACATCAGATAGCCCTTGCTATAGCCTATGATATAGTACACATCTTTTTTGTGTATATTGTCGTAGCTGTTGTCGTCATTGTCTTTGTGTGCTGGGGAGTGGGAAGGTGGGTTGGAGATGGATTTTCAAACGTTACACTATACCCAACTATTCTTCACAGGGCCCAAAAAGCTCATGGACACCGGACATTTCTAAGTGACAGTAAAGGCGGTGGAGCGTTCTCAACTGTCTTCGCCAACGTAACTGTTGAACTCTACTCAGGCTGCCGCCCCCGTGAAATCTTCGGAGGTCTTCAAGTTTGGATTTGTTTCAGTCCGTAGCGACAGCAGACGGGTAAGCAAACAAGACATAAACTAATGACCGAAACGTAATGCACTCAAAAATATCCCGAAACAGACGGAAACAAACAAACAAACAAATAGTTACCATGTGTAGCACAGAGAGAAGAACCTACCTGACTCCAAGTCGTGCGCGCAAAGGTCAAGTGTCAGGAACAAAGCCTGGGGTGAAATCACGTCCTTAACTCACTTTTGGAGATTTCAATGTAAACACGGGTGGATGTGGTGGAAACAGAAATAACGTGATGCCTTAGTTTGTGAGTAGGTAGTCAGGGGGAGAAATGGGTGCCCTGCGACAAGGGCGTCTGTGTTGGTGCAGAAACTATGCCAGTGTTATCATCCGAGACATTCAGACAGACCCACTGCTGTGATACTGTGCCGTCAAATGGACGAGCCAACTACCTGAGAAATACAAACCAAAATATAAGAAAAAAGTCACAAAAACAGAATATGGATAAGTCTGGCAACCGGTGGCACGCATAGAGCTGTACAGATCTTATGAACTTGGTAAAAACTAAATGAACTATAATAGTAAAAAGGGATATTTTAATAGTCGATGGACTTGAAATTTCAAACACAAGTGGTTCCAAGCCTTATCTCACCATTCATTTCATGAGTTTCAGGGGAGAAAACGCGATTGTAAGATTTAACGACGACCTAGACAACCTCTACCAGCTCTGCTGGGTACCCGACTTTAGCTGGGGTAAAGTAAAGGCTGCTGGTCATTGTGCTGGCCACACAATCCCCAAGTATGTCGTGGCCACCGAAACTGAACGCTGTCTCACCAGCCCTTTGTTTTTGGACAACCTCGCGGTCAAAGCGCAAATCTCGTCTCTGTATCGCTGGCGCCCTATTGGTATATTGAATACACACAGATTAGACCAGACTGACGTACCTCTTGTTTTTTTTTTTTAGATTCTTTTCAACGTAATTCAACATTTCATGTACATATCCACGAAATGTAAACACAAAATCCAATAGTTGTCGATTGTGTTTTGTTTCAATTATTAGTGAATAAAGAGAGACTAACTATAAGACCATTTTATACAAACATGCTGCGTCTAGAACAAAAGATGTAACGTAAATACAATTCGGATAGATACATGCCCCCCCCCCCCCCCCCCCCCCATATTCTGTATTGGACAAAGCTTAGCATCAAAACCAAAAATAACCCTCGAGTCTCTGGTATTAGTAGAGAACTGTTCCGTTCCAACTGCGCATGGAATTTCACAGGTTTTTCTTTTCAGAATGGACTCTTGGTGGGCTTTTTACAAAACACACAAAATCAATGCCAATAACGCCCCCTCCCCCTTTCCATTGCTGTTAATGAGTATTCCCTATAGGCAGTAGAATGCCGCCGACAAGAATTGGCAGCTAAATTGTCAGTCAATGGGACATGGGACAGACTGACTGAGCGAATATTTCAAAACTACCTACACATTCACAAAAAATGATAAATAAAAACTTTCTGAACAAAAAAAAACTCTCAAAAACAAAACTTCAATATTGGCCGTATACCTTTCTCTGCACTCCCCAGTTGTTGTTCTCTTCTCCATGTAATAAATTCTCGCAATAAATTTTCATTAAATTATCTTTTTTATATTTTTCAATTTTGCGTTTAATACCAACACGCCAGAAGAAAGAAGGGGAGGGGGTGGAATCAATCATCTCTCTCGCCATAATCTGGTCGGCCCATCGCCACACCTGCATACGGTAGACAGACAGACACCTGGGCCGGCGGACCTATCGATATTCCACATCATCGACCCGCTTGTAATTCTATAAAACAAAATTAAATTTTTCATAAGATATAATTCTTCCTGGAAAAGATTGTGGCGGCAAGATAAATACAAACACGCTACGTATTACAGAAGGAGAGGGGGGGGGAGGATACACAAAGTTCAGAGCTTATATACAAGACACTAGATCTGTATTTAAAAAAAAAGCCTCCTCCAAGCAACTAAGTCGGGAAACAACAGCTGGAAATACAAGATGCTGTAAACCTGAGAGAAGGCGAGCGTCGTCGAGTAAAGTTTCATCGACTCAGGAGAGCTCAACCGAAGCTTTAATTAGTTTTCAACAAATTGCTCGAAATGATTGAAACTGTCTTCAAGTTATCTCCTCACACTCCAGTGAATCCAAACAGGTCTTTCTTTCTGACTCGTTTTTTTCCTTCTCTTTGGTTATATAATTTAATGAAATATTTATTGACTTTTTTTTACCTCACACAGCAGAAGCGGAAGATGTCAGCTGCGTTGAATCTCTACTTGAATAAATCTGCACACAATAAATTAGAATCTCCTGCCTATTTTATTTTTTCAATATGATTAGCCAAAAGTTATTTTGTCAATCAGTGACAGTTTTCAATCCACTCTATGATTGCTTACTACAAATTATTTTTAATAACGCATGAAATTATTTCCCATTCGCATTGGCTTTTTCAAAGGTATTTCATAAGTAAACTTTCTTATTTTCATTATTCTGTTTTTAACCCCCCCCCCTCCCCCCGAGCCGCATTAGTGAAAATTCAATAAAAAAAAAAGAATATAAATATACGAAACGCCAAGTTTAGATCTACAGCTAAATTTTTCATTAACAGTGTTGCATTGTTATATTTTTCTAGCACTTTCTTAAACCGACATTTATAATATAAACAAAAGAATTCATTACAAATTGGTATATTATATAATATTGTAACTCCATATTCTCTTTTATCAACAGCCTAGTTAAAGACATTAAAGACACCCACCCTCCCAAAATAGAAAAAAAAGCACTAAATTTCGAATGAAGATAAACAATAATGTTCGAGAGATATTCTGGTATTATTTGTCTTTCCATTATAGAATTTCAAATGAATTAAATTACGGGATACGTTTAAAAGGGTGGAAAATGAGGGGGGGGGGGCGTATATTTAAACTCCATTAATTGAAACCGGTCAATTCAGTGACATGTCCAGTAGATTTAACTAAAGTTACTCTCCTATAGTATGATACACTATGGTGGGAGGTGGGGGTCGTGTCACTGAGCGTTGACTAAAAAATTAGCTGGTGTCAAGGTGGGTGAGTTTGTGTCAATATAAAGATGGAGAGAAAGAAAAGACAGGCGGAATTCAGAACGAAATATCCAACTTTAAACGAAAAACAAGAACAAAATAAAAAGTGTATTTGTACTTTGAAAACAAATTTAGGATTTGTGCCTTTTTTTTTATTCTCTCACACTCCTCGGAATAAAACCAGACTTCCGTTTCTGTTTTTAAGTTGTGCGTGCGTGTGTGTGTTATTGAATAATTGTGTGTGTATGAGTGCAAGAGTGAGTGTGTGTGTGGAACTATTCATTGAATAGTGCGAGACGTAAAGATTTCAATAACTCCCATTTTACTCTCACTCCGATATTTGTTCAAACGGACGATCGATTAGATTAGGAAACATTTTAAAACACCTCTGTCACCAAGTGCAGGAGGGCGCCGACGCATGCGACGAAGGAAGTATGGGGGTGGAAACGGGAGAGCAACGAGTCAGCCTGTGCATTTTAGAGAGCCTACCTTTCTACCATACAGACGCACGCTCCCCCCCCCCCACCTCATCTTCTTACCCCACCCCACGCGCCTTTCCCTACACAAACGCTATGAAAAGAGCCGACGATCGCTGACATGAGGCCCTCATCTCCTCCCCGCAAGTAGCCGACAATGAGGTCGCGGAGTGCTCACCCACATACCCCTCACCCCCAACGCACACCCTCAATCCAGAAAACATGTACCCAACTATTTCCTTTTTTCTTAACTAATGCACCTTTAAAAAGATTTTTTTTTCAATTGGGGGGGGGGGGGCATTGAAGAGAATTTGAGAAATGAATTCCCTTTTCCGTTTTTTTAACTAGTCTTTCAAAGCTAGATCTATAAGTCCAAAAGGGATATAAAAAAAAAAAAAGTGAATGGATAATACTAATAAAGGTTTAGGCCGGTGAGTGGGTGAGGGGCCGCACGCATTGCTCAATTAGTTTAATCGCAATTTGAAAACATGAAATCCGCTTTAACTCACCATCATCCCCCCCCTTGTCCCTCCTCCCCCCACAAACCAAATAAGGTTGGTTTCTCACGACTAGGGTTTGCACGACTCTCACCTAGCTCACCCCCTCTCCCTTTAACTTCTACCAATACACAGGTTTTCTGAAGGTAGTGTCGTGGGTATTTCTTGCTTTTTTTTTTGTTTGTTTTTTTGTTTCTGTGGCAGTGGGTGGGGGAAATGTGGCGTGGCGATGAGGGGTTTGGGGTGGGGTTATTTTCTTTTCCATTGGCCGATGGTGGT
The DNA here is from genome assembly GCA_949126835.1 of Anisus vortex. NCBI lineage: Eukaryota > Metazoa > Mollusca > Gastropoda > Planorbidae > Anisus > Anisus vortex. Next base: position 25,122,750 of record OX421493.1, read on the forward strand.
TACATTTCAAAAGGTGTTAGTATCACTCACGATTCAAATGTACTCACAATCAGGACAAAGGGATGGGGGGTAAGAGAGGAGGGTGAGTGGAGTGATGAGAATTCAAAAGAGATGAAGAGAGAGAGAGAGAAAAAAAAGTGTAACAAGCCAACAAACTAATAAAACAAGGTAGCTTGGATGAAGGGGTGTGGGGGTGGGTACCGCGGAAGGGTGGGAAAAAGCGGGGTGGGGCGGCGGGGTGGGTGAGCAGGAGGGGGGGAGCACCAGGGGAGTTACTTTTTAATACGCTCGAAATGAGAGTCAAAAACCATTCAACGTGTAATCAGCTAATTGAAGACTTCAATAATAAAGAAAGCGTCTGTCAAACTAGGAGAGTTGTACGAAAAAGGAGGGAATTGTGAGGGGGAGGGGGGGCTGAAAGAGAGAGAAAAAGAGAAACACGAAAAGACATTTATATACAATCCAAATCAATCAACGGCGTCAAAATAGAAGGGTAAAAAAAGGGGGAAAATTAGAAGAGTCTTTTTTTATATTTAAATGCTAATATAATATTTAAAAAAAACAACGTGCACAATATCTAGCCATCTTGTTGCATTCGGGTTTCAATAATAATTTATCTTTCTTTCTTCATTGATTCGTTATGATTTAATCCTTAGCAATCAAGACAAACAACACCACAAAAAAAAAACACACACACACAAAATGAAAACTATAACAACTAAATACGAAAATATAGCCATCTAATTAAAGATACTAGCCTATTTTTTTTCTATAAGCCAGTGTTTAAAATACATCATGCAAAAGTACGATAAGAAAAACCAAAACGAGAGAGAGAGAGAAAGCCGTCTGCACTCGACTCCAATTTTTGTAATTAAATTAACGTCAATTCAGTTGTTTTGTTTTTTTCTGTGTTGTTTGGTTTGTTGTTTTGTTTTTCCAGTAGATGATGTTTTTTTTTATATTATTATTTTTCATTTAAAACGGGAAAATAAAAGAGAAGAATAAAAAAGTCAATAATTTCCCTACTTGGCAGTAATCATTACTTTGATTTGTCGGCGCTGAGAGGGCGGGTATAGTGGTGGGGGCAGAGATAGGGGGGGGATAATCCAAAAGTCTGGTTGAGCGATTGGGAAAGGGCGGGGGGGGGGGGGGGAAGATATGGGGGGGATTCACAATTGAAATATAAAATACAATATCACGATTGCCACTTTTGAGTGCGTTTTAACAATTTAAAAAAAAAAATGAACGGGTGCTTTTGGTTCTCTATGCTTTCTGTTAATGTTTTGTGTGTGTGTGTGTTTTTGTTTTATTTGTTGCAGCTGAAGAGGAAATTGCAAATTAAAGATTGGTTCCATGGTATGGACCTGGGTGGTGGGTGTGGGGGGGGATAAGTAGAGTGTGCTGTTATTGCTTGAATTAAAACTATTGATCCGTTAGCTCTTGCCTCTTGTTTTTCTTTTCTCTCTTCTTTTAAATTTTACTTTTATGTACAGAGGTAGGGTAGGAATCAAAGGAGGGAGAGAAGAAGGAGGGGGGAGGGGCGGGGCGGGGCGGGGCGGGGCCAGGGGGGGGTTCATGGAAACATTGGTCATTTGTTTTCCCCAAGTTTTCTTTTTTTAACTAGATGACGTATTTACTTGAATACATTCGTCTTTACACAATCAGACAATTCCAAAAACAAGCATCGGTGCATATGTTTAGTTGGGGGGTGGGGGGGGGGTGGATGACGTAAGTAGCGCTTTATCGATGACATGAAACCTCAATTTTAATAGGGCTTTGTGTTTGGATTAAACAATGGTGTTGGAAACAGTGGTAAGGCCGACTCGCGTAGGGCCTGCCATTGTAATGGTCTTTGGTTTAAATCCTGGTTTTACAAAGTCATCATGGATTTTGTTTTTGTCTGCTCTGGATTTTTTGTGTTGTGTGCCCCAGCGTGAGAGAAAGTTAAGGCGGCTGTGTATTAGGCTAGACATTGTGCTGCTCAGACAATATTCTTGCATACATTGAAACGAGTGAACGTTGTTTCACAAACCCACTGAAACAAAAAACAAAAACAAGGATATGCCTACTTTTAAATTACTAGTCGGTTTTTTGTTGGTTAATTGCAGTTCAAAATGATAATTTTACCTAATTCAGTATCCTAAATGGATACCGCTTAATGAATTGCTATCACAAGAAAACTGAAAATGTTGCCATTGAGAAAAGTCATCCAAATTGTTATAAGATGACATCTATTTAACCTAACTTAGAAGAGTTTGAATAGGTGGCACGGTGGTCGAGCGGCAGCACGTTCGGTAGCCGTACTGAAGATCATGGGTTCTAAATCCTGATCAAGGCTAGGAGGGTGTCCCTGAGTCTACCCAGCTCTGATGGGTACCTGACATTAGTTGAGGTAAAGTAAGGGCGGCTGGGCATTGTGCTGGACACATATCCCCTTTGTATGCCGTGGCCACAGAAACTGGTGAACGATGCCTCACCGGCCCATTTTACTTTACTAGAGGATTTGAAATCGTGACACCAAGACAACAGCCCATGCTGTTCATTGATGTTAAAATGGATTTGAACCCTTGTAGGCTCCGCTGCTGTTCACGCAAAGCATCGAATACGTTTTATGTAAGTTTTAACGCCTACGTGTGTTTTTCTTTAATTGGTTCTTTGTAATTTGTCATTCCAGGGCTGTTTGCAACATGCAGCTCTTCGCGTCAGCATTTGGTTTCATTAGCACAGAGAGGCAGATTAAAAATAATTCTGCCATAAGTTTTGCCCATTTATACACAACTGTCCGCTCCATCAAACTCTTTGTTTTAAACTGGCCGCACCATCTAAAATGTCTGTTTTAAACCTACCGCACCATCAAACTCTTTGTTATAAACTGACCGCACCATGAAATTCTATGAAATGAACCAACCCCCTACCCCAAACAGACACACTTTTACACTTCCCATCGAGAGCCAGTAACAAAATCAGAAGTCATATTCGTGTTTAGATGTCCTCTATTCGTGCTTAAATGTCCTCTATTGAATGAACACAAAGCTGCAATTAAAACATCAAACAATTAAAACCCTAGTTCTCTGTTGTTGTTTTCGGTATCTTCTTTCCTTTCATTTGTCTAGACGCCCGAATGCCAGTTGCCGCTTGTGGCTTAAGGCTACTCGGTGGACGCAAACGAGCCCTTCCTGCGCCCCCCCCCCCCCCGCCCCAACTCCAAACAATGCCAGAAGACATCGACGGTTAATTCCCCTCCGTGCCAGACTATACATCACGATTAAATGTAAAAATCTTTACCCCTCCCTCCCTTTCCAACAAACTCACACCTCCCCCCCCCCAGACTTCTACCCACCCGCGCCTCTTAAAATCCCGATGTTGGTCACGTGATTACAAGTGAGACGGGCCTGGGGGGGTGCGGGGGTGACTTGGACATACCCCCCCCCCAACCACGCACACATGTACGCTCCACTTAATTAATTAACTTTAAAACAAAACAGAAATAGACCGGGAAAAGTTATAGAGTAAATGAGAATTTGTTTTATCCTCCGTTTTATTTGTAGTTGAAAGAGGCAATGAAAGCTGAGAGTTGCATGATATGAGTTCACAATGTCCACAATAGGGTGGACAACATATTCTTTTGAACATGCACGCAAACTATTGTATTTGATCATTTGTCCCTTTCCTTGGGCATGGCTACGTCAGAAAAAAAATTATGAAAATAAACACGCCCATGGGCATCCATGATTTGTCCATGAAAGTATACCCTCTCCCCCCCCCCCCCAAAGTTTAAAAAAAAAGACAACTATAACACTACATTTTTTTTTTCTAACAATTGTTACCCTTACATCACTTACAAGGTCGCCCCCCCCCCCCTCCTCCATTGGAATAAATTAGCTCTAAGGTTGGTGAAGACACCAAGACTCTATGGAGAGATTTTTACAACAAAACAAAAAAGGACACACATTCATACAACAGTACGAGGGTAAGTAGCCAGTGGTCATTTTTAAATGTAATATGATCTACAGATAGAGACTATATTGCAAAATGAAATGGATGGTCCACATACATGCGAGGTCACATAATGATACCATAGCATAAATAAAAATATCCATAAGAAATTGTAGAAAATAAATTAATATGCATACAGATATATTGCGTACAAAGCTATTTCACCACATAGATACAATTTTAACTTCTGTCCTTAGTCCTCCTGAAGATGAGATCACATATCGCCCCAATTCCTGCTTACAAACATTACCCTATTTAAGCAGGGCTTAAGCTATGAGCTGAACGGAGTAGTACAAACTTTTACATTTAAAAAAACAAAACTCGATTTAACGACCTAGTTTCGACGCCCTATTCGATTTAACGGTCAAACTTTAATAATAATAACCGAGAACGCAACAAAGCGAATTCATTGTAATAACTAAATTAACAGGTTCTTTATTATATGAAATAAACGTTGCTATTAATTCACTTCATGGTATTAAAACGTAACAAATAATAATGGATACGTGAACAATTATTTTACTAGCAATTTTTGGAAATCCTTAGCAGAAACTGTACATCCCCCATTTCCATTTTTTCTCTTTCCGAAAACACCAACAAAAGAAAAAACTTAACAAGAAGCTGTTTCAAATTGAATAGCTTGTTGTTTTTGTTGTTTTAAAATATACAAATATAAAAATGGTATAAGATAATAATCAATTATTCTGCTTCCAAGTCGGAACATTTTATTGTTGATGTTAAAATTGATCCTGGAATATCAAAACAAAAAAATCCGTGGAGCAGAGCCTGGAAGATGGGGTGCGGGGCGGCTTTTTAGTGGCAGACATTTTAATGTAATGTCAAGGGGCAATTATCACACTGAAAACCAGTCCTGTTAAAATACACACACACACACACTCATTCTCAATCTCCTCTCTCTTGTTTACAGACACTTCAAAAAAAGTTGCCAAACACTCCAGGTTTCGGGAATAGATATAAAACATATATAGATATTGATCGGTAGAGTAGATATATAGATGGAAGCACGGATAGCATGAAAGAAAGAGTATAGATAGTCAGATTGATAGATAAATGGACAGTTAGACTGACGCACACAGATAGTTTGATAGATAGATAGACGGACAGACAGGCATACGGAAAGACGGACAGATATACTATAGTTACCTTAAAAAAAACGGACGAGCCTCTTGGCTCTTACGTCCAGGGTGTAACAATGTTCATGGATGGGCTAAAGTGGGGGGAGGGCACACCAAGGTCATGTCCGAGTGCCAGCCACCCCGAGGCACGCCGTAACATAGCGCATGGTCTCCGCAGTCACACGCAGTCACCCGCACTACACTATTTTCTCCCCACCCGCGGAATTCCCATCGGATCATTATCGTGTTGGCTCGCTCATCTACCTGCACTGTCGCCAGGTAGCACAAATTCCAGACTATAGGTCTGGACATCGCGACGCCGGGTCGGGATTGAGATGGACTGCTGTGCACATTGCTTCCTCCCGAACGGGGCTTGGAGCCTCTCGGCGGTGCAATGAGACCTCGGACGCGCAGAAGAAGCTGTCCCCCACGCGTCAGCCCACGGGTGTGCTCTTGATGCAAGTGCAGTAGCGTACCCAGGGGAGGGGGGGGAGCAGGGGGAGCAGCCGCTCCCCCTACGACCATTTTCGTAAAAAAAAAGGGCCTTTTCGGGAAAAATTATTTAATAATTTTAACAAGCCATGAAGCACAATTTATACTGTTTCTAATATTTTTTTTTTTTTTAAATTGTATTTTAACAATTTAATTTATTACAATATGATTAATGAACCTTGTTCGATCTAGTTAATTTTAGTTTACCGTATATACTCGCGTATAAGTCGCACTTTTTTTTACCGAAAATTTCGACAAAGGGTAGGGGTGCGACTTGTACACCCAACACTGTTTTTGAAAAGTTTGAAAAACATCACTACTCTGTCATAAAGTTTCAAACATAACCCGTATAGTTGATTGGAGTTGTGTAGAATTACTAGGATATGCGTAGGCATACATTTTACATTTAGACAACTTTCGTAGGTGTAAATATTACTATCTTTATATAACTGAAATTGAAATCGACAAATATTTTAGGTTTTTCAGACACTTCCCCCCCCCCCCCGCTTTTCTTTTGAACTTTTGGACCGATTTTGTATTTCCGACTTGTAGCGTAAGTTTAAAGGCGGCATTTTCGGTAGGCTTATTGAGCACAAATTACAGTATGGCATGAATCTAAATGTGTGAAAGCCTGTGTAGGCCTATAATGTAGGTAGGCATATAAACTTAAGATGCGTTTTATTTAGTACTTAAGGTCTAGGCAGTGCTGAGCATTCCGATAAAACCGCGCAATGTCTAGGCAATGTTTCTAAAACTACGATCGGCAGATGGACGCGTGAAATGTCAATAGTGTGTTTTATTTTCCATTAGTTGCATGTAAGAGTTGAAAAAAAAAACACATCTTATTATATATGTCGGTCGCGCAGACGCACTTGAAATCATTACAAACAATGTTAATGGTAGTTAGGACACATGTATAGCGCGTCATAAATGCCGGCGCCTCCCAGTCTCCAGTCTAGGCGACATTGAGTCTAATGACGTACTTCAAAGACTTTTTTGTGTGTAGTGTTACTATAGGGATAGAGACTTGAGTAGGGGAAGGGACTTTGATTGAAGAAACAGATACCTTACTTTCTCATCTCACTAATGTCTGTAGGCCTATAGATCGGTTGTTTAAAATAAATGAAGCCCTGCCTTTATTTGATTATGTTTGCCTTAGGCACGATTAAAACCATTGTTTAAGGAAAGTTTCCAAATTAGGGTGAATATTTAGTAACTTTTATGTTTAAAAGTTATGCATCTTTGAGATATTAAAAGGCAGTATAATCCGGGAAGTCGGGGTGCGACTTATGCGCGGGTCAATGACAACATATAAGAAAAAAAAGTCTTGAACTAGGGGTGCGACTTATACACCGGTGCGACTTATACGCGAGTATATACGGTAATCTAATTTGATACAAAGTGAAGGTCACACTCTAGTGCAGGGATCGGCAACCTTTTGGTAATGGTGTGCCTATCTAGGATTTCTAAATCATTCAGAATGCCAACAGTCAACCTGCTCTATTATACTTGTTTTCTTATAAGACAAGTAGGTAATTTAAATCCGTAGCTAGACAAAGGACAAAAGCAAAGGAACTCTATAAAGAAAATCGTTAAAGAGTTTTATAGCCTTCTACAGACAGGTATTTAAAAAAAAAAAACTGTACTAGTCTATATATTTGGCTTTAAAACTCTTTTTAGGACTAACAACTAAAAGAGCACTTATTAAAAAGAAAAAAGTGTTTAATTTTTTACTACATATATAAAGATAGACTATTAGTATTGTCATGTATATTGTTTTTCCAAGAATTGGAACACGCAATGTTTATTCTTCTCTCTCTCTCTTTTCTCACTACACACAATATTAGGACGTTTAGTAGGAAAACGAAAGATTCTAGGTAATGCTGGGATTCTGTGTTGATCTCAAATTCTCAGGGTCTGGGAACGACTCATTATTTAATAGGGGAAGTTCCTATCGTTTTGTTATGAGTTTTGTAATGTTACCATGATTTTCACCCCTACTGGTAGTGGGTCTGTCCCTTGCACCACTCGGATAGTATTTAATGATTTGTTTTGTCTGAAAGACAGAGAGTTTCAAAATATGTTCCTTTGAGAACGTTTGTGTTTGCACTATTTTATTCTAACTGTACATAATAGATATATTGTATATATTGAACATATCACCTGAAATAAACTATCAACAACAGTTACACTGAAGCTTCCTTGTCAAGTTACTATTCTATTGTGTTGTACACATTACTATAAGATTTATCTACTACTCTAATGCCCAAGAAAGGAAATGTTGGAATACAAATACTGAGTTTGTGCCCAGGACTATAAGAAGAGTTCGTGTAATACTGATACATAAATACTAATAAATAAAGTCTCCCCTAGGACTAACGAGAATTATCAGCAAGATCTACACAGCTCTGGCCACAAGGGGATTGTGGACGTAACAGTATATTGTACTAGGACTATTCAGTTTTGGAAATAAAACAGTTTTCACGTTTAGTTTTTATTTATTTCAGGTTTGTCAATATTCTTCACTTCAACTGAATAATTACAATATATATGCGTTTTATCTGGATCAATAATATAAATGATAAGCTTTTGGTATTGATGTTTTTAGCATGTCTTGTTGAAATTGTATGAGTTTCTCAAATATTTGTTTAAGAGATAATGCATAAACAAAGCATGAGATCTAAAAAAAAAATAATATCTGGCTTGTGTAACATTATGGCATTAGTTTCAGATAGACTCTAGTATTATTTAAGCCATGTAATTTCTTCTTATTTTTTATATCTCAATTTTTCACTTAGGTTTTTTTTTTAACCTTGATTGTTCAATGAGAAAAAAATGGACAAAAGACAAAAACTAGTTTGGACAAAAAACAAGGCAAACAATTTTAAAGCCTTTAAAAAATAGTTCACAGATCAATGATTTATTCACAGCAAACACTGTCAGATTCAAAGCCATAGTCTTGGGAAAGAAAAAAAAAAGGGGGGGGGGGAACCCTCCATGTTACATCTTGCAGACCAAAGAGACAAAGAGAAGAAATTGATCCATCTTAAAAAGAGATTCATGTAAATATAGGATTTAAATTGTTCAGCATAAATTAAAAGAATGTCCACTTTACAGTTTGCTAACCCATTCTTTTTATTTTATTGAAAGCAAATACCAGAGCTTGTAGCACTAATTGCTCCAAGTAAAGACATAAAATTTCCATATAATTATACACTTGTTATTTGCATAAATAAATTATGGCTCAAAAATAATTATTAAATTTAATGTGTAAAACTTTTGAATAGTAACACAAGGTAATAATTCTATAGAAGAAGGATTGTGTGTTTGTAACAATAAACATAATCTTGAGATTTCAGATTTCATATTTCAGCCCAAAATCATGACAAGTATTTGGTGAATATTTGAAAAAGATACTAGATTAATGCATAATCATTTCTGGAATAAAATTTAATGAGGTTAGACTCTTATTTTGCTAGCATTTTTTTTATTACAAGCATATACCAGAAAAATGTAGTGTTAATTCATAATATTGATTACATTTTAATGCAGATTAAAAATATTAAAACATTACAGAAGAGAAAATGTTATTCTAAATACCTTGTTATTAAAATTAAATACTGTTAAGAACTAAGGCATTTTTTGCAAGTCTTGGGGGAAAGGGAATCTATGCAGCTTTATTATTGATTATTAATTAATAACAGTTAAAGAAAGTAAAGCCAACTGGGTGTTGTGTCATAAAATCTCTCTCAACTTGCAGACTAGCCTACTAAAACTTAAAAAATTTCTAACAACAACTAAATTTCGTAATCACAAAATTATTAAAATGGCACTGTAATAATACTTATGGTAGCTACCACACATTTATACCAATCTGTTGCTGTTAAGAAATAGATCTAGTAATGTGTATATTAACTATCTACATATTGGTGAACTTATATATCTATATTTTACATTTTACATTTTTTAAATGTAGATCATCTACATTATCTTATCTCAAGGTGTTCATTATTATTTGTCAATTTTTTTTTTGTAGTGTAGTAAAATTTTTATAAAATGACATTGTAAATTGGCATTGCTGCTGGACAAAAATTATTTTAATATCTGAGTTATTGGCAACAAAAATTGGTTCTTTCTTTTTCATATTTGTAATTTCATAATCAGATCTTAAATGGGACCAAAGTTTTGTACAATTATGAAAACTTTCATAAAAGTAAGCAGGTCTGATTGTTTGAACATGACCTCTGGTTACCAGACTCCAGACCAAGCATAATTTAACAAGTTAAAAAAACTGAGAATTTGTAAGGATATATGCACCAACAAAGTATATTTTAATCAAATTACATTAAGCATAATTTAGAGATGGCATGGCTTCCACCCCAAGGAATAGCCAGGATTTGGACCCAGGAATCTTAATACATTGGAAGGATATCTCCAAAATAATTTGAAAAAGTTGTTAAAGGATCAAACTCAACTAAGGAACTAAAAAAATAATTTTTATATTGTTTATTTATGCCCACAAATTTTAAGTTGTTTTTCTCTGAAGGTAAAAATGAATAGTAACACAAGGTAATAATTCCATAGAAGAAGGATTGTGTGTTTGTAACAATAAACATAATCTTGAGATTTCAGATTTCATATTTCAGCCCAAAATCATGACAAGTATTTGGTGAATATTTGAAAAAGATACTAGATTAATGCATAATCATTTCTGGAATAAAATTTAATGAGGTTAGACTCTTATTTTGCTAGCATTTTTTTTATTACAAGCATATACCAGAAAAATGTAGTGTTAATTCATAATATTGATTACATTTTTATGCAGATTAAAAATATTAAAACATTACAGAAGAGAAAATGTTATTCTAAATACCTTGTTATTAAAATTAAATACTGTTAAGAACTAAGGCATTTTTTGCAAGTCTTGGGGGAAAGGGGATCTATGCAGCTTTATTATTGATTATTAATTAATAACAGTTAAAGAAAGTAAAGCCAACTGGGTGTTGTGTCATAAAATCTCTCTCAACTTGCAGACTAGCCTACTAAAACTTAAAAAATTTCTAACAACAACTTAATTTCGTAATCACAAAATTATTAAAATGGCACTGTAATAATACTTATGGTAGCTACCACACATTTATACCAATCTGTTGCTGTTAAGAAATAGATCTAGTAATGTGTATATTAACTATCTACATATTGGTGAACTTATATATCTATATTTTACATTTTACATTTTTTAAATGTAGATCATCTACATTATCTTATCTCAAGGTGTTCATTATTATTTGTCAATTTTTTTTTTGTAGTGTAGTAAAATTTTTATAAAATGACATTGTAAATTGGCATTGCTGCTGGACAAAAATTATTTTAATATCTGAGTTATTGGCAACAAAAATTGGTTCTTTCTTTTTCATATTTGTAATTTCATAATCAGATCTTAAATGGGACCAAAGTTTTGTACAATTATGAAAACTTTCATAAAAGTAAGCAGGTCTGATTGTTTGAACATGACCTCTGGTTACCAGACTCCAGACCTACAGAACAAGCATAATTTAACAAGTTAAAAAAACTGAGAATTTGTAAGGATATATGCACCAACAAAGTATATTTTAATCAAATTACATTAAGCATAATTTAGAGATGGCATGGCTTCCACCCCAAGGAATAGCCAGGATTTGGACCCAGGAATCTTAATACATTGGAAGGATATCTCCAAAATAATTTGAAAAAGTTGTTAAAGGATCAAACTCAACTAAGGAACTAAAAAAAAAATTTTTATATTGTTTATTTATGCCCACAAATTTTAAGTTGTTTTTCTCTGAAGGTAAAAATGACATCTGAGGTTTCCATTTTGAATATTAATGCATTAAAATACTGAGTGGAGGCCAAGAAAAGGAAAAAATTGCACATGAATGACTTGAAAGACAGCATACAGAGAAGTTCTTATGCAAATGGAAATCAATTGGCACTGCTGCATCCAACAAAGATCATTTTAATGCCCAGTGAAGAAAGGATTAACTATACAAATTTACTGGGTATTTAAAACATACTTTATAGGTCTATGTAAATAAAAGAAAAGGCCACAAGAAAATTGAATGCTATCACATTGGGGGAGAGAGAGAAAGCTCTCGGAATTTATTGCATGGGTTGTGAGCCCAACTGAGCTTTCAGAGAGGTAGAGGGGTGGTGGACGTGACAACATGTCCTGAAGTTTAGTGATACTATGTCTATTTAATTATTGGCTTTTGTAAATCCAACATGATTATATCTCTTTCATAAACAATAAAAAAAACAAAAACAAAAAAGATCTTCCAACACCACCGCCTATTGATAGGAAAGATGGGGTTAGGGATAAGTATGGGTAATATGACATCAGTTTATTTTAAAAGATTGTTTGGAGACTAATATTAATAAAATCATATATTTAATTTTTTTTAAAAATTACTGAATTTAGTACTATATCACTGTATCAAGCTTAAGGAACCATTAAAAAAATCATGGTTAAAACTGTGATAAAACTCTCTGTATTGGCGTATTGCCATATTTGTCCGAGCCTAGCCTGTAGCCCAATGGAACATACCAAAATAACTAGACTATGTTTTTCTTCATATAATGCAAAACAAAAATTAAAGCAACCCGTCAGACCAAATTGATCCATATGGCCGGTGAAGCAACATTCACAAGTTTATGTGGCCAGCACAATTCCAAGCCACTTTTACTTTACCCCAACTAAAATCAGGTACTCATCAGAGCTGGGTAGACTCATGGACACCCTTGCAACCCTGGTACAAATCCTGGCCTTCACCAGGATTCAAACTCAGGACCTTCGGTACGCCAACAAAGACGTTGCCGCTCTGCCACCGTGTCCCCTTCAATATGCATACATTAGAAAAAATCTAAATAAAATTTACTTTTGATAAAAAATTACTTGACGTTTATTTATTTACTGTATTTTATGGTTTGTGCTTTTAAAAAACATGTTGCTGTAATTATTTATCATAACTTTAGTCTTAGTTCTTTACTTAAAATCAACACTATAATTTTTCATGAACATCCATGTTACTTCATTAACCCTCATTTTGTTAATTTTTAAATTATATTGATTTTAAGCTTAATAAGGAGGCCTTTGGATGGGAACTAATTTTGACGGCAACCTATTGTTAAATGTAATACATGCTGGACCTAGACATGCCCGCCATAACACCATCTCCCCACCTATTTGTTCGGTCACCAGACTCTATAACAATATCCCCCTGCCCTACCTATTTGTCCGGTCGCCGTACTCATAGACACTGCTTTAAAATTAACTAAAGCCTTAAAATATTTTATGCATAAAATATATATTGCAGATACGTCATAGCTACCTAATTAAGAAATTATCAGAATAATTTTTTTATCTTGTTAGGTAGGCTGCTTATTAATTGAACTACTTCCAGTGAAAATATAAAAACGTCAATCAAAGCAGACCACAGAAATAAAAGCATTTTTTCTCAGTAAAAAAAAACAAACCATTTTCAAGTGTAAACAAAATTATATCTTCCGTACTAAATAGCTTAGAAAGACAAGTGTGATCTCTAAGCTATTTCTTATTTCTATCTAAAACTAAAACTAAAAGTGTAGAATTTGTAACTGAATTATTATTTAGTATTTTGTATCGAACTCGCTACTTACTTTACTTAGGATTTAGGCCTAACACTAATAAAGTTAACATTTTAAAGTTTAATATATATTTAAATTTAATTACACGATTTCAACGATTTGGTATTCCAGTACTGAGTTAAATGAGTAGGCTTTATACTTTATACTATAACAGTCTATATCTCAGGAGTCAGTAGGGTAGGCCATTTATAATAACATATTATTATGTAGGCTGAGTCTATTATTATTATTATACTATAACTCTATAACTATAAAAGTTATAGTAAGTTATAGTCTATACTCTATATTAGACTATTCATTGGCTCCATTGTCTCGAAAAAAAATTAGATTTGCGCTCCTGTGACCCTGTGATTTGGCCAGCCCAGCAAAATTGACTGTGTATATTAATATATTACTAATACTAATATTAGACTATATAATTATAATATATAATTATTATAATATACAATATACATGTCTAATATCAAATGTACATAGATAAATAATAATAAATAGTGTGAGCTTTAAAATTGGTTGGAAAACTATGTTAACAAAAAACAGCAATTGAAAGACTAAAACTGAATTAGCCTTTGTCCTTTGTTTACATTTTGACTTGTGTCTTGTTTTTATTAGGCTAGTAACTAGTATTTAGTATATTAGTAGTATTACTAGTATTAGCCTAGTCAAACAATAGACAATACAATAGTCAATTCAATAGACTCAAACAATTCATTGAAACTATAATTTATTTCACCTTATTTAACATTTGCCGTATAATTTTATCAGTGAATACTAAGTAGTGCATTATATCTGTCTGCAAAATAATGCATTTTTTAAAGTTTAACTTGAATTTCTAATAGTAAAAAATATAACATACCGTCGATAGAGTTGAAAAACACTGTAAACCATGGGCGCCGCCATTTTGTCCAGACGACATTTACAAGTATTTAAAAAGTAGACGAACAAAAAACGTAAGTGAAACAAATATCAATGTTTATTTTATTAACAATAAGAATGGCAAAGTAAAAGTAAGATAAGAAAGTAATTTCATGTAACAATTTTGTATCATAGTTCGATAAGCCCTAATGCGTTGTTTCGCTGCTGTGTATAGCATTTATCGAAAGTTTAAGCACGCTCAGTTTATGCTAACTTTACATTTTGACAGTCTGCTCTCCCCGCTCACTAGTCTAAATTCTAAATCTAGCGATATATATTGTCGTAAATAAACTGCTGTTTTACTCGGTCAATAAAAATTGTTGGCATTCAATGGAATTTTTTATAGGCCTATGTTGTATTTATATAGGTTTAACAAAATACTAAAGTTAAAAATGTATTTTATGTGAAAACAACATTTAAAATAGGCCTACTCAATGTGGTTTTGTATTCATTCCCAAGTTTCATCCTCTTTGCACAGATCCATAGTAGGCTATGCCTATAGGTAAGTATGTAATGTATGTAGGTCTCTCTCGCTCTCTCTCTATATATATAAGATAAGATAAGATTGCTTTATTGATCCAAATGAATGGAAAATTGACTTGATTACATAAATTCCGTCTTTCAGCATAGGCCTACCTAAAACAATATTAAAGAACCATTTGTACTCAAACACAATAGACATTCACGCACACTATCATACCATTTATCATACAAGAAAAAAGTAGGCCTATTATTTATTTATTTAATATATATATATTATAGACTATATATATCTATAAGGCGCGTACCTTCCCCCAAACGCAGCCTACCCCCCCCCCCCCCCCATCTTTCCGCCTTTTTTTCCCCAAACTTAGATGTTTTTTTTTTTTTTTTAGAAATTAAAATAATTCTTAATAAAGTTTTAGAGTTATAGGCCTACATAGTTCATAACAAATTTGTACAAAAAATAAATATTGAAAAAAGAAAGTAGCATGCAAATTATTCTACCTTTAAAAAAAAGTATTTTGAATAGTCTTTCAAATTGTAACTTTGGCTTACAATTTTTATTTTTAAACATGCTTCGTTCGACCTAGTTTGAAGTTTGGACTAGCTGTCTACAGAGACAGTGCTGCGTGCTATTTTTTTATCGTAATTCTTGTTGGGGGGGGGGGGGGGGGGGCACACAGTTTAAGCTTATATATGAATGTCGACGCACAAATATGTATGGTCGACCAAAACGATGAGGCGGTAGCCTAATATTGCCAGTGGCGTAACCAAGGGCGCGAGGGAAAGGGGGGAGGTAGCGGGGGAAAGGAGTTAGTAACATAATATAAAGCTGAAGGAATAGGGGGTAATGCAAGGTGAAGAGATTATAAACGATTAGATTTCATTTTAAAAAAATTCTGAGTTTTAAATTATCATTTTCTGAAGAAAAAAAATTGAATCAAGCAAAATTAATAGATATAATTATTATCAATAATTTAATTTAAAAATAACAAAGCACTGAAGCTTAGGCTACTTACTGCCCGTAACGCCGTGGGCGCATAGGGCAGCAGCAAAGTCTTTCCATCTTTCTCTGTCACGTGCGACAATTTTTATTCCGATCGTACCCCAGGAGTGACCAGGAGTGACCAAATTCCTGACGCACTGACGCATTAGAAGTGTATCTAAAACATGGTCGAATACATTTCTATGGAAAGCTAATTAAAAAGATTTAGAATAGCATAAATTGCCATTCATTAACACTAAAAATAAATGCTAAGAAATTTTAAAGATTTTTCAAAATGTATTTTAGCCTAATTATTGGATACAAACCAATTGTACAAATCTGCTAACTCTATAGAATATGAAGATTGCCTATTGCCCACTAGCTGTATAAGTATCGCCTATTGCCCACTAGCTGTATAAGTATCGCCTTATCGCCTATTGCCCACTAGTATAGTCTAACTTTAAGAGGAGATGTAGCAGGAACACCTTGATATTATTTTTATTCAAGTGGCATCTTTTCTAGTTTTTTAATGAGTCTTCCTTTTTTATCTTATCGTATGTAAGTTATAGCCTATAAAGACGACAATTTTATAGTCCACGGAAGATTATGGATCATTGCGTCCTTTTCTTTTCAGTTCTTTGACTCAAATCTTTCATTTTGACAAAGGTTTTAATTTTACGGTAAGTTTTAGATTTTTCTAATGATTCAGGCAACTCCATTCCCCTCGAAAGGAAAGAGAATTTATATGAAGTTAACTTGCAAATGATACAAGTTACAAGGATAGTGTTTTTATAGTTGTCTTTCTGATTATTTATTATTCGATTATAGGCTCAATTGTAATTCTAATACAGAAATGGGTGCTTCGTGTAGACTGAAGACCTATTATCTACTCTTACTACTTCTTTTAAACCGCTTTGCCTTTGTTGTTTCTTAATTTATGCATATTTATTCAAAAATTAGTAAACTCTCAATAAAATGTTGACGTCGTTTCCACACAAAAAAAATGTTTTTTTTAATTAGAATAAATTGAGAAAAAAAAGCCAAATGATTATGTTCAGAAATTCAGGAAAGAATATTTTAAAAGTAGTTGCACTACGGAAACCATTACATTCTTTGAAATAAAATACCATTCAATAATCAAATAATGTTGTTTGCTTCATGATTGTATAAAATCGAATTGCGTAAATTGTGCTTCGATGGCCCTCAATTGTGTAAAGAGGACACTGGCCAAAATGTTGATGAATGAAAATATTTTTATCGCCATCTGTGACTTAAAGAAAACAAACAACATCTTTTCTGTTACTTTTGAATGTTTTCTTTTGTAATTGTATTTGTTTAATCGGATTATAGTTTAGGCCTACAAAACATTATAAATTCCCCCCCCCCCTTGTTATATTTCTTTACGCTTCAACGTACTTCAAGCTCACAAAATAAAATTCTAATCTTCTCTAATGTTTCTTTTACATTTCAAAAGAGAATTATTTTGTGTGCGATTGTAAATGTCTTTGTTGACACAAAGAAAAAACATTGATCCATGTTTTCGAAAAGGTAATAAAGTGAAAATGTACAATTCGTGTTAGAAAGATTAGCACAGAGCTGTGGGAAAGCTGTACGTGTGTGATACAGATCTATGAAACGCACAAGTAAGGAACGGACTCATTTTTTTTAACTACTAGCTTTTTTGAGAGGTCAGGGTCTGTGAGCAATAAGTCGCATTGTCAAGTTCAGAATGGAGTTGGAGCAAGACCACCGTAAATATTTACGATGGTCTTGGTTGGAGTCAGTTGGACCTAAAGGGGAAAAGGGGGGGGGGGGGGCTAACCCGGTGAAAAAAGGTTGAGGTGATATCATTACGAAAAATAATAACAATGGTTTGTTTTACAAAAGGGTCCCGCATGGTGAAATGAATATATATCTCCCCACCTTTTTTTTCCTTTTCGTAACAAGTTACGCCAACACATTCTAATAGTAAAGTAAGCTATATGTGTATGCGATATTCGATTGATTCAGGCACATACAGTATTGTACCCCGGTCACCAGGTTGTCAGGCGGATAGTCTAATCACTCTACTACAGAGTATAATCTTTGGAATAAAAAATTGCCAAAGTTAAAAACAAGACATAAGGTCACGTGTGTTTACATTGACCAATGGGCATAGAAATTGACACAATCATCATACTTTATATATATAAGCATTAACTATCATATAAGCATACAAGTAACATAGGCTTAACAAAGTTTTTATTGTATTTTAATCGAACATATACTTATACAGAGATAAAAAGAAACCACATTATCAATAATAATTTATGATTTAAAAAAAAACGTGTTGCAGATTCTTGCCAACAAAATAACCACCACAGATTGTGAACTTTTCTGCCAAGCGTTCGGGAAAATCTGACCATATGATATCATACAAACCAGAGAGGTTTTCTTTTAACCAACTTTGTTAACAGAATATAGATCTATGCCAATGAAAACATACAATGTTTCAGATGTTAATTTAAAAAGTTTGTGAACAAGCTTGTATGACATCGTCATTTCATCCAACTGAAACATTCATTTAGCTAACGCTACAGGTAGGATGTAAGTCAGTGACACTTGGCAGGTGAGAAAAAAATAACACAAAGTGATCATTTGAAATAACGACAAACAGTTTACCTGGATGGGTTCTTGTGCAATAGACCGATACGAAATGTAGGCATACATGCATAGGCCCTACTTACATGTAGAATGTAGACAAAACGATTATCATTTGATGTAAATAAAAAAAACACACATAAAGTAGGTGAGAGAAGCCATAATTAGTTTGCAACAGATTGTTTCGAATGTATTTTTAAAAAGCATCGGGAAGTTGATAGTAAATTTTCAATTAAGATGGATAGATAAATAGATGGCTGGATAGACGGAAATAATGGATACCATCGATAGATGGATAAGATAGATATGTTCAAAAACGAATAGATAAGTAGGTCTACATAGATACGTTCATAGTTTGGCCATGTTCCCCTAGAGGTCAATGTAAAGTGGGTTATCCAAGTAGTACTCTCTAAACATCTGCAAGACTAGTGAACTTGTACGTCCATAATATCCGAGGACAGTAGACTAATACTATCTAAACAAAATTCCCAATTACATTCATTACCTCTCTATCCTCTTCTCAATCTCTCTCTCTCTTTCCCTCGTTCTCTCTCTCTCTCTCTCGGTCTCTCTTTCTTTGTAGGTATGTGGGACAAGGCTTAAAGCAGCGTTGGGCATGCATGAGGTCAATGGGCGCCGTTAGTTTTTTCATTTATCATACAGAGCCATGCCAAAGTATTAAATTTAAAAAAATGTTATTTATTAAACAGAAATCGCAATTATATATAAAGTAAGCCTACACATTATACTGTATTAAATTAATAACTTTAATGTCAAGTTAATTTAATTCTACACAACCACGATGTGTTATGTCAAGTAGCCTATCCCACACGTGTAAGAAAATATAATTAAGAAAAAAACATACAAGAAAATGATTATACAATTTTAATAATAATAGGCCCCCTAAATTATTATTTTTTTAATTCAATAGAAGTCGCAATTTATTCTAATTAACGAACAGCCATTTGTACCTCTTAAAGCCACACTTCCTCATACCGAGCCTTACCTGGCATAGTGTTGCAAAAGTTTTCACTAGACTAGGTAAAAGTCTTAACTCTTAGTCGGGATTATAATAATTGTAGTTTGTTTTCATGGATTAAATCTTGGCGCGCTATAAAGTGGGCTTATCCGGCCTATTTCAACTCAATTAACTTAGCTGGAATCGTTGTAAGACCCCCCCCCCCACACACACACACCCATCATGGCCTCAATTTGCCTTCGTCTTATTAACACTCACCCCCTCCCCTTTCCCTCTAAAGTCTTTTGTTGTTTAGTTCAAGTATTAAAACTGAACAGTCCTGCGTCTACTGTCTAAAGCTAGTATCTGTCATCATCGCGAAGGTAAGTGAAATTAAGTGTATTTTGGGGTATAGTATTTTTGTAGAGATCTAATCTTTGCACCCATAAGCATCAGCGGGGAAAGAGAAGCAAATGTCCAACTTCCCACCCAGAAATAGATCTAGTTGCAATTAATTTGTTTTAATTTTTTAATTTGGGCTGTGTTTTTTTTTAAATATTTGTCGCTCAATAAAAATATTTGAAATGCAATTACAATATAACCTAGTATTGTAAGAATGCCAGATGGAACAATCTACTGACTTATTATTTGTGCGTTGATATTGAATCGTAACGCTAGTGTGATTTCATTATATGTAGATGTAAAATACTTCTTGATCTAGTTCTTTCCAAATAAAAAAGAAGAATTTTGTTGTTGTTGTTTTTTTCTGCAATTTCTTTTAATGAAAAGTGTTTTTTAAAAATATGTAGCCTACGCTAAAACAAAACTAACAGATTTTTAAAAGTTTAACATTTTTGAACATGCTGTGTCTTTATTTTGATTGGCTGTCGACTGCGACTGTCTGCGACAGTGACATGTTATTGTTCTTTTGTAGCTTAGGCTATCTTGAGAGTAATAGGCAATTGGTTGTAGGCCTATATACCTACAAACCACTTTTTTATATTAGAAAATTATAATTTCAAACTTTAATGTTTTTTGTTGTTTTTTTTTACTGTTAAAATTACATTTTATCTATTGATATTTAGATAACGTATCGGTTTTTAGTTTAGGATGAAATAGTGCACGCGTTTAGAACGGCCCGCCATTATCCCTTAGCATGCCATTTGTGCCCCCTAACGTGCACTGTTCCCCTCCCAGACCACAACGTGCCTCCCAACTACCACAGCTGCATTTTTTGCCCGCCTTCAACCTTGGACAATTTGTCACCCCCCCCCCCCCCCCTCAGGGGGACCTTAACCCTTAAACTTAGAATTTCGACGACACCACTAATAAACATGTCTTCAAAATCTAAACCTTTCCATTAAATTGTAAATCTTTCTTTATTGCTATTAACCTTTTTATTTTCTCTATTTTACTCTAAATCTTGCGGGGTTTTTTGTTTGTTTGTTCAAGTTTGCGACTAACGATGTCGTTTTCTTTTTATTTGTCTTGTTTTATGAAGCCTGGGTCTAACCACAAAATACCACCCTCCGACATATACACATTACACATATGTAAACAGACAAACATATAAAACAAAACCAACAAATCTCACCGAAACTGGAAGATTACAAAGAAAACTGCATGAGAGTTTTAGAGTGAGTCGGTAGGATTTGAAGAGACGTCGATTGAAGAGATAGATGCTAGGAGATAAGTGAAGCAGATAGCGAGTGATAGGTGAGAAAAGATGACTTCAAGGATAACAATTTTTTTTTTGTTTAGGGGGAGGGACTGCATTCTGACAAGTTGAAAAGATGCATTACCATCGGCGCTGTGTCTGTGCAATTCTAGAAAAGAATGTTTTAAAACTAATAAACATAAACATTCCTTTTGTTGACACGTTTTAAGGATATATTCGTAGAACTAAAATGAGTACGGGGGCAGTATCGATTATATGCGAGATAAGTGTGTTGAAATAACGATACCGCAATGTTTTGGGTTTGTTTTGTTCGGGCGAATAGAAAAAAAAAATAGACAATATGAAGAAAAAAGCGATCGGGCCGATACTTGCGGTTGTGTCAAGTCGATGCTTGCAGGACAAGATGGTGGGCCACGATATACCGTGAGACAGGTAAACGATGCGATTATGTTGTGGGAAATTGTGATAGGTGGTACAACTGCGATAACACGCGGTTATTACTTTAGGAATCTAATCCCCGGGCTGTGACCTTGACCTCTCTCCCGTTTGGCGTTAATATCACTTTCTATTGGTTGATTGCTTTCTTAGGATTGATGGGTTTTTGTGTTTTATAGGTTTGTCTGGTTTAAAGTTATTGCTTAATTAAAAAGTGAACGGATTGTGGCAACAAATTATTTTGGGTATCTGTGTGTCTATAGTCTATATCTCATCTGGCTATGTATCTATCTCTCTATCTATCTCTTTGTCTGTAGGTATATCTGTCTGTTTGTCTATTTATCTACAGTATTTGTTATATATTTTTTTTCTTTTTTTTCTTTCTCTTTTAACAAAACACATTCGCTTCTCCGTCATTTTAACGGGAATAACCACTAGTATATATATATTTATCTGTCTGTCTATCCGCCTAGATTATCTATCTATATGTTTATATGTCTGTCTGTCTGTCATGTATGTCCACACGTCCCCCTTCCGCCCGTCCAGCTGTCTATCTTTCTATCTGTCCGTCTTTTAGTCTATTGACTCCATTGTTTTATCCTGTCTGTAAAATTATATCTTGCTAAGTCTGTCTGCCAACTAAACTTTTTTTTGTCATTTTGTGTCTTCGTAACACACCACGGAGAAATTCTTCCTTTAATTATTTTCTTTCTAGTCTTCTATTAAACCTACTTTTGTAAGCCTCACATCACGGGCTGTACTATAAGGCTCATGACACCCCACTCATTCAATCAAGCATTAGAATTCTCCCATGGAGACGTGTTTATTAACAAGCCTTCGCCCCTGACGCCGAATGATCCACTTTAAATATTTATTTATCGTCACACACTTTCACTTTTTTTTTCTTTTATCTCCTGGACCTTATTAAAATTCTTCATTCCTCCCAAACATTTACCCCCCCCCCTCCCCTCTACGTTCATTTTTTTCCTTGACCCATTACACATCGGGTCAGCCATGTGGTCAGCCTAGTCTTTAAGTTGACCGAGTGATTAAAACATTGTAAAAAAAAAAAGGGGGGGGAGGGGGGGGGGCTTATCCGACAAAATCTAATTTATGGCCGCTCATTGAATTTACAATGGAGTTAGGTACAGGTTGAAAAGGTAGGGAGGGGGTGGTGAGGCCCTCGTGGAGTCCATGACACGCGCCACTGGTCAGAGGAATGTCACGGTCATTATTTGTAATCTGACCAAAATGTCAGCCGCAGGCTTTATGAATTTATTACGCAGGTAAAACCAGAGATTTTAATGCGCCCCCTTTCAAGAATTGCCAGTTTAAATACCTGGCACACAGTAATGCCCACACAGAGCTGGCCAGTTTGAATGATGAATCTACATACATATAGTACAAGGTCAGCTTAAAACAACAAACAAAAATCGGGTCATTTATATTATATTTTGAATGAACATTATAATGTTATACCTAAAATTCCCTAACAAAATGCGGAACTGTTGTTTTTTTTTATGGTTTGTTACAAAAAATAAAACCTTAAGGTTTTTGCCCCCTCGCCTTGCTTCTAATGTTTACCAGAAAACCTTTTTTTTTTTTTTTTAAAGAAAACAATAACAGAAAATTATATAGTAGGCCTACACTAACTCATAAAATATCAATGACTGTAAAGGAAAAATTAGCTAAATAGCACTAAAGAAACGGCTATATTTATCAATAGCATGAAGATTTAAATATTAAAACTAAACCATTGGTGTGTAACATCTTTCCAATAAGGAAATTGAAACAAAAGATAAGCCATAATCTGTAAATCTATTCACGTTATAAATGCACAAAAAGCTTTGGATGTCGTGTTGTGATCAGACTGATGTAGACCTACTCACTGGTACTCTCCGTTTTCTTTATATGCTTGTGAGTCCTGGGCATTAACAGCTGAGCTAGAAAGGGGAATCAATGCCATGGAGATGAGGTGCTTCAGAAACCGTCTCGGCATCTGCTATAAAGACCACATCTCCAATGAGCAGATATGAAAAAGGATACTCCGGGAAATTGGCAAATATGACGACCTGCTGGTCACAGTCAAGAAAAGGAAACTAGAATGGTATGGCCACATAACTGAAACCAACGGGCTTGCCAAAACCATTCTGCAGGGCACCACCAGAGGAGAGAGAAAGAGAGGAAGACAGTGGAAACGATGGGAGGATAACATCAGGGAGTGGACAGGAATAAAACTGTGCGACGCATTGAGAAAGGCTGAGAGGAATGGGGGAGGCTTATGTAACCTACATGTCATCTGTGGCGCCCCAACGATCCAACAGACTATGTGCTATGGGATATCCAGGATGTAGTAGGTAAGTAGATTGTGACCCAAAAGGAGATTTTAAACATAGCGTTGTTGCTGGGATAGCAACATTTAGTTGCGTGCCAACTACTACAAGCTTCCGGGGGTTGCCGATCCTACCTACATCCTACATATCCCGTAGTCTGTTAGACCGTTGGGGCGCGACAGATGACGTGTAAACCAGCCTCCTCCACTCCTCCCGTCTCTCAGCCGTTCTCATTGCCTCGCACAGTTTTGCACCTGTCCATTCCCTGATATTATCCTCCCAACGTTTCTTTGGTCTTCCTCTCTTTCTGCCTCCTCTGGTGGTACCCTGCAGGATGGTCTTTGCAAGCCCGTTGGTTCTGGTGACGTGGCCATACCATTCCAGTTTTCTTTTCTTGGCTGTAGCCAGCAGGTCTTGCCGATACCTGGTATAAAATTATGTCAATATTAGTATTAAAGGTAGCATATTTTTTAAACACCATCTCCACACACCAAGGTCAACACACCATATATACTTTAATACTTCACATAACATAAGCCTACTTCAAACACCACACACCAAACACCATTTTATACACACTTAACTTCACATAATTAACACCGCAAAGCAAACTCCAGGCTCCACACAATACTTTCCGTACCCCACACACCACATTCCACACACAAACACACACAGACAGGGACAAGGCAACAATTTCAATTGCCGTTTATTTTGTTAAAACTCCACGCGGGGCCCGGAATGTTTCTCCGTGTGACTGCTTTCACTAGATTACGAACGTTTATCTTTCATTTCAAGACCTAGTGCCACAATCTTCAGCCCTGCAGACAGACGATCGTCAGACAGACAGACAATGCGGCGTATTGTTGTCCCTCTAATTGTTCTAATTTAACAAATCTGTTTTCACCTACTGATAATCATATATTTTTGTTCTTTTCTTTTTATCTCTCGTTTTGTTTCGAGTTATTTCTTGTTCTATGTGGTGATAGTTTTTAATAATTTAAAGGCTTGGGCTGGTGCAGACGTGACAGGTAGACATTTTGAAAACAGTGACACTTCTATGAAGAAAAAAAAAGAGGGAGAGGAATTGTCGCAGTGGAAATAAACAGCTTTGGAGTCGGGTTTGGGGGGGGGGGGGGAGTTTTTGTTTATTGTTATAGTTACGTTAGATAAGGAAGCCAACATTAGCTTAACATAACATTATATGTTTTCTCTCTCTTACATATAATAATAATTAATGTTGGAAAAGGGATGTTTGTTTAATGTCAAAATAATTTAATTAACCGATTGACACAGAGACGCTGTTTGTTTGTCTCTGTTTATCTATCTACCAGTCTAGTCTGTTTACCTGCATACCTAGCTATCTGCATACTTAGCCTACCTTCCTAGCTACCTACCTAGTACTACCTACCGACCGACCGACCTACCAACCGACCGACGGACCTGTTTGTTTTTCTATCTCTGAGATAGAGGAAGAGATAGATAGATGATATAATATTATAGATAGACAGATAAATATAGAAAGATAGATATAGAGATAGATGGCTGGTTGGTTGGATATAAGATAAGATAAGATTGCTTTATTGATACCAATGAATGGAAAATAATATATAATATTATTAGTAATAGTATTACTATTTATAATATAAGTGTTTTAAAAGCGTAGGCCTACATGCATGCATAATCACACAAATTGGAACTTAGACTTAGGACTACACTTAGACAAACACAAGCCCTGAAGAGCCGTTCATAAAAATTAAGTTTTTATTTTTATTTTCAACTCGTTGTCAACATTACAGCAAATAACAATACAACATTTGTCAACACACACACGACTACACTCTCCCCGCCCCGTCCCTACACCTAGGCTCTCCCCGCCCCCTCCCTACACCTAGGCTCTCCCCGTCCCCCTCCCCCAGTAACCATGTTCAACCCAACAAAGCAATGAACCGTATCTATAACGCCTTCAGTTTTAGAAGTTAAAAGAAAGAAAGAAACAAAAATGTCCCGACGATTTAGTTTTGTGCAATTATTCCAGCCTTTGAGGTGCACGTTCAATTGATCACAGCACGCCAACATTGGATCAAATCATTCAAACAAACAAAACAAAACCAGAATTATTTTTTTTTCACTGGCTTCTGCATTATTTTTTTTTCAACACTAGAATTGGAAACAAAACAGCCTTTTGTTGTGAAGATAATGGGGAAAATCCAAATGTTAAGAGAGAGAGAGAGATTTTGTGGAAATTACCGATAATTGTTCCTATTAAAATTATCAAGTTTTTAGAATAAAGTCAACAGGCGTTGAAACACTTCAGGTGCATTTTGTGTTGTTGTTTTTGCATCAGATGTTCGTTACGATTGTGAAGATAATAGGGAAAATCCGAATTATAGATTTTTTGTGTGAAATGTTTTAAAAAAACGGTTTAGATCTAATAAGTAATATATTCCCCACCCAGTGAAACGCCTATGGCTGCTGCGTGTCACGCTATCTTTAAGAAGATATCGGTGACATGTCACAGTTGGCATGCGTTCTATAATTAAAATATGTCGATATAAATCTATAGCTAGCTCTTTATGTCTATTTTTTTAAACACGCGTCAAAATGACAAATGGTCTATTTTATGTTTATTTCCAAAGACTATAATAAGATTGACCGCTTTCTCTATTTTTAGAAATGAAATGTTAGTTTGCGCATGTGCGGCCTTCAATAAGTCATCAAGTTTTCCGGTGCACATCAAAGACTATAATGAGCTGGACCGCATGCTCTATTTTTAGATCTTAACACTTTTTTTTTTGTCGTGCGCACACTATCTACATAAAGACTACCTGATACTTAGATAGGGTTGCCACATACATGGGTACCAAAAGGAGAACACAGAGAGACCAAAAGGAGGACACATTGATTGATATATTTTATTCATTTTTTTCTTTTCAATTGAACCAGCAATCAGTACAATTTTACTACAATGGTTGCCAATAATTATATATTAGTAAATTAAACCAAGAAAAAGTATTGTAAAAAAATAATTAATATAAATTTAATTGACTTTTTTTTAAAAATGCGACAATACTATATTATTTGCAAATTAAACAGTCAATTTTGCTGTTAATACAATATCATCTTTCCTTATTATACAACATATTTCTCTGACGAGCCAACTTTTTTGCAGAAGATCTTCATTAGCAAGCAAAAATGTATAAAAACTGTTCACATGTGAGATTATTCAAGTTGTACTTTGTAAGAATGATGCCTGAGTTAACTGAAAGTCTGTTTCTTTTGTTTGATTATTGAGTGTTTATGTATGAGAATACTCTTTCCACATTAGCCTACCATTGTGTCCAGGGTTACAGAAACAAACTCACAAATTTTTAGTAACCTGCAACCTGCATTTGGAAATCTTAGGAAAAAACAAACTCTACTGCAATTATTAACCTAACAACGCATTAGATAATACAATCTAATTGATTACATTTCCTGCTAAATGCTCCAGTGTTTTGCTTTACTCGATCCAGCCACTTATTGGAAGTAAAAAAGAACATAAGAAGTGCACTAAAGGACTTTACAATCCTTTGTCGTACAAAAGCGGACATTTTAAGGCTTTTTAGATTTGCCTGCCGGACGGATGACACAGGGTTAAAAAGGAGGACATGTCCTCCTTTAGCCGGACGTCTGGCAACCCTATACTTAGAAGAGAACATGCTAATTTAAACCAAAGACTATAATAATAAATGACCGCTTGCTCTATTTTTAGAGCTTATATGTTCTTTTTCTTCGTGCGCATCCAATGACGCTGTCTAAAATGACTTATACGCTCCTATGTTTGCTCAAATGTTTCCGCTGTATACAACTTTCGATTTTAATTGTAATTTTTCATTGAGAAAATCATAGCGATTAAATAAAACGGAAGTGCACAGTATAAAAGGGAATCGGGAATTCCGAAAAGAAGTCATTCGAGTCATCAAATAGCACTTATTATTAAAGCAAGCGGTCCATCTTATTATAGTCTTTGTTTAAACAATCAATCTTACTTTTACAAGAGTCGAAAAATATAATTAAAGTTCATTGCCCAAAATCTATGTTGGGATTTCTAACTTAATTTAGAACATGGACTTATTTAACCAAAGATTGTTCTCCCCCTACAAAACCATCAACACAGAATCCCTTTGTCTATTTGACTTAGCCCAAGAAGCAACAGGAAATAAATCAATGCGGGAGCCTTATAGACCTATATATATAGCCTATATATATTAATGGAACTTTCAACTAATTTAAAATGCTTACTCCAAGCAAATGTTTTTTCTAAATAAAAGGTAAAATGGGTCGCTACCAAACTTTGACCGTAAATGGGGTCACATATGGCCCCCGTGTTTGAGACTCCAGCACTACAGCATGTTGTTGTTTTTTTTACTATAAAGCAATAAAACGTTTCTCTCTGCTTTCACAAATAGTATAACAAAAACCAACAGCCCCCTCCAAATGAACTTGTGTTTGCAATAACACACTTACACAAAGAGAGCGGGAAGGGTGAATAGAGAAAGAGAGAGGAGAAAGAGAGAGAAACGGAGACAGAGAAAGATAGAAAGAAAGAGAGATATGGAAACAACTACTCATCATGTGGAACGATTTACTCAAATGTCACAAAAGTCATATGACTGTCATTTTAAAAAAAGGTGAAAAAAAAATATAGGCCTACATAATTTCAAGTTACATTTTGACATTTCAATAATGAAACTCAGTTTAGAAAACACTTCATCACTCGAAACAAAATTTTGGACAACTAGATCTGTGGAAGAGGAGGGACTAGCACGAGGCCATAGAGAGTCACATTCCCTTTTATATAAAGTATCCCGTCGGACCAAATTGGTCTATAGGACCAGTGAAGCAGCGTTCACTCGTTTCTGTGGCCACGACATACTGGGTGATTGTGTGGCCAGCACTATGCACAGCCGCCTTTACTTTACCCTAACTAAGGTCAGGTACCTCTCAGAGCTTGGCAGACTCAGGGACACCCTCCAGACCCGGGGGAAAATCCTAGCCTGCACCAGGATTCGAATCCAGGACCTTCGTTTCCTGAGTCTACGTAACTCTAATGGGGTGCCTGACATTGACGCAGCTTCACTGGGCCTGATGATGAGAGAGTTATGACGGGCTCACTTTTGTTTTATTTTTAAATTCACAAAGTCAAATTAAAATTAAATGGTATAGTGGGTACATATAGGCGGCTGGGCATTTTGCTGGCCACACATCCCCTAGTATGACGTGGCCACAGAAACTGGTGAACGCTGCTTCACCAGCCCCATGATCAGTTTGGTCCGAAGGGTATTTTACTTACTAGTATCATACAGTACACACAAGACACGTGTATCGTATTAAAGTAAACATACAAGAAAAATTGAAGAGTTGAAAAAAAAACCCACAAAAATGATTAAATCCAAATATAAACTTCAATTTTCAACTTAACGAAGTGCGCTCTTAGAGCTGCATTCGCCGGACACCAAATTAGAATCTAATACTATAATAAGACCGCTTGCTTTGATATTCCTGCTATTTGATAACTTGAAACACTTAGTTTCGGAATTTCCGATTGCACTAAGTCCTCTAGACTTCCGGTTTAGTAATTCGCGATGATTTTCTCAATGGAAAATGAAGATTAAAATCGAAATTTGTATACAGCGGAAACCTTTAATGTAATCGCAGGAGCGTAGTTGTCATGCAAGACAGCCTTATTGGTTGTGCACGAAAATAAAGAACATATGAGCTCTAAAAATAGAGCAAGCGGTCCATCTTTTTATAGTCTTTGTTAGAATAATGGAGTCATTAATGAAGAACAATTTCTTAACATTATTGATGACTGTTTTTATGTTTTAATGTGTAGGCCCTATTATCAGTGGCGTAGCTAGGGGAGGGGGGGGTCCGAATTCGAAAGTCCCCCCGGGCCCCTACTTGAGGGGGGCCCCCAAAAGAGTGTTCGAATTATTTTTTTCTCATGTCATATCATTATCATAATGTCGAATGTCAAAATGCAGGGGCCCCCAAAGAGGCCAAGCCCCCCCCCCGGGCCCCCAAATCCCTTTCAACGGCACTACCTATTATATTATTCCTATATTATTATGTAAGTGATACTCCCGTTCTTAAGATGTATTATTATTTCTTGTTTAATTTTACCCAACACTTGAGATGTAATGTCATAAGTAACTAAGACATTTCCATAGTCACATACAGTAAGACAGTTTCAATGACGCATCATTCACATATTTTTAACTATAATCAGTAATAATAGGCCTGCTTATACGTAAACAACGCCCGTGTTCCAGTAAATATTAGCATGTTGTGTTCTCCAAAAATCTTGGTTATACCAAAAACCTGCTGGTTACACGTTCATCATTTTACAATGACCTAAATACTAAAGTTGACCTGTTGTGTACTTGGTAACGTCGACCTTGTTATCACCTGCTGTTGTATTACTATTAACATCTACACTAGTTATTCTCACGCAACTTTTGCGTGAAAGTCTCTGAAAACTTACACGTTTGGGTGATACAAAAATATTTTAATTTTAGGCTAAAGGGTCAAAAGATAAGTGTTCAAGTTCATATATATCTCAAGCATATTAAAAGCCGGTTGAGGAATCTGAAATATGCGGAGCAATTTGTGTGCAACTACTAGGGCAATCATTGTTTAACCCTTTCCATACCAACACATACACAACCACGTGGATAGAATGGGGTCTCGGATAATTTAAACGGATTAATTATAAGTAATTGCTTGGACTAAGTTTCTCCCCAGTGAACATATCTCCCCACCCCTCCCAACCCCGCACCCCCCCCCCCCCAGTCATCAGAACTACGTGCCGGAAGGGAGTTCGAAAAGTGAAAAAAATCTTTTGGGAGGGCTAAGGTTTAACCGACATTTACATGATTTCCTGCACCAATTATGATAATATTGATATTAATGATAATGTATTAATTACCAAAAAATATTTTTTAAAATAAAAATAAAAACAACCATAAAACAACATCTACAATCTACACAGTGGCGTAGCAGGTTTGACGCTGGGGGAGCGAAATTTTAGTAAAAAGGCCCCACTTTTAGCAATTTTTCCAGATTAATAGAATAACAACACAATTCATGCGTATCAAGTGTTATAATAAAACCCTGTGCCTCAGGATACAGACACTGTATAATAGTGCATTATTTAAAACCATCATCGATTCTTTATCTAGCAGCTAATAGTGATGGGAATTTCTGCAAAATTGATTGCATCTACTGTTCATTTTCGGGATGAACATCTATTATCGAAAAGTTTTTATAGAATCAACGTGAATGCTCTATAGTCTAAAGTGGACTTGCAATCTGTGATTGAATCTATTGTTAAGATAGTCAATTGTATAGTTTCTCAAGTCTCTTCTAGAAGAAAGTCGTACGGAGTATAGGTAAAGTCTTAAATAGATTATTTTCGTTTCTGGAAACAATTAAGATGTATCTTAATGGAAAAAATTTACGTTATTGAATGAGGACAACGAACTATTGAAGCCAATGTTTCTGTATGAGTTGTTGACACATTTCAGTGAGTTAAACTTCCATTTACAAGACTGGGTCCAAAAGCACTTCAATTGTTGGGCAACTGGAATGGATTTGCATTGAAACTGGGCATATCTTTCCGTGTAATCAATTTCAAAACATTTAACTCTTTCCCTAATTTAAGGCAAATTAAGATAGATGAGCGTTTTCAGAAGTATACTAGTTATATTATAACAATTAACTCGTTTGGTATCACTAGCATCAAATTTGGAGAATTTAATTGAAGGGAGATAATTAACCCGTTTTTTCTTTACATTAATATTTCTAATATATTTCTTTTTTGTTTCCTTTTAAAAAAATTAATGGCTAACACTTTATTATTCTAAAATGATAAAATTACACAAGATAGTTGAAAATTATATAAATTTTGTATGACTAAAAAAATGTACATGTACAATTTAAAACATTAAAATAACTATTTAGTTTGTATAATTATTTGGAATCTCTTCCTCTAAATTGTAATTTGTTCCGATAATGTATCTTCGGGGCAAGGACTACTTCAGTAGTCCTTGCTTCGGGGTTAAAATAATATGTTAAAGTTAAAGTAAATATCAATTATTCTGAGATCAAACAATAAAGACTTTATATCTATTACAAGAATAATTTCTTGACAACTAAATTCAAATGTTGATAACTATTAATGTGTAAGTTGAATAATGAAATTGTATATTAGATATTAATGGATTTTTTTTTAAAGCTGATAATAACAAACAGGTTAATTTTTATTCCCTTTCTTTTAACTCGTCTTGTCTGTCTGTCTGCTTGGTTGCTTGATAGCAAAACTTTGCATCGATTTTTCGACCAGGGTTACCATTGTGTCCAGGGTTACTTTCCGTCGTCCAATCGAGCTGAAACTTGGGCAGCAGACTTGTCCCGACTAACAATACATTCTATAAAATATTCAGCATCATAGCCAATTTGCGAATCAAAGAATATATTTCACGTAAAACATGGCTGCCTCTACCGGAAGAGACGAAAGTAAATAAACTTTTCGGATATGTTCGTTTTTACGAAATAAATAGATTGAAAACAACACAATGTAGCCGAAACAAAGCGAGTTTTCATTTTATGTTTTTTGCGGGCCTAAGCTAGCAAAAAAAAAAGGATGCGCAAAATTTTAGTGTGGAAATTTATAAGGTATGATATCACTTATATTTATTTTAATCTATCAAAATATAAATTAAAAAATAAACTTAGTTTACAAAGGAAGGGAGTATAATAAAAACTTTGTTTTTATGGGTTAGTTTTTGTTATTAAATATAAAAGGCTTTAATGATTTTGTCATTACGCTCCTTTTCTTTTGATCTTGGTCTACGGCACTAAATAAATTGTCTTATAAAAACAATATAGTTGATCAGTCTGACTTTCACTCTGTTGGCACCATTGAAATGATTCTAATAAATTAAATTGTTAAGATGCAATTTAAAGAAAAAAATTAGAAACAGCATAAATTGTGCTTCGCGGCTTGTTAAAAATCTTACTTACATAATTTTTTTTCCAGAAAAGACCCTTTCTTTTCGAAAATGGTCGTAGGGGGAGCGGCTCCTCCCTAGCTACGCTGCTGAATCTACATGGTCCTGAGCTGGGGAAAGGTAAAGCCAGCTAAAGATAATGCTGGCCAGACAATCCCTTTTTTTTCCATTGGCCACAAACAAACTTGTGAGTACTGGTTCAAAGACCCTATAGAATAAATTGGTTTGACGGGAATACTCTACTACTTCATGACTTAAATAATAACAGAGTAATAAACCAATTTTCAATATAGATCTAGCATGTTACCAACAAACAAACAAAAATTATCCAATTTTAAGCTACAAATACCGGTACCCTAAAACCTTCATGGGGAAACCTAGTCACACAGGAGATGCAACGTTTTTGCTGAGTAAATTGAAAAGAATTTAAAGATACTTTGAATAAAGTCAGCCAGCTCGTGAATTAAAAGATCCAAAGCGAATTGGGTGTAAACTAGAGGGTAAAAGATCGCAGAGTTGGAAAGAAATGAAGACTGAGAAACGCTGTGAGGAGAAACCAATTTAAAACGAGAAACTGAAATTCTCAGACGGTTCAAATTAACCTCAACGTTTTTTTTAAAACGTTATGCTTTTGCCTTTTTTTTTAAAGGTGTGTGAAATTAAATAAAGTTTAGAATGTTTAATTACCTTTGATGCGTACTGATCTTTTGAAAACTTGTTCTTTTCTTGGTGATAGAAATTTCTAAGTAGTTTAAACAAGATCATCATTTTTGGTTTTTACCCTCAGTGTTTTTGCCAAGTTTACGTTTTTTTTTAAACTGTAGACATTAATTTTGGCTTCTTTTCCACCCTGTTAAAAATCTTGTTAAAACTTTCAAAACAAAAATCCTCGCCAGTAAAATTTTGTAAAGATCTCTGCCAAAAAGGATAAATGCCAGATTTTTAGTTGTACTTCTTGTAGATTTTTTTGTTTTTACAGTTTATTATTATTTTGTTGTTGTTGTTTCTGTTGAAAGGGCGTAGGGGAGGTGGGTTGCGTGCACGGGGAACTTTAAATTTTTGTAATCAGCCAGATTAAATTTGTGCCAACCTTTAATGATGCTGGTATTAATCTGATCTGTGAGTATACCCTGGGTAAGTCGAAGTAGCATGTTGGAAATGTGTAGAGCGATATTTCTGGCTTAAATGCAGGCCAAAACAAACAAACAAAGAAGGGAGGGAGCGGGGGGGGGGGGGGATTCTGGCTATGGGGTGGGGCGGGAAAGCGCGATTAAAGAGAATGGCGAACTTTATCGGGACTTCGAAATTCTCTATCTCTGCGTGTGTGTGTGTTCTAGAGGCAACAGATTGAAACAATTTTTACCCTTGTACTTTTGTTTTAAAAGGCTGTGTGTGTGTTGGTGGCTTTGGGTGGTAATGAGCCGAAACTAAATATGTAGCACAGGCGAACACCATTGTGTACGAACAGTTTGCATAAACTTGGCGTATCGAGACGGTGGCTGCCAAAGAGGAGAAGTTAGAATCTCCGCTAGTGTCATTTACGATGTTCAGTCCCTTACTTAACATTCATCTTTGTATTAATATTATTTTTAAATAATGTGTTCTTACAAATACGGTTACAAAGCAGTTATTTCCCCTAATTTATGTTCACCTGTGTAATATTAGGAGTGACCTCATTAATTTGACCGTGTTTAGACCGTCGTGTTTGACCACTCGAGTTTCTTTCCCCACTTTCCTTTTTAGAACTTACCGGACTTCTTAATATTTATAATAATTAATATTTCATTGTCACGATTAGAATTGTTTTTTTTACCACGAGAACAAGGCACCGTAGAAGACGGAAGTTGGAGAGGCCGTCAATGGAAACGCTGGTTCAACAGTATAAAGGATTAGTCAAAGCTGCAAATGGCTGAACTAGTGACAGTGACTCAAGAAATGCAAAAATGAAGAAACATGACTACTGAGATGTCCATTCGCTCCCCTCAACGACCACAATGGCCAAGGGTTTGATGATGATGAAATAAATGTTCTATACATTTTCTTGTAAACAGTGGAGCGATCGTTTCAGGGTCAGTCCTATTCTGAAAATTGGTTTATATTACCAAAGGCCTAATCACTATGTTACAATTGTGTACTTAGCTACATTTACACTTTAGTGTCTTATTGTGCATTGTATACTAATCCTAACATTGTTTTATTCTTCTTTAGAGATTAGATTTGAAATTTCTAACAAAATTTCGCTTTTAGCTCACTCAATTCAAAAATTGACCGGCCCTTTCTGCGTCCAGTTCCCCGAATTCCCCCAAGGACCTCCTCTAGACGCCTAGCGATTTATTCCACACGTATCATCTCATATACACCAGGTCCATTGAGGGCGGTTCCATTCTGCAGGTCTCCTTTGATGACATGGTCCTGGATAGCATTAGAATTATTATTTTGTATTATTAAATTAAACGGACACGGCCGCCTGTTTTCTTTTTAAGTCAATGTAATTACTTTTTATGCATGTTATTTTATTCATGCCTTTCATTTCTACACTCGACAGTTATTTAATTTTTTAAAGTGCTAATCACATTTAAAAGTAGAACAACCTCTACGTACAGAAAGAGTAAATTGGGGATAAAGTTATAAAAAATAAAAAGCAGAATTTTAGATTGAGATAAGAAGAGAGGGCTGTAGAGTTTGGGGGCCGTCCTCATATGACGTCACGCGATTCTGGCCAATTTTAAAGCTTGATCACGTGCCAATTACATAGAAAGTTGTACACCCCCCGACCCCCCGGTCCACTCACCCCTCCTATGTGCGTGATATCATTTATAATTTATGTGCTGCTCCTAAACTGGAAAATAAAATTCAAAGACAACTTAGTGAAGCAGACTATTTGGACCTAAGAAAAAAATAATACAGAGGGCAAAGGCGTCTTCTAGTGGAGAGCGACACGTTTAACATGCTGGGGCGCGGTTACTTACAGCCTACAGGCCTAGCTTTTGCTTGACGTTCCTGGAGTTGGGTCGTCCTATGTGTGTCCATTTGTATGATACATCTACGGGTGGCCAGCATCCATTGACTGTCTCTGGTTATAAGGATACATCTGTCTGTTTTTGTCTTACTCCGACCAGCGCCAGTGTGTCAGCTGTGTCATTGCCTTCAATCTGTATGTGCGCAGTGATCCATTGAAGAACCAAATCTTTTGTTATTTTTCTTAGTTTGGTAAGGCCTAAATGTTTTCTTTTATTAATGACAATAAAATCAGCATTAGTGCCCTCTGTTGTAATGTATGCATGTGAGCTTGACGAGTTGTGTTAGAGCACTCACGCAAACATCTTAGAGGCAACACTGCTAGAAGTATGCTTGTGTGATAATGTATAGTTTTAAAACGAAGATAAATTTACACTTAATGCTAATGTTACAATCAACATTTTAGCTTACAATTTCATTATACAAAAACACAGTTCAATCTATAATTTCAGTGGAAGAAAGGAAATGTACTTAGTGATTTGAATATAACATATAACGAGTAGCTTATTTTTTTAATATAACATATCACATGTAGCCTATAATTTGAATATAACATATCTAATGGTTTTTATAGACTTTTCATTATCATCATTATTGTTGTTATCTTTTCACCATAACAAAGAACAACACGATGGTCCCTTTTTACCTTTGTCCCTTTGCACTTGGGTAACCATCAAAACAAAACCCCAACAAAACAAACCAAAAAAAAAGGAAAATATCCCACCAATTATCTGCAATTGCCCTTTCGTATCAAAGCCAATATTAACGGTTGTTTTTCGTTGTTGTTTTTTAACCTTTTCCTAACCACTTCTTTGAATTCACACCTCGAATCAATTAGACAGACTTTATTATCTATTAATTATATCTAATCAAACTAGACCACCCACCTTTTTATGATTTCTCTAAACTGAGTCCTTTTAATAGAACCAAAAAACTATAATACCAAAAAAGAAATAAATTTAAACGATAGTCTCAATCATGCAACGGATATTTCATTTAGATTTTTTTTTTATTTTCACTGGCACACGTTTAATTCTTAAATGTGACAAGTCACGTGACAAAATGGAGTGAGCGGAAAAAAAGGTGGGGGGGGGATTTATTGAAAGAAGTTGAAGAAAAAAAAAGACAGTAACAAGTAAATTATTATTATTAATGCTGACATTAAAAAAAAAACAATCTGATCTAACGGCCACGCGCTCGGAACGCTGAGTTGTAGGCCTACTTAGTATTACATTTTTTTTTATCTAGAAGTTAAATTGGATTATTTCTGAACACATAGGCTTACATCTGCGTTACTGGAACTGGGTCGTCATGCGTACACATACATATATACATACATACATACATACATATGACTTTCACCTTTTAAATTATTTTAGTTATAACTATTAATTCGGTAAGCACGTGCCAGAAAAGTATAGTTGCAGAAAGATATGTTTAATTCCGCTTGCTAACTCCATTAAGCATAACGTTTTAACTTCAATGTAATTAGCTTTATATTTAATTATGAAGCATGATTTTACTGTGTTAGTTTCTGTCTCGATGTCTCTATATTTCTATAACTCTTTATTTCTTTAGGTCAATGTCTCTCTATATGCCTCTATATCTTTAACTCTTTAGCTCAACGTCTTTCTCTCTCTCTCTCTCTCTCCCCCTCTCTCTCTCTCTATATATATATCTTAATGTATATACCTCTATGTGTCTTCTTCTTACTCTTTCCCTCTCTCTCTCTCTCTTTCTCTCTAGTGTAAGTTCCTGCCAATCAAATGAGCGTACTCTGTGCACACGTCTCTGTGACGTTGTATTACGTGACCACGTGACTTTTAAAAGAGGGCATAGCATGTTAGCAGAAAGCAGCCGCTCGGCAAAAAGTTAAGCTGCTTATTTAATGAGGACTTCAAAAATCTCCCTATTGATCTAAGTTTTTAATCTTTTGTTGCATGCACTGGGCACCTCCACCTTCCGCCCATCAACGCCATAACCATCCCGTCCATTAGGTCAGATTTTTGTTTTCGCCTCCCCCTCCCCTAACTGTCCGTAACGTTAGCACCATGCCATTCCACCCCTTCCTCCTCCCATTGTCGGCTTAGTGCGCACACATGGGCGAAGCAGTCGGCTAACCCAAACATAGGGCGACTTAACTTAGGCGGCACCTAGGGTGGGCTCCCCAGTGCGCACTGAGCTTTGCACTTTCCATAAGCAGGGGACCTCCCAAGGACAGTCCATAATTTAGTCTTATCAGATGAAGAAAATAAAGAAAGGTGATTTAGGGACAAAGAAAAAAAAAGTTCCTTAATCTGCTTTAGAGATCCACATTAAATCATTGGAGACTTGTTTTCTGGTTCCTGTTATAATTACAGATCTTTAAACAAGGAAGTTGTCCAATGCTCAACAACAACAATAATAGTTCCACCCTTGGAAAATCCACAATCGACAGATCATCAACAGGTCCACCATCGACGTATCGACCATCGACAGATGCACCATCGACAGATCTGCCACCGACATGTCCACCATCGACAGATCCACCATTGACATATCCACAATCGACGGATCCAATATTGACAGATCCAATATAGACATACCCACCATTGACAGATCCACCATTGACAGATCCACCATCGACAGATCCACCATTGACATATCCACCATCGACAGATCCACCATCGACAGATCCACAATTGACGGATCCAATATTGACAGATTTATCATCGACAGATCCAATATTGACAGATCCAACATCGACGGATCCAATATTGACAGATATCCACTATCGACGAATCCAATATCGACCGATCCACCTACGACGGATCCAATATTGACAGATCCACCATCGACGGATCCAATATTGACAGATCCACCATCGACATATCCAATATTGACAGATCCATCATCGACGGATCCAATATTGACAGATCTACCATCGACATATTCACCGTCGACGGATCCAATATTGACAGATCCAACATCGTACACAGAAACACACATACAACACATACACACACACTCACCAATTCTTCTGGTTAACTTTTAGTTGGCAGCGAAGACGGCCATCAATGTGTGAACGTGGAGCGAGTTAATTTTAACCTTTTACCTTAATATCATTGAAGTAATATCAAGTTTACAAAGAGTTGCATTAAAAGAAAGAGAAAAACAACACTTAAATTTAAACTAAACTTTACAAAATTGCATCAAACAAAGCCATTATTAGAAGATGCCATTGGTACGGCCTTCAAAGAAACGTTAATTCTTGGAAGCCCATTACCTCATTATCGAATCACACTTAAAATATTAGCTTCAACTTGAGTCTTGAAACCAATTAATGAAGTTTGATTGGCATAAAAATGTAGTTTGTAAATTCATCGTTGGTTAGAGCGTAAGAATGTGTCACTCTCTGAAGGCTAGTAGTTAGTTATACAGCACCGCGCACAAGATTTGGGTTCTTCTGAGGCCATAGGTAGATGGTTGATTCGTATTTTTATAGAGGGAAGAGGGGCTGGAAGGGGCCACTGAACAAAGGGCCACTGACTGAGTCGCATTAAGCCCTCACCCCTACTTTTATCCGTGAGTCCAGGAAAAAAAAATTGGAGATATTAGATGTAGACATCTAGATGTGACCTTGCCCTTGGCTGACACCTATGCTTTCCCTATGCACCACCTACCGAGAAGGTTCTGGGTTCGAATCCTGATGGAGGCTAGGAGTTTTCTCGGGACTTAAGGGTGCCCTGAGTCTAACCAGCTTCGATGTGTACCGAACATTTGTTGGGGTAAAGTAAAGGCGGCTGGGCATTGTGCTGGTCACACATTCCCTAGTATACCGTGGTCACAGAAACTGTTTGACGCTGCTTCACCGGCCCTATGATCAGTTTGGTCTGAAGGGTACTTTACTTACCGAGTTAATTTAGTGCATTATGTTTTGGACCTGCTAAGATTTATCAGAAAATGCTGTTATAATCAGTATTATATATTTTACATTTTTCTAGAAAAAAATCTCCAGCAAAGATCTATATTTTCTATCATTTAAATTATTTCCATTTATCCACCACTTTTCTGTTACACGAGTCTCTATCATACTATTTTTAAGCAGCCCACTTACATGACGCTTTATGGACAAGTCTTAATGAGGCGTGAACTTTTGAACCCGAATGTTCGTGAACTTCCTGTTGTATTTTTAAACTAATAACAAAAAAAGCATGCTTTTGCTGGTGCTTGACAATTGATTTCAACCTCGACGGCCAGTTCTAGTCTTTTAGAATTATACAAAGGATACAATATTAGTTTTGAGGAATCCGTTTTTAACATCAAAAGTGAACAGGCGATCATTAATACTCAAGTGTTAGTCGCGTGACGTAAAATTTTTATTTGTTTACAAAATAAATGAGTCAAGAGTTGCGTTTTCTTGGTTATTAAAAAAAAAACAAAATGCGTAAATTCATAAAAACGAATAACAAAAATTCTTTTGCATTAAGCAATAAGTTTGATATTTTAAAAAGGTGATTATTCCCTTCTGACTTTCACAATACATTGTTTTGCTTTGTAAACATCTATTGGAAATGAAATAAATTTTAATCCCCAACAAATTTGAGTACAACCAGTAAAGAAACACACAGACATTGTTTCGAATAAAATGATCGAATAAGAACGGAAATGTTTTTGCACGTGACCTTTTATGCATGCATACACGTTAAGACTTGTCCATTGCCAACCTTAACTGTTTTCATTTTTAAAAAAAACTGAAAATTTTTAAAAGTTAAAATTACTAGTCTAAACAGCAGTAATACCGACAATAATAATTTTGGCCATGTCAACGATACTTCGTCTTCTGCCGCAGTCTAAATATGTTGACTGACACCTCCCGACATGTTTGTCTGCTCAGACTTCAGTGGCAGATCACTCTTTACAAAAAAAGATACGTATGAAGCAGACAATATTAATCAAATGAAATGCTATAATTAGATTGATTTTCATGTCCACTTTTTGTAAAGATGCAGTTGGCTACTACATGTAACGACGAAAGATATAACAAAGACAGACGGGGACAGAAATGGAATATTTTGCGCTAATTTTAGCTCTAAGTGATATTTATGTCAAATTTGTAGTTGTCTATTAAAACATATTCTATTGTATATTTTACTAAAATTAATATCGACTTTACTAACTATAACATATGTGTATATGTTCGAGTGAATGTAGGGGAGAGGTGGGTAATTCGTACCGCTGGGTAATTCCTACCTATGCCGTTTTACCTAGTTTGACTGGTTGTAATTAACATTTAAGCCCGTTAACACACGCCAGCACATTAGTTTTGACTGCCATAGAACAATGGTGGACATGGACAAGAAAATAAAACGTTTGGCTGACTTTATGTGTTTTTACACTACTTGATGTTATTTTTTACTATTGCCTCTACTCGTACTATGTAGGTCTGGTTAAACATAGCGTATTTATATTTTGTTTAGTGTGTTGACTATCCAGTCTGCTTCATTAATAAATAGATTCAGGTCTGTTTTCTATTGCCGATAAAAACATAGAAGCAATAAACAATGTTACGTCTGAGTCGGCTAAATCGTACCTCGCTATGGAGGGTAATACGTACCGGTACTAATTACGTTACAATTAGTGCAGAAGTACCGAGACTGCACCAGAAAAAAAGACAAAAGGTCTGGAGGCCAAAAAAAAAATGTTTTACAATGGTACCGGGTACTTGAGAACATCTCGGAATACATGATATAATGTTTTATATGTAGATCATAGGTACACCCTGCATGCTCTGAATCAGCCTCCCAAAGTGGGTCACTGAATAATTATACTTGTGAATTAATTATTAAATACAA
This sequence comes from Anisus vortex, assembly GCA_949126835.1. Classification (NCBI taxonomy): domain Eukaryota; kingdom Metazoa; phylum Mollusca; class Gastropoda; family Planorbidae; genus Anisus; species Anisus vortex. The sequence continues at coordinate 25,164,368 of OX421493.1, forward strand.
ATGAGAGACTTCAACTTATAAATTTCAACCTTACAAACAATATTTTTTCTTCATTTCTTTTGGTACTTATTACCCTCCTTAGTGGTACGAATTGAACGCTGGTGAGGGCAATTCGTACCACCTTGTCTTCTTTTTAATTTTTTATTAATTGTGCTCTTTGTTTGCATAATAAAACATTCAGATCATGTATTTTCATTCTTTGTCACCAATAATTGTTTTAACGTAAAAATAAAACTTTTTCTACTGTTAGTTTTATTATTGTAAATGTTTTCCCTTAGGGGGTACGAATTACCCACCTCTCCCCTACATCTATTATTTCTATTTATTTCTCTCACTCTCTATCTCTCTTTCTATCTATTTATCTATCAACATACCTACCTTTTTATTCATAAATCTATCAATCCATAAATCCACCAATCATCAATCCATCAATCAAATCTATCAATCTATCAATCTATCAATCTATCAATCTATCAATCTATCAATCTATCAATCTATCAATCTATCAATCTATCAATCTATCAATCTATCAATCTATCAACCTATCAACCTATCAATCTATCAATCTATCAATCTATCAATCTATCAATCTATCAATCTATCAATCTATCAATCTATCAATCTATCAATCAATCTATCAATCAATCTATCAATCTATCAGTCTATCAATATATCAATATATCAATCCACCCATATTCTGTAACACCAGACATTAAGCGAAAATCAACTTTTATAGACCCTGCCATACATCTATATAAAAAAAAACTATGTGTAAAAAAATCAACTTAAAACGAAAACACGAATTTTACAAGTCTAAACCATCTGTTCTTATCTTCGGTTCATCTCCTCTCTTCTGGAAATGTTAAAACATCCTAAAGACAGATTGTACCAAACGGCCACAGACACGTTTAGAAAACATACACATGCCCTACTAGTCAAAGTCGACCTCTTACATAACGAAGGAAAAGTCTTGCGGTGCTGGGAGGGGGGCGTAACATTTTAACATGACATAAACATTATAGCAACAATAAACAGTGAAGCCGTCAAAAACCGATTGTATAAACTGTATCTCTGTATTAACATTATTCAGTTGTAATTGTACAAGTCTGGTAAATGTACTATAGGAACGATCCTAGTACATTGCAAAGATGCAAAACAACAACAACAAAAAAAGACATGTGCACACCCATTATATAAATCTTCAATGTGATTTTGAATATAGAGATCGCTTATTGCCCCAAACTTTGTACATGTGAACCGGACATAACTGGTCAGAACGGAGAAACACATTCTTAGGTGGGTATAATACGAGTAAGAACTACGAGCCAAATTAACACAAAATCCCCCCCCCCCCCCTTTTAAAAAAAAAATGAAATTAGGAATATATTTCATTAGATTTAAAGAATTATTGTTCATAATTATATCTGGCCTCAAGGTGCCACCGTAGATAAAAAGCAAACCGAAGCCCCTCAGAAACAGTTCTGCCATCAGAGAGACGGATTGGCAGCCTAAATGGCATTCTACATAATATTCTAGTCTACTTCTTAGGGCCTTACTACAGACATTTTAGAACAGAAAAGAGATTTTTTTTTTAATGACGCAAACAAAAAAGGATAATTCTATTATATTAACGTTCGAGAAATTTTCGTTGTCAACACAAATAATCTCTAAACGCATCATCAAAAATAAACAGCTCGTTTCGGTTTTAGCATACAAAGAGTTAGATCTATACATAATTTTATATAATAATCATTTTATTATTATCAAAGCAGTTGTTTTTTCCTTTAAGAATATTTTATTATCCATTAACAGTGCAGGACCTAGGCTCCCCGACTCCATACCGCTAGTGTCAAAAATGTCATGACAATAAATGGACTTATTAGCTCAATTAATAACAAAGTACTTATAAATTATAACTAATTTACTAACAGTTTGACATTTTGCGAACATTATTGTCATGCAGCTTTCAACACGTGACCTTCAGGAGACTTGAGTGGTTGTCGCTGTCGATGGTAGATTTAAACTTTTTTTTTTGCCTGCTCACAACCTGCCACAACATGCTTACAACCTGCTAACAACCTGCAAATTAATGGGCAAAGATATGCGTGAGAATCTTCGCTGGGGTAAAACATGACTAAAATTAATTGTCTCGGAAAATATAAAAAACAACATATAATTTTCTAATTGTTAGTATAAATGGTTAAAGTATTTTTATAATATTTTTTAATAATATTTTTGAAGTGCACTAGAAAGTTATTAAAATATTTTTTATTCGCGATATTTGAATATTTATTGTCAAATCGGTGAGAAAACAAGAAATCTTGGGCACAAAAGAAAGATATAATTTGAAATACTTCTATTGGTGATTAACACTTTAACTTTAAAAAAATCAAATTGATTGGTTGCAATTTGTTCAATATGATTAGTAAATGCAAGATTCAATGGTTTTTGATGGATTCTACTATAAATGCAGATGAAATATGTCAATCATATATTCAGTATCTACCTATCTATCTATCTATTTATCTATCTATTTATTTATCTATCTATTTATACAAAGAATGAAAATAATTTAGAATTTTCCTGAAGCTAGCTCAGATTTTGAACTCAATGGGATAATAGGGAGTGGGTGAAAATTAAATTTCACACGTCAGAAGGAAAGAAAGAATTTCAGATATAGTAGTTTTATTAAAATCTATTTTGAAAGGAACCAATTTATCTTAATCGTAATCAATAAATGTTTTTTTAGTTTAGTGTTTACATTCTTTCTTTCTTTCCTCCTCTTTCTCTCTCTCTCTTTCTTTATTTACACACTGATCTCCCACTCGCTTCCATCTCTTTCTCCACCCTTTCTCTCTCTCTCTCTCTCTCTCTCTCTCTCTCTCTCTCTCTCTCTCTCTTTGTCTCTATATTTATATGCATACAAAGATATCCTATATCTTCCTATAGCCTTTAACTGATTATTATTCCATATGTTTTAAAATTCAACCCAGAGACCTAACAATGGATTTCACATGCATGAAGCACACAATTCACGGCAGAGAAAAACTCGTCCATCTTGGGGTTTTAATGGTTACTAGTTGTTGGGTGTTTTTGTCTTTTTCACCCTCATTTTTTGTTTTTCTCTCTACATCACCTCCGACTGAACGCATCCCACCCATGCACGCCCCCCTTGTCTACCTCAACGACCCTGAAATTGCACGCTTGAGCTAAAAGTTGAGCTCAACTGCTGGGTTTTAAACAACTCATTTACAATGAAATTACCCAATGAACACCTCATCTATGTTTCACGCTGGGTTTTTTTTTTTAAATACTGAAAAAAAAAATGATGGTTAAAAAAAAGGTAAAATAAATATTGAGGCGGAAAGGGGAGGGGGGTATAGAATCAGCCGATATGAACTTTAGAGCACAACAAACAATGACGTTACATGACGTCATACTCGGTCGGCTGTAAGGGGGGGGGGATTATTTAGAAAAAAAAAGTGTTGTTTTATTTTAATTAGCTTAAAAAGAGATTTTTTTTTTTAGTTTAAAGACTGTGATAATTATTTGGGTTATAAGATAGATCAAGATGGGTACCTTCTGGTATAGGGCAGTGGTTCTCAACATTTATTCCACCAGGTACTACTTGATTAAGTATCATGTGATTCAGTCCATTGCCACTTGTAAGATCCACTCATCTGCTATTGATTCATTTATTTAGTTGTGTTTTTCTTTAATGTTGGCTTTGTCCAATGTGGTCTGGTGGCATAGTGTTAAGCTAACACACCCATGGTCCATGTGTTCAAATCCTGGTAGAAGAACACGAAAAAACATAAACACAAGTCTTGTAGTTGTTCCAATGCCTTCCTGAGTCTCCCCATCTCTGATGTGTACCTGACATCAGGTAGGGAAACTTAACTAAAGGCGATTTCTGAGCATTGTGCTGGTCACAGGATCTCCTTTTATACAATAAACGAAGACACTTGCTTCACGAACCACATGGATCAACTTGGTCTTAAATGATCTACTGTATTTAGTTTTCATTTTCTTTGAATCTAGTCTTCCATTGAAAGCATACTTTTACTTTCTATCATAATTATTGTAAGCCTATAATAAAGAGTTCTTCCGTTAATTTAATTAATTTTGTACTAGGATGGAGATTTCAATAAGAGAAAAGTCGTGATGGTTTGGCGGAGGGGGATCCATTTAAATGCATTTTTCACCAACCCCAAATTTTTTCCTCGCACTATCAGCCCCAATTACTGGCCATAAGACCGTAGAAAGCATTCCGTGCCTATACAAATTGTGTATTCCATTACGGAAATTTTTTTAATGGCTAGTAGTCGCAAGTAAATTTACATTCCTGTATTGTATGCAATTATTTCTAATGTAAATTTGTTAGCCTTTGTGGTATTGTTTTTAGTTGTCCATTAAGGATGGATGAGTTAACAGATGCCAGAATTGCTGTGTAGGTTTTTTAAAATATTCATTTCACGATAGTATATTCTAAAAGTATAAAGCTATTCCGTGTGTTAATAAGTTTGCTTATTATATTAAAGATGCTTGTATGTGAGGGTTGTAATGAGTGTCTGTGTGTGTCTTTGTGTGTGAGTGTTGTAATGAGTGTCTGTGTGTGTCTTTGTGTGTGAGTGTTGTAATGAGTGTCTGTGTGTGTCTTTGTGTGTGAGTGTTGTTATGAGTGTCTGTGTGTGTCTTTGTGTGTGAGTGTTGTAATGAGTGTCTGTGTGTGTCTTTGTGTGTGAGTGTTGTTATGAGTGTCTGTGTGTGTCTTTGTGTGTGAGTGTTGTAATGAGTGTCTGTGTGTGTCTTTGTGTGTGAGTGTTGTAATGAGTGTCTGTGTGTGTCTTTGTCTGTGAGTATTGTAATGAGTGTATGCGTGTGTTTTTGTGTGTGAATGTTACTGGATATATTTTTTTTTAAGTTTGTGTCTGTGTGTGCTTGTGTGTGTAAGTGAGTGTTTTTGTAAGACTGTTTTGGCAAAACTATGAGAGTCCTAGATTGCCCAGTCTAAATATGATTGGTGCGGCTGGACATCAGTCACGACATAGATAAGTCATCAACATCATCAACACCATCATCCATAGCTTCATCAACATCGAGAGCGACATTAATTACAACAAGATCATCACAGCAGTAGCTACAAATACAACAACATCATGTACAATATTAACATCAGCAACAACAACGACAACATCAGCAACAAAAGCATCAACCTCATCCACAACAGCATCAACCTCGTCCACAACAACATCATCATCAGCGACGACAGCATCAACCTCATCCACAACAGCATCATCCTCAGCGACATCAGCATCAACCTCATCCACAACAGCATCAACCTCATGCACAACAGCATCGACAACATCAACATCACCAACAACATCAACAGCAACTTTAAAAAAACAACATGAAAAAAACAAAAATAGCTACAACAAAGCTTTGAATACTCTAGAACTAACATAAACTTTTTTTTTTTGTGTGCTAAATTCAAACTTTCGGCTACGACCTCGATCTCCAGATAGCTGAATGAAGTCATTGCCCTAGACCCCCTCAGTACACTCAGTAGACAATGTGCATCATCTGGAAACAAAACAATGTTAGCACATCTAGTTTATTAATTGTATGTTAGAGAACTGAATACAATTGACTAAAGTTTGGTATGCACTGGTTACTTAAGTCGTAGTTGGTAATGAACAAACGAATAGATTGGAATAGGCCAGACAGACCCGTAGACAGACAAAGAAATAGATAAATGAGTCATAGACAGACATATAGATAGCTAGACAAATAGATAGATTGATAGACTGGCAATGCATAGATAGAGAGACAGAAAGATACCGTAAATAGAGAGATATGAATTGATAGATATATACATACATACATACATACACAGAAATATAAATATATAGATGGATAGAAAAATGGATAGATAGATAGATAGATAGATAGATAGATGGATAGATAGATAGATGGATAGATAGATAGATAGATAGATAGATAGATAGATAGATAGATAGATAGATAAAGCTATTATATTCTAGAGAACACTGAAAAAAAAAATAATTTAGAAGAAACCCAACATTTGTCTATTGGAATAAGTAAAATTATTTTGTCCTCAACAATTTTGTTACAGAGTTTAATATCATACAGTACAAGGTAAGCGATTTTTTCTTGCATTGAAAAAAAAATATCATGTTTATTTGATTGTTTGTTGTTGTTTTTTTACATCTTTTTTTTTTTGGATGTTGCTTTCCTTACCTCCCAGACTCCCTTTACCCCCCCCCCCCCCCCCACCCAAACCAACCCCATTACTTCCCTTTCTGTTTCCCCACTATATGCTACAGTAAATCTACGCAATATTAAAAAGTCCGCCGTAATTGTCCAACGGGGAAAGAAGAGATGTGATATCCATCCGCGCAGCTGTGCTCAATTAGTGTTGAAGTATTTTGACATTTTATGAGAGCGACAAAGAATTTGAAACAAGAAAGACCCCCCCCCCTCCCCGCTCATGCAACGAAGAACTTGCTCAAATATTTTCTGCGCTATGTGCAGCAATTTAAATTCTTTTTTTTTTCTAGGATAGTGGTCCACATCCAAAGCGTTGGTCTGTAGATTTTGCTGTTCTGGTTAATCTTGTTTCTTTTTCTTCTCTGTTATCTTATATATTACAGACGCTCCTTCTACAAAGAAGATTATTGTGTCCTACTCTCATCAGCGGTCTAAGTCTAGTCTTGCATTTTGATAAAATTGTTCGGCTAACCCATTACACGCCCAGATGCCACTCGGGAACTAAGAGTACTTATAATATGCATTTGTTCTCGCATTGTTCTGTTGTGTGTGTAGTGGGTTTTTTTTTTTCTTTTTTTTTTTTTTCATTGTGCTGGCCACACATATTTCTGTCATGGAGCGGTCTCTTCAAATGGTGACCTAAGCGTCATCGACACTATGACCATGAGATCAAACAAAAATATTGTTAGAATTTAATTTATTTATTTTTAAATTAGATCTATAAACATGTTGTTACAAACAAACATACAAAGGCATAGTGATGTTTCTTTCACAAGTTGGGAACATAGTATTTACATAACATATATGAAAAGATAAAAGTTCTGCAATCAGTGCGCTCCGGTTGTCGCACGGAGAATCCCTTGTTCAAATCCTGGTTAACGCCAACTTTTTTCTGGTCTGGGAAGGGAGGTTCCGCCTCTCCCCCCGCCCCGCTGCTATAAAAATGAAAAGGGGGGAGGGGGCGTTGGGGCATGTATATAGTTGTGGAATTTAATGACCTTTTTGTAGATATGTGGGGAGAATGGTGATAAGTATCTGTTGTATTACAAGTGCAATATGCTAATTCATCCCTCCTTCCCATTTTTTTGTATACTTTCAATAGCCCCTCTCATTCCTACCCCTACACCCCCGCGCCATACTACAGTCATTCATAATTATTTTGGTCAATAATTGACTCGTTTTAGAGTAATTGTAGAATTATGATGATTGGTTTAGATTAAAACGAAAGTACAAAGCTGTTCAGTACTACAAATGGAGAGAACTCCCCTTTTTACTTTTCAGTAACTAATGGATACATTTCATCCAGTAAGTGGGTGATAATTTGAATTTCGAAATAGAGACTATAAGAGAAGGAAAGAGTAGAAATGGACTCTCTCTCTCTCTGTTTCAATCTCTTTTAATTTCTTTTACTTTCTCTCTTTCTCTTTAACTCCCTTTCTCTCTCTCTCTATTGTTAGCTCTATATAGTTCTCTCTCTCTCTATTGTTAGCTCTATATAGTTCTCTCTCTCTCTATTGTTAGCTCTATATAGTTCTCTCTCTCTCTATTGTTAGCTCTATATAGTTCTCTCTCTCTATTGTTAGCTCTATATAGTTCTCTCTCTCTCTATTGTTAGCTCTATATAGTTCTCTCTCTCTCTATTGTTAGCTCTATATAGTTCTCTCTCTCTATTGTTAGCTCTATATAGTTCTCTCTCTCTCTATTGTTAGCTCTATATAGTTCTCTCTCTCTCTCTATTGTTAACTCTATATAGTTCTCTCTCTCTCTCTATTGTTAGCTCTATATAGTTCTCTCTCTCTATTGTTAGCTCTATATAGTTCTCTCTCTCTCTATTGTTAGCTCTATATAGTTCTCTCTCTCTATTGTTAGCTCTATATAGTTCTCTCTCTCTCTATTGTTAATTCTATATAGTTCTCTCTCTCTCTATTGTTAGCTCTATATAGTTCTCTCTCTCTCTATTGTTAATTCTATATAGTTCTCTCTCTCTATTGTTAACTCTATATAGTTCTCTCTCTCTCTATTGTTAATTCTATATAGTTCTCTCTCTCTCTATTGTTAATTCTATATAGTTCTCTCTCTCTCTATATTGTTAGCTCTATATAGTTCTCTCTCTCTCTATTGTTAATTCTATATAGTTCTCTCTCTCTCTATTGTTAGCTCTATATAGTTCTCTCTCTCTCTATTGTTAATTCTATATAGTTCTCTCTCTCTCTATTGTTAGCTCTATATAGTTCTCTCTCTCTCTATTGTTAATTCTATATAGTTCTCTCTCTCTCTATTGTTAGCTCTATATAGTTCTCTCTCTCTCTATTGTTAGCTCTATATAGTTCTCTCTCTCTCTATTGTTAATTCTATATAGTTCTCTCTCTCTCTATTGTTAATTCTATATAGTTCTCTCTCTCTCTATTGTTAGCTCTATATAGTTCTCTCTCTCTCTATTGTTAATTCTATATAGTTCTCTCTCTCTATTGTTAGCTCTATATAGCTCTCTCTCTCTCTATTGTTAATTCTATATAGTTCTCTCTCTCTCTATTGTTAATTCTATATAGTTCTCTCTCTCTCTATTGTTAATTCTATATAGTTCTCTCTCTCTCTCTATTGTTAATTCTATATAGTTCTCTCTCTCTCTATTGTTAGCTCTATATAGTTCTCTCTCTCTCTATTGTTAATTCTATATAGTTCTCTCTCTCTCTCTCTATTGTTAATTCTATATAGTTCTCTCTCTCTCTATTGTTAGCTCTATATAGTTCTCTCTCTCTCTATTGTTAATTCTATATAGTTCTCTCTCTCTCTATTGTTAATTCTATATAGTTCTCTCTCTCTCTATTGTTAGCTCTATATAGTTCTCTCTCTCTCTATTGTTAATTCTATATAGTTCTCTCTCTCTATTGTTAGCTCTATATAGTTCTCTCTCTCTCTATTGTTAATTCTATATAGTTCTCTCTCTCTCTATTGTTAGCTCTATATAGTTCTCTCTCTCTATTGTTAGCTCTATATAGTTCTCTCTCTCTCTATTGTTAGCTCGATATAGTTCTCTCTCTCTCTATTGTTAACTCTATATAGTTCTCTCTCTCTCTATTGTTAGCTCTATATAGTTCTCTCTCTCTATTGTTAGCTCTATATAGTTCTCTCTCTCTCTATTGTTAATTCTATATAGTTCTCTCTCTCTATTGTTAGCTCTATATAGTTCTCTCTCTCTCTATTGTTAGCTCTATATAGTTCTCTCTCTCTCTCTCTATTGTTAACTCTATATAGTTCTATCTCTCTCTCTATTGTTAACTCTATATAGTTCTCTCTCTCTCTCTCTATTTCTCTATAACTCCTTTTTCAATCTCTATATATCTCTAGGTCTACTCTTAACTATTTCTCTACCTCTTTACTCTTTACTCTATCTAAACCTAGATCGAACTCTTTGCATCTCTAAACTTACATTTAATAAAATTAGAAACTCTCTTTCTTTTAAAACCCTCCATAATATTTTTTTAAAACTTTTCTTTCTAATTCTCGTCACCCTTCTCTCTGTTTGTCTGTCTGTCTCTCTTTCTACCCATCCCATTCACCAACTAATTAGCTTACTCACACAGCTAAACTCTCCCCATTATTTAAAACAGTTTATTATATATTAACCACACACTATTCAGCTTTACAGTCATACTGTCACTATCCAAAGCTTTTCGGCTATTAAAAATAATACGAAAAAAACAAAACAATTGGCCTCAATTTAGGGTAAATTCCATGGCCATGACGCATCTGAATATTAATTCCGTTTGTCGCTCACATTCTAAAACAACCACTCACACAATTTTTCACACACACACATTCACGTGCGGGAGAGCACTCGTACTTTATTTTATAAATATATATATATTTTATATATATATTGTCAAATGTCAAATAGTGACATTTGACTTGAAGAGGTCACATACATTTCACCAGGAGTGGGCATGTTGCTGTATTGTTGTTGCTTTAAACATCTCTATTGAACAAATCCTGTTTTTTTAATACATCGTTAGAATCACATTAACGTGATACTATGTAATAATATACAATAATAATAATATACAATAATAATAATATACAATAATAATAATATTCAATAATAATAATATACAATAATAATCATATACAATAATAATCATATACAATAATAATAAAATACAATAATAATAATATACAATAATAATAATATACAATAATAATAATATACAATAATAATAATATTCAATAATTATAATATACAATACCGGTAATAATCATATACAATAATAATAAAATACAATAATAATAATATAAATAATAATAATATACAATAATAATAATATACAATAATAATAATATTCAATAATTATAATATACAATACCGGTAATAATCATATACAATAATAATAAAATACAATAATAATAATATAAATAATAATAATATACAATAATAATAATATACAATAATAATAATATAAATAATAATAATATAAATAATAATAATATACAATAATATACAATAATAATAATATACAACGTGCTTCCTGTGTGGTGCGGTGCTCTAGTGGCCCGGATTTGTCATTGCCGTTCTGGGCGTCTTGGATTCAAGTCCTCTCTTTCTTTCCAGATTGTATAGTATGGAAGGGTGAACATTCTCTTGTTGGTGTGTCTAGGCCAGTGATGGCGAACCTTTTTGAGGCCGCGTGCCCTAAGTACAATACAAGACCAACTTATTTCTTTCAACGTGCCAAACAGCAATTAAAACCAAATACCATAACTTAGCTGTTCCATTTTGGGTAAATGCTCGCGTGCTCACAGAAATGGCTCTGCGTGCCAGCAGTGGCACGCGTGCCATAGGTTCGCCATCGCTGGTCTAGGCTTACCAAGATATTGCGCTTATTTAACCATATTTGGAGAGTGCTCAATTCGGCTACAAATTGTAATGACCACGCAATCCCCCACGTGCATGTTGTGCCCGTGATCTGAGCTTCCCTTGTCGATTGAGATATACATTTATTTTTCAAATATCTCACTGATTCCCTTTAATTGTACCCCCCCCCCTTTCCCTTTTCCATCACAAGATCAAATTAAGTTCAGCTGTGTATCAATCATAGGCCATTATTCCGGGGATATATCTGCAAGCGTTTATTCTTGTTTTGGCATTTTTAAACAAAACTTTTTAGATATCAACAATCTACTTATCCAACAATTTCATACAATCACTTTTCAGGCAGTTTTTTTCTTCTTTTTTCTTTCTTCTATTGAGACAATTAACTTGACCTTTGAAATGAATCTTGAACAATTGGATATAAATACATTTATATTGTAGCGATTTACTGCATACCTGTTTACCGCTCTCTTCAACAATTTGCGTATTTCTCTCTCTCTCTCTCTTATAATATTTTTCTCGCTCTCTCTCTCTCTAAATCTTTCAACCTTTGCTTCCCCTCCCTTTCTCTGTCTCTTATTATATTTCTCTCTCCCCCCTCTCTCTTCTCTCTCTCTCTGACTCTTATAATATTTCTCTCTCTCTCTTTATCTCTCTCTGTCTCTTATAATATTTCTCTCTCTCTTTCTTACTCTCTGAATCTTTGAACCTTTGTTTCCCTCTCTCTAAAACATTTTTTTACTCTTTTTCTGAATCTTTCTCTGAATCGTTCACTCTTTTTCTGAATCTTTCTCTGAATCGTTCACTCTTTTTTCTGAATCTTTCTCTGGATCGTTCACTTTTTTTCTGAATCTTTCTCTGAATCGTTCACATCTTTTTTCTGAATCTTTCTCTGAATCGTTCAATCTTTTTCTGAATCTTTCTCTGGATCGTTCACTCTATTTCTTTGAATCTTTGACGAATCTCCCCGATCTCTTAAAAAAAAAATCTATCAGCTTTTTAGTAGCAAAACACCAGTCATTGAATGATTTAACATTTCTCAAGTAAAATTCCGTAATAGCACACTATATTGGTTCAATATTGGTCCAATAGTTTAATCTGGGCCTAATCTTGGACCAATATTGGGCCAATGTAGTAAGCATTTAGTGTAAAGGAGATTGCATTATTTCCATAATATATACACAAAGTTATGTCTACGAGAAGGGTGGGAAAGCACAATTTCAATATA